>CM053771.1:76956407-77068519 GCA_028658325.1 Potorous gilbertii | reverse complement strand
GTATTTAAGTAAAAAAATCAATTAATAATAAAATTTTTAAAAAAAGAATAAAGATTTCAAAGACATTCAGGTCGTGGGAGTGAAAGAGTTTTCTGGGAAGGGACAACTGCTAGAGAACATTTGTTCAAAGAAGCCAAGCAATGTGTAGAGGACCCCTTTTCAACTCATGGGAATCAGAGTGACAATGGTTAGCAACAAGAAGAAAATCCTGTCCTTACTTCTCACTGGATTCCCCCACGACACCCCACACCCACACCCCTGAGGACTTAGAATAACAGGAACTGAACCGGTTTACTTAGAGTAATGGGAACTGAGATGATTTCTTCTGGGGTTGGGGAAAAGGAGCGCTCCAATAAGAGGGGAAAGGGCTCCCTCTTGGCTTCCCATACTTTCTCATGCCTCATTTAGGTATGAGGTCCTTCGTTGTTCTTTGGTCTGTAAACAAAACGTGTTTGTTCCATGCTGTGTGCCCTATGTACCTGAATACTTAACTGAGGGTCACCCTTGGGGGCATGCCAAACCATTGACATCACTGATGTTCCTAAGCCTCTTCTGGGTGGGGATGAATGAGTCAGATTTATGAGAAGCTCAACGAAGTGTACCTTGATCCTTTGCATCAAGAGGGAGCCTGTGTGACCTGAGGGTGGGTATACATTAGAACATGAAAAATGCTAATCAAAGTCCAAACAAGGAAGGGAATGAGAGGGTTGTTACCACCTGGGAGAGATAAGAAAAGGCTTCATAGAGGAAGTAGCTTTTGAGTTTCATTTTAAAGAATATAAGAAATAAACAAACAATTGCAATTGAATGAACAAAAGGAAAAGGGAAGAATCCAAGCACAGAAAACAGAGTGAATAAAGCCAGAGATGCTGAGGGCACTGAATGTTTGGGATTAGGAAGTAATCTAGTTTAATTGCGGCATAAAGTGCAGGGAAAGAAGTAATGCAGCTGGAAAGGCAAGGCTATGTCAATTTATGATGCCATATAAAGGAGTTTGAACATCAGGTCATAATAGGGGCAGCTAGGGTGGAGTAGTGTCTGGAGCACTAGGCTTGGAGCCAGAAAGATCTGAATTCAAATCCTGCCTCAGACACTTACTAGTTGCATGATCCAGGTAAGTTACTTATGCTGTCTACCTCAGTTTCCTCATCTGTAAAACGAACATAATATTTGTACTTACCTCATAGGAGTGTTGTGGGTACCAAAAAAGATAACACATGTACTTGATCAGCCTTAAAATACTAAATAAATGACAACTATTCTTATTAGGGGTCACTGAAGATATTTGAACAAAGGAGTCACATGACCTGTTCAAAGGTTATGACTCTCCCTGCTGGCAACTTCAGAAGGAGTAGAGTGAATGATGATCTCAGGACTCCTGATAGCAGCTTTGACTTTCTTAAGGTGACTCTGCTTTTTCCTAGCAGACATAGTGATTTAGGAGGCAGGTTGGTGGCTCAATGAATAAAGTGCTAGACCTGGAGTCAGGAAGACCTGAGTTCAAATTTCTCAGCAGACCTTTACCAGCTGTGTGACCCTGGGTAAATCATTTAGCCTTTGTTTACCTCAGTTTCCTCATCTGTATAATAGTAGCATCTACTTCCTATTTTTATGAGGATAAAATGATATATTTGTAAAGTGCTTTACAAACTCTAAAATGTTAAATAAATATTAGCTGATATTATTATTAGTTAAACTTATATATGTATGGTTTAAGGTTACAGTTAGAGAGGAATGATTTCCCCGATTTTGCTTTGAGATTGGAGCTTAGCCAGTAAGAGTTTTGGCACCAGATTGCTTCTGAACCCAGAGAGAGAGAATTAGTGAGTCAGTAGTGAAGAGAGGGAAGGACTGGTTTGTTTGTCCACTGAAAGGCACTGCATCACAAACTTACACTCCTGAAAGCTTCACAGGGGACAACCCTTCAAATGCCTCCTCTAAATCATCCCTCAGTTGCTTCTGCGTATTGTTATATGGTCTGATGTCCAATGTTTTCGCTATCCTTGTTCCTTCTCTGGACCCACTCTAATTTGCCATTGTCCTTTCTAAAATGTAAGGCTCTAGATCTAAACAGAATACTTTAGTGTAGTCTAACTGGAGCAGAGAATAGAGAAGCTATCTATAATCTCCTTCATTTTGGTTATTATACCTCTAAGAAGACTAGTCTAGAAGTCTAAAATTAGTCTAGAAGACTAAAATCGTGTTAGTTTTTTTTTTGTCTGTCATGTCATATTGGTGACTTACGTTGAGTTTATAATGTCACAAAGACCCTCCCCACCCAAGTCTTTTTCACATTGTTTTCTAGTCCTATGCCTTCTATGGCTTAAGTCAGAGAAGATAAAGAGCTAGCCACTGAAGTTTTAAAAAAAAACAAACTGGAAGCAAATCCCAAAGGCTATGAGATTACTTTCACCATTGAGATTGGTCAGATCTCAGTGTAACTAAGTGAGGGATGAAGAGCTGGATTCACTTGGGACCACAAAGTGAAAATCTTATCATAAAATAGTAGAATCTTTATCCCCAAGAGATTATAAAAATGGGAAATGGTCCCACATGTACAAAAATATTTATAACAGCACTCTTTGTAGTTGCCAAAAACTGGAAATCAAGGGGATGCCCATCAATTGGGGAATGGCTGAATAAGTTGTGGTATATGAATGTAATGGACTACTACTCTGCCATAAGAAATGATGAACAAGAAGACTTCAGAGAGGCCTGGAAGGACTTATATGATCTGAAGCTGAGTGAAAGGAGCAGAACCAGGAGAACTTTGTACACAGCAACGACCACAGTGTGCGAGAGTTTTTTCTGGTAGACTTGGATCTTCGTAATAACGCAAGAACTTAAAAAAAAATAATTCCCAACGGTTTTCTAAGGCAAAATGCCTTCCACACTCAGAGAAAGAACTATGGAATTCATTCACAGAATGTAACAGATCACATTTGTATGTGTGTGTGTATGTGTGTGTGTATATTATGTTTTGATTTGTTATATGATTTCTTCCATTTATCTTAGTTCATCTACACAGCATGACTATAGTGAAAATGTATTCACTAGGAAAGTATATGTAGATCCTATATAGAATTGTGTACTGCCTTGGGGAGGGAGAGGGGTGGCGGGGTATAGGTGGGGGGTAAAAAAATCTAAGTTTTTTGGTAGTGATTATAGAACATTAAAAAAATCAATCAATTAATTAATTAATTTAAGAAATTAATAGAATCTTAGAGCTGGATGAGGCCTTTGAGAGAATCTTACCAAACCCAAATGTGAATGTGAATCCCTTCTAAACTATTTGCCCTAGAGATGGGTATCTCACTGTCTTTCAAGGTGACCTATTCCATTACAGAACTGCTCTGTTATTAAGTCAAAATTTGTGTCCTTCATGGAGTGGATTAGTGGAAAGGTAGCTGTTTTGGGAGTCAGAGGATCTGAATTCAAATCCCAGCTTTGCCATTTCATGTCCCCTTGGGCCAATAATTTCTCTTTTCTGAACCTCAGTTTCTTCCTCTGTAAAATAGGAATAATGATAATACATTCATGATTTTCCTCATGGGGTTATTTTGAGAAATAAGTGCTTTGTAAACTTTAAGGAGTTGTAGAGGATCTTTTCACTGACCCTTTCCCCCTTTTTTGTATATAAGAATCAGTGCCATCCCCACCAAGTTGCAGATTTACTAGGAATCTTGACCACTTCTATTGGTGTTAGCATAAACCTCAATATTCGCACTGAAAGAAGGCTTGAGTGGTTTAATTCTTTCTAGGAAGACCCCTCCTATACTCTTACATTTCAGGAGCCTCAGCACCCCAAATTGTAACAAAACTATGTATTACAGCTTATAATGAAGTATTCCTTGGTCTCTTTGTGCTTAAAAGATTACTTTGTGATTCTTGTCCTTCTTTTCTTCCAGATTAATTTTATTATTCATGGTTTAGTCTGTTTTATATTGGAGAAATGTCAGACAGTTGTGGCAGTTCTGATTGCTGTTTCATTTGACCTACAAAAATTAAACAGACTATCAGTTACAAAAAAAGAGTGATAGAAGTATGGATTAGTCTTATTATTTATCTGCCTTCCCTTTAGACTTATGTAGAACAATTCTCCCTCTTGACTGCAGCAACAACTATGGATCTCAGTTTTCTTTTCTGCAAAAAGATTAGATGAATCTAAAGTCACTTCCAGCTCTAAATCTAATAGGGTATTAAATTTTGTCACTCGTTCAGGCTCTCTCCTGGCCTAAGCCCTTGCTTTTCCATGTCCCAGTTCTTGCCCCATGCCATGCCCCTTCTAGATCCAAAGTTCTTTTCCCTGGCCTCTACCATCTCAGCATCTTCAGTCCTCAGATGGCATGGCCCAGGACCAGAAGGCTCATGGCAAGTACCATGGCAAAGAAGACAGCCAGGAAAAACCGGTCAACCACCCGTGCCAAACGCTTCCAGTCCCCTCTGAGACGCTGGGCAGCCCGGTGGCTCCTGCATGCCACAGCTATGGCACCCACGTGACGGAGCAGGGCCTCCTGGTGACAGGGGCAACGTGGTTCTGGGCATGGCCCAGCTCCTGATCCAGGGCCCAGGCGAGGCTTGGGGTGCACTGAGGGGTGAGGAGGAACTGGGGGATGCTGAGAACCCCCACAGGGCTCTCCCCGCTCCCGAACACACAACCCTCGGGCCAAGTAGCCTAACAGAAGTGTTTGGGCCCAGGCTGGCACTGGGCGGACTCCAGGGCCACTGTAGTGCAGATTCATGATGAGGATGGTCAACGCTGTGGATGCTGTCACTAGCGCCATGGTCGTCATATAGTACTTCCCTGCAGGAAAGAGACAATGTCTGGAATGAAGCTAGTGCCTTCTCAAAGAATCAAGGACTTGAAGAACTGGGAGGGAGCTCACAGACCATACTGTTTAAACCACATCTGACACACTCAAGCAGACCGTCATTCTTTGTCTGACGGCCTTCAGTGACCCACTACCCACCCTGGCTAGCCTTTCTGTTCTGGTGTAGCTCTCCCGGGATAACTAATCCTTTTCTCCGCTGCCCAGCACTTAAATGCTATTCATTCATTAATTTACTGTTTATTCTTCCTGGTGTCCATGTTCATCTTCCTCCTCAACTTCCCTAAGTCCTCCTCCTCCTCCCCTTTCTTCACTCCTCCATGAAGTCCCTTGGCTCTCAGCACCCAGCCACCCGCACAGACACACTCACGGGGGCGCGGAGCGGCGTGGGCTGGGGGCACGGGACGCGGGCCGGCCGCCTCCCGCCGCTCACCGATGAGGGGCACACTCTCCGCCGGGGGCATGTTCTCGGCCAGCAGCAGCTGAAAGACGGTGAGGGCCAGGAGGACCGTGACGCCCAGGGACACCTTCTCCCCCGAGTCGGCAGGCAGGTGGAAGGCCAGCGGGGCCAGCAGCGAGATGAGCACGCAGGGCAGCAGCAGGTTGGCCACATAGGCGGCGGCCCGGCGCTGCAGCCGCAGCGTGTACGTCACGTCTGGGTAGGGTTCGGAGCAGCAGCCGTAGGTGACCACGCTGCGCCGGGCAGGCATGCCCAGCACGCGCCACTCCACGTTCTCCACGAAGTCGGCCAGCCTGGCCCCCGGAGCGCCGGGCCACACGTCCAGCTGGTGGCCGCCGTGGGTCCAGGAGCCGAAGGTCAGGCGGCAGCTCTGCGAGTCGAACGGGAAGGCCGCCACGTCCACGCGGCACGAACTCCGGGTGATGGCGGGGGCGTCCCAGCGCACGCGGCCGTCGTGGCGAAGGACCACGTTGGTGGGGGCCGAGGCCGGCTGCTGCGTGTCTGCCCTGAAGGGAGACGGTGTGGTGAGGGGCGAGACGGAGAGGGTCCGAGGGACCTATGGGCAGGGCCGTCGTGGAGCAGGGCAGTGGGGAGAAAGGCGCGTGGGAAAGGCCTGAATTCACCGAGGCACCCCAAAAGGGATGAGAGCCAGCTGTCTCCACAGCCTTCACCTAGATCCGCCTCTCTGCCCCCTTTCCTACCGAACCAGAGAATCTCAGAGCTGGCCAGCACCTCCGACCTATACCTGAAAGAATCCTTCCGCAACATCCTAGCAGGTGGCCGTCCACCTTTTACTTGGAGACCACCAGCAAGGGAGAATGCCCTGGCTGCTGAGGCATCCCTTCTCACTTTGGAGCTACTGCTTTCCACCCCTCACCCCCGAACAGTAACGTTTCTTTTCCTGCCCTTTTGCTCCATCTACCAAGTATCTCTCTATTCCATCTCCGCCTTCCTCAGTTTCCCCAGTTTCCTCAGTTTTTTTCCCCCTCTGCTCTCATTCTTCCTAGAGCGCTTTTCTTCCAGCTCTGCTTTCTCTGAGCTCTTTGCTTTGCCTTGCCTCTATTTCTTCAATGCTGTTTTTCATTAACTGTTATCATCAGTTAGTTGCCTCCTCATCCCTTTGTTCTGTTGCTTGTTTTCATCTCCCTTTATTCTCTTCTGCCCTGTTTTCTCCTGTTATGTTCCTCCTAGTCCAGGGGTGGGGAACCTGTGGACTTGAGGCCATGTGTGGCCCTCCAGGTCCTCAAGTTTGGCCCTTTGAATCCAAACTACACAGAACAAATCTGCTTAATAAAAGGATTTATTCTGTAAAATTCTGATTCAGTCAAAAGGCTGCACCCAAAGATCTAGAAGGCCACATGTGGCCTCCAGGAGCAGGTTCCCCATCCCTGTCCTATCTGTTTTCTTCTACCCCCTTGTCCTTCCTTTTGTGCTCTGTTTTACTGCTTCTCTATTTCTGCTGCGCTCTGTTTCCATTTTTCTTGTCTTTTCTCTTTTACTTCTGTTTTATTCCTTAGCTGGATCCTCCATCGACCTTTTTCTCCTTCAGATCAATTTCTTTCTCTACTAGTAATTTGCCCTCTGCCTTGTTCCTTCTCTACCCTCTCCTTTCCCCACTGTTTCACTCCCTGTTCTGGTCCTGCTCTGTTCAGTCTAGCTGCCTTATTTCCCCTTATGCCCTGTCTGCCCTGGTCTTTTTCCCATTCTGCTTTAATATGTTTTGCTGGTTTCCTCTGAGTTTTGTTTTCACTTTATCTCTCCTTGACAATAAATCCCCCTCCTGTGTGTGTGTGTCTATATGTGCGTATATATTATATATATGTACACATACATATATATGTATATATACATATGAGAGTTATTTGTATGCCATCCCCTCTATTAGAATTTGAGCCCCTTGAGGAAAGGGACTGTTTGAGGCAATTATAGTCTAGGCTGTGTTGTCGAAGAGCCCAGTGTGCTGCCCCTCAGTTTCCTGCTCTGTAAAATGGGGACCATAATAGTTCCTTCCTCAGAGGGTCATTGTGAGAATCAAACAAGATGCTAATACATAACGTGCTTTGCAAACCTGAAAGGGTTATATAAATATTATTATTAACTATTATTATTACAAGTCATACTTGTTATAGAGCACGATATCAGGTCTCCAGACCAAGCTGCTGGGAATTCTTATGGAGTCAAGACCCCCGTAGACCTCAGGCTCCCAATGCAGGTAGGCATCAGCCCACTCCTGGCGAATCCACAGGTATAGGGTCAGCACCTGATTTCGTTCATCCTGGGAAAGAGATACCAAAGTGCTCAACAGATATGGTAACACATGCAGATTTACCTGTATATACATCGACACAGAAGCATACACACAATTATAAACATACGTGGGTGTGCAAAGACAATCATATATAGATAATTCCATGCAGTCACACACAAGTACATGCTGACCTTTTTGCATATAGAATCAAAAACATACCTACAGCCCCCACTCACCATGTCAATAATTTGGGACAGGGTCACATCCAGTGTCACATTTAGGGCTTGATCTGTATCTTCCACAGGCCGAAGGGCACTAGTATAGTTGGTAAAGAGGTCATGGAGCAGCTTCTGTGCAAGCTTCCCTTCAGCTGCTCGAGAACCTGAAAGCAGGGAGAGAATGTGGAGAGATCTACCATCCACCTACTATCAAGTTTCAGTTCAGCTATCATCTTGCTTTCCATTTAATCTTACACATATTCACCACTCATCATCTGCCATCTATTCATTGTTTAGCCATTATTTATTTTCTGTCTTGTTTCCAGTCACCATTCTCTGTCATCACCATTCATCCATGTACTACTCATACATCGACCATCCCTCTATCCACTCTGTGCAATCCATCATTTTCTGTCCACTACTCACCATCCATCAATCATCTACCACTTATCTATTAATATTCCATCTACTATCATCCACCCATCATCCATCATTCAATACTCATATCTCACCCAACTCATATCCCATCTATTCATTGTCCAACATTTATAAAATGATAAAGGGCCTGACTTGGAAGGGACCACAGAGACCATCTAACAATAACTTTAAGCCACCACTTTCTGAGGCAGCCTAATCTACTCTGGATTCACTCTGTTAGGATTCCTTAGATCGAGTCTGAATTTGCCTCTGCAATTTTTTCCACTTACTCCTAATGCTATCCTTTGGGACCAAGCCAAATAATTCCAAGTAATAACCCTTCAGATATTTGAAGACAAGAATCATGAAACTCAATTTTTTGGGTTAAATATACCTAGTGCCTTCATTCCAAAATACCTCAATGGTATCTTTTATTCTCTCCTCCTTTGCTCCAATCTCAGATGAAAAAGTAGCCTTTCTTCTTGCAGATAAACCCCTCTACTTGGGTCTTTGATTCTCTCCCCTCAGATTTCTTCTGAATGCTCACCTCTTTAGTCATCCTCTTGCTCCCTGCTAATTACTTTAATACTGTTCACCTCATTTTTAAAAATAGTCAGCTATGTGGTACAGTGGTTAGTGCACTGGGTTTAGATTCAAGAACTTCCGAGTTCAGATCTGGCCTCAGACACTTACTAGCTGTCTGACCCTGGGCAAGCCACTCAAATTCTATTTGCCTGAGTTTGCTAATCTGTAAAATGGGAAGACTACTACCATCCACCTCCAAGGATTGTTGTGAGAATCAAATATGATCATAATTGTAGTGTTTAGCACAGTGCCTGACACATGCTGTAAAAATGTTAGCTATTTTTTAAACCTTTACTTAATCCTATTCCCTTTGAACTGTCAAACTAATTTCTAAGATTTTTCTTTTTCATAGTCACTTTTAGATAAAGGGATCCATAGTCTTTGCATACATTTTCCTATTTCACATTTCACTTGTCAGTCCTTTGCAGTCATCCTTCTGACTCTATCATGCAAATGAATTTGTTCTCTCCCCAGTTATCAATGATTTCTTAATTTCCAGGTTTGATGGCTTTTTCCTCTGTTTTCATCTGTCTTGACCTTTCTGCAGAGTTTGATACTGTTGACCACTCCCTTCTCCTAGACACTCTTTCCTCCTTGATTTTTCATGATACTGTTCTCACCTGGTTTTCCTCCTACCTGTCTGGTCACTTCCTTTTTAGTGTCCTTTGCTGGATAAGCATATTTATCCTTTCACCACATGGAGTTATACTCTATGATCCTGTCCTGGGTCCTCTTTTCTTCTCTCTCTACATTCTCTCTCTTGGTTATTTCATCAGCTCCTATGGACTTGGCTGTCACCTTTACACAGAGCATTGCCAGATTTACATATCCACCCTCAGTCTCTTTCCTGAACTCAAGTCCCACTGTCTTCTGACTCCCGATTGGACAACTCTACCTTAGAATATCTCAGACTTCATAGTCAAAACCAGAATTCATTATCTTTCCCTCTAAAGCTTTCCCACTTCTTAACTTTCCTGGTTCTGTTAAGGACATCACCATCCTTCCAGTTATCCAGGTTTACAACCCAAAAGTCAGCCTGAATTTTCTGTCCTTCACCCATGTCCCTTAGTTTTCAAGTCTTGTTAATTCTACCTCCATGCTCTTTCCATCCCTCCCCTTCTCCCCATTCACACGGCCAACACTCCAATTCAGGTCCTCATCCCCTTTGTCTTGGGCTATTGCAATAGTCATTTACTTGGTTACCCTGTCTCCAGTCACCCCTCTACCCTTTCTCCACACAGTTGCCAAATCGATAATCCTAAAGAACGGATATGACCATATCAATCAGCCCAGTTCAAGGCTCCTTCATTCCACTGAGATAAAATTAAAATCTTTCGGTTTGTTTTTAAAGTCCTTAAGGTTCAAGAGGGAGAACAGAAGGGAGGAGGGAGTAATTAGAAGTAAACACTTTTGAAGAAGAATAGGGTCAAAAGAGAGAACAGAATAAATGGGGAGGGGGATGGGATGGAGGGAAATATAGTTAGTCTTTCACAACATGACTATTATGGAAGTGTTTTGCATGTCTACATGTGTGTAACCTATATCAAATTGCTTGCTTTCTCAGTGGGGATGGGTGGGAAGCAAGGAAAAGAGAGAAATTGGAACTCAAAGTTTTAAAAACAAATGTTAAAAATTGTTTTTACATGTAACTGGGAAATAAGACAGGCAATGGGGTATAAAAATCTATCTTGCCTTACAAGAAAATAGAGGAGAAGGGGATGACAGAAGGGAGGGAAGGGTATGATAGAAGAGAGGGCAGATTGTGGGAAATGATAATCAGAATGCACAATATCCTGGGGTGGGCAGAGGGGAGAGATAGGGAGAAAATTTAGAACTCAAAATCTTGTGGAAGTATCTGTTGAAAACTAAAAATAAACAAATAAAAGTTTTTTTAAAAAAGAGTATGGTTCTAGGTTACATTTCTGTGTTCACTGTATATTACTTGCCCATACACACCCTATGTTGTGACTGAAGTTGTCTGCCTACTCTTCACATGTAGGACAATCCATCTCTCATTTCTGTACCTTTGTACAATTTGTCTCCAATGCTTAGAGTGTATAGCTTTCTCACCTTTACCTCATAGAATCCCTAACTTCCTTTAAAGATCAGCTGAAGGGTCATTTCTTCCCAGGAACCTATCCCATTCCTATAGTTGCTAGTGCTCTTTCTCTGGAAATTACCGTGTCTGTGTGTATGTGTATGTGTGTGTATATATATACTTTTGCTATATACAACATATTGCTTCTCTCCAATCGAATGTGAGCTCCTTGATGTTAGTTTTATTCAGGTTCCTTGATGTTAGTTTTATTCAGGTTTGGGGCAGGGGGTTGCCTGGTACATAGTAGGCACTTAAATAAATGCTTGTTGAATGAATAAAGTGGTATGGTATGATCATTTGTTATTCTTCATCATTCTGGTTGCACTCCTCTGGGTGCTCTCTACTTTATCAATGTCCATTCTAAAATATGGAGCTAGGACCAAGTATAATACTTTAACTGTGGTCTGTCCAGTGCAGAACAGACTGGATTTATCACCCAAGGACTATGCCTCAATGCAACATAAAATCAAATTAACTTATTTTGACTATAGTATCGCATGGATTTATATTCATTCATCATTCATCTTCTACCATCTACCCATCAACCACAATCAAGCAAGTATTCATTTACTATCCACTATCTATATATCTGTCTACTCACCATTCACCAACATACCACTCATCTTCCATTCCCCCACCATCCCAACATTTCTCCGTACATCCCTTTATTGCCTATCCAAATATTCATCCTCCATCTCCCCCCTCCCAATAATCCAACACTTTCTCCTATGCCCTTCTATAAAAAGAGAAGGTCCCTATACCTGGCAAGAGCTGAGGTAAAAGCAAGAAACATGGGCTTGAGGAGAGCATCCAGGGGATGAGGAAGGAGACCATTGTAAAGGCAGCAACAGGCTGGAGAGGTGCAGAGACTGTAACAAGTTGGGGTAGGGCGGAGTCTCAGAGGTCTGTCTCCTCATGTGAAGGCTGGATATAGCAGAAGACAGACAGCATTATGGACTGAACCAAAAACAAGACACCTGTGAAGTCCAGGGTGCCTTCCATATTTAATTGTAATCCCCTATCCTCCTGTGCTGCCTGGCCTAGCCATCATTCAGAACCAGTTTCAGAGTTGAAGGAGATCTTGGAGATCACCTGGTTCAATGAATATATGAATAGGAATTTCCATACAACATACTTGACCGGTGGTCAGCCAATCTCAACTTGAAGACTTTCAGTGATGGGAAATCCGTGTCTGAGGCAACCCATTCTGGGTTGATGTGGCCCTCAGCATTAGGAAGTCTTTCCTTTTAATTAGGATAAATGTGTCTTCTGCCCCTTGGGTCCAAAAAGGACAAAATAAATTCCTCTTCTGTACAACAGTCCTTCAAATGCTTAAAGAAAGCTCCCATGACTCCCCAAAATCTTCAAAAAGCAGAACACCCCCAGTTCCTTCAACTGGTCCTTTGGATGCAGGATCCCTAGTTTGTTAATCATTCTGTTCTACCCCTCTACTCCTCTGAATGCACATCAGTTTGTCACTGTCCTTCCCAAAATGTGACACCCAGACCACCATATTCCAGGTACAGTCTTTCTGTGCCTCTGTTGATGCAGTCCAAGAAGCCATTAATATTTTTAGCTCCTATGCCACACTATAGATTTATATTGATCTTGTAGTCTACTTTGTAGGACTTTTTCATATGAACTATGGCCTGACCAGGGTTTAACATGGCACCTGGCTCACAGTAGGTGCTTAATAAATGCTTTTTAACGACTAGCCATGTCTTCCCCATTCTGCACTGGTATGATTTTTTTTTTAACTCAAGTTTAGGACTTTACGTTTGTTCATATTATATTTCGTATTACTAGATTTAGCCCAAAGGCCTAATCTATCAAGGTCTTTTTCTATCTGATTTTCATCCATGTTCACTCCCACTTTTGTGACATTTTCAAATTTGTTTTTTTTATCTTCAAATTAGTTAAATATACTAACTATGCCTTCATCAAATCTCCTGTCTTTCTTTTCCATCAGCCACTCCATCTGTCCAGTTCCCAGTGATTCAACCTCCACATCTTTCCTCTTCCTCCTTCCCTCCCACCCCTCCTGCCATCCCTCCTTTCCTCCCCCCATCCCTTACACACACACGCACACACACACACACATACAAACCAGAGGCAGCTCCTGGGGCAGCAGCAGGTGAGAAACAGGTCCTGATGTTGAGGAGGACCCCCAACCTCTCCTTAACACCTGGGCAGGTCCTGGGCTTAGAGACATCTGAGAACTGCCCCCTCCCCCACTTTAACATCCTTCCTTCCCTTGCCCACCATGGAAACAAAACAGATGAAACTTCAGCCCAAGGTTGACTCAATTATTCATTGAATGTAAGAAAAGCTAGTTTAGGGAGAGACCTAGAGACCAGTGGCAGAATGCCCAGATCAACCTTCCTGATACTTCTGCACCCTGATGTCTAGGATTTGAGGGTGATCCAGGCTTCCATTTCCATTTCCATATCCCAACCCCCAGGCATTATCTGACATTACCAGGCTCGTCTCTGATACACAGCATAAGGGATGTAGGAAGTGTACTTCCCTGTTCATTGACCATGACCATTCTTTCCAGGGATGTTCTACAGTCAGCTCCCTTAAGCTCAGGAGACCTCATTTTTCAGTTTTCCCTGACAGTATTTAAACCTCAGAAATCAGCAAATGCTACAAATTAGGACATGCTTTATCGTTTTGCTGATTGTCTAGACTTCAGAAAGTGATGGAGCAAAATCTTAATAATGAAGATTAAAGTTAAAAGTATGTCAGGCTTATTTTTCCAGAGCTGGGTTGTTAAAACATTTACCAGCACACCTTTAAAACCACTCAGCATTCAGTACCCACACTTCCAGTGATTGGAAAAGCGTTTAGCAAATACCTCCTATGAGTAAAGGACCTTGTACCCTGGGGATGGGGGAGATAACCAAAGTCCTGCTTCCTTGCTTGTGTAACTGGGGGCAATTTTCTAGGAGTTAAGCATGAAATAACAGAGGGTGAGTCAAGGTCAAAGAGGTTCAATTGAATGGAATTCAGCAAACTTTTATTAAACTCCAAATGAGGGCAATGCTCACATTAGGCATTGGAGGTAATGAGAACAAATTCCTGAAACAACCCCTGCCCAAAAGGAACTTGCATTCTCCTGGGAATGACACATCTACTCAGATAAGTGTGTCCATAGGAAGTGATTTGGGAGTAGAGGAAGAGTGCTAACTACAGAGGAATAAGGATAGGCTTTATGTAGAAGGCAGAGCTTGAGCTGAGACTGGAAAGAAGGCTGGTTTTCATGCTGTTATTAGGATAGCAATTGTGTGGAGGCTGGAGGGGACTAGAAACATAGAAGCCACTGCAATAGTTCAGGTAAGAGGGGATGAAGACTGAGAAAAGGCTATTGGATTTAGCAGTTGATAACCTTGGGAAAGGAAGGTAAGAAGCAAGCACTTAAGTACCTATTATGTGCTAGACACTATGCTAGAGAAAGCTATATAATGATTGTAGGAGATTTAGTCAGGGAAGTTGTGCAGTGTATAGAGCAGTGGGCTTGGAATCAGGAAGACTCAGCTTCATGAATTCAAATCTGCCCTCAGACACTAGCTGTGTGACCCTGGGCAATTCATAGCCCTATTTGCCTCAGTCTCCTCATCTGTAAAGTGAGCTGGAGAAGGAAATGGCAAACCACTCTAGTGTCTGATAATCATTAAATATCATTTTTGGACTTTAATAAGGGCCAGAGACTGAACCAAACCTGTACCTAAAAGTTTCTTTGTTCTCTGAAGTAAACTCAGAGAATACCTCTTCCTATGTTAACAAGGCCAGATGGAATTGACTTAGCATTCTTTATGAGACCCTTAACCCAAGACACTATCTTGAATAATGAGACTTTTTCCTTATCTTAAAATTTTGTGGATATATACTATTATGGCATGTTAATGGTAAAGAAAACACAGATGTCCTGGGTCACAATTTCAATTGATACTTTGTCATCTCTTATTGTAATTACAACTTATTCAATTAAGAAAATTCCTTTCTCATGGTATAAATACTTATAGAGACCATAAATCTGAAGAACACAGACATCCTTGAATTGTCCTAAAATAGATTTAAGCCTGGTCATTCTTGTATTAGACAGTCATAAGTTTCCTTCTGGCTCCATGATTATGTATCTGCTAGCTTTAGGGAATAAATAATATGAATTTAGTCTGTTTGCCTCTTTTAACCAAATTTTCAGGTCAACATATCTTTGCCAAGAAAATCCCAAAATGGACTCACAAAGAGTTGGACATGACTGAACAGTCACAAAATGGATACCCATCATACCCATCTCCCCATATGATGGGTAAATAGAGGGTACAGGTCCCAAGACATGTGACCATTAAATATCTATACCTTGTAGATCACTTGACTCTCAAAGTCTAGGGATTTTAATTTGGGCATCTCATATTTAAATTCTATTTCATAGTATAATATATTCCTTTATATGACTTAATCTCCTCCTGTCAGTTAACAAACATTTACAAAGAATGTAATATGTAGCAGTGATTGTGCTAAGTGCTTGGGATACAAAGACCAAACTGAAACATTCCTTGACCTCCAATAGCTTCCATTCTATGGAGATGAGAATTGGAGGCAATATGTTACATAAGTATATAAGCAACAAAGTACAAGATAGTTGGTGGGGAGAACACTAGTCAGGAGGAGGGGAGATAAGGAAATGCTTCATGCATTGGTGCTGTTTAAACTGAGTTTTGAGGGATTTTAAGAGGTGGAGAAAGGAGAACATTCCAAGCAAGGAGGACAGCCAGGGCAACTGACTGGAAACAGACTCTAAAATGATTTAAAATCCTTAGGCTACTTTGTTGAGGATCTTGGCTTTGGAAAAAGGTGAGGAGAGATTGGACAGAAAGGGGGTTATGATTGTTCTCTCTCGCAACGATAAGGTGTGAAAGGTCCTCTGTGGGAAATAGCAAGACAGCCAGTTTGGCTGGATCACAGAGTGATCGAAGTATAGTAATATATAGCAAGATTGGAAAGACAGGTTGAGAGTCAGGTTGTGAAAGCCTTTAAAAGTCAAACAGAAGAGCTTATATTTTATCCTAAAGGAAGTCACTTGGGAAGATGAGTCTCCCTGACTCCAGGCCTGGTGCTCCACCCACTGTGTCCTGACTCTCATACTTGTTTAGGGAGAACCACACTGGTTCTAACTAGGTTTTTGTGAAGGAAGAAGCTCTTTGTGGACTAGAAAGTGTACCTCGATGTGAGGAATGTGAGGAAAGAGAAGGCACTTCTAAGTCTTGTGAAACGGACTGGGTAGGGGTACAAGAGGCCAAACTCAGATCATGATCCTTGAGAGCCTGACGTTTCTAAACAACAAAACTCTCTTTTTATTCCTATGAAGCAAAAACAAAAAAACCAAAACTCAAAACATAAACTGTCTGATATGTAGCATAGTCTATTACCTTTTTACTGAGAAGGAAGAAGGAACAACAGTCCTCTAAGAACTGTCAACTGGACCTGAACCCACCTCTAACCTGTGGGTGTCCAGAGCTGAAACAGAGCAGGCTAGTGACAGGAGAACTGGGAATCAAACACATAATTAATTAATTTCAGAGTGAGGAAAATGATCCCTGCAGACTGAAGCCCCTCCTCCTGAGAAGGAAGGCTTAAGGCTGCCGAGGCTTGGGCTACTTATATAGATGAAAGGTGTTGGCCTACAACACAATCTTTCTTAAGTCTTGAGACAGTTCTCGTGGTTGGCATTTCTTGGGTCCTTGGGGAACAGTCATTGTCTCAAGTCTTGGGAGTCATGATTACTCTTTAGGATACAGAATCACAATGCTCTGATGGGAACAGGAGTGTTGAACTTGGCAGTTACAAGGAACAGGGATTGTGGAACATATGATGGATGGCCCTGGGAAATAGGGAGAGCTAAGTCACTCAGGGAATACCTGGTGCTCATCCAAACAATAGACTTTGCCAAAGGATGGAATCATCCTGACTGCAAAGGATTATTGTTAGGCTAAACTCAGGGCACACATAGCCTGCTTCTGGGCTTGCTGAGCTGGGCTTGCTGAGCTAAACTCTGAGAAATAGGTATCTCCAAAATATTTTGACAGAATCAAGATTGGAATCCTATCAGTCTGAATTCTGGTGTCATTTTGGGGTCATTTTTTTTACCTTTATAAGGAACCCCTTCAGAGGTCTGTCTTATTCTCATAGTTCTTTAGGGTCAGGGAAACATACTAATTGGTCTGATGTCCTACGATAATGTGCCACCAGAGACTTCTTCACTGAGAAGAGCCCCTTGTGGAGGAGACAAGACTCAGAGTTGTGATGAACACTGGGGAAAGATAGACTGGCTATCATAGTAGAAATGTTCTATGAGCCTCACCCCATCCAGTCATCTTTGAGGTTGACTTTAATTTCTCTCTTATATCTCTTATGCCCAGAGTAGCTGGGTGGAATTTCATTGCTGTCTGGCCAAGAAGGATATCACTCACTCCAAAGTGTTGCTGTCTGAGTCACTTCAACCTTAGCACAGTGCCTGGCACATAATAGCCATATGATAAATGTTAACTGACTTGATATGACGTGCCACATGATAGGTCTCTTCCAGATCTCTTAATCCTATATAAGTGTCTATGTCCAACCAACTTCTTACAGTGATGGGGCAAATTGCTTCCCTCCATTTCCAAGGTGCCTAGATTAACTTTGGGCTGCGTTGGAATTAGTTTAGCCCTGAGGGGTAAAGAAAAGACCAAGTGATCTGCTTGTCAAGGGTATTAGAAATGTTGTCTTTTGATGCATTCCCTCAGCATCATAGTGCTTACTATTTTAAGTAAATTGTTCTTGACTGTTGAGCGATTTTACTAAGGGATTTTAACATTACTGGATCTAGGAGGAAGGCAGAAGATTAATGAGGCAGTGAACATTTAGAGCAACAGAGAGGGACTATCAATAAGCACTGGGCACAATCCCTCATCACATGTTACTATGGTCATTGGATATTTTTCTTTTGCTACCTCAAAAAGTGTTGCTACAAATATTTTAGCACATATAGGACCTTTCCCTCTGGATGACATAGAAGGAGGTTGGTTCTTGTCTTTTGTTCTCAAAGAGGAACAAAATGACATCACTATATTGGAGTTAAGGGAGAGTGTATCCAACTGTGGCTGAATTATACCAATATGAGCTCAGAAGGCTCTACCCCAGGTTAGGTACAAATTGTCCATATTAACATTTGGAATGGAGGTATCTCTAAATTTGTATACCTCACGTTCCTTTTGAGCTACTGCCATTCTGCTTTGCTCATACAGCATAGTGCCTTCTTTGATACCATGCTGGGCAGTCCTATGCCAGTGTCTCCCATGTCACATAATCGAATCTAGAGTTCTTCAGAGAGATCTTGAGAGTAATATTGTATCACTTCTTCTGACTTCCATATGAGAGCTTGCCTTGTAAAATAGTCTTTTTAGGCAAACAGACATTTGGCATGCAAATAATGTGGCCAGCCCATTGGAGTTTGAGTGCTTGGCTCTTCTGCTTAAGAAAGGCCCTCAGTGTCTGGTACCTTATTTTACCAGGCAACCTTCAGAATCTTCCCAAGGCAATTTAAATGGAAATGATTCAGTTTCCTGGTGTGGTGTTGGTAGACTATCCAGGTTTCACAGGCATACAAAATGAGGTCAGCACAGTGATTCTGTAGACCCTTCAGAGCATCCCAAATATAGAGCTAGGTACAGGTCAACCTCATTATCAATGTGTACATCCCTGGAAATTATACTGCCAAAATAAATGAACTTATCTACAGTATTCAAAATTTCTCCCTTTGTTGTAACCATTGATTCCATGTATGGATGGTTCAGTGCTGGCCAGTGGAGAACCTCTATTTCTTTGGTGTTGTCAGGCCAAAATTAGCACAAGCAGTAGAAAATAGACTCATACTTTGCTGCATTTCAGTCTCAGAGGACTCATTGAGTGCACAATAATCTGAGAACAAAAAATCACACACAAACTCTCCCTCTGCTTTGGCCTTGATTTATAGACTTTTCAAGTTACATAATTTACTGTCAGTGCAGTAACTGACCTTGATGCTATTTTCGTCCTCATTGAAGGTATGTGACAACATCGCTGGAAACATCATGCTAAAAAGCATGAGAGCAAGCCTTACTTCGCTCCATTGGTGACTGGAAAAGTGCGAGAAAATCGTTTTTAATAAAGAACCTGTCTAAGCTGACATTATGAAATTGGTGTAAAATCCTGACGAATTTCTCGGAGCAAACAAATTTTGCCATGATCTTCCACAAGGCCTTATGACTGATAGTATCAAAGTCCTTGGTCAGACTGACGAATGTTGTATACAGATCTCTGTTCTGCTCCTGGTATTTCTCCTGGAGTTGTCTGGCAGCAAACACCATATAGACCATTCCTCAGCCCTATTTGACGTCACAGAAGACTACTGTCTTCCAGGTGAAGGATCAACCTATTAAGAAGGACTCTGGAAAGGATCTTGCTGGCAGCTAATAGAGACCCCCCTGTAATTCTCACATGACAACCTATTTCCTTTTTTTTTTATAGAGATAGACAATGGAGGCATCCTTGAACTCTTGGAGGATAACCTCCTCTTGTCATATAACTCAGAAGATTTCAACCAACCTTTGTATGAGCAGTGGATCTCCTGCCTTGTAAATCTCTGCTGAAATGAAATCAGCACCAGTACTTTGCAACAGGAGGGGAGTCTCATGTCATTCAAAACTTATTCTTCAGTTGGAAGTTCTGTTAAAGAGGAATTGACTTAAATCTGAGGTATATAATCAATGACTTCAATGTTCATTGATGATGGTCTGTTGAGAACTTTATGGAGCTGTTCAGTCCATTTCTCCAGTATTATGTCCTTATCACTGATCAATGTGGCTCCATCACTGCTGAGTAGTTAAGATGCATCATAGATCTTTGGTCCATAAATTGCCTTCAGGGCATTGTAAAAGCACTTTGTTAATATCAGTGTAAAACTGATTTTCATCTACCTTCTTACTGAGCTAAGAATCCTGTATCTCTCTAAGTTTTGCTTGCATTTTACTTTTGATGGAGTTAAATGCTACCTTCTTAGGGATGGATGAACCATCCTGATGGTAAATCCTGTGAAATTCTCATTTTTCATTTAGCAGCTTCTGAATTTCCCCGTCATTTTCATCAAACCAATTCTTACGTTTGCAGGTTTTCTGGCCCTGATAAGTAAATGCAAGGCTGTACTACAAATCTCTGAAAGCTGCCCACTCCTCTTCCGTTCCATGCTGTCAAACCTGTGTTGGTTCAGCTTTCCTTCCCAGTTAACACAAAATGTTCATTTATAGTTCATTTGTTGACATTAAGTCTTCTAGCAGGCATCTTGCCTTAAGGCATCCACTTTTTTTGAATGCAATTGTTTAACTTGAAAAGGATAAGTCCAGCCCAGCACTCTACACCACACATTCCCTTCACCATTCTCATATCCTGCCTGTCTCTTCTCCTGACTTGATCTATTAAATGCCAATGTTTGTTGTGAAGGTGCAATCCCCTAAGTTTTATTGCATCTAGAAAAAACCAAAGACAGTGCTGGTGATGAGATCATGAAATGTTTAAGTCTTCAGTAGTAGGTGCTGTTGTTGTTATGGACTTACCCCATTCCTCCCAAGGACTCCCTGCCATGTCTGGTAGTCTGTGCCTACTTTGACATGAAAGTCACACAGAATTATAAGTTGTCCTCTTTCAGTACCTTGATGATGAAGGTTTCCAGGTCTTAAGACTTTTCTTTGACCTCATCAATGTTCATCATGGTGAGAACATACACAGTGATGATAGTGGCATGGCACTTCTCTGCAAATGACAATCACATTGCCTTTATAGCTTGTTGTTAACTCCTTTTGGGAGACATATATGTTTGTTGACTAGATTACTTCTGATTGTGAAATTTATGCTAGCTCTATGACATTCCTCATCACAGCAACTACTCCAGAAAAACAAGTATTTAGCTCTGACTTTGGTAAGTTGGACTTCATTTGCCAGCCTTGTTTCATTCAGGGCTGCTATTTGGATGAGATACCTGCTGTGTTCTTTTGCAACAATAGCTGTTCATCTTTCAGATTTATTGGATCTGGTGGATTTTGTGCTGTCCCTAAGTGTGTGCAAAAACTTTGTTAAAGTTTTTGTAGGCTTTTTGTGTTTCAACCACAGGGTAGAATCCCTACTTTCTGGGGTAAGCGGGCCAGGGTTAAGTTGGATAAAGTGGGTAATTTTTAGGGCACTTTTCTAGCCCCTTCCTCACACTAGGGGGTGACCAGCGTGGTCCTTAAAAGAAAGCCCCTTGGACTGCAAGGGGACTGCTGAATCCTCCTGCTGTTGCACCTGTGTGCAGGGTTGTGACTACAGCTCCCAGTATATCCATACTTGCTGCTCTGTCACTTGCCCATTGCCACAAAACTCTTAGGTAAAAATGGTAAAATGGTATGGGTGATGTCTTTTAACTTTGGCATAAATTGGATTTAAGTGAGGTAGAGCTGCATGAAATCATTTGCCTCATTCTATCTTTCAGTCATCAGAAGCCAGTGGTAAGATAAAAGACAAGGTGACTAGCAATGCCTCAAAATGCAATCAATGACCTTGGCATCTTCAATGTCTAATCAAGCTCTAAGTACTCTATGCTGCTTTGCTTCCAACAGCTTTGTGACCCTTTGGAACAAACTATTCTCATCTGAGGAATTTTCCACATGCTTGGTATGGACACACCCCCTAACTCACCAGTGCCTATCAACTACCCTCAACCTAGTTTAGCTTGTCTACTAAAATGTTTTTTAGGGTGTGGCCACTGCACATGCTATAGCTTCTTGAAGCCAAGAGTTAGATGGGCAAGTGGGCACCAAAAGAAGAAAGCAGCCTTGAAAAAAGAGCTCAGCAGGTCACCCCAGAGGTACTAGTCTTCCCTGAACACTCATGGTGAAACCTAATGGATCAAAATAAATAATTTCATCACTTTTCTCAAACAACTCTAAATTATTTTCCAGAATGGCTGGACAAAATAATGGATTTACCAAGGTATTATCACTGTGTTTTCCTCTCACAGACTCTCCAACATTGATTATTTTCACCTTTCAGGATTTTACAAAGCATTTTTCTCCACAACAACTCTGTAAGTAAGAGAAATTATTATTTGCCCTTTTCAGCAACTTTCTTTTCTCTAGTTTCCTAGGACATGAAATACAGTAAATAATTATCTGTTGGTTTCATTTTAACAGTTTATATCTCCACATAGGTGCAATGCATTTCTGATATTTGCAAAGGCAGAGCTAGAAACCAAAGGTCTCAGTGATACTTTTGTTTTTGGTAGTACCAGGAAAATTCCTGATCCTGGATGAAGAGTGTCAGGAGTGAGAAAATGTCAGCTGGGTGTGGTGGTGCCTATCATCCCTCTTATTGGGAAGGCTGAGAATCTTGGATTGCTTTGAGCTCAAGTATTCTGGGCTAAGACAATCAGTTCAGCACCGACACAGGGAGTCTTCATGAATAGAGGGGTCACCTGTTTGCTTAAGGAGAGGTGAACTAGCCTAGGCTGGAAACAAATTAAAGTTCCCATGCACAATTAGTAGTAGGATTGAGTTCATGAGCGGTAATTGTATTTCCAGCTTGGGTGGGATAGGGAGACCTAGTCTCACCTCCCCCCACAAAAAGGTATTAAAGTTCATAATGACTTTTCTGGTGACAAATGCTAAGGTCAACAAAGAAGTTATACTGGAAATGTTGCCATAGAAAACTGGGGATATAATGGATGAGAAACCAGGCCTACTTACTATTATTTTACTAGTTTTCTCTACCAAGGAGAATAATTTTCAGACTAGAAAGATTAAAACAGAAATGGTTATCAGGAAATTGGAACAAAGGTAAGTGAGAGTATATTCAGAGAACTCATAATCCTTAAAGAGTTCAAGTCACTAGTCCTGGGCAAATCACATTCATGTTGTTCCAAAAGGAAAGAGATTAAATTCTTTAGACCATACACTAATCATACTTGCTGCTTTGTCACTTGCCCATTGCCACAAAACTTTTAGGTAAAAATGGTAAAATGGTATGGGTGATGTCTTTTAACTTGGGCATAAATTGAATTTAAGTGGGTAGAGCTGCATGAAATCAGTTTGACTTCCATTCTTAGCAAAATTCTTGAAGAGATTATCAAAGGAATTATTTGTGAATACTTAGGAAGCAGTGAATTACAAGGTAGAAAACTGCCAGATGCAATAGACCAGGCAAGGAAGAATCAGAAATAACAATTCAGTAACTTACTGTTCAATAAAACCAGAAACAGAAATTACCTAGGAAAGAATTCCTTCTTTAATGAGAATGTTTAGATTCTGGCAGAAATTAAGCTTTCAGGGGTATTTAACCTTTTTTTTTTCATTTGTTTGATGTGTCCCTTTAGCAATCTGATGAAGTCTGCATGAACAAAATTAATGCAGCTCGGATAGGGAGGTATTTGTGAAATAAAATACATTTGTATCAAACATCTTTAATAAGTCTTATATCCAAAATATACAGGCAATTATCAAAACTATTTAGGATCAAAATCCATTCCCTAATACAGAAGTTGTCAAGGAACATAAACAAACAGTTCTCAAAACAGTAGCAAACTATTAACAATACTGTGAAAAATGCTTCAAATAACTCATAAGACAAATGCAAATCAAAACATCTCTGAGATTTTACCTCCCTCCCAACAATAGGCTAAGATGACAAAATATGGAAGTAGTTACTGTTGGAGGTGTGGTGGGAAGACAGGTGCACTAAAAGTATTGTTGGTGGAGTAGTAAATTGGTCAAATTATACTGAACAGCAATTTCAATTATGTGAATATGTGAATAAATTATGTGAAGGTAACTCAAATGTCCATATCCTTTGACCAAGAGATTTCACAGTCAGGTATATACTCTGAGGAGATGAATGGTAAAAAATAAATGTCCCATATATACAAAACTATTTTAGCAGCACGAAGTAGCACTAAGCACAGTGCCTGGCACACAGTAGGCACCTAATAAATGTTTTTTGATTCCTTAACCAATTATTGATTTTTATAATAGCAAAGAATTGGAAACAAAGTAGATGTCCATCCTTTGGGGAATGGTGAAACAAGTTATGGTATATTAATGGAATGGAAAATATTGTGGTATAAGAAATGATTATAGAGAAACATGGGAAAATTTACAGGACTTAGTGAAGTAGGCAGAATTAGGAATTCCTACAACATTTACAACCATGTAAAGAGAAAAACAACCACAAAATAATTAGAACTGAATGTTATAAAATTGTAATGACAAAGCTTGACTCTAAAAATGTGATATAAGAAAGCATCTTTCCCACCCTTTTTGCAGAGGTGGGGGACTATGAGTGTGGTACACCGTATAATGATGTCCTATTTCTGATATGTTGGCTAGTGAACTGTTTTTTTCCTCTTTTAAATTTTTTTTTTTTTGTTATAAGGGATAGTTCTCTGAGAGAGGGAGATATAAAAGGGAAACAGTGATCATTCAGAACCCTTATGGACTCATTATCAAGTCATGCCAGACCAATCTTACTTCCTTTTTAGATATGACTACTATGTTATGAGAGGGGAATGCCCAAGGCATATATACCTCCATTTCAGCAAGGTATCTGACAAAGTCTGTCATGCTGTGTGGACAAAATGGAGAGATATGGGTTAGGTGATAGTACAGTAAAGTGAATCAGGAAGTAGCTGAATGATTGAAATCAACCTTTAGGCTACCTATGAGTGTTCTTATGATCTGCCCTCTGACCTCCATGTTCAACATTTTAATTAGTAATTGAGATCAAGGTGCAGATGACACATTTATCAAAATTTGAAAGTGATACAGAGCTGAGATGGATAGTTAATACAATGGGGAACAATTAGGATCCAAGGTTTTGACAGATTTGATGAGGAAGAACCCACTAACATGGAGTTTAATACAACATACAGTTCCAAACTTGGGGTAAAAAACATTAACTGCAACCTAACAGGGCTAGGGAATACACCAGCTGTCAGAAGAGCTAATGTGCTCTTAGGCTGCTGTATGACAGGCATACTCTAAAATGAGGGAGGGGTGATAATCTTACTGTCCTCCACCCTGGTCAGACTATGTAGGAAGGAACATTGTTTAGTTCTGGAGGACATATTTTAGGAAGGATGATAACAAATATCAGCATGTCTAGAGAAAAAAACTAAAAATACTTAAGACTGTGACATCTAAGAATTGGTGTAAGGGACTGATGATATTTAGCCTGAGGAAGAGAAATTTTAGGAGAGACATAACAGCTTTCTTAAAGCTATGTCAAGGACTGCCCCATGGAAGGGAAATTACACTTGACATGAGCTCTTGATAGTAGTCATTAATTATGGATAGGATTTGTATAGGTGCAGATCTCAGCTTGATAGAAGGGAAACTGGCTAACAACTAGTGCCATCCAGAAGCGGAACAGGCTGCCTTGGTAAATGGTTTCCCATCCCTGGAGCTCTTCAAGCAGAGGCTGAATAATTCTGTAAGACATGCTTATTCAGGTGTAGCTTTGCCTATATCACCACTGAATTTCTTTTCAACTCAGATTCTACATGAGCTAACAACATCATTAATAAGTCATGTCTCTATAGATTTTTATGCTTACTTTCCCCTTACAACTATGCTGGAAGGTAGAGCAAAATGTACACTTGCCAAAAAGACTATTTTATGGAGAACTTGCATGGGGCAGGCAATAGCAAAGCGATACAAGGACGCTCTCAAGGTCTCTCTCAAGAACTTTGGATTTGACTGTGCAACATGGGAGACACTGCCACAGGACCACTCAGCATGGCATGCCCACGTAAGAAAAGGTGCTGTGCTCTTTGAGTAAAACAGAATTGAGACAGCACAAGGTAAATGCAGGATGCACAAATTTGGGATACCCATCCCAAATATTCATACAGACTATCTGTGCCCAATCTGTGGTAGAACATTCCAAGCTTGTATTGGTCTGATCAGCCAGTCGGACACATTGAAATTTCACTTTACAATGATGATGCCATTTTGGTCCTCTTCGAAGATGGACAACCACCAACCCTAGAAGGTAAGAGTGGTACAAATATTACACACCTCGTTCTCCATTTTCTTTTTTAACAAATGAGAAAATCGAAGCCTGGAGAGGTTGTCATTTGACATGAAAGTATCTGGGTTTGAGTCAGGACTCTGACTCCAAGATCACATGAGGTCTTAAGAACTACATTTATGTTTCTGAGGGATTATACTTTGGGAAGGTAAAAAAAAAAAAAAAAGCCCATATCTCTCAGTCTTGTTCACACAGCATGACAGACTTTGTCAAATACTTTGCTGAAAGTAAGGTATATTATGCCTCTGGCGTTCCCCTCTCATAACACAGTAGTCATATCTAAAAAGGACATAAGATTGGTCTGGCATGACTTGATAATGAACCCATAATGGTTCTGATCACCGTTCCCTTAAAAAAATGTCATTTTCTGTTTTTATATCTCCTTTATTTCCCAGTATATTTCCCTCTCTCAGAACAAGATGTTATGGACCAGCAACATTCCCATACCTAGAAATCTGAGCAGAATGGTAGGCAGTTTCTTCTAATTTTCTCTTAAGAAAATTAACCTGGGTTGAGGGTCCTGTGACTGTTTTTTTCTATAGGGACTGGTGCCCAGTAGTGACTATGGCAGGGAAGGGATAGCTGCAGCAGCAGCAACATGCTGCCTGCAGCGATCATCATCCTGGAATAACAGTTACAAGAATGAGGAGATGGAATGCGGGTAGCTGATAAAATCCTTAGATGGGAGAAAGCCAGTTTTCTACTTGTTGTGGGTGTTGTTTCTTTGGTGTCCCTTTTGAGTTACTACTTAAATCCATCTGGTGTTTCCTATTCTATCATGATTTCCTACCTGGATGATCACCTTGTACCCATTCTTGCTCCTGTAATCTTTGGTTCCAAAAATGGACTAGCGAGCGACAGTAGAGATTGCAGCAACCAAGTGAAGATACAACTTAGAGCTGCTGGCTGGTGGAGGCTGGTGGAGGTGTTGGCTGGAAGAGAAACCTAAAATATACTTCAGGACCATATTTCTTTCTTTTGCTGCAGTTGCCTCGCTCAGGCAGCAGGTGCATAATCCTTTCCTTCATGTATCTATCTGACTGTGAGTTTTTTACACCTACTTCCTGGAATAAACCTACATGAAATCATTTCTAAGTACACTGGCAGAGGCAAAACCTTCTCAAACAAAATAAAGATGAATGCTACATCTACTTTAAGTATGATGCATGTATTAAACATGATGAAACTGAGCAACAGTTTCTGTTATGTATACTAAGATGTTACAGAAATACATTTTTTCTTTCTCCTGTAACTTCTAATTGGCTCCTTATTTTTAAATATTTTATCTTTTCCCTCAAATGTAATGGCAATTTTTAACATCAATTTAAAAAATTTTTGAGTTCCAAATGCTCTCTCCCCATCCCAAGAAAGCAATTTGATACAGGTTTTACATGTGAAATCATGCAAAACATATTTCCAGTCATGCTGTGAAATAAGACACAGACCCCCACCCCCCCCATCCAAAAAAAAGGGAAATGAAAAGTAGTATGTTTTGATCTGCATTCAGGCTCTGGAAGCAAACAGCGTTTTCATCATGGGTCCTTGAGTTCCCTAGGATCATCATGCTGCTGAGAAGAGTGAAGTCATCATTCATTATTGCTACTATGTGTAATGTTTTGTTGGTTCTGCTCACTTCACTCTGCATCAGTTGCGTCTCTCCGGGCGTTTCTGAAATCATCCTGCTCATCACTTCTTCCTTACTTTTCCCTAAGTCTTTGTAGGTGCTTTATTGGGAGGAAAATCATGGTAAATTATAGAGCTGATAAAGAATTTGAGGTGGGCAAATGACTTTGTTTTTTAAAAATGAAGATAGAATATTAAAAATTCATTGTGATAAATTTGATCTCTTCTAGGAAAAAAAATCCTAGTATTTTTTTTTAGTGGCAAGAGATTTTTTAATAGTGTTTCCCCGCTCTGAATTACGTATCTAGACAATTTTAGCATTCAATTTTACAAGATTTTGAGTTCCAAATTTTTCTCCCTTCTCTCTTTAGAAAATAGTAGGCAAGTTGACATAGGTTATACATGTGCTATCATGTAAAACACATTTTCATTAGTCACAGTTGCAAAAGAAGAAAGAAATATCAAAGGGAAAAACCATGAAAAAAGAATAGTGAGCGAAAAAAATATGCTTCGATCTGCGCAAGGTCCTTCAAATCTTTATCTGGATATGGATAGACAGCATTTTCCTTCACATGACCTTTGTTCTTGTTTTGGATCAGCATGTTTCTGAGAAGAGCTGTCTGTCATTCATAGTTGATTATCACACAATGTTGCTGAGATTGTGTACAGTGTTTTCCTAGTTCTGCTTATTTCACTTTGCATCAGTTCATACAAATCTATGCAGCGTTTTCTGAAATCTTTCTGTTTATCATTTCCTATTGCACAGTAGCATCCCATTACATTCACATATCACAACTTGTCAGTCATTCTCCAACTGATCCGCTCAATTTCTAATACTTTTTGGCTCCTAACTTATTGAGAATTTGAGATAGCAGGCTCCAGGCATAATGCTGTCAAATGTGAAGTACCACTGAATGTATTCTCACCATCCATCCATCCACCAATAAACATTTTTTGAACACGTTATGTGCTAAGTGCTGGAGATACAAAAAGAAGTAGAAGACAATCGATGCCCTCAAGGAGTTTACAGTCTAATGAACATTACTTTAATACTGGTAACATGGCAAATAGCTGCCTGTGAAAGGACTGCTCTGGACCAGTTTTTTTTTTTTCCAATTATTCAAGGATAACCGAACTGTTTTTTTAGGGGATGCTTTTAAAGTACTGTCAATTCATTCTAAACCTTTAGAATGTGAATGGTAAATTTAAGTGACATAGTCACCTCTTGGGATAGAAAACTGAGGATTAAGCTTTTTCTACCAGAAGAATAGTGGTGGCCTGGGGCTTCAGCTTCCAAAAAGGTGGTTCTCTGGATAGAAATCAATTTTTGCCTCTTACGAAGAGACTGGTTAGCATTACTTTTTCATTCCTATTCCATATCAAGCACACCCATAGATTGACTGAAAGGGGGTTCCATGACCTAGTTTGTGGTCCAGTTAGTATTTTTCTATCCTTCTCCACCCCCTACCCTCTTCAGAATTCTAACCTTAACAATTTACACAAGTTTACTCATTTCTAAATGGAAATCTGACATATCATGAATGACAATTCATGCTCATGTCCTTACACTTAAGACAAAATGACTTCTATTTAGCAAATATCTGGCAGGCTTCTTTTTAGTACACTTCTGCTGTTTTTAGATGACTAAGTCTGTGGGGTTTTTTTGTGGGGGAGGGAGGGAGAATAAGGGACTTATGAGTAGAGTCATCATTAAATGAAAACTCTGGAAACAGATCTAGAGTTATGACCAATTACACTGACCCCCAGCTCTAAGATCAACAAGTAAAGGACAAAAGCCTACCCTTAAATGTCAAGACTCACTTTGGGAGATAACAGATCTTAAGAGTGAATCAAATACTAAATGTTTCCTGTCAGACGGGTCAAATTTGGTCTCAGATACTCACTAGCTGTGCAACCCTGGAAAAGTCACCTACCCCTGTTTACCTTAGTTGGAGCTGGAGAAAAAGATGGCAAACCACTCCAATATCTTCGCCACAAAAACCCCAAATGAGTTCACAAAGAGTCCAACAAGACTCAAACAAATGAAACAAAGTTTTCTCTTCTTCAGAGATAACCCTGAAACCACTCTTCTGGTCTGGTTTAAATTCACTCAAAAATGCAAAGGCAAAACTAGCTCCAGGAATGTGATAAACATTTTATTTTTTTTTAAGAAAGTAGCTTCAGAAAAACAGACAGGAAAATAATCTAGATCATTTATTTATATATATATATATATAATATGTTTTAATAAAAACCTTTACATAATCCTCATGCATAAAGACCCTGGGTAAAGCTGCTATTCACAGCAGTACCTGACACCAGATACCCCAATCTATTATTTGGGATTTCCCGTGGGCCAGCAGCGTCTGACAGGGGCCTCCTCTCCTCCCCTAGGGTACGGCACATACAGTCTTCATTTGACTTCAGATGCTACTGGATGGAGGGGCCAGTCTACATGTAGATGGGGGAGGCAGCCACAAGTTGGTCAGGTGTGTGGGGATGGCGGAGTGGGGAGTGGGGAGGACAGTGGGCAAGTCTCTGGTCTCCAGTTTTCCCACCTTCTAATGACTCCCTGCTTTGGCAAGAGGTCCAGCAGACATGTTACACATAGATACATTCAGCAAGTGGGGAAGATGAACAAACTTCTAAAGTGTATGAGAAAACAAAGAGTGGCTGGCTGGTTTACATGGACCTGCTGGGAATAGAGAATTGGGGTGGGTGAGACATATTACCGCAGAGTTGTCAAGTTTTATGACTGACAATCTGAACCTCCAGGTGGCAGGGGTGGGACTCAGAGTGGTATGAAGATAACAGAAGAGCAAAGAACCAAGGATTCACTGCAGGACTTAGTCCCTGCACTATGCTGAGCTCAGAGAGTACTCTCATTAAATTCCTTCACTCAATCCAACCTCTTCTAGCCTATGAGCTAGAAAATCTCAGTTTTTAAAATGAAACAACCTGGAGATGCATCCCAAGCTGGGGTAGGTCGGCAGGGGACAGGGTGTAGTGGAGTGAGGGACAAGTGAATGACCCCCTGGGAAGCAAGGTGTCCCCATCCCTCAAGAGGATACAGGACCTGTAACGAATGAAAATGAAAGGTAGCTAGGGGTTGGAGGGCCTCCCAGCTTGTTGAGGGGAGTCTGCCCAAGGTGCTTTATTGACCATTAAAAACCCAACACAACAAAACAACAATAGTGACTGTGACCTCACTGGAGGTTTGAGCTCCTACCTGGGGCTCCAAAAACCCCACTGCTGTTCCCCACCCCCAAAAATGGCCTTGGAAAGCTCTAGAGAGCACTGTGTACAGTAGGGGGATATAAGGAGTGGGGCAACATCACCTCTCCCTTTCTCTGACCAGGAGAATGGCAAATGAATTATCCAAACAGAACACGCACCAGCATCTGCACGAGAAGCGGATGGGGTAGAGCAGGGTAGAGGCCAGGGTGCTCACTGGCTCCTCACAGTCAGTTCTCGGAGGTAGGACTGCGTGAGGCTACGTAGCTCCTCTAAGGCATAGTCCTCAGGCATAGGGAGCCGGCCAATGTGGGGAGCCAGCAAGCGCAGAGGGACACGCTGCAGGTCTGCAGGTGAATCCGGGGCTCCTTCTGGAGCCTGCTGAAGGCTCAAAACAACCCGAAGGATGTTGGCCACACGCTTGGCCATGTCTGAAAGACAGAAGTGAAACTGTTAAGTGTGCCCAGCTACCCTGATGCACAACTCAAGAGATGAGCTTAACCCTGAGAATACTGAGAACTTGGATGGATGGACAGACAAACAGAAGTTTACCTGACTGGGCCAGTCGGTCCTTGGCGTTGGAGCAGTGAATCTGCTCTATCCGATTACAAAGCGAAGTCACTTTGGTATGCAATTTCTCTAGTTCATAGCCTGGACAATCGAGCTGATAAGAACAAAGGGATGGTCTCAGGAAGCTCATACCCACAGCCACCCAAGCTAGATCCTGCAATACAGCCATCTCCCAGAATCAGGAGACCTGGGTTCTCTGTCCCCAACTTGCTGCATTACCCTGACAAAGTCACGTCATGATTCTGAGTTTCTGTTCCCTCTAATGAGAGGGATCAAATGATCCTGATAAAACTTTTATGGAAAGGATGCACAAGACAGAAGAAATCCTAACCCTTATTTAGCTAACAGAGGGTTCAGGATGGGAACTGGGAGCCTATAGAAATGATATCCTACAGTCAAGGCCCAGCCAGGATGTGGTAAGAACAAAACAACAGAAGCAAGGCCTTATTTCTTCCCTACAAAACTCAAGATCTTGCAAGAATCCTTGCTCATTTTATGTGAACTCAGATATACTGACCCACTGCTTTCCCTTCTCTGTGCTCCACAAATCTTCCCATAAAATGGCTGTTGCTCTCATCATTCAAACTATACCTTCTTCAGGAAGTTTCCTTGATGATATGTGGATGAGGTAGAAATGGACATACAGGACTAGCAACTACTTACCCCCTATCTGGCTTTCATTTCTTTAGTTAATTATCATAACCTCTTATTTATATGCTTAAGCAGAATGTGATGGACTTAAAAACCAACAACAAGCACTCCCACAGTTACTGATTCATTAAGTCTCATCACAACTAGATGGTAACGACCTAGAAAGGGAGAAAATTACTTTGCTATATTTGTTACACAAAGTGGTCAAAGGAAGACCTGGGGGGCAGGAAGCTAACTGAACTTATGTGGACCCTTTGCAAACCTTTGGCCTTGGCTAGCTACCTGCTGAATTTGGCCGAGCATTTCGATGACCCGGATGTAATCCAGATAAACTAATCCAGCTGTGTCCCAGTCCTGAATAAGGCTGCTGCGCTCTTGGGGGGATAGGTCTTCCAGGAATCCCTTTAGGTAGCTGTAGTTCTCATTAATAATGGCATCTGAGAAGACAAGAATAGAATATGCTTGAGTCACACACTGAGGATAAAGGAAAGGCTCAAAGGGGAAATGTCTAAGGAAGGTATATAATAGTCAATCACAACTTCATTTCTTGAAACTTTACAAAAGACACATGAAGAGCAGTGGTTTCATGAGTTATGAGACAAATAAAAGATCTTATATGCAGCGATTTTACTACCAAGCTGAACTGGGTTATTTCAGACCAAAACCACTGGGAAACTAAGTCAACCTTACCGCTTCTTATTTCCTACTCCCATCCCAAAATTAATCTTCCATCATAGAGCAAGCTCAATTTTAAAATGGGGCTAGCCAAGAAAGAATCCTGTCTTCTGGTCTCTGTCAAAGCTCTTCTAGCTTCAACTCACCAGAGGCCAAATGCCTGATGATCAGTTTGTGGCAGTGGTTCCAGTGTCCAGCTTTAAATAAGTAGAGGGCCTCCAGATGCTGGTCACATTCCATGTGGGCACGCACAGCTTTGGCCTCATGAATCCACTCAGCAGGCACACACAGCTTCTGGGTCAGGAAAGACTCCTTGGCCCAGGATTCAGGGGTCTCTGACAGTCTGCAGTGCCGAGTGAGTAGCTCCCGTACTGCCTTCTCACGCATGCTGGGAAGGGAGAACAGAGAAAGAAGGAAGATACGGTTTTCACTAAGATAGCATGATTTCTATCTGCTCTAACCTGAGTTTTTAGCATTGCTTCCCTGGGGTTAACTTTCCATTATCATCACTTAGAAGGGGATAAAAAGTGAGGATTGGGGGGACACAGCATCTTTTCCAAGATGAAACTCTGAAAATTCACAGTCTGTTTCTTTTCACTGATAAAGCGGCCTATATAGCAAAGTAATTTTCTCCCTTTCTAGATTGTTACCATCTAGTTGTGATGAGACTTAATGAATCAGACTCACTAGAGTGAGTCTGAGAGCAGAACCTATCACAATGAAACATAATGAACAAAGATGAAATCTGGAAGCCTGGGCTCCCCTCACATTTTTAATTCTAGCCTGGAAAATAATAAATTGCATTAGCTCACAATTCTATGGCACCTTACTACCTATTAAGTATTTTTCTTACAATACCCTGTGAGTTAAGTGACTTAAGCTTCATCCTCATTTTAGAGATAAGGGAACAGACTCAGAAGCTATGTCAGTCACCTGAGGCCAAATAACTAGTATGCAGTTAAATGGCACATCTCCCGGGATGGCTAATTCCAAATCCACTGTGTTTTCCAATAATTACTTCAAGGAACTATGATTCTGCTAGATTCTTTCTGCTGGAGCTGATCCCAACCCCTTCACTCCTTAGGAAATTGTCTATGACCTGATGTGGCTAAGAAAATTAATTGCTCAAAGATCAATCTAGTGACCAGCTTCTCAAATGCTATTTACTCCATGAAATCTTTGAAGGCACTTTGTTTATAAGCCTTTCATACATTTTCCACATTGACTTGTGTCTTATCCTTATAATAAGACTATAAACCCTATGAAAACAAAAACTGAATCTTTGTAGTTTCCGCTACAACTAGTGGTGGTTTCATATTTGTTTGGCTGCTATTCTTTCTTCCTTCTTTTCTTTCCTGAGTAAGTGTGTGCTAGTTCCTTTCCAGGGCTATTCTGGGTTTTATTCTCTTTCCCTATACAATCTCATGAGCATAACTATAACCTATATACCGAATTCTCTCCAATTTATACATCCAGCCTACATCTTACTCCTGAATTCTAGGCCTCCAGTACTAGCTGTTTATTAGATGTCCCGACCTAGATTGCCGTGGGTATCTCAAAACATTCAAAATGGAATTCATTACCCTGCTCAAGAACTATCTTTCCAGTCACCCTAGTTTACAATCTCAGTCATCTGCCATTTCTCATTCTCCCCAACATCCAATCAATTATCAAGTTTTGTCAACTTCCTCTTCACAGTATCTACTGTTTCCATCAAATTCTCTCTATTCACACAGGTGCCATGCTAGTTTCAGCATTCATTATCTCATGCGCCTGGATAATGGCAATAGCCTAACTGGTTTCTCTACATAAGTCTGTCCTTGCTCCTCCAATCCATCCTCCCTCATGCCTTGAATGCATTTCCTTTTCATCTCCACCTCAGAGAATCTGACCTCTCAAAATGTCAGCTGTTTCTTTCTGGAAGTCTATTCTGATCCAGTTACTAATATTCTTTTCCCCACCTCCCAAAATTATTTTGTATGTTTTGTTTGCTTTTCTGCGTACATGTTGTTACTCAGCCCACACCCCCAATAGAATGTAAATTCTTTAAGAGTAGGGATAGCTTTATTTTTGTCTTTGAATCCCCAGTTTCTAGCTCAGGGCCTGGCACTTAATAAATGCCTTTTTAATATATCATTTAACTTGACTAAAGTGATCCTCATGAATTAAGCTAACAATCTCTAATTACTGGGCTTGAAGCTGGGACCTTCTAAACTTACGTTTCACTGTTATCATCTTCAAGAAGCTAGGATGTACCCCATGACAAGACACTTGAGGAAGGCTTTGGTGGAACACTATAATACATTCTGCTGCAGGCAGAGTGAATCTTAGGAATGCTACCACCTGTATAAGTAAACAGCTACTCTATAAAATTCCTGACAGCACCAATTTTTAAGTTATGCTTTTCCTAGAATGCCCACAAAGGGCCTGACTGCATAAAAAGTGTTCAATGCACATTCTCTGAATTAAAGTGGAAGTAATGAAAGTAATGAAATCTTCTATTTCTTGAATACTACTTTTTGGGATCTGAAGCAGGTCCTAGGGGTTGCCTTTCACTCACCTTGTGTTAGTGATATGCAGTAGGACAAAGATGGCCCACTCCCATAGTCCTTCACTCTCAAGCTGAGCTGCATAGCTGGCATGCAGCACACCTTCACACTGCTCAGATAGGTGGGTGTAATTCAGGGCCTGTAGGACTTCCCAGAGGTGCCAGCTCAAGCGATAGTCCAAAGGATCAGAGGTTATACTCCGGGGATCCAACAACTGATTCAGATCATAATGTCTATAGGAGAAAGTGAGAAGAAAGTGTAGGTGAAGAATGGATGTATTAGGGATGCTGGGGAGGAGGTAAGAGAAAAATAGTATCATACTGACCCAAGAAATGGACCACAAACAGAAAGAAAACTTCAATGAATTTCCTACTTCTTGCTGAGTTAGCAGAGATACAAAAAAAATAATCTAAATGTTATAACAGAAAGCAAACTAGATTTAAGTTTTAAGGGCTTACTGTGTATTTCTCCCTAAAATTCTATGTCACATTGTAAAAGACACATTTTCCTAGACAACACTTCAGTCATACTAAGTAGGTTGTTGAAATTGTCTAATACAATAAGAGTATGGTGTTTTTGGTTACATCTTTATCTCCTCATTAAAAAAAAACTAAACTCCTATTTTCTTTGTTCTTTGGATTTGCATCCAGAATTCTGACATCTGATTTTAAGGTTTGGAGAGTCCTAACAAAAAAAAAAAAAAAGTTGTTAATTACATGTCTAAGCACAGACATGCTTCTGACTAAAAGAATCATAAAATGATCTAAAATGGCAAAATGTAATGTATGAGACGTGTATATAGTTAGCTAAACACCATTTGGCCCTGTGGGCCAATGATAAGCATAAACAATAAAAATAACATGCTTTAGAGAAAAAGAAACCAAGATTCAGAAGGGTTATGTGACTTATCCAGTCACAGCTTTCAAATGGGCAGCCAGTCACAGCTTTCAAATGGGCAGCACTGGGACTCAAAGATTAAGTCAATTTGTTTTCTACCATCCCTCAACACAATCCATATATCATCTCAACCCTGTACTTCATTACTTAGTCAATAACTCTAAATAGTCATCATCTTTGAACCTTCTAACTGAGCACCTACTTGGAGTTTCACTTCTACTCGCCTCCCCACAGAAATTAAACACAAAAACAAACCAAAAAAAAAACAAAAACCAAAAAACCAAACCATTAAGCACCTACTATGTTCCAGGCACAGTGCAGAGCTGAGAATACAAAGAAAGGAAAAGATAGTCCCTAGTCTCAAGGAGCTCAAAGTCTAACAAAGGAGACACGTGACCAAATGGGGTATCAACGTACAAGTTGATTTAGAGACAATAAGTAGAGGAAGGGCACAAATACAACGAACACAAGAGGATTCCATATGAAATTGTGAATCTCCATTTCATATTGCTTGCTTTAAAAAGAATTAAATAACAAATTCCACACATCACTTTCAAAAACTATCCTCACTTGTCTGTGCTTCTTTATAAATTGTCTATTGTCTTCTGTGTATTTTAAAAAACGTTTCAATGCCTCTTTTGGTTTTTTTTGGAGGGTATTGCCAAATCCATCTCTTCTCCTAAACCCCACCCCACCTAAAAACCAAAAGAAAGGGAAAAAGAATTCTTGAAATAAATAAGCAGAGTCAAGCAAAAGGAATCCACACAGTGGTCATAACAAAAAATGCACGTCTTTTTCTTCTCTGACCTCCTGGTGGATTAACATGCCTTATTATAAATCCTATGGAGACATAACTAGTCATTGTATTGATATAAATTCTTTCAAAAATGCTTTCCTTTACAGTGTTGTTATAGCTGAATTTGAATACAATCACCTAAAGGCAGCTATGTGGCACAATGGAAAGAATGCTGGGCCTGGAGTCCAAATTGTCTCAAACACTTGCAAGCTGTATGACCCTGAGCGAGTCACTTCAGTTTCCTCAACTGTAAAATGAGGCAGTAATAGCACTTGCCTCCCAAGATTGTTGTGAGGATCAAATGATATATTTGTAAGGTGCTTAATACAGTGCCTGACACATATTAGGTACTGAATAAATGCTTGTTTCCTTCCTTTCTGATTCTGCCACACACATTGGGTCACAGTTCAAACTACCGAGGAATCCCCAATATTGTCTCTTTTAACAATTTCTTATGGTGAAATAATACTCCATTACATTCATCTATCATTTATTCAGACAGCCCTTAGTTTCTTTGCTATTACAAAAGCTGATATATTGTTTTTACATATGAATGATTTTCCTCTTTCTTTCTTTTAGGGCACAGGTAGAGGAGTAACACCTCTGGGTCAAGGGATTATTTGGTGAATTCCACTTTCTCCTGTGGTTCCAAAGTATTTGGGTAGTTTTCATTTATGGCTTATTGAAATGTAGTATCCAATTTTTTTCATGATTTTCAGGAAGTCCAATGATTCTTAAATTATGTCTCTTTGACTTGTTTTATACTTTAGTTGTTTTTGATATCAGATAGTTTGTATTTTCTCCTACTTTTTTTAATCTTTGGATTTCTTGCTGCTTCATGGAATCATTCATCAATTTGTCTGATTTTTAAGGAGTTTGTTACTTGGGGTAAAGTTTACCACTTTCTCTTCTGAGATACATGTTCTTCCAGTTCTTGATTCCAAAGTTTTTATTTCCTTTATTATCTCTTACTTCATTTTTCTCTAGGCATTCACGTAGTCCCATTTTTTCTTTAAGTCTCTACTTATTACAGTTACTTGTTCCTTCTTTTGGGGAAATCTCTAAATCTAAAATAATTTTTGAATCTAGTTGGCGGTCTTTAGTCAAGGGTTCTTAATGTTTTTCCACTCATGACCCCTCCAGTGCTTCTCAAGTCTACTTACGTCTCTAGCTTTGTTCCTGAATTAAAGCTTTATACTATGATCAAGCTCCATTCCTGACCATGCTTCTGGGTGATTGGTCAGTCCTGTTTGGCCTCATACTTTGGATTAAGGGCTGCCATGTTACCCTGGTCCCTGCCATTCCCTTGGTCTTCCAGGGACTAGACCCTGAGGCTTCGGAACAGAGCCCCTAATTTAGAGGGGAACTCCTAATCCTGAAGCCCCTAAACAGTTTTACAAGTTGCATGTCTTTCTAGCACAGCTCCGGTCCTGTGGGGAAGCCGAACAGCACTAGCTCTGCTGGTAGGTCCTTTCCTGTTTGCCCACGGGCTGCTAGGCGGCTTTTTGCACAATTCTAGGGTGGAAGAAGATATAGTTACTATAGTTTCTCACTGGATTTCTTGATCACTACTAGGCTGGAAGTGAAGTTCAAGTTTCTGCAGGAGGAGGACTGGTCCTATGCTGAAGCCACAGCTGCAAGTCCGCCCTGGCTTTGTTTCTTTATTTCTTTCTAACTTTTTCCACCGGTCTTCTGTTTTCTTAACTTCACCAGAACATCTCCCAGTATCCCTGCCCCTACCCCTTCCCAGAGAACCATACCATACAACAAATAAAGGAGGGCTATGCCCCACCCTCCCATCCCAGCAAAACATAACAAGGTATCAGAAAGTCTTAAAAATATTTAAAGTTCCTGTGGACCACTTCTGGAAAGAAATGAAGATATTGTCTCATCTTTGGGGCCACGCTTGTACTTTTTCATTTTGTAAATAACCACTTTGGGTTGTTTTGTGGCTGTACTTTCCATTTATATCACTATAATCATGACGTGTATGCATATTTTGGTGAGGCTATGCTTACTTCATTAGATTGTTAGCAATCTTTCCAAGTATTATGTATTCATAATAACTAAGGAATATTCAGATAAGGCAAAAAGCAGCAGCAAAGCTGGAAGGCAGGGAGCTGAGAACCCTCCAGGGCAAAATAAATCATACTTACCTGTCACTGTAGAGCTTGAGAAGGTGAAAACACACATCTCTAAGAGGTCTCCTTGTATCATCATCTTCCAAAACACAGCCAGAGTCCTCAAGATATGAAGGCAGGGGACTACAGGCATATTTTTCATTTTCAGAGGTATTCTGCAGAGAGAGGATATTAAGATTGTGGACAACTGCTTTCATCCATTCGTTGGCCAGAAACTAGCCCCATTTCAATTTTTCAGTGAAAGGTAGGAGAGGAATATAAAAGACTAAAAAGTATTCTTAAAATTTTACAAGGTTATGTTATAATCATGTTCTTCAAAATGGAGACCTTTAATGACTTAGAACAGATACATGTGGCCCTCATCTTTCAACTAACTTTATTGACCTATAACTTTTGTTATTATTCTGGTTCCCTGGCTCTACTGTCCCCGACGAAGACTTCTGACAAAGGAATACAGGTGAGCTAGTAACAACTAGCTTTTGCTAGTTATTACTACACATGATTAGAAGGAAAAGATGATGAATTTCATTAAATTAAAAAAGACATTTTAAAATGCAGTCTTTAAATGAAGACATGGTGGGGATCTTCTGGGATGATCAGTGCCAAGTACCTTAGCATGTGGATATGACCTCTGAAAGGTCACCAAGAAGAGAGGTGTGTGGCAAGGGAGCAATTAAGAAACTACAACATTCAAATTAGCAAAAATAATATCATAACTTAACACAGCCCTAAAATAAGGATCAATAAGTAAAACAAATATGAATGTCTGGTCCCCCCTCCCACAGTAGTGTCCCGGATCTGGATGTCACAAAGAAACATCACTAAATGAAGCCAGACTTGAGAAATTCTGATCAAATAACATCAATATAGTACAATATAGTCATTTAAATATAAAGGTAAGGTAAGTATTTTTCTGCAATAGTTTCAGCTCAACTTATCCAGAGGCAAAGGAATGGCCTATAGAACGAGATCATTCCTCATACCTCCCCACCTTGACTCCTAGTCTTTTTTCTGACACTCATTACCTGGAATGCTTCCTCATACATGCTGAGAGCCTGGGAAATGGAAGCAGTAGGAGGAAGGAGATACCAGAAATGGACAGCCATTGAGCGCTTCCAATCCAGCTGGGAACAGACATTGATACTCTTCTGTTCTGAGAGTCGCCAGACCTGCAAGGGGCAATAAAAACATGAATGGCAGGGCTCGTACATGACCTTATATTAATCTTTAACCCTGCTAGCTTTTCACTTTGTCTCCCCCAGGGTCTATCGCACCACCAGTTGAAAGGATTTACAAAAGGTTTTGTGAAGTGTAATCAACCAACCAATAAGGATGTTAAGCTCTGACTTTGTTTCAGATAGTGTGTTAGGTATGAGTGATGCAAAGATAAAAATAAATAGCCCTTGCCTTCAAGGACCTTACATTAATCAGAGAATTTACCATGTACACACAGAGGTATATAAAAATTGCACTTAAGGTATACTTTTTTTTTTTTTTGCAGGAGGAGGGATGGATAGTGAAAAAGAGTTAGAAAGGCCTCACTAAGTAGAACCTGAGTTGAATTTTGGAGGAAACTAAGTATTCTAAATGATGAAGGTAAGAAAAGAAAGCATTCCAAGCACAGGAAATAGTATATGAAAAGACACAAAGACAGGAGATGGATTCCTATAGAAAGCCAGTTTAGCTGGACCAAAGAAAATGTGTAGGAGAATAACTTATAAGTAGGTTGAAACCAAGTTATAAAGGACTTTAAATGCTCAAGGTCATGTTAAACAGGATGAGAAATTTTGTGCTTCTGCATTATTTTAGGATGAGGAGGCAGAAAGATGAATTAAGGATCTAGGATATGTTAGTAATCATGCTATGAATGCTAAAAGTGGTATAATATGTCTGAGTTGACAGGGAAAGTCAGGGAAAATACTTGACAAGTTTGTTTCCAAGGCTCTCTATTTAACCTTACCTTCTACCACTGCACCTTTTTCATCATTGCTGATGACCTTCAATCCCCATTCTTACTTTCAACAGGCTATCTGCTAGCCTCTGCTAGCTATTACTACATATGATTAGAAGTTGCTAAATTTCAATCAACTAAAAAGACATTTTAAAATGCAGTCTTTACAGATCCAAAACAATGAAGACATAGTGGGGACCTTCTGGGATGATCAGTCCCAAGTACCTAACATGTGGATATGACCTCTGAAAGGTCACCAATCTTTGCTAAAGAAGAGTATTCAACTTGTTTTCTAATTACTCAACAAGTATTTATCGAACATCTACTAAGTGCAAAGTATTCAATACTGGAAGGTCATTTTAGAGATCAGAACTTCTAGCTAACACCCAACTCAAGTACAGAAGTCTTAAACTATCTGAAAAATGGGAGGAAAGGACATACTGGTTTTCCAGCCAACAGAGTAAAAATGCGTAGTCGATCTTCCTGGATGAAGCAATCTGCCTGGAGTCGGTGCCAATCTACCAGCTGCATGGTGAGCAACTCCCGGACTGGCTGGCTGCCCCCCAGCTGGGACAGAAGAAGGGCAAGTCGGTGATCACCTAGAAGAAAAATCCAATTATTGATTCTACAAGTCCATCTCAGAGATTCGGGAAGATCTGGAATTATATGAAACCTAACATCACTCTTCACTCTTAAAAGTTTACAAATCATTTTCATTGCAACAGTACTGTTACATAGGTAATGCTCTATTCTTTATTCCTATTTCAGAATAGGAATACCATGAAGAAGGTAAGAAGGAAGGAGAGGAAGGGTCAGTGTCTTCTGTACTGTACTATATACTGTCTATTCTCTTCAGTACTCTTGTGCCATTTCTTTAACATTTAAGAGAAATTTCCTAAGCAAAGATTCAGTTCTCCTCACTTTTCCATGGTGCAGTCAGAACACGTATAGGGCTCACAGTGGAGACCTTTCTAGGTCTCTATTTCCCCAACTGCAAAACCAGGGGTTGGACTAGATGTTTTCTAAAGTTCTTCCCACCTCTAAATCGGTACTATTATGATTTAATCTCAAACTAAAAAAGGATTCATGCATGAAATAAATATGGGTAGATAAATAGTGCAGTGCATAAAGTGTTGGACCTGGAGTCAAGAAGACCTGACTTCAAAGTCAGCTTCAGACACTTATTAGGTGTGACTCTGGGCAAGTTACTTAACTTCTGTCTCCATCTCCAATTCTATAAAATGAGAATACTAATTAATAGCACTCACCTCCCAGTATTGCTATAAGGATGAAATGAGGTATTTGTAAAGTGCTCTGCAAACCTTAAAGTGCTATATATATATATATATATATATTAGGGCTGACTATTGAAGAATGTGTATCCTTCATTATATACTATCACATTCAGGCAAAATATCATAAGAGTTCTGTAAACTGGAATATAAATAGGAAATCAACCAGCCTGATGATAGATACTCTATTTCAAAATGGCAGGTATTCCTCAGAAGACAGCTGTCTATACTATAGGAAACAGTCTTTATGATAAGAGTGATCATTTTCATACCAACAGTAATGGCAGAGTCACATACATGAAGATTCTGGTTAATGAATATTCCTATGCGAAAGCACTTTTAAGGAAAAGGTTCTCCTATCTCCCATAACCATTCTCAAAAAGTCTGCATTGATAATTCACTAATGACACTTTGGTCAGTTCTCATTCTCTGAAGCACAAGCCACAGATGGTGCTAGAGATTGTGCTGAATAACAATTAGCTGATATATATGCTTTATTATCTATGACTTTAAAAAAAAATTATTTCAATTGCTATTATTAACTTGATAACATTAACAAATATTCCTTACACAGAACAAAATAAAAGAGGGCTAGGTATGACACTGTAGATCTCTTGTAACATTATATATCACTACTAGGACTGCATCCCCAAGAGATTATAAAAATGGGAAAGGGTCCCACATGTACAAAAATATTTATAGCACCACTCTTTGTGGTAGCCAAGAACTGCAAATCAAGGAGATGCCCATCAATTGGGGAATGGCTTAATTAATTATGGAATATGAATGTAATGGAGTACTATTCTGCCATAAGAAATGATGAACAAGAAGACTTCAGGGAGGCCTGGAAGGACTTATATGATCTGATGCTGAGCGAAAGGAGCAGAACCAGGAAAACTTTGTGCACAGCTACGACCACAGTGTGCGAGAATTTTTTCTGGTAGACTAGGAACTTTGTAATAACACAAGAATTTACTGAAAAACAAAAATCCCAATGACGGTTTTCTAAGGCAAAATGCCTTCCACACTCAGAGAAAGAAATATGGAAGTCATTCACAGAATGGAACAGATCATGTTGGGGGGGAGGAGGAGGGGGTTTTACTGTATTTTGTTTTCATTTGTTATATGACGTCTTCCATTTATTTTAGTGCGACTACATAGCATGACTATAGTGAAAATGTGCTCAATAGGAAAGTATATGTAGAACCTATACAGAATTGTATGCTGTCAGGGAGGAGGGTAGTGGGGGGAAGGTGTGGGGGAGAGAAAATCTTAATTTTAAGGAAGTGATTGTAAAACATTAAAAAAATAAAAAAAAACATTATGCAGTTTGGTTTTGAAAAAAGTAGATTATTAATTTTATGGCAGTTCTAATACTATGTAACTTGTCTGTCTCCTTAAGAACTTCTATTCTCTTCTCTGTTCATCTTTTTTTAGCGTTTCATTGACATGCCTTTATTTTTTTAAAATAACTATTACTACTTAATACTCTCCTCTCTAAAAAAGAAATTAACATAAAAGTCAAACAAAACAAATCAAATATGTATGTCTCATTCAACATTTCTACTTTTCCTCCAAGAGATAAGTATATTTAAATGTTAGTTCTCTAGAGTCACTGCATCAATCATAATTTCTACTTTTATTGCAGTCATTTTCTTTATAATTTAGTTATTCTATCAATTGTTCTCCTGATTCAGCTCACTTCACTCTGACTCATTTCAAATACAGGTTCCTCATAGATTTTTCTGAATCTGTCATTTTTGTCACTCCTTTTAACACAAAAATGTTACATTACATTCACATACCATAATTTATTCAGCCATTCTCCAATGAATAGCCATCTACATTGCTTCAAATTCTTTACTGTAATAAAAATTAATGCTATATATTTTTTTCACATAGGTCCTTAGAAAAAGACTTCTTTCTTTGATCTCTTTGTTTAGCAGTAGTAATATATTGCTGGGTGAAAGGGCACACACAGTTTAATGACTTTTTGGGTACACTTCGAAATTGCTTTCTACAATGTTTATATCAATTCATAGTTCTACTAGCAGCTCATTTATATGCCTGTCCTCCTAAAGCCATTGCAATAAATTTTCTTTTTGGTCATCTTTGCTAATCTGATGGTATGAAGCAGAACTGCAACTGTTTTATAATTTGCCTTTTTTGAATTATTACTGATTTGGGATATTTTTTCATATTGCTGTTGCTAGCCTGGATTTCTTCCCTTTTGAAAATTACCTGTTCATATCCTCTTAACATTTTATACATTAGAGAATGGCTCCTGTTCTTATAAATTTGAAAATATTCCATATATATATATCTTTGAGATAAGAACTTTACCAGAGAAAGATGTGCTTGTGTAAATACTTAATTGTATGTAACCAACCCTTTTCTATATCTATTGATATAATCATGTGATTTTTGTTGGATTTGCTATATAGAAACAATGTTGAAACAACCATGGATTCCTCATAAAAATCCAACCTGGTCATAGTATATAATCTGTTAAATATGTTGCTGTAGCCTCTTTGATATTCATCAAAGATAATAAAGATTCATTAAAGTGCTCTGTCTCTCCTTGGTCCATATTTGTCTCATTTGTCTCCTATTTTTCTAGGATTTCTTTTTTTTTGAAAACAATTTAATGTAAATTAACGATTCTTTGGATGTTTGAATTTATTTTGTAAATCCATCTGGTTCTGGCCTTTCTCCTCCCTCTGGGAGTTCCTTTACGGCAAATTCAATTTCTTTCTCAGAGATTGGAAAATTACTTTATTCTGTTAATCTAGGTATTTTATATATTTTTTTTATGAAAATCTGTTCACTTGACGTGTCAGCTTTGCAATTAAAAATGAATGTTTTGAAAGTATAAGAAATAAGCAGGGCCCCAAAGAAGAGACATGAAAAGACACCTCTTCTTCCTCCCCTCCTCAAACCTAGCTCTTCTGCAGAGGAGTGATGAGGGTGCGAGATGTCCATAGGTATGAAACACTGCATAATAGTAACAGATTTTTTTTTTATGTACTCATCAATCATGCTAATCCTGCCACCCACACTCAGCCCACCTATCCCCTTAAGAAAACAGCTACAAGAACATCAAGGAAATTAATGAAATGAAATGCAAAGGAAGATGGGGTAGTTGTACTAGATCTAAAATTTTATTATAAAGAAGCAATCATCAAAACTACTTGATACTGGCTAAGAAGTAGAGTGGTGGATCAGTGGAATAAGTCAGGTACACAAGACACTCTATATTACTATAGTCAATGACTATAGTAATCTACTTTTTGATAAACCCAAAGACTCCAGCTTCTGGGATAAGAACTCATTATTTGACAAAAACTGCTAGGAAAACTGGAAAATTAATATGGCAGGAACTAACAATAGACCAACATCTTAAATCACATACCAAGATCAAGTCAAAATGGGTACATGATTTAGACATGAATTTAGATATGATGATAATTAGACATAATACTATGAACATATTAGGAGAGTAAAAAATAGTTTACCTGTGATCTAAGAAGAATGGAAGAATTTATAACCAAACAAGAGATAGAGAACATTATGAAATGCAAAATGAATAATTTTGATTAAATTAAATTAAAAAGGTTTTATACAAACAAAGCCAATGCAACCAAAATTATAAGGGAAGTAAAAGGCTGGGAAACAATTCTTATAGCCAGTGTCTCTGATAAAGGCTCCATTTCTGAAATATATAGAGAACTGAGTCAAATGTATAAGAAGGCAAGTCATTTCCCAATTGATAAATGGGGATATAGGTATCTACAGGCAGTTTTCAGATGAAAAAATTAAAGCTATTTACAGTCATATGAAAAAATGTTCCAAATCACTATTGATTAGTGATGAATTAGTGAGAAATGTAAATTAAGACATACCTTATCACACCTATCAGATTGGCTAACATGAGAAAACAGTGAGAAAATTGGAACACTAACGCACTATTGGTTGATCTTTGAGCTGATCCAACAATTTTGGAGATCAATTTGGAATTATGTCCAAAGGGCTATAAAACTGCATACCCTTTGATCCAGCAATACCAATTCTAGGTCTGTATCCCAAAGAGATCACAAAAATGGGAAAGAAACCCACCTACATGCACAAAAATATTTATAGCAGCTCTTTTTGTGGTGGCCAAGAATTGGAAATTGAGGGGAATGCCTATCAATTGGGGAATGCCTGAACAAGTTGTGGAATATGAATGTAATGGAATATTACTGTGCAATAAGAAATGATAAGTAGGCAGACTTTAGACTTGCATAAACTGATGGTGAGTGAAGTGAACAGAACCAGAACTACACTGTACATAGTAACAGCCACAATGTGCAATGACTAATTTTGATAGATATCTCTTCTTAGCAACACAAGGATCCAAAACAACTCCAAAAATTCATGATGAAAAATGCTGTCCTCATCCAGAATAAAAACTACGGAGTCTGAAGGCAGATGGAAGTAAATTATTTTCTATTTTTTTTTGTTTCTTCTTTGTTGTGGTTTATCCCTTTGGTTCTAATTCTTCTTTAAAACATGACTAATATGGCAATATGCTTAATATGATTGTACATTTATGGTCAATATCAGAGCAAGCTCTCTTGGGAAGGGGAAAGGGGAATGAGGGGGAGAAAATTTAAAACTCAAAATCTTACAAAAGTGAATGCTGAAAAAAAAATTACTACATAAATAAATATTTTTATAAACTGAAAGAAAAAATACTTATAAAGGGCAGTTCTCTAGGCAGGAAAAGGGGAAGTAGACAAGGGGTAATTCAAGGTGATAGAAAAATATAAGATCATTAAAAAGCCATTATTTCAAAAATTTTCAGTTTTGTTGGTATATAATTGGGCAAAAATGGTTTTTAATTATTTCCTCTTTATTTTGAATTCTCCCTTTTTCATTTTTTATATTGACAACTTGGTTTTTTCCGTTTCTCTTTTGATCAACTTAGGTATACTATTTCTTGCTCTCCTAATTTGTTTATAGTATCACCATTCATGTCTAAATCATGTGCCCATTTTACCTTTATCTTGGTAGACAGTATACCCCTATTCTAATAGGGCTTTGGGGGTAGGAGAGGGAAACATTTTCAATTTCTATCATTTCAATATTTTGTTTTCAACAACTGTATGTGCTCTGATTTTCAAAATTTCTGTTTTAGTTTAGTTTTGTTTAGTTTGCTTTTTTTATTTGTTGCTTTTCTATGTTTTTTTAAGGTGTGCTTTCAATTTCTCAATCTGTTTTTTTTGCTGATGAAAAAATGTCCCGTAAATATTGCTTTTACTATATCCCAAAAGATGTGTTATGCTGACTCAAATTCTTTGATGAGATTATCTATTAATTATGCTTGGTTCTTGATCCACCAATTCTTTAAGACTAAAGCTGTCACTGTTTAATCTCTAATCTTTTCTTCAAAATTCACCTATTTTATTTTGATTATATTTTTTTATCATCATGGTCAATAAAGGGTTATATTTAATAATTCTGCTTTTTTGCGTTTGAGATTTTTTAAAAATGCCCTAGCACATGTTCAATTTTTGTAAAGTTGGCAGCCTAAGTGGGAAATACACACACACACACACTGCTTTATACTCTTATTTAGCAATTGCCAGAGATCTTAGTTAACTTTTTTTAGGTTTTTTTTTTTTTACTTTTTTAAATTAATGGCTCTGAGATCTCTTTTTGCCTTGATTCAGTCGTCTTTCCTTTGTTTCCCTGATGGATGAAATGCACTTCTGCAACTGTGTATTTGTGGGTATTCTTCCCCACTGTGACAAAGTTGAGATAAAGAGATGTTAAGGGACATTTATTCCTCTTCCATCTCTTCCTTTGTCTGTAGTTTTCTACTCTACATAATAAGAGATTATATGAGATAAACCCCCCCCCCACCTTCCAGTTCCTTTTCCCCATCCTTTCTTTCCCTCTTTTAAGACCAACAAAACCACTTTCAGACCTCTACGATCCATTGAACAATGAAGATGTCCTGAGAACACACATGTATCATCTCCTCATATTAAAATGTAAACAGTTCATAGTGTTAGCTGCTATATTTTTGTGTGATCCTGAGAGGCTACTTGGGACTTGAACTCTTTCTTTCAAGGCTGTGTATTTGTCTATTTGTGTCTTTTTGACCTGGAGGCTCTGGATTTTAGGTAGAATGTTCCTGAGAGTTTTGTATTGGGGGTTTCTTTCAGGAGGTAACTGATGCAAATTATTTTCACTTTGCTATCAGGTTCTATGAAATCTGAACAATTTTTTTCTATGCTTTCCTGAAATATGATATCTAGAATCTTTTTTTTTTGGTCATGATTATCAGCTAGTTCAGCAACTTAAATTATTTTTCTTTGATCTGTTTTATAGGTCAACTGCTTTTTGATAATGAGATATCTTCTATTTTCCCCCCTGCCTTTTGACTTTATCTTAATATAGCTTATTGTCTTATGGAAATCATTAATTTCTATACTTCTAATTTTCTAGGAGTCTACTGCTTGAGGAAGGTTTACCTTTTGTGCTGGGCTCTTAATTCCCTTTCTGACACTTTCTTCCATACCTCTAATTTCTTCTTCCAATTCCTCCCAGTACCCTACCTATTCAAAATAGTCAGATCTTTCAATGTTATTTCTCATTTCTTCTCTACTGTACTCTTTTCCTTTCTTAAAACCAAAAAAAATCAGAACAAAACAAAATCATCTCCACATTTACTTAACTTCCTCTGTGTCTTTGAAAACAGATGCATCCTAAAGGGATACCTTTCTTTTTGTCCACCTACCAGAATGTAAGCTCTTCATGATTTACTCCTCCTCCAATTACTGAAATGTAGTTATCTCGACTCTTGTGTATACATTTCAAAATTTCTACTCAGTTCTGGTCTTTTCACCAGAAAGGCTGGTAAGTTCTCTTTTCAAATAAGGTTATACTCAGTTTGGCAAGCTAAGTTTGCTTTTTGGAATATATGCCAAGATTTTTGCATATCATATTTTGCAGAATAGTCTTATGTTAGCCTAACTGTGGGTTTCTGATACTTGAAGCTACTTACAGTATTTTATTTCTTTGATTTGGATATTTAGAATTTGGGCTTTGGTATTTTTATATGTTTTTTGTTTGTATTATCTTTTTGGAGGTGTTAAGTACAGTCTTTCTATTTCACTTTACTACTCCATTCTAAGAGGATCATGTAGCTGGCATATGTTGAGCCCAGATACTTTTGCAGGTGATGCTTCAAAGGTCAGCCCTCTTTTTACTATCATATAACTGCTACCAGACAGAGTACATCCCTCTTCAGAAAGTTCTTCCTGATACACCTGTGTAACTATTAACATTCAATAAAAACCTGAGGTACTGTGTTAACTATGGAATGATAAATACTACCTCCTAGAAGCTTCTAGATTCGTTAGGGAGATCAGAGAAATAATCAGAAAACACAAAGGGAGATCACAAGAAACAATTAGAGAACAAACAGGATACTATGTAAGTATCTGACGAGATGAATAAGAGACCTTAATTGCCGAGCTGGACTCTGGATCTCTCACCTGTCTGCTGGGCCAGGCGGCAGGCCTCACCGATCCTCTTGCCTGTGAGGTAGCTGAAGACTGCCTCCACGGGATTGTCTTGTCGGGAAAGGGCTACTTCCTCCTCAATGCGATCAGCTGCTGTCTGTGACAGCCAGCGGGAGAAAGCTCTTCGGCGCTCCAAGCTCTGCACATACTCACTAGGATCATCCAGTTGATCCTCTAGTTCCTTCAGGTGACCCCATATGGCTTCACAGAGTGTCCATGTCAGGCTCCAGTGCTTTACTACAGCTAATGGAAAGGCAGCAAAAGCTTCAGTGTAGAAATATGTCCTAAGCCTGGCAAGAACAGGTGGCAGCAGGGCTGACCTGTCTAAACTAAACTAGGGCAGAGACCCCTCCCAACTGTGGTTGTTCTTGCCACTTCCACCAAAACACTTCCTCACTGAAGAAACTATTCTTAACTTCATTTTACTTTGTGTTGAATCCTAGGCTATAATCACTGCATATTCCAACACTATTCCTGTAAAGCCTATATTTCATACTTGTTTTTCCATGCTCTAATTATCTTCACAGTATACTTTATTCTCTAATGAAGTGCGGATCCCTAACAAATTCTCCCAATTCAAGAAATCTGCTAAGATAATGTGTGTGGTAGTGGTACCTATTTTTATATGTTCCTGCTTAATTTTAAAATCTTTCCTGCTTCCGTCCAGCTGGAAGATAACATTTTCTAGTCCAAGCCCCTTATTTTATAAAGGTCAGTTAAGATTTTACTTTCAGTGATCATTTTTTTCCCCACTTCTGCCACATTTCTTCATTAGGGACTCTAAGTTCAGTAAAGGCAAGGAGCCTATATATCCTCAGGTTTTCCCAACTGCTGAACAAAAGGGCCTACACACAATAAACGTGTAAATTTAGTTTCTGAACTAAAGATGAACTCCCTAAGGACAAGACCCACAAAAACTCAGTTCTAAGTCAATCAAAAATAATATATGTGAAGATATTTTGCAAAGGACTATGCAAATCATTACATAGTACTTGCATGTATTATGAATAAATGCCTACTATATTTCTAGAACTGTGCTAAAAAATAATTAAGACAATACAAGAGATAGTATAATCAAGTACCAAAAGGCATAACATAAAGACAATGGTTATTATTGTAGTCCAGGAAGGGAAGAGATCTACCAGTGTCAGAGAAAGCCACACTTGAGCTCAGCCTTTAAGAACAGATATACTATCCAAAAAGGCAAAGGAAGGAGTTAAAAGCTTCACAACCTGGTTTACCCACAATATTAAAAACATTCTTAAGTCAGCTGTGCACTTGTCAGTGGTACTATATAAAAGATAATACTGTGTGGGGCAGGATATTATACTACATGACCTCTCAAGTCCTCCCTAATTTAAATATCCTATGAATGGGTCCTTCACTGGAAAGCTACTATTTTTGGGAGGAGAAGAACATGTAGTCCTGCTTTTTCACAACACCTATTAAGACAACAGGTGCAAGAGCACTTGATTTTGAGGTCATAAGAGCTACGCTTTTGTTAGAACACCAGATTGTGCATTATTAGAATAAATTCCCATGAAAACACCTACTACCCATCTGGCTGCCTTTTCACAGGCTTCTTTACTAGGTAATCATCCTTAACTGTGGGTGTTTTCCAAGGCTCTCTCCTGGCCCCATTCTCTCTGCATATTCTTACTTTGGGACCAGATCAGCTCCTAAGTTTAACTATGATTTCCATGTAGATGACTCACAGAGTCACACATCCTATCAGTTATCAAATCTTACCTTCCATAGGATCTCTGGCATATAACACCTTTCTCTCTATTTATACAGAACCATCTTAGTTCATGCTTTTATTACCTTTTCTCCTAGACTATGACTATTTCAATGGTTTAAATACTTTTCCTTCCTACCCTCCTGTTTGACTTTTAAAGCCCATTCCCAACTATACTTACTCCTCACCCCTGTACCTCTTGGCCTAGCCAAACAAGCAATTTTCTCTGCTGCTCACACAAAATCCATGTCTCATCTGTGTACCTTTGTGTGGACTAGGATACACTTCCACTTCCCCACCAGAAAGAATCCTTGTCTTCCTTTAACATAATGCTCAAGAGATACTTTCTCCATCAAGCCTACCTTGTATACATTGCATATGTATCTATGTACCTGTTTTCTCCAGCCTCTCTAAGACTGTTTCATCCTTTGCATTCTATTGCTTTCCCAGAGCCCACCAAAGTGCTTGGTATGTAGTAAGTGCTAGACACTGGAAGGACTTGAATGTAATATATACCTTGAAAGAACAAGCTATAATTGAAACATTATATTTGTTTATTTATTAGGCAAAGAAAATAAAAAAAGATAGTAGGATGATAATTTTTGATTCAAAGTAAAAACTGTAACTTTTTGGTGTCATCTGGTCCTTCTAGTGTTAACAAATGTTAGCTAACGGATTACCTACATGACTTTAAGAAGGACACAAACTCACTAGGTTTCAGTTTCCTTTACATTATTCTATAAAACAACAGCGCTAAATCTCAAGAACCAATTACTAGATATGTGATCTTGGACAAGTCCTGCTCTCTGGGTCTTACTTTAGACTAAATTGTTAAGATCTTTCCCTTACCTATATCAGAATCTATTCATTTAAAAGAAATTAGAGTAAGAAAACTTTTCCTTTTAGGTCTTCATATTCTATTTTCTATGTTCTGACACCAACTGAGTTAGGGCAGCCAGAATGAATACTTACTTTCTGATTCGGCTAAGTCTCCTGATATCTCTTTCACCCAGTCTGCATAGTCGTGAATGACTGCTACTCCAGGATTGGGGACCACGAGAGGACACAGCTCATCTACATGGACAGTGCTGTGCTTAAGTTTGATATCCAAGGGAGTCTGGTATAACTGTAAATCTCTATCCATTCTCCCCTGTCTCAAGCTCAGTTTTTCCACGTGGACCTTGAATGGGGACTCTGTTAGTCTAAAAAGTAAGAAATTAAGTCAGTATGCATTTTAAGATTAAGGGATATTAGACCACACAACATATAGTTTAAAGAAATTTGGAGCACCAAGGTCAAATAATATAGCGCTCAATTACATTTTCTTAGAACTAAATCATGCTTATACTCTGGCTGCTCTCAGAAGTAAATTATACTTTATAGTAGCCATAAACATTGGTTCAATTAGATTTTAGAATGATTATCTCATTCCAAAGATGGAAAGGTTCTACTGAGATATTATAGGACATCAGGTAGATCTAACAGCCAAGTGTCTAAGCTTAGACAGCTGAATAACTGAGGAGAATCAGAATTTTAAGGAAGCTCAAATGTCATCTACCTAACCTCTTCACCCATCCTCAACTATAATTCTCTTCTGTAGCATCCAGACAAGTGGTAAGCCAGCATCTACTTGAACAACTACAATGCTAAGGAACTATACTAAGCCAGTCTGTTCATTTGGGAATACCCCTAATTACAGTGAAGTTCTTCCTTGTGTTGAAGTAAAATATGTCTCCTGGAATGTTATGTCACGTATCCTAGAGTTCTTTCTTCTGGACCCAGGCTGAGCAACTCTATTCCTTTTGCTTAAAGATAGTTATTTAAAGACTGATCTTTTCATTTCCACCTCCAGCCCTGGCTAAAACTTCCCCCTCTTGCCAGTTCTTTTAATCAATTCTTCTATAACATGGTTTCCAAAATCCTTGGGAGCAGAAATCTGTTTTGCTTGATTATACATATTTGTAATCAAGGGTTATGTTCTCTACTCCCTTTCTCCCTACACACAATAGAGATGGGGAGATGAAAGATTTTTGTTAAAAACTTAAACCCGACCACAACCTTGATTGATTGCTCTCCCTTCTATGCTTTCTGGCTTGTTCTTTGTCATAAAGTGTGGTTTTGACTAGTTCAAAATATACCACTTCCCTTGGTTCAGACACTAAACCTCTATCAATACTGGTACATGACAGAAGTATTATGAAAGATCAATGATGAAAATTACATATTTTATATTAAAAAGGTCAACAGCTCATTAATATACATCAAAATGAACGCAATATAATCAAGGTCCTGTTTAGAAACCTGAAAGCTAGAAGGAACTTCAGGGGTTATCCAGTCAGGGGTGGGGAACCTGCAGTCTTAAGCTCTCTAGGTGTTCAAATGCAGCCCCTTTGATTGAACCCAAACTTCACAAAACAAGTTCCCTTAAGAAAAGGATTTGTTCTGTAAAACTTGGGACTCGTCAAAAGTCCTAACCCAAGGACTTGTTCATAGCCTTTTCAACAACCTTCTTATCTCTCCAAAAAAAAAAAATTGTTGAACAAATTGAGAAACATTGCTCACGATTTGACAGTTACTGGGTTAGGAAGGAATCCATATTCCATAGATTCAGTGTTGTGATGATCTCCAGGTTCCTGGCATCCACTCAGTTGATCACCACTATTGACAAAGGTCCAGTTGGGGCCCCAGCCAACTCGGAATGAACGCCCCATGAAGAGGGCCATATCCATCAAGAGCTTTCCTTTGCCACAAGTGACAGATTTTTCCAGGGGAACAAGGCCTGGCTGTCTTCGAGTACCCACAGTTTTTAACTGGACGTCAGGTGCTGGGGTGGGCACTGCAAATACAGGGGCCAGCGGTGGAGGGACTGTCCAAGGAGATGCAGAAGGGGCACTTGTTAAAGATGAAGTTCTGAGATTTCGACATTCTGGCACAGAGGCACTTGGGGAGAGAAAAGCTCCACTTGTAAACTTTGACTGTAGCAAACCACCAACTAGGGAAGGGAAAAAATATTAAGAGAAAGCACAGTTAATCTATTATTCCTTTAAAAAAAATGCAGCCCACAATGACATTAGATCAAGACTCCCTAAATTAATCTTTAGCACAACTTATCTGTTAGGTGCTGGAGTCGGGTAAAATGTAATGTCTACCAAATTACAGTAAAGAACTGATAACAAAAATATAACTACTCTCACACGGAGTACAGGTTTAGTAAGGACATTCTGCATAGCTATGTTTTAGTTATCACCGTTAACTGGTTCCACAAATACACAATGTTAAGATAAATAACATTAAGGGGATAGCTAGTTTCCATGAAAGCAGTATTCAGAAACAGACTGACTGGAGTTCAATTATTAGTATGAATGAATACCAATCACCTCCTTTACATCTCAGGCCAACCAACACTACACCATGGGTTTTTCACAAAATCCAAGAATCTGGTTATAATATTAATGTTACTGAAGAATAGCGCTGGTGGGAGCAGTTTTACGTAGATATACCTAATGAATTAACTCATATTATTATCAGACCCAAGAGGAGGCAAATAACATAAATTTTTTTTTCATTTAGTCACAAAGACCTGGTATTTTGCATGTGCTTCTCTCACAAGGATATTCTATTGGCATAGTATAATGTAGTTTTAAATCAAAATGTTTTCTGATCAAGTTAATTAAGTAAGTAACAAGACATTCAGAAAGAGTTATTTTCGAATTCTGGAATTATCGTTAATCGTATTATTTAAAAAAAAAAAAATCTGTACCTAACACATTCAGTGTACGGTGCTAGACACAAGGATGAAGTAAAAAAAACATGATTCCTGCCTATAGCGTGCTTAAAGTCTACTAGGGGAAATAATCCTGTACACAAATACCAAGAATATAAATTAGAATATGGTTACATGTGAGGTTTTAGGAAATCAGAGAAGGAAGAAATCCCTTCCTACTCTATGTATGTTACTGGAAGTGAGAGAAAGAATGGAGTGCTTAACAGTTCTGAGAGGACAAAAGAGATAATACATAAGAAAGTACAGAAAAATTGGAAGAAAATAAAGAGGCTTATTTGCTCAAAGATCTATTTGAAAGCAAATTATTGTGTTATTTTTTTTATGAATTATCCAATGATATTTCATTATTTCTTCTTACCATACCTAATGTTCGAGATTTTGGTGGGTGTGCTGATGAAATGGGAAGTCTGGGAGAACAGATTTCTTGAGAAGGGTCTACTTTGGAAGGCAGCTTGCCAAAGCGCTGATCAAGGATCCAATCTGCCTCTTCTTCTTCAGCAAGCAAAGATGCTTTCATGATCTAAAAGAACAGTACCACAGACTGAGTTTGTTCCCCTGAAGTCTCCAAGGTCATTAGGGCAATAATGTATTAGCTACAGCACAAAAAACTCTGCCCTAGGTTTCTCTTCAGACCCATTAAAGTGTGTGTGTGTGTGTATAAAATACACATACACATACACATATGTATACATGTATTGGTGTATATATTACACATGCATATGTATGTATATATTTATATGCATGTATTACATACACACATATACAATACCATAAATTTCCTGTGGCTTAGCTGATACAATCAACAGGAAATCAATTCTATATAATGATGTCCTTGTTCTCCACTGGATGTGAGGTAACGTACAAGGATAGGTACCCTTGGACTGATCAATGAATTGGAGGGGATGAGGAGAGTGCTGGTTCTGCCACTAATCTGTTACAGGACCTTGAATCAATTCCTTTCCATCTTTGAGACCTTTGTTTCCTCATCTGTAAAATGAGGGCTTAGACTAGATGATCTTTTAAGTTCCTTCCACCTGTGTCTACATTAACAAGTTCATATAAGGAGAGCAACTCTTTCATTCTTTACCAAGTCCTCTCAACAGAAGTGAAAAAAGTTAAAACTTAAGACAGACCACATTCTGCCTCACCCTCAAAATTGTAAATACTGTTGCCATTCTAATATATCAAAATAGAGAAATGGATCAAATTTAGCTAAAGAGAGTCACACTGACTCTCTACCCCACTTTTAAAGCTGGTAGGAAATTCACCTGTAAAACATGTGGGTTAATGCCCAGTGAAGACGCAATATGTGTTGAAGCAGATACAGGCTCTTGCTCTTCAGGGACGATTTCTTCCACTATGGAATCCAAAACGGGCTCCTGGGTGATATCTATCATATCACTGTCCAGCTCCACAACCCTCCCTAGCTGTTCCACTTCTGGGCTTTGGCTCTGTAAACATTAGAAAAATGGAAAAATGATATTAAATGATGCTGCAGAAGTTCAAAGTTTCAAGACTTCAAAGCCTGTTTATTCAGTCCACTATAAGACAGGGTTCAAAAAGGGTCCCCAACCATACTGACAGTACCTTCCCAAGTACTCAATGGAATCTAAGTCCAAGGAGAACTGGGGTAGCTCTTATAGGAGAACCTAGAGCATAAACTTATACCACTGCCTATGGCAACAACTCCACTGCTCCTAAATTGCAACAGACTCATTATTAGAGCTCCTTGGGAATCTGGGGACATACCCTTCCTAAATGAGCAATTTTTGCCATACTCTTCTTATGGTCACTTCTATATTCTCACAGTCCTTAAGTCACAGTTAATGCAGCTGAATTAGAAGAGGAAGCAGAAACTTTTGCCAACCCAGCCTGTGTTACATTTACCACATAATGTTAGGCAGAGAAGGAAGTTCTTAGTGCAAAATGGTTAGATATCTAAAATCTCATCAGTCAACCAAAAACATGAAGCTCCATGGCCATGCTGAGCACTGTGAGACATGAGTTAGGTCTACTACTTCTTCAAAGAAGAAACAAGAAATACTACTAACCCTGGGAATGATCCTGTTGTGTTTAAAAACATCAAGACAATAGGAAATTTTTTGCATTTTTATTAAGAAGTTTTAGTGATAAACATGAACAACAGTTTACAGTGCAGAATGATAAAACATTCACAAAATAAAAGATACATTTATCACTGACTTGGCACACATTCCTCAAGTCCATCCCATAAACTGGGACCTGACTTTATATTATGCTAATAAATCAACCAACCCATTAATAGACATTTCCCACAATAATAAACTACTATTTCTCATTTCATTATAACAAATATTCTGAATTTTATGTTCACAGAGCTTGTGATTGTTCTTTTATCAGTAGCCATCATTCATGGTAAGCCCCAAATTGGTGACACCGCATATAAATGAACAGCAAAAGAAATTTTCATGATTTCAATCAAATGTGAACTTGATCTCTTGGTCTCCCTGTAACTTTTAAGACAGGCCTAAATGGGCATATTAAATATTATCACCCTCAAGTTTCTTTAATATTACACTAAAGGGATGTGTGATCTCATATTTCAAGTATAAAAAAGAAAGATATGCAACAGCAAACTAATTTATGCAGGTTGGAACAGAAATTCTGGAGAAAGGTAACAGAAAGCAGACTAATGTACTACCAAATATGCTGGATTTTCTGACCAGATCGAGTCTTGCTACTGCTATTTACCACCTGCTATCACAGACGAATCTTATAAAGGGGGATAAAGAAAGAGGGGTTGGACTAGATAATTGTACACCTTTACATCTGTAACCCTAGAGTCTAAATATTACACCATAAAAAAGGCATGGAGGCAATGAATGAAAAATATGGCGATGTCTAATTATTTGAATGCTTGTTGGAAAACCTTGGAATTTATAGTCCTGTTCCTCACAGCTATAGGATCATAAAGTGAATTACAAGATTATTTACTTCAACTTCCTTATTTAACAAATAATGTGTAGGTAAAGAGGCACAATATCCAAAATAAATATAATTTAATACTACAGTTTCTGACAGGTTATTTTTTCTCAAACTAAACATTTGTCCTAAATGTAGAACAAGCCTTATGCCTCTGAACTGTATAAACAGCCAGTAATTAGCCAAGAATAAAAACTGGAAGAATTTAGTTCTATCTTTAATTGGAGAAGCCATGCAAAGGAAGAACAGTGAAGGACCAGTTCTTATATCAACTCTCCCATTTGAGAATTTCTTTTTAAAGGAACAGAACATTCTCAAAAGAAGTTTCAAATGACACAATTGCTCAGCCAATAACTACTTAAGTCAAATATTTACAGCTGTACCTACTTTATTTAAAAAATAAAGAGACAAAAGTTGAATGAATAACCCAAAAGTAAAGGGTAGTTTAAAAATTAAGTAACAGATTCTAAGAAATCACATTTTGGGCCCAAGAGATGTATTAACAATGGTGGTGGGAAAAAAAATCATCAATTTTTGACTCAATATACCATAATAGATTAAAAAATGTTTTATTTTCATTTATGTGGGCCCATGATTTTCAGGGAGTATTAGTATTATAAAGACTTTCAAATATATATTTCTAGCATAAAGTTTCAAGTACTCTATTGTTAATGGAAAAAGCAGAGTTAGGACATGTGACCCAATCTTAGTTCTGTTCTTCACCAGCTTTTGTGATGCTGGGATAAACTCTCTTCTCTTTGTGATTTAATTTTTTAATCTGTAAAATGAATGGGTCAGACTAGATCAGGGGTTCTTAATCTTTTGTGTGTTGCCTATGGACTGCTTCTTGGAATGTTTTAATGACAAACCTTCGTAAGTGAAAAAAATTACATTTGAGTAATTTGTGTGTATCTTCGATGACGTAGGTTTCTTCTCATTAAAGTTCACAGATCTTGAGAATTCAAGCCAGGCTCCCAGATTAAGAACCTAAGCACTAAATGATATCTAATCTCTCTTTCTACTCTAAAATCTGTGATCTTGTGTTTTCTCAATATACATTCAAAGGTGGCAAGACAAAACACAAATACAGACCTTAAATTACATTAAGAACTTTATGAAACTGCTACTATACCCCAAAAGAAGGAAGGGAGCAATGAGGGGAGGATAACTATTACAGCTGTGTGACTTTACTTTTAGAAAAGGTTTTCCAAAAGATAAAGGCAGTTGAACACTTGCTATTTCAAGTCAAAAAAAGGAAAAAAATCCCAGTCATTTCACTCCACCAGCTTTGTATTTTTCAACTTAAACACAAACCCAAAACAAAATAGTTATGTATAAAAAAAATGTTAGTTTCTGAGCAATTCAACTAGCCTACTTTGAAGAAATAAAACTGACTACATAAGTTCCAATCAAGTGTCTAATGCAAGGTTGAGGTCAAAAGCCACATTATTCTGCATCTGAAAGTCATTAGGTCTGAGAAAAAGCCTAAAATCCGAACAAAAACCTTTCCACAGATGCCTTAGTTCCACTGTAGGATTACTAAGGCACTTATTAGCTTCAGAGGAAATCCGTCTAACTAGTGGAGGAGGAAAGCTGTCTTGTAACTGCTCAGATTCTCGTGGATCTTTACAGGTCCAGAGAAAGCTTGTCCAAACCAAATGGAAATATGGATCCTACCGAGGTACTAGAGAGGAGGGAGAAAATGCAGGGAAAGGTGTATGGAACACCATTCCATGAGATAAGCTCCACATATGCCCAAGTGATCGAAACTTAAGAATGTAACTGAAGGACTACTTATAAATTTTGTGCTGGAGAGTAACCTATGCTTACAAGCCCCCATGTCACTAAGGAAGCTGGGGAAGGGGAAGGAAATAATTCATCCTGATAAAGCAAATTTGGGGTTGTTTCTGATTAGCAACTCTAAATAGAATAGTTTGCAGTGACAAGTACTTTCTGTCTTTTGTCTTCATCCCTACACTACAACTGAACACAAAGTCGCATTCTGATCAGTCAGGTTTGAACATATCTATAATACCCTGACATAAAAAGCAGCAGTCAGAAAGTGGAGGTGCAGAAACTAGGGAAGGTCAGAAACAGATATCTACCTACTTCTTCTTTTCCCTTCTCAGAAGCTCATGTTCCTGCTGTTTCTATAGCTCTAATACACAGCATGCTGGTTAAGGAAAACTCAGTTAACCACTATTTGTTTCAAGCTTTCACTCTTAAAAGAGCTGACTGGAAGAGGAAGGGGCCAAGAAGGCAGGGAAAAAGGCAGTGACTTGCCTGAGCTCTCCTCCAAACCTCTCCAAATACCAATAAATAATGCCATAAAACAATTCTCAAAGAGGCAGAACCCACAAAAGGACGGGGTGAAATAATTTTCTAGACAAAGAATCCAGGGTCAGGGTTGAACAACCGATCACAAGAAGACTACAGGGGTATCTTTGCTAGCAGTGGGGGCAGGACTTTGTGGTTTGTCCATAGTTGGATCCACTCACAGTCCTAGGTGGCAGTGCCAGAGCAAGAAGGAGCACTAGCACACCAGAGCTTGCGTCCACTGTGGAACCCTTTTCACAGTTTTAGGGCATAAAAGAGGGCTTGTGGTTACTCACAAACCAGAGAAGAGGCCAGAAAAATAGAAAACACACCTCTCCTTAGATCACACTACTTTGGAAGAATTAAAAATTTACAGGTCCCTAGAAGTATCTTTGAAAACAACTGCACAAAGCCCCCAAAGTTTGGGGCAGTGTACCTCTAGCCTGGAAGCAGTGTGCCACTTTAGCAAAGTCAAGAAATAGAGGCTGGAAAATGCACAAACAGAAAAAAAATTCTGACCACAGAAAGTTACTATGGGGACAAGAAGGCTCAAAAGAGACACTCAGAAGAAGATAATAAAGTCAAAGCTCCTACATCCAAAGTTTCCAAGAAAAATATGAATTGGTTGTAGGCCATTGAAAAACTAAAACAGGATTTTGAAAATCAAGTAAGAGAGATAGAGGAAAAATTGAGAAGAGAAATGAGAGATGTAAGATGCAAGAAAATCATGAAAAAAAGTCCTTGGTAAAAGAGATACAAAAAAATACCGAAGAAAATAATGCCTTAAAAAATAGACTAGGACAAATGGTAAAAGAGGTACAAAAAGCCAACAAGGAGAAGAATGCCTTGAAAAGCAGAAGTGGACAAATAGAAAGTGGCACAAAAATTCAGTGAAGAAAAGAACTCTTAAAAAAAGTAGAACTGGCCAAATGAAAAAGGAGGTACAAAAGCTTAAGGAATAAAATAATTCCTTAAAAATTAGAATTGACCAAATGGAAGTTCATGACTTTATGAGAAATTAAGAAATAAAACAGAACCAAAAGAATGAAAAAAATAGAAGAAAATGTGAAACACATTTCATTAGAAAAACAACTGATCTGGAAAATAAATCCAGGAGAGATACACTTTTTAAATTATTGGATAATCTGAAAGCCACGCTGAAGAACCAAAGGGTAAAAAAGAAATTGAAAAGAGTCTACCAATCACATCCTGAAAGAAGTCCCAAAATGAAAACTGCCAGGACTATTATAGCCAAATTCCAGAGCTCCCAGATCAAGGAGAAAATATTACAAGGAGCCATAAAGAAACAATTCAAATATCATTCAGCCAGAGGCAAGATAACACAAGATTTAGCAGCTTCTACACTAAAGGATTAGAGGGTTTGGAACACGATGTTCTAGAAACCAGAGTTAAAATTACAGCCAAGAATCACCCTCCTAACAAAACTGAGTATAATCCTTCAGGGGGGAAAAATGGACATTCAATAAAACAGAAGACTTTCAAGCATTCTTTATGAAAAGATCACAGCTGAATAGAAAATTTGATTTTCAAATACAAGACCCAAGAGAAGCATAAAGACATAAACAGGAAAGGGAAATCATGAGGGACTTAATAAGGTTACACCATTTATATTTCTACACAGGAAGATGGTACTTCAACTCAGTTAGAAGGAGTATATATAGACAGAGGGCACAGTTGTGACTTAAAATATCAAAGTATGACATTTAAAAAAATAAAATTAAATGGTGAGATAAGAATGTGTTGAAAGAAAGGGAAAAGGAGAGATAGAATGGAGTAAATTATCTGACAAAAGAGATAAGAAAAAGCTTTTATAGTGAAGGGGAAGGTGGGGGAGGAGAGAATGAATGAATCTTATTCTCAACAAAATTGGATCAAAAAGGGATTAACATATCCATTCAATTGAGTATGAAATCTATCTTAGAGGAAGGTAGGAGAAGGGGGTAAGAGAAGGGAGGGCAGATTGGGGGAGGGAATCAGAATCAAAACACTTTTGAGGAGGGACAGGTGAAAAGAGAGATTAGAATAAATAGGGGAGAGGGAATTGGATGGAGGAAATACAGTTAGTAACTGAAAAAAATTTCTGGAGCAAATTTCTCTAATAAAGGCCTCATTTTTCAAACATATAAAGAACAGAGTTAGATTTATAAAAATATAACCCATTCCCCAACTGAAAAATGATCAAAAGATATGAACAGTTCCAGATGAAGTGATCAAAACTATCTAAAGCCATATGAAAAAATGCTCTAAGTCACTCTGAATGGAGAAATGCAAATTAAAACAATTCTGAGGTACAATTTCATATCTATTAAATTGACTAACAGGAAAGAAAAGGAAAATGACAAATGGTGGAGATATGGGGAAAAAATGAGACATTAATGCACTATTGGTGGAGTTGTGACCTGATTCAACCATTTCATAAAACAATTTAGAACAATGCCCAAAAGGCTATAAAAACATACATACCCTTTGGCCTAGTAATACCACTACTAGGTCTGTCCTCAAAAAGAGATAAAAGACAAAAAACAGGACCTATATGTACAAAGATATTTATAGTAGCTCTTTTCTGATGGCAAAGAACTGGAAATTCAGGGGATGCCTATCAACTGGGGAATGGCTAAACAAACTGTAATTTGTGACTGTTCCAATACTGTGCTACAAGAAATGATGAGCAAGATGTTCTCAGAAAAACTTTGAAAGACTTACATGAACTGATGAAAAGTGACATTGTCCTGTGTACAAAGTAACCACAATATTGTGAATGACTTAGCTGTTCTCAGCAATACAATGACTTCAGAAAACTAGCCTGAAAGACTTGAAGTGAAAAATGCCATCCATCCCCAGAAAAAGAACTGAAGGTGTCTGAATACAGATTAAAGCATACTTTTTTTTTTATTGTCTTTACGTTTGTTTTTTGGAGGGGGAGTCTGTATTTTCTTTCACAGCATGATTAATATGGAAATACATTTTGTACAACTATACATGTTATAACCTATATCAAATTGCTTGCCTTCTTTCATAGCATGATTAATATGGAAATATTTTGCACAACTACACGTTATAATCTATACCAAATTGCTTGCCTTCTCAAGGAGGTAAGGGAGGAAGGAAGAAGCTTTAAAGTTCAAAGTTTTAAAACATAATGTTAAAAACTGTTTTTACATGTAATTGGGGAAATATAAAATACTAAATAAAAAAGAGCTGGTGACAAGACAATCTGTTGGTACAAAGTTATCTTCTAGTTTCTGCTATTTGTACATCCAGAAAATGTTTCTTTTCTATAGGGGCTGGACTATTCTCTATTAACATTAGTGACTTAACATACACACACACACACACATACACTCTCTCTCTCTCTCTCTCTCTCTTTCTCTATCTCCCCCACCCCAACCCCTTAGGAAATGTATTCCAGAAGACAAAATCAACTTTGGACAACAGGAAAGAGAAACAGGTGCTTATGACAAAATAGACATGCACACAAACACTCAAACTTAAGCAGTCAAAATGGTTCTGGGACATTCCACTCTCCAAACCCTTATTATTCCACTTACATCACACTGTAATTATGTGGGGAAGGATATTGTAAAGAGAGCACACATCAAGTTGAATTACAACATGTCTCTTTCACCTACATCAACACACATAAAGCTATGTAGAAAATATTTCCTAAAGAAATATTTTTAAAAACCATAAAAGCTGCACATAACAACAGCAAACAAAGTATTTGGCATGTAAAGCATCCAAAGAACCAGTTTTCACCAGCTGAACAGTAGGGACACTTAAAAGGAGGAAGCTTGCATTAAGACTTCCCACTTTCACTCCCTCCCCCCAAAGAATAACAATTTATTATTTTGTTCAAACATTACCCAGATAAAAGCTAAACTCTTGTTATGCCAAGATATTAAACCATGAATTTAAAGTATAAAAATTTTAACCTCTTGTTCTTCAGAAAGAGAACCTATACTCTACCCTGGTCTAAAATGGCCAAAGACCACTGTGATACAAAACAAATGCAACAACTCTCAGGTAATTCAAACAACACAGAATGTCCCCCTCTTTAACTCCTGACCCCTCCCGGCTTCCTCCAAAACAGATTAATTTCTCTGCTCCAAAGTAAACTGCCAAAAATTACATTTTGTATTTTTTCCATAAAAATAGAATGCACCTTCTTAAAATACAAATATACATGTTTGCTTGAGGAACAGGCAAACAACTTGAAAAAACTGTATTTAAAGACCTTTGTCCAAGGCAAATTACATTTTTCAAATAGTATAGGAGTAAAGAGCAAGGAGTATGTTGCACATATTCAGAAATGTCCACCAAGATAGAATTTGTTCTGCATGAACCTAGGCAGGTAATTTCTATGTCTTATGTATAAGGACAAACACAGAATTCATTAATACTCTACTTGAGGGGGAAACTGACTCTCTGAAGGGACACAGAGGAAAATTTCAGTTTACCAAAAGATCCTCCAAATCCCTCAAGGGGACAGGTACCCATCCTACCACCCTCCCTATCCCCCGTCCATTGGTCTCAACTTGATTCCCAACACTTCTGGACTCTTCGGTCTCTCCAAGTGGTCACACAACAGGTTTGCATTAGCTGACTGGCTTTTGCTCAACTTCCATTTCACCGGTTCTGTTCAAATTCACTGTCCAGTTTCTACCTGAGATGGAAGAGCAGGTTTGCCATTGAGAGCCATTTGTAGTGGTACTGGCTGGCCTACAGGAGGCAAGGGAGCCGTTTTCAACTTCTTTGCTTCTGCTTTAGATTGATGTTCCTCCTCATCCTCATCAGAATCCTGTAGACCATACTTTGAGAAGTGGGAGACCTAGAAAAGAGAAGAACTCAACATAACTAAGGGTTATAAAATTATATACAGAAAACCCAAATTTCTCATAGCATACCAGTAGCCCCACAGGATGGTCCTACTGAACCAACATCTGCTTCCTTATAATTTCTGACTAGCTCTAGTTATAAATCATATACATAGTGTTTTAAAAGGCACTTTGCTCAAAACACCACAGTTCTAGTGGCTCTTAGTTATCTCTAAGACAAGATACAAATTCTATTCTTCAGTATTTAAAATTCTTCAAAATCTAGCTTCAAACTAATTTTCCCAAATGATTTCACATTAATTCTTTGAATTCTTGTTATGGTCTAGCTAAGCAGCTTTCATGCTTTGGCACAGGCCCTGGAATCCTTAGCTCTATCAAGGCCAATTTCATGTGCCATACCCTATGCATTAGGGCTTTCTTGATTCACCATATTCTGCTAGCCCTCCAGTTACTTAGAATTTACTTTGTATATATAGATTTTAATTTGCATACAGTCTGTCTCCCCTAAAATGTGAAATTCATGAAGATAGAGACCATTGTCATTTGTGTCTCTGTAATCCCAGTGCCTTGCTCACACCAAGCTAGGTAAATATAAATAAACTCCTTTTTATCACTCTTCTTATAATTTTGCTTCATCCTCCTGTTCTATTCCTTTCAGGTTCTGTCCTTGGGTTCCAGTTAAAGCCAAGTCTATTCCTTCTCCTACACAATGATCCCTTAAGGAGCTGAAGGCATCAATTATGTTTCCCCCTAAAGACTGGTCTCAAGTCTTCTCTTAACTAAACATTTCCAGCTTCTTTAACTAATTCTTTCCTGACAGTTTTCAGTCTCCTTTGTATCCTTCAATATGATCAAATATCTCTCAGATCTTAAGGTATACAGCTGTGGTTTAAACGTAATCTCATAAAACAATTTTTGATGAGACCATCATCATTTTTTACAAATCCTCTTGGTCAGATGAGCCAAGACAACAAGTCTTCACATTCAGTGGAACTTCTATACTTCTATAAAACATAGCTGGGATGGTTTTGGTTTTGCCTTGTGGAAAGAGAGCTGAATGAAAAAAAAAGATCCTTAAGTTGACAGAGCAGTCTTATACACTATCCAATGGTTCCCCACATCGACGAAGAATTGTGGAAGGGAAAGAGGCTTAAGTTTCAATTCAGTTTTTAATTAACTCCCAAAAACACTAAAAAGAAACAAAGGAAACAGACTTCAAAAAAAAGTCTCCTTCCTTAAGAGACTTTTTTGAAAATATAGAAGTGACAACTGAAAATTGAATCAGATGGTTCCAAAGCCCCTTCAAGCTCTGAAAATCTATGATCAAGACCCAGTTAATTAGAAGCCAGAAATAACTAGACAGCAGTACCTTAAAAACCCAAGAACCAGTCTCTGGCCGGTACTCCTTGAACTGGGCACCTTGTTTTCGTGAAACAGCTTCTAACCTGCCCTCATAGTTGATATCAGCTAGTCGTTCAGGACTCTTTATTAAGCAACGAGAGGTTTTGTCAGTTGGCCAAACTCCATCCAAGGTAACTTCAGCCCGCCTGTTAGACACAAAGTCAAGTTTAAGCACTTCATATTTTGGCTCTTGAAGCTAAACAATACCTACACACAAACCAAAAATAAGTTAGTCACACACTGCTTTCAAAATTTTCTCTTTCCCAGATGTGTCTCCTGAGTATACCAAAAGTTCTTTAAGGCAAATAGCATATATTCTGCCCATCACAATGTTGTGTTTGTGGTGGTGATTAATAAATGCTTCATAAGAAATGAGTAAATACCTAAACTATGAGTTCCAGGACTAGATGGGAAGGATTAAAAAGTCAAGTAAACTCCAGCATTGTTAGAAGCATTATTAATCTGAAAAAGACTTAAAGAACATTTCCTTTAAGATACATGGATAGGGACAAGTGTAAACATGGACTGTCATAAAACTGGGGCGGGGAGAATGACTTCTTACAAGAAGTAGAGAAATCATTAGGGAACTATTTTATAAGATGTAATCAAAGACATTAAATAATCAAAGATATTAAAAGGATTATTTTCACATTATTTTTCCACCTAACTAATGGCCAATTATGGGCAGAAGTTAGAAAAATATAATGGGATTAGTGTGTAATAAAAAATTAAAGGGATGTTTCCAGTACAGAATTAGGAAGAAATGTATTTTTGAGAAGTGTTTTAGAGAAACTGCAGTATGATCTAACAACATTTTAGAGATGACATCAAAACAGCAAAGAGGAATCAAAGAATCACTAGCTTTTACATCATGTCAGTATTTTTAAAAACAAACGTCATAAGGTGGGGGAAGAAGAAATGCTCAGAACCATAAAGTACACAGAACACTGCAAGCATGTGTTGTACTGGTGACACATTTCCAGATACGAGTAATATGTGAACTTGGCTTTGAGATGTCCTAGAGACATTTCAAACCCAACATAATTAAAACAAAATTCATTATCTTCTATCATTACCATCACTACTTTTCCACATCTCTTCCTTACTTCTGTGTTAAGAATGAGGTTTGCAGCCCTGGCATTACCTGCCTCTTTCATTATTCTTCATCTCACGTAGCCATAGCTCCTGCATCACCTTCTCACTATCCTCACAGCCACTAACCTCGTTCCTATGTCCATATCATCTCTTATCTGGACTACTCCAATGGCTCAAATTGGTTTTCCTGACTGAGTCTCTGCCTTCTCCAACACATCCTTCACCCAGTCACCAAATGTTTTTCTCAGGTCCAGATTTAATCAAAATATTCCCTTCAACAAATGCTAGGTTCTCCTATTGCCTCTAGGATAAAATATAAAATTCTCTGATATTTAAGGCACTTTACAACCTTTCCAGCTCCATTACACATTATTTCTGACTCCATACTTTATAGTCTACCCAATCTGGCTTTCTCTCGGTTTCTCCCTCACAGCACATTCCATCTCTGGCATGCTTTTATGCTAGCCAACTCTTATCAGAAATGCTTTCCCTTCTCACCTGACTTACAGAATCCCTTTCTTTTAAGATGCAACTGAATTGCTGCCTTTTCCACAAAACCTTTCCTGATCTCCCAACTACTATTATCTCTCTCTAATATTCAATCACCTTGTACTTAATTTTGTATGTATTCTGAATATACGTACATGGTAAGCTCCGTGAAAACAGAGATTATTTCACTTTGTGTCTTTCAATTTTCAATACCTAACATAGGACTTGACATATAGTAATAGATCAGTCAATACTTCTAAGTGAGTAGACTTAGTCAACGCTTGCTGATTCAGGAACTACATTTATTTACCTATGAAAGAGGCTTTAATTTTGGGGTGGGGGAGCACACAGAGAGGGGATTGTGTGAACAATGATAATGACACAAATGAAACACTTGAGAGCAGGATGTTCAGAAGGAGACAGATATGAACAGGTAAGTAGTCCTGGGTACTATCATGTTAAATTTAATATATCCTTTAATAGAGATGTAGTTTCATGTACAATCTTTTTTTCTGGCCTTGGGATATAGTATGTTCATGATGTTTGCTAAATTCATAATAAAAAAAGGAAACTGAAAAATGAAAACACACATGCACACTTGCAAATATTTGAAAGGAGATGGGGTGGTAAGTTACATTTCACTAAAAATGGACACTGCTTTCTTTACTGTATTCTCAATTCTGCCCACATCATATCATGTCCTGACTTCCGTCCTCTTTTTCAAGGCTCAATTCTTCCATGAAGATCTCTCTTCATGACCTCTCCAAACACTACTCCTCAACCTCAATGTTTCACTTTTCATTCTCCCTTACATAGTTATTTGCATACACATGGCTTTCCCCCTCACTAGAATACAAGTTCCTGGAGGCATCTACTTTGCATGTATCTTTACCTCTAACACTGGGCACAGGAAATATGAAAAGCAAACAGTGGATGCTTCATAAATATTTGTTGAATTGAAATATCACACCACATAAAGAAAATCCTCCTACCACCCTGTCATAAAGATAAAAAGAATGTTTTCATTACCTATTTAGCCCTTCTCCCACAGGAGGCTTCAACTCATCATCCAGGTAGACAATGACTTCTTTTCTACGAATATGTACAATTTCATCCAAGTTGAGGTTAGTTAAATTTACCACTCCTTCAAAATAGATTGAGCCATAACCTAGAAGAGAAGTCAAAGCCAACAATTAAAACCCATCCTCTGCACTACAACCACGCAAGTTTCAACTCACATAATCAACTATCAGTTTTGATGATTCACCAAGGATTTACATTTTCAACAATACCAAGTGGTTGCTCTCATTTATTTTTTGCACATAGTATTTTTAAAATTATGGTTTTTAGTCAGATGAAAATAAATTGTAAATTGCTAAAAGAATTTAACAAATAAAAAGTCTTTTCATTAAGTTGCAATACAAGTTTTATTAGATAATACAGCTATATTATATACTTACACCAAATGTAAAAATAGTATTAAGCAATTAAAATGAAACCAAGGAAATAATATTCAAATAATATACATTTTAACTTATGTTTTAAATTTTAGACAAGGAAGTATATAATACAGCTATATTATATACTTGCACCAAATGCAAAAATAAAATGAAAATGAAACCATGGGAAATAATATTCAAATAACATCATACATTTTAACTTAGGTTTTAAATTTTAGACAAGGAAGTAGGAAATAATAGGGAAAAAAACCAACAGGTACACTGAAATTAGTCTTTTATGACCTCCAACTGTAATGCTTTCTTAACATCACTAGGGTATTAGGTACCATCTCCTCCTTTGCTATGATGTGATAGTTACAGACATTAATGAGGTCAGTTTTGGAGATCAGCCATTAACTTATTTGTGACCTTCAGTCTCTAAAAGTTGGTAATTCCTTTCAACTTGTCTAGCAAAAACGGTTTTTACTGACTACTAAGTATGAAGGAATCATTTCCAATTTATCAACAGAGAGATCCAGAATTTGAACCATTCCATTCATTGTTATAGTGGCATACAACATGGCTGTTTTTCTAGTATTATGTTATGCAACCTTGTTTTTCAGGTCTTTCCATTTTTTATTAAAAGAATATGTAGACAATTTTTTTGTGTGTAGATGACTCAAGTGCAAGTGCTTCTTCAAAGCTAGGCAAAGCCTCATTTACTCCAAGATAAATTCTACTCTCCCTTTTCCACCTGCAGCTCTCGCAAAACTGATGCTGTCTCTTTAGACTCCAGCACTTTGTTCTTTGTTGCTAAATTTTTATTTAATTGAGCATGTTCTATTTCCACATAAATATTTCCTTCTGTGACCATTTGATAATCTGATTCTGATTGGAAATTCTGTGGTTTCCTCAATATAAAAGCAACTCTGTTGAACCATTTCCACAAGTGCCTATTTTAACTGATCACTCCTTTTCTGACAAAAGGATAACATTTTCCTCAAGAAATTTAGCTTCATAGCAATCTTCACTACTAAAACCAAAATTCAGGATGTAAGATACCACCACATCAGAAGCAGTACAGGTCTGTTTCTGCAAAGATAGAAATGCTTTAATTAAGTCTTCCTTCCTTGGCTGGATTCTTGCACTCAGGAAGGCAAAGCTCCATTGTAGTGCTGTAGTCCACTTTCATCTTCATAATGCTCCCACCTACCCACTCTACTCCACTCTGCTAGTTCAAGGTTGTCTGAGAGCTTCCCCTTATACCAAAGATGCTGCCACCACCACTCACCCTAAATAGCTTCAACTACCTCTTCTTAGCCAGTTACAATACAGTGTTTGAGTATTTATTCTTCACAGACTATGAGAACTTAAAACTAGAAGACAACCTTAGAAATAACCCAGTCAAATTTCCAAAAGTCAGGCCTAAAGAGGTTAAGTGATTTGCCCAAATTCATACAGATTGCCAAGTCATATTCAAAGCCAGGCCCTCTAACTCCAAATTCAGTGTTCTTTCCACTATTCTACAGTCCTGTTTTAATTAAAAATAAAAATTAACTGAAAAAACAACAACAACAACAAAACATGACAATTTGGGAGCCTTGGTGGTAATATCTAATTTTTCAGCAGCAGTTTTTCAAATTTTCTTTTTCAAACCTCTCAACATGAAGTTTTTAACAGGATCTTCCCAACCATTGCAAATTTTTAGATTCCCTCCCTCATTTCATGTTTCCTTATTTTTCCAACTTTTTCACACATGTGGAGAAGAAAAATAAGCCTCATCCACAGAATTATTACTATTTGATACTAGTCTTAAAGAGAACAAACAGACTCACAAAATGTCCCCATAGGCAAAGATAACTTTGTCTTTCCCATTCATAGTCAGAAAATTCCAGTTATATCCAAAGTTCTACAGTAAAATCACAAAAGTTCCTTTCAGTGACCTGAGAACACCTTCTGGAAGCACAGAGTCACTCCATGCACTCTGGTGATAAACCAATGTTTAAGAATATTTATTAAAAAGCAAAAACAATACAAAACAAGGTCTTTCAAATAGTTTATTAATTGTTCATGTGAGAGAAAGACCCTACAACTCATCTCTAGAAGTCATACATTAACACCAAATAAACTCACCTTTTCGACCTATGGTGAAATCTGTTACAATACACTCTCCCTTTTCATTGGTAATTTTGGCTAGGTCATCCATAGAAGGTATTGTATAGTAGCCAACTCTGGTGAGAATAATGCCTATGATAAAAATAGGAAACAATATTAAAACTCTATCTAGGACTTATTCATTTAATGCAGGGGTCAGAAAACTGGGCTTATATCCATCAAGCTAAGGATGGTTTCTATACTTTTAAATAAAATTTTTATTGTATTTAAGGATGTAAACACAATCTTTAACTCCAGGTCTGTTTTCAAGTACAGTTTGCCCACTCCTGATTTAATGGAACAACAGAACATAAGGGCCTGAAAATGGTTCATGCCCTTCATTTGAAAGAAAAAGACAATAAGGAACAGAGAGATGAAAAAATAAATTTGCCCAAAGTTACACAACTAGTCTGTAATAGTGACTGGACAGGAATTGTAAGCTCAGCTAATGCTCTACTGTAACACCAGTATTGTATTTTTAAAGCCCTATTTTTCTGTGACAAGTTTCTAGATACTACTCTATGACTGCTCAATTTAAATGTCTCTTAAATCTGCACTAAGACTTCTGGGAAACCCTACATTAGTGTTATCCCCAAACAAGTTCAATTTTCTCATGTTCTGAGGGGCTTTGGTGATAACTATGATAGAAGGTGATGGAAGAGATATGCTTACGAGAGTAAAGTAGAATTACAGGAAGAAAGCAAAGGTTGGATGATTTTTATGATGAAGACTACTCCCAGCCCCATTCAGTAGCTGTACTTACAGAAAGAAATAAAAGAATACCATTTCTATCCTACCACTGACAACGTCTACCTGCAGATATCTCTACACAACTGAAGTTAACTAGGATAAGAAATTTAGAGCTGAAAAGACCTTAAAGAGCATCTAGAACACCCCCCTCATTTTGCAAATGAGGAAAATGAAGCCCAGAGAGATGGAAATGACTTCTCCAAAGTCACAAAGGTAACAGTAGCAAAGTCAATGTAGGAATTCAGATCCTCTGACTCTAAAAATACTCCATTTTCCATTCACTACAATGCCTAGACTTATATGAGTTAAGAAATTTGCTCTGCTAAAGCCTTCTTCTAGTCAAACATCACTGCATAAAGTGTCAGGTTCCATTATTAGAAGAACAAAAATTTAGCCCTATCAAACTGAAAAGAATGTTTTCTGAGGAGTATCCTATGTCTAAACAGAGTCTTCACCAGAAGAGTGGCTTCTGAGTAAAGAGGGATTAAAAATTTACATTAACGGAAGGATAACTCAGACTAAAAGACTCACAAATAAATCTTTAAGAATCTGACATGAAAAGAAACTTAAAAGATTACATGTAATAATTTTATCATAGTAAAAGGAAAATTGGAGTAAGGAGTTACTAAAGACAGGAAAAGATTATGCTAACTACAATAATAGGCAGATGTTACACAAAGGAGTGATTAGGGTAACACAAAATAATGGAGGGAACACTTCATGGCAATAAGACCATACAATCAGAGCCACTATAGTTGACTTCAGAATTTGCTGACGTTGTTCAGGCATTATCCACAACATTAAGCACCTTTTGCTCCATGATACAAAAGGCCTTCTGGTCAAGATATTTAGATCTTTTAGATCTTTCAGTTTGTCCTACTGATCTAACGTAGGAGGGCTGGAAGTTAAGACATTAGGGACTGAGTTAGTGCTTATGAAGTGTGGATAATCACAACAAAGCAATTATTTTTCAAAGGACAATGACTGTAATGGAATCCTTAGTAAAGATGCTGTATTCTTTGCTCTCACCCCCTAAATAGGAAGAAAGGCAACAAGTTTATCAGGATTCATCATACCAAAATAAATGGATGTGAAACTTAGCATGAGCAATAGAAGTGTGGGTAGAATCCTGTAGAATAAGTCAAACGGAAGCAATAATAGTTCAGGTTTGACCAATACACTTTATTTATTACATGGACTGTGGGGAAAAGTCTATGACGGCCAAATGGACTTCGACTGACCATGGCAAAACAGCACACTGTTTTAATTTGACTCTGACCTGCAGGATGGATATGGTAAGTACTTTCCTCTTCTTCTTCCCGCTCATCCTGCAAAGACTCATCATGGAAAGAGGCCTCTTCACTGCTTCCTTCCAGGCCATTTCGTAAGGCACCACGCATGTTCAATACGACAATGGAATCATCAACACTGCTGTGGTGTTTATTTACTGCATTCTCAGGGGTTTGTGGGATGGGTTTTGCAATGGGGTTAGTGTAGAATCGTGACACAAGAGAATCATCATCCCCATCCTGCTGATGGTTTTCATCAACAGCTTTGCTGAGGAAACTAAATCTATAGAAAAGAATGAAATTAAGTGATATGTTTGGTTTAAAATGAATCTCAGCTGACCTACTACTCTTATAAAGGAAAACATTTGAGCAATCTAGTTGAAGCAAGACACTTATTGGCCCACTATACGCCAATTAACTTTCAAGATAAATGGCAAGTCATTAGTGCCAATTAACTTTCAAGATAAATGGCAAGTCGTTAAGTCAATAGTGTCAGGATACTCATTAAAAAAATGCATCCAAATAATATTCAAATAATATGAGAATAAGACTTGTTTTAAAATAAAAATATGTGCTAAAAACTCATAAATAAGAAAATTACATTTTTTGTTGGGTTTTTATACCTGTGGCCAGGAATATTTCCAGTCATGTTTTAGAGTACTTTCCTTCTGAAGATTTTAAATCAAGGGGGAGTAAGTCTGAGCTTAAAGTACTTAGAGAAGTAGTTTAAAACTATAGTACTTTAAAAACAATAGGAGGGGAATAACAGAATTACAGAACTGTCTTAAAGAATATTTATGTCAGCTCCTCCATTTTACAAATGAAGAAATTTAAGTTAACTAGTCTAATCCTAGAAAAGCATAAACTGTCCTCTAGACTGTCCCTGACAGATGGCCAGCTAGTCTTTACTTAGTAATTAGGACTGGATTTTCGACTTTCATTGATGTAGAAGTTCCTGGGTAAAGAGACTCCATCTACCAATTCAGGTTAGCACCTCACTAAGATGCTAAATAGCAAACCAGTAATGGTCACATAGCCAATACGTTTCAGATAGGGGACTTGAACCCAGGTGTTTCTGGTTTCAAGGCCTAATCTAAATCCATTAGGCCATGCTCCCCCACTCAGCCTTTACTTTAACTATGGCAGATACCTTCCCAATCATCCCATTCGTTATTAGGGTGGCTTTGATTGCCTTTTCTTAAAACTACCTCCTTGCAACTTCTACCCATAAATCTTAGTTTTTTCCTCCAGGACCAAAGATTAAGCCTAAGTGTCATTCCATATTACATGTCATCTCCCTATTACGCCCCGGATCAATACAAAATCTTCCGTTTCTTGTTTAAAGTCCTTCATAGCTTGGCCTTTCCAGTTTTCTTAGAATTTATTTTCTCCATGTACTGTGATCCTATGAACTTGGCCTTCTTGTTGTTCCTCTAACACCATGACAATATCTGGAATAGTCTCCTTCCTCGTTTCCAAATCCTCACTTGAAACTAAGCTCAGATACCACTAGCCTGCCCCAATCTTTATTGCTCGTGCCTTCCCTCTGAGATTAATAAAAAAATGATAAGAACAAGAGTTAACACTTATGTAACACTTGAGGGTTCACCAATCACTTTACAAATATCACACTTGACCTTCATAACAACTCTGTGAGGCAGGTGCTATTATCATCCCCATTCTACAGAGGAAACTGAGATTAACAGAGGTTAAGTGACTTGCCTAAGGTCACAGTCAATGTCCAAGACTGTCTTTAAACTCAGGTATTCCTGACTCTGGGTCCAAGTACTCTATCCACTGCACCATCTAGCACTTTTTTCAGTGAAGGAATGTCTTTTTAATTAATCTATTTACCATTTAGCACCTTTTAAGATTAACTTCCATCTGCACTGTATATATGAATGGCTGTTTTCCTCTCATTAGAATGAATTTGAGCTCCTTGAGGGCAAGGATTGTGTTTTTGCTTGTTTTACATTGTGCACTTAGCACAATGTGTGACACAGCAAATGCTAGTTGATTACTGAATGACAAGAAGGTAGGAGAGACTTACTATACTAAAATGTAAGATATTTTCCTTAAGAGTTCACAGAATGCCACAACTGAAAGAGACCTTAAAGTTCATTTAATTCAACTCTTTCACTTTGTAAATATGGAAATTTAGAGATGATGTGTAACTTCCTTAAGACTACTGAGCTATCACGTTGTAGTGCTTTGACTCAATCCAAGTTTTAAAGGACTCATGATATGGCCTTCTTTCCACTGCTTAACAATTGAACACAACTTAGTATACCTCTCCCCATTCTCTGGATAATCTGATGGTGAGGCCAGATCTTCCGCATCCCGACTAACAGGTGAAAAGAGGTTGCTATTGTTGAGATTCTTTAAAACCAACTTCTTGATACTCTTCCTGCAAAAGAGATGGAAGATAACAATTCTCAGCAAAAAAAAGACTAAAATCTGAGAACCTGAAACGGTCACACTCCACCTACTTAAAATGCTAAAAAAAAAACAAACATATAACAACAGGCTGGGTATATAAAATGTCCCTTTGACTAAATACTGCAACCATGTTTCAATCTGGTAGAAAATCCCTCAAGTATCTATTCCTCTGTCTTATATAGCCAAAGGTGTTTGTAAACCTGAGGGCTATGTTCATAAGGAAGTAAGTGTCAATCAGATAATCACAGATCAAGCGCTGGAAGAGTCTGAAAGGGCCAATATATTTTGTAAGAAAACATGTAAGAAAACAGGTATAAAGAGGTAAATGATATAGGTGAGGAAGGAAAGCAGCCAATATACAAATATGTGCTGAAAAGAAAGAGATGCAAATTGAGGGCCAAATATAAGGCAGAAAGAGATTGTGCCTGAAAAACTTATGTGTCTCTATCCATCCAACCACCTTCTTATTGATGAGTGTCTATTTTATTAGACAAGTTTATACAGCATAAAGTAGGATACACACATACACAAACTATATACACATACACATATATACCTATCATATCCGATTATAGATATGCATATTTATAGCTATCATCCTACATATCTTCATATATAGTAGGTATGCTACTTTATGCAACAAAAGTTTAAAATTTACAAACTAAAGAATAACATTTCTAAACTGTAAGGTTTACAAAGTGTTTTCACCGCAAATATGCTGGGATAGGTGTTTATTGGTATCCCCTTTTTACAGATGAAGCAAGGGAAGCTTTAAAAAAATAATGACTTGCTTAATATATCATGGCTGGTAAGTGTCAGAATTTGTATTTCAACCCAGGTCCTTCCTGAATCCAATTCCAGGGTTTTTAACTATATCTGGTGTTTTTCCACCAAAAAGTAAGCCAGTTTTTGTAAACTGTATTTAAAATTTATCAGCTAAGTTTTTTAATTGTATAAACCACCTGTATTGCTTAAAATGCCGAAGACAAAACTATGGATGTAAACAACAAAGGGATGATAATATACTTTTTTAAAAAATTGGAATGGGAAGAGAAAAAAATTTGTTTCATTTCATAGCTTCATTTTCTGGAAAGAAAATGCAGGCCTTGGGAAAAATATAAGAATATAAGCCTATTTGGTCTTGGCAGTTTTTAGCCACAACCTAATAAAGCTACATTCCTACTAGGCTGGACTTGATCTAATTCCATAGATTTTAAATAATTATGTTATGCTTTTCCAGAATGGCTGCACTAACTCATCCCCTCAAGTGGAGGTAAGTTTAATCTTTCCACGTGACCTTGGAGGGGTGCCCTCCATCAACTAGGAAAATGGCTCTACAGTCTTTGATAAATAATGTCAGAGAACACTATATATTCCAAAAGAAACAATGAAGGGGATGTTTGCAGTGAAATCAGGAAGATTTGTATAAACCAATAAAGAGTGAAGTGAGCAAAACCAGGGGAGCAAATTATACAAAAACTACTGTAAAAACCACCAATTTTTAAAATCTTAGTAACTCTTATCAAATAAAATAACCACAATTTCAGAGGTCCAAATGATGAAACGTTACCCACCCTCTGACAGAGGTGACAGACTCAGGGTACAAAGAATGAAACACATTATTTTGGATATGACCAAGACAGTGATCAGTTTTGCTTGCCTATGCATATCCTGTTATATGAATTTTGTCCTTTTTATCACTGGGACAGGAAAGAAAACTATTTGTTTTAATTTTAAAAAATAATTTAACCAAATACAAAGGAATTCTGTAATTGCTCATTCTTTAAGGCCCAAAATCTTTTCATTATATACTCAGTCCTTAACTTATCTTGTGCTCTCTATGCTGGAAGATGGATTGGATTAAATCAGGACATTCTGTATTATGAAGTTCCTAAAAATCAGGGACTATGTCTAAGAGATATTTGCCACATATCAGTTGCTTTATGAGTAACCACTAACTGAATTGTTGATCCCCAAGAAACTAAAATCTCTTTTAACATGCAGGATCCACTACTATTTCACTTTATTTTTAGTACCAATGTTTTCTAAAACTTAGTGTTGTTAAAATCCAAAACCAAGGTTCAGAATATAAAGTGCCAAAAGAATTAACAAATCTTGGATTCTCTGCAACTCCCCCCTATTAAGATGTAAGCCAGCTGAAGGATTTTTTTTTAATTATGCAACTTTTAAAGGAAAATAAGTTTTTAAACAACTGCTTGGTAAAAATTTTGACAAAAAAATGAAAATGCGTTCAAAGGGCAAGGTGTTGGGTAACTATATAATCCTTTATAGAAAGGACACAAAAATTCATATGCTTACAGCCAATTATTCAAAATGCCAAAAGTAGTTTTGATTTTTGAGGAATAAAGGAGAACTATTATCTTTTAAAATTTCCATGACACTAAATCAATTCATATTATGAACACAGGTTCATGGAAACCCATTAAGGAAACATGCTCATAGAATTAAGAACACATAAAGAAGACATGAAGAAAAAGCGAAATAAGGGAACAGAAAGGCTTACAAAGGAATAAAGATTATAACAGAGCTCTTTCTAAATGTATAGTATGTTAATATGTCCAAACTAACTTAGGCATGAAAGCTCCATTGGCTAGAGATGGCTCATCATCATCAAGCCCATCGAAGAGATGGGATTTAGATGTCCCTGTTGTCTGCAGAGCCTTAGGCCGGACTCTAGTGGCAGGGCGAGGCGTCAGTTTATAGTGGGTAGGAGTGGTCAGAGCCTTCTGTGCAGCTGGGTTTGTAGGTTTCAACCTCTGCAAAAACAAAACAAAAACAAACAGAAAAACTGAGAAGCATTAAGTGTAATTCTTGCAATCTTATTTTTTGTTTCCAGTGATCAAGGGGGAATTTAATTTGCCTGCAGATCACAATCTAATGTAAAACATAGATGATGACAAGATTTATATATCCACTGAGCACAAAATATAAGCAACAAGTGTAGAACAAACTAACAGTCTTGTACCCTCTGTTTTAAAAAATGAGGACTCAGTTTCAAAATCCACCAAAGACTAATTTCAGCTTCAACATGGTCCTATCAGAAATGCAAACATCCAGTGCAAGCATTCCATTTGTATCTTCTATATGATACAAGGACACTCAAAGAACCTTTACCTGTAGTATGTAATCTCCAATTGCTAGATAGTATACAAACACCAAAAGGTGACTGTGGTACATGTTAGACAAAAAGCACATGTGTGTGGTTTAAGGAAATAAGGCAGCAATATCCTCACATTATGGATGCAAGAAATATATAGGATAACAAAATTAGGTAGGTTCTTAGATAACTCAAAAGAAGATGAGGATTAGAGTGAAGGGGAAACCTAAGAGAGAGTTGTCTAATAGAAGACCAGAGGGGTTTATTTGTCTACCCAACAACCTCTATTCAGCACTCGGATAAAGAGCATAGGCTCTCCTTATTAAAAGGACACAAATTTCAACAAAGATTCATTCAGGAAGGCTGGAAAAATTGACTGAAAGCAAGTTAAATTTGTCAGGGATAAATGTAAAGTCCATGTAACTGGACAGAAGAGGGTTTTTATCCAATAATGAGTTCAATAAGCTAACAGCACACTGAAGCTATTAAAAAGAATTATTGCCACCTTTGATATATTAATGTTATATTAATATATTTGATATGATATATATTAATATATTTGATAGATTTGATATTTGAAATATTGATATTTGATAAAATTATATATAACTATATTAATTATACTAATATAATTAATAATCAAGAACAATGATAGTCCCACTATGCTTTTTATTGGTCAGACCTCATAGGGTTTGGGATAAGACATAGATTATTACTACAAATAATCCAACAATAATATATACTTACAAAGTTACCTTTTTTTTGACAAGGAATTTCCTATGTGAGTCCTTAAATGTTTCTAACTTACCTCTTCTTTCTTTTTGGGGTCTGACATTGGATTCCGGAAGAGAGGAGAGTCTCCAAATGGTGAGTATGTCAGACTATTGATATGCTGCTGGAGAACAGCCTGTTGAGCAGCAGAAGCATTTGGATCTGTCAAAGCTTCATAAAGTCAAGGAAAGAACAAGGTAAGTTTCCTGTACAATGTGGCATATATATTCCACCAAAGCTAACGGCCTGCTACGCATTGGTAATAGAGAGAGCACTGCCTTCAGGAAGGTTCATCCTCTAGCCATTTACGGAACTAGAAAAACTTCCTTATAAAGGTTATTCTAGTAGACATTAGATGCAGCTAAACACAGGAGACTAACAGCAGTACTTGGGGAAGAGAAACAAGACACACCAAGGGCCGTTTTCAGGTCCCATAGGATAATAATTTCTCAGTACTATTCTTGCATTTTATTTTGTAACAATAAACATCAAATAAAATGAGCATTTTCATATACAATATAGATTAGAGGAATTCAGGAAACTGAACATCTCTAAAACCTCGGACTAGATAATCAGAAATGAGTTATGCTGATTGACTTTAAGATCAATAGGGTGATATGACACAAAAGCACTTGAGTAAGCCTTTCAAAGGCATAGTACTTACCTACAGGAGCCTGAGGAGCTCCAAAACCCAAGGTGTTTGTGGTAGCACTAAATCCAGGGGTTCCAAAAGCTCCTGTGGCCAAGGTCCCTGTTCCTATCTTGGGCTGGTTGGTTCCAAATAAAGATGCCTGTCCAACACTAAGAGCTATGGAAAGAAGGAAAAAAAATAGTCAAAATAAGTCTTTTTTGAGAATTAGAGAAGACTCTAGTGACTTAGATTATAACGACTTTGTTCAGATTCTTCAAAGTCACCACTCATTTCAAGGCAAAAAAAAACATTTCTGTGAATGAAACAAATATTTCCAAAGCTCAGCTACCTAGCCCACCAACCTACTGTTAAGTTTTGAATTTGAAATATGTAAATTTGAAATAGTGCTGCAAAATCCAGCTAATTTGTTCTTTTAAATGGCAGAGAATTTATGCTGGTACCTGCTAGCTACTGGGCTTTTCTATTCACAAATGTTTAAACTAAACAGAGACAAAATTAGCTGACAAAAAAGGCTAACACAAAAAACCTTGCAATGGGATCATTTGCCAATATGGGTACCAAGGCCCACAGTCCTCTGTATGTTCACAAAAGTTCACCATGTCTTCCAAAGAAATAAGGGCTAGTAAGAAAGGAAGCCAAGGGCTTCCAGGACAAACAAACCATTAGCTGATAGGCTCAAGCATGTAGCTAAAAAAATAAAACTAAAATAAAATAAAGAAAAGAAAACACTTTTAGCACCTCTTCTGTGAAAATGGAAATCTGGTTCTCCCATCTCTAGTGGCCCAGCACAATAAAGAAGTGGAAGCATGAAAGTCAAATGGAAGATAGGGACAAACAATGACACAGCTCTCTTTTTGGGAACTTTCCCATGGTGCCAGTATTAAGTTACCTGTTCCTGTTCCAAAGCCTGTTCCAAGTCCTGTTCCAAGAGTACCAGGTGCTGGTTTGCTTCCAAAAATATTTCCACTTCCACCAAAACCTGAAAGGACAAAGTTGATGACTATGCTCTTAAGGCAACACCAAATTTCCCCTAACATACAAAACATATGGCCAAAGCCTGAAATTCTTTCAACGATTATATGGCTTAAGCTTTCTCAGTTTATAGATCAATTTTGGTATTGAATTCTCTACAGGACATGGAAAAGGTGTTTCTGAATGATTTCCTCAAACCTTAAAAAAAAATGTAATGACACTTTGGCAGGAAATACTCAATAGAAAAACAACATGGCTACACTTCAGTTTAAGGGACATTCTTCTTAAAAGGTTTATAACGCTGTCAACACACAACTTTCCTAACCTACAGCCAAGGTATGCAGTTTGCAATCAGTTGTCAAGCCAGAAACTTTAATTCCTCTAATTAAAAATCACTGCTCCATTAACAGACTTGACTGATTTTAAATATCTTATGTAGCCTATCCTCAATTATTCACACTATCAACAGTACTGTGTAGTTCAAAGGCAGAGACAGACATGTGAAAATATCAACTGGTATATCATGCTAGGAACAAAGCAGGCAATGGTAAGTAATTTCCAGATTAATTGTGCCTCCTCAATTCTCCACTAGAAAAAAATCATTGAAAGTTCAGCAATGCCCCTTTCCTCACTGATAAATCATTTAATGAAATTGAGAAAGTCACAGGTTTTTATTTAAAATCCTTAACTATCGCCAAAGATGCCTCTACATTATTCTCCCTTCTTTACATATACTCATCTTCCTAAGATTTCTGCTGTTTCATGTTTTTTAGTGAAGAAAAATCAACTATATCAAGGAAAGGCCATCTTAGAAAGAAACAAGGCTAACTCTGGACTAGAAAATAAACCAATAGGAAAAGGCCTCCTAAGCATATCAAAGGAATAGGAAAGGAACAGTATAGAGTATCTGGGACTTATGGGGAAAGCCCACAAACTAAGGACAGATAATATGGCAGCTGAATGGCACAGTGGACAGAGCACTGGGCCCAGAGTCAAGAAGATTCGAGTTCAAACCTAAACAATAGACACCCTTACTACGTGGGTGACCTTGTCAAATAACCTCTATTTGCTGCATTTTCTTCAACTGTGAAATTGGGATAATAACAGTACCTACCTCCTGAGATTGTTGTGAGGATCAATTGACATAATATTTATGCACATTACAGGAGATACATGAATGCTAGATATTATTATTGTAACACAGTTCTTGATATCTAATACTAGGATTTCTCTTTCCACTGTTGAAAGAGTGCAAGATATAGAATTTTCAAGAAAATTTAAGTATTTAAAAAAAGGTGGTTGGCATTTTAATGTCATTTGAAATGCGAAGTATGTTAAGTAACAACCACCCCTTAGCATTTTAATAGTTCATAAACAAGGTAAGCACTATTGACAAGTTGAAGCAAGAAAAAAGGGGAATGAGGCAGGTAGGAAAGAGGACTCTAAATAGGTACAATAATAGGCTAGAGGGAGTCCACTGAAAAATGAACTGAGGATTTTCCTAAATCACCTAGTTATTAAAAACAAAATTTCAGATTCTTCTTAAAAAATGAGCTTTCTGCTCATCATTTGGCATCATAACAAAATCTACAAACTGACTCAAAAAAACCCAAAAAACTCTGGAGGAAACAAAAGCTATATTATGCTTATATATTATATACTTTTTAGCACTGATAATGAATTTGCTAACTAACTGCCTCTTAAGATTCTAGCACACTAGGTGACAGCCACAAAGAGTACAGACTGTGAATCAAACGTACTTCAAATCAACATGAAGAAAGGTAGACCCAACGTTGGAAATACACTAGTTGACGGACTATTTTATAAGTTTTTTCTGACAGTCAAAAGAGAAATATTAAATTCAGATGCATAAACAGACAGCACAGTTGTGGTACTGCTGTATATCTCACGTGACACATAGAGTAAGCAAAAGCTTGATGACTACTTATTAGGGAAGATCCAAGAGGGGATAATCAAAAGAAGGAAGTTGAACTTGGAAGACTGCTACAGCATTTTCCATGGTTAGCAAGTCTGTGATGATAGGAATCACTTTCTAGTTAGGACAAAGTTTAAATCCTTCATTTGCGACTGCTGAGTGTCTACCATCTACTGTCTCAGATCCTACCGAAAATATTGTTCTTTCCTACAAACTCTGAACAAAGTTTAAGCACAAATCTAAAATCATCAATGGAAGTGGATGATATGGTATCCCTTACCATCAAATTCGTGAATTTAAGATTGAAGTGCTACCCCACCACAGTCTAGTTAACTGCCTCACTTTATCTTGCCCATCATAAAGACAACAAAGTTCAGAACAACACAAACTCCACATCTCAATCTCTTAGTAGACCTGTTTCTTTCTCCAATAAAAGAATTTTTAAAAACTCATTGCTGGCCTGGGAAGAACATTTATGGTGATGTTTTAACCTGTGATTGCTGAACTATATACTAATCAAATTCCTTAGTTCACGCTCTCCCAAAGAGCACTATATTTCCTTAGACAGTATAAAACTTTACAAAAAAAATTTGACTCAAGTAAAATTTAAATGAGTCTGTCAGGAATTGTCACCAGACCTTTAAGACAAAATAATGCCCCTGATTACTGAGTTTAAAAGTTCCTGAAGTACATATAATGATCCAATACACTAAATTTAAAGATGTCATGATTCAGTCTTTTAATTTCTATGTTAAAACAACTATACACTGATCATTTGGGTACCATAAACTTGTTCCAAAAAGCATTCCCTAGAAAAGAACGGCTAGGGGCTTTGGGGCTAGCAACATCCCATCAGCACACATTCCGACTAGTATGTTGTTGTTGCTGTTTGCCCTTCATTCTTGAAGAGGCCCATGTCATCAGGAAGGTGATGCCATGACTTGCATGTGAATTGGATCTAAGAGGAGGATTGTGCAAAATCACCAGACTCATAACCTCCCAAGCCATCTGGGTCCAGTGGTGTGATAAAGATCAGGACAACTGTAGATGGCCTTTGGACTATGTTATTACACAAAAAAGCAACTTCTCATTGTCAGGCATGCCACAAAATTATCTGAGACCAATAAATAATTATATGAAGGTAAAAGGCACTAAAAGGCACTATGCCAGTTGGTCAATGTACTGCTTAGGGAAGAAAAACTGGGAAATGATGAACAGGATTCAATTCTATGGGGATGAGTTTTAAAACAAATTAAATGATACAGTTTTATTAATCACTGTTCATGACTCATAACGTTTTCTTTCATGAACTTTCATGGCTTACCTGAGCATTTTAAATTACTCAAAATCATTTAGTATTAGGAGATTGGTGCCCTGGAGTGTGGTATAGTCAGTGTAACTTAAGAGAGTTAACCCTGCTTTTTATATGTACCAAAATTGGAAGTGTTTGTATTGGTTCCTAAAGTCAGGGTTGGTTTGTTACCAAAGAGCCCGCTACTGTTTGTACCAAACGAGGGAGCACTGGTTGTAGTAGTTCCAAATGCAGCAGGCTTGTTACTGCCAAACAGGGTCTAAAAAGGAAGAGAATATGATGCATATTAAAATATTATGAGGCATTTCCTTTAATACAAGAAAGAGGTAATGAGTAAGGTGAGTCAAACAGAATGACAGTTCCAACTAACAGCAGTATGTTCTTCTGGAGCATAATATCAAAGTCTAGGAAACTGCAAAAATATTAGCATAAGGAGAAGAAAGAAATCTACTACACAGGTAGTTAAACATTTGACTTCTGTAATGGGTTTTATAAAATTAATAGTCCACTAAAACAAAGTTACAGTAACTAAAGACAGACACTACAAAAATTTTGGAAAAACATCTTGTAGTTTTCTCAATTCCTCAACCTCACTTACCTGGCTATAAATATCAGAATACAAGCTCCAGGACAACAGGACTGATACTCTCCCACCCCAACTCACTCTTCATTTTAAGTGACACAGTAACAAACGCAAATTTATGTAGTGCTTTAGAGTGTACAAAGCATTCTATCTTCACAATAGCTCTCTGAGGTGTGGAATGCAAAGAATAATATGCTTAATTGAGAGATAAGGAAACTGTGGCTCAAGGTTAAGAGTTATGCTCATGATCAGTTAGTAAGAAAGAAGAAACTAGAAAAGCAAGTTTACTTTAGCACTCTTTTCACATCCCCATGTCACATTACCAGTTGCAGTACAAAAGGTATTCATGCCATGTCACATTATAGCTTACATGTCAACTCCAACTAGCAAAATACGATTTACTCTCACTACTGAGATGAGGCTTTGGAAACCTAAAAGCACTATGTAATTGTCAGCTATTATCATAACCAAATGTATATTTTAATAACATTTTTGTTTTAGCATTTAAACCATTTCAACTGAGTTATGTTATGAGGACATGATGCCAATAGTTTGGCTGCCAGCATGAAAGCCATCAGACACTGGGTAACCACCAAAAAGACTCCTCTACAAACACTATTAAGTGCTGCTCAAGGTCAGAGAACAGAATTAGGCAAAGGAACATGGTCTGATTTGAAACTAACAGAATGTTTTATCATTTCTATTCACATTCAACAACAATGTTGCACAATTAATTATATATTCTGAATAGAATACTCCAGAAGTACCTTAAAAGCATTAGCAATAAAAATCAAACCAAAATTCCAAGACTTTGTAATTGAAAATAAAACTGCTAAAGGTATCTTGATACTGCATCTAAGAGCTACTGAGCTATGTTAAACAAATTCTGTGCATATTAAGAACAAAGTCACACACATAAAATTATTAAACTCTTATTATCAAACCGTATACTCTCTAGAAAAAGATAAAAGTAAAGTTAACCTTTTCTCATAAATATTTGTCACAATATAAATTTTTAAAGAACAGGTTACATCCATGTACCCTCAAATCATAAGTCAACACTAAAAACATACCGAACCAACAGCACCAAATCCTGTGTTGGTTGGCCCAAAGAGGCCTGTTCCTGTTCCAAATCCAGTAGCAGCACTCGTGTTTGTAGCTGTCCCAAAAAGACTTCCAGATGAGGCTTGGGTTCCCCCGAATAAACCCTGCAAACAGTAATCTAGGTTGAAAGCAAGTATGTCAATTCCAGCCTGTCTTATAAATTGTCCCACAGTACCTATATAGTTAACTAAAAGTAAGAAGCACCTTCAAGCATGTTATTCAATAGATTTTACAGCTAATTCTCTTGCTATCAAATAGTGTTTTTAGGACCCAAGGAACAGATATTCTGAAAGATGGTAATTTGAGCCTGTTGCTTCTTTTACCAAGAAAAAGGCTAAAAGATCTAATTATTACCACTGACTTAAAAAACCAAATTTTTAAAGGTAATTATGCAACTAGATATGTAATTTCCCATGAAAATGAGGTCACTGAAAAGGCAAATTAAACTTCGTTAATCTCTAAAACATGGCATGAGAGAAAGTATTTTGAAATTAAACAGGTCTTAACTGCACATAATTTGGGGAAAACACATAAACAGGATAATGAATTAAAGTGGTGAGAATGGGAAATAATCTTTTCAGTGAAACCTTGAACTGACCCTTACTAGAAAGGGTCAATAGTTGTTCAGTCATTTCAGTTGTGTCCAACTCTCCATGACCTCTTTTGGGATTTTCTTGGCAAAAAATACTGGAGGGGTTTGCCATTTCCTCCTCCAACTCCTTTTACAGATAAGGAAACTGAAGCAAACAGGGTTAAGTGACTCATCCAGGGTCACAAAGCTATTAATTGTCTGAGGCCAGACTTGAACTCAGGTCTTCCTGACTCCAAATCTGGCATTCCAATATCTAATGCACCACCTAGCTGCTCCCTAAGAAAAGAGTTAATGACCATTTGTAAGGAACACAATCATAGCCAGCATAGAGGCAATTTAAATTTTATGTTCACATCTTTTTAAGTACGTTATCGTAAATTACTTTAAAAAGTCTACAGACATTGGAAAAGTATTCATTCATGTGCAAGGCATTCTACTGGGGACACATACACGCAAAGATAAATAAATGAGACATGGTCTCTACCTTCAAAGTATTTGTACAATTTAGTAGAAAAGGGAAGGCACAGACTGAATGATTACAACAGAGTAGAATACAAGAGAGGTATAAAGAGAAGTGACTTCAGATAAGAGAGAGATTACTTCCACAGAAGGAAGGCTTGAAGGCCAAGCATTACTAGAAGGAGGAAATTTGTTCAAGATCCACAAGCAGAACGTAGCAGCATCCAGGCAAGTCAACTGGCCTGGGATGCCTGGTTCTTGAGAACTGGAGCAGCACTGTGTCCCTCCCTATTTATTAGTCAACCTCCTGTGCTATGTATTTGTTTCTTTACCATCGTGTTGGTGTTTGGCTGTCCAAGAGTGTTGGTATTCCCGAAGGAAAAGCCAGCATTCTGGGTGGTTGCAGCTGGGCCAAATGGCTTACTGAAGAGGCTGGTGGTTGGCTGAGTTGGCTGACCAAAGAGACTACCTGTATTTGTCCCAAATCCAGTTGTACCTTTCAAGCAAAAAAAAAAAAAAAAAAAAAAAGCAAAAGAAAATAAATTCAGGGAAAATAGCAGCAGCTTACACGTAGCTGAAATCTTGTACAATATATTCCACAATTTTGTTTCTCTAAGTAGGTATCAGTTATACACAGCAAGAAGTAAATTCCTACAAGCATTTAAAGAATAAGAGCTTGCAAATGTAGTCCCCTCACAGCTAAACCCTTTTCAGATACCTCATATCTCATGACCTCACCTCAGACAACTCTAACAGGTGGCCAGTATGATTATCTCCATTTTACAAGCAAAGAAACTGAGGTATACAGGGATTAAGACCTTTATCCAAAACTGTATTGGTGTCAGTACTTAAGCCCAAGATTCCTCAATTCCAGTCTACTGATTATGTTCTACCTCATAGACTGCCTCATTTAACAACACCTTCTACAAGGTGTTACATGGTTTTCTTAAGGTGAACTGATGAATGCACAGAAGCAGTAAGGTGGCACAATGGAGAGAGAGTTTGCCTGGAGTCAGGAAGATCTGGGTTCAAATCTAGCCTTATATACCTCATAGTTGTGTGACCTAGGCAAGTAATTTAACTGCTGTCTGCCTCAGTTTCTTCAATTGTAAAACAGACATAATAATGGCACCTACCTCCCAGGATTATTGAGGATCCAATGAGAATATCTGTAAAGTACTTAGGGCAGTGCCAAGCACATAGTAGGAACTTAATAAATGTTGTTCCTTTCTTCCTTCCCCTTCAAAGATTTACAACTGAGGTCATCTTGTCCAATACACTCGTTTTTGAGATAAAGAAACTAAGGCTCAAAAGGTTAAAATGACTTGCCAAAGGTAAAGAATTAAGTAAGTGGCAAAACTAGGAATCAAAACCTGATCATCTGACTTTAAATCCACTGCTAGATTTTTTTCCACTGCTGGAATCCAATTCTTGAAAACAAAGGGAGCCTAATCCATAATGGATACATAGTAAAAAGAAATAAACTTTTTTCAAAAGAAGAGACACAAATTGCTAATAATCACTTGAGAAATGTTCAACCTTACTAATAATCAGAGACGCAAATTAAAATAACTCTGAAGTACCACTTCAAATTCTTGATACTCTTTTGGCCTATCAAATTGACAAAGATAATTAAAAGCAAGGAAACGATGCTGGTGTATTATAAAAGAAGAGATATACCCTCTCTAAGCAAAACCATCAAATCTTTTTGGAGATTAATCTGACAATACATAATACAAGTTACAAAAACAATCATACCCTCTGACCTAATAATTTTATTTATTTTTATACCTTTTCAAGATTTTCATAGCAATATATGTAACCATAAAAACAAAAAACACCAAAAAGAAAATCTCCCCTGAAAACCATGTAAGTGTCTAACAGCAAGAGAACGGTTAAATAAATTATGGCACATTAATGAAAAGAACTATAATGCATTAAGATGGTCAAGCATGAGAAAAAAAATACAGAAAGCCCTTTATAACAAACTATTGCAAAGTGAAAAATGTAGAACCAGAACATGCTAACCTTAACCATAAAGAGAAATGAATGAGAACAAATGGACAAAGAAACCTGATGAGGAAAGAATGAGAATGACTGGCACACTCTCTTAGTTTATACGATGAAATTAATTTAAATTTAAGTAGTTACTAAGCAAATTTAGTCCATTATATCAAATGCTCAATGTTGAACTTTTAATAAAACAATTACAAAAAGGAAACCAAGCAGTTCATTTAACAGGCACAACATAGAGTCAATTCCCAATATAAAAGAAAAGACTGTCTGTGCTTACTTGTCCCAAAGGCAGTTTTATTCGGTCCATATGTAAATCCTGCATTAGTAGTAGAGTTTCCAAAGAGGCCTGTGGTGCTGGAGGTTGCTGTAGAAGAGCCAAAAAGTCCAGTGGTGGCACCTGCTCCCACCTGATTCTGAGGACCTTTTCTGTTAGCTTGATAATCTTCCAAACGAAGTTCCTAGGAAAAAGAATACCATTACTATTCCCAGTAATTTCACAGGTAAATGAGTATCTGATCGCTCAAACGCCTATGTCAACGCCCATACAGAAAGGCATAGGGATGATTAACTTCCCCATTGCTACAAACAAACCATACAGCGGCAGCAAACATTTACTTACACAGCACTTCCCATGTGCTGGGCACTGCATTAAGCACTTCAGAATTACCTTATTAGGTTTTCGCAACAACCCGAGGAGGTGATGCTGCTATTACTATTACTCTACAGATGAGGCAACTAAGACAGAGGTGCAATGACCCGCCCACGGTCACACAGCTAATTAAGTATATCTGAGGCCGCATTTGAACTCGGGTCTTCAAACTCCATGCCTGGGATTCTACCCACTACATAACCTAGCTGTTAGGCATTAACATTATCTTCATTCTAAAATAAAACTGAAGGGATCTCTTAAAAGAATTCAACAACAACAAAAAATGTATGAAAAACATTGTGCTTTGTGTTGAGGGAAATGCAAAGTTTAGATGGGACATGAAGTTCTGACTTCCTAGAACTTATTCTAGTGGGGGAATAATTAAAGTATAGATAACATGCAGCCTTTCTCGGTACAGATAAATGCATTAGAGGGTTAACAAAACGAAGTTAGGAGTGAGGTATGAAAAGGAAAGTTGATAACATCAGGGAAATAGGAGTTTTAGGAAACATTTCCAGAACAAAATGGAGTTAGAATTGGGTCTTCAAGAATAGCCAGAATTCAACAGGCAAGGAAAGGAAGGGAGGATATTCCAGACATAATAATAGTATGAAAGGCAAATCTGAATGACAGAAGGTGTACAAACTGGTCAAAGCATAGAATGTACAATGGAAAATATGAGATAAAACTAGAAAGATAAAACTAGAATGGCACCAAGTTACATAATGTCTTGAATGTAAGCTAAAAGCTAATAAACTTCATTTAGACATCAGTAGAAAACCATTTAATATTTCTGAGCAGAGGAATGGTACAACTAAATTCAGAAAGATTATTCTGTCAGCACCTGCAGGATGGGTTAAGGTTAAGAATGGAGTTGAGAAGACCTTTAAGGAGGCTACTGCAAAAGTTCAATAATTCTTATGAATTTGTAAAATGCATTAGTTCCCATATAACCCTCAAAATAAATTCCCCCATAACCTCAAAATAAATTCCCCCTTGGTTAATGAAACAGGCAATTCTTGAAGGAAGAAATTCAAACTATGAACAGGCACATGAAAAAATGCTTTCAGTCATGAATTAAGAAAACTATGAATTAAAAAGCAGCTCAGAGGATCTTTCTCATATTTATCAAATCGGCAAAGTTAACAAAAAAATTTAAATGTTTTAAAGACTTTAAGAAAATAGGTACATTGATACACTGTTGGAGGAGCTGTAAAGCGATATAGCCATTCCGGAAAGCAATCTGGAATTATGACCCCCAAATCAACTGGGTTATGTACACTATGACCAAGTGATATCAATACTTTGCCTATATCCCTAAGTGGTCAAAAGAAACGGACCAAGATCCTTATGTAAAAAGTTACAACAGCTCTTTTTATAGTGGCAAGTAGATGGAAACTAAGGTGGTTACCTTACAGAATATAAATGTAATGAAATACTGCAGTGCTGGAAATGATGAAAGAAGTGATTTCAGAGAATCCTAAGAAGACTTACATAAAGTGAGCAGAACCAAAAGAACAATTTCTACTCTGACAGTAATATTTTAAAAGCAAACAGCTTTGAAAAGCTTAAGAACGCTGATCAATGCAATAACCAACCATAATTTCAGAGGACTGCATCCAGATGAAGCATGCTATTCACCTTCAGAGAGGCAGTGGACTCAAGATGCAGAGTAAGACAACATCATGACAGCTTTGAAAGTTATCCAGTGAATTTACTTTACACATATAAAAGCAAGCTCTATAAGAGATAACGTAATTTCATGTATAATCCTCTCCTGTCCATACAAATGATCCTTTTATTTGCTGTTTGTTAATTTTAGAATATAAAAAAAAATTGAAGTTTTCTTTAAAAAAGGGCTACTTGTTTTGCAAAAAATCTAGCTCATTTCAAATTTAAGTTCACTAACAACTTAACTCTAAAAGTAAAAATTATTCAAAGGTGATAATAGCTTATTTATAAAATGCTTTATTGATGTAAATTATCTCATTTGATCCCTAAAACAATCTTATAAATCAGACCTGCACAACTTGGCAGCAGAGATAGGAGGCTACACTTCTTCAGGCCGCAGTTAGATTTTTAGCAGCTCACCTTCCCAGTAAAGGAAACTAGAGACAGACTGATGATAGTTAGTTGCTATTGGTCAGGTGATACACAGGAGAGAATGTGCAGTGGTGGCCCTCAGGCCATACGTTGTGCAGGCCTGTGCAAGCATTACTTATTATTACTCCCCTTTTACAGATGATAACACAATGTTCACAGAGGCGTCTCAAGGTCAGATGACTAACAAAGTGCCAAGTGGGTACCAAAACCTACATCTTCCGATTTCAGATCCAGTGCTCCTTCTGCTATATCACAAAAGCTTGTTTTGGAATAAAGACATAGGGGCAAGCTTATCAATAAAACACTGCAGTGTACTGACCTCCAGTGATTTGCTTTCATATTCTTTCATAGCAGTAATACATTGGTGCTTGGTACTAATGTTGGTGCTAACTCCAGCTTTGACCATTGTATCTGTGCCAGTTGGAGGCTATAAGGGAAGAAAAAACATCATGAAAATTTTAACATCAAATTTTATTTCTACTTTTGTGCTTTCATAATCTCAACTCCCAATTTCTGTATCAATTCTGTCCCAAAGGTGAGGTTGGAAATAATAGGAGCATTATTTTAGCTAGTGACATATATCAGTTTTATGCTTACAAAGGGTTGTAGATCATTTGCATGAATCTGACAATAACCCTGTGAGGTAATGACTAATTTTTTCTCCACTTTACAGATTAGGAAATTGAGCACAAGTGACTAACTGTAATTTACTTGAGTACTTCTTCAAATATGCAAGCATTTTTCACTTTTGCCCATACCACAGATAACCTGAATAATAGTATAGCTCTTGCAGAAACCACATAAACATATACAAATCTAAGTTTAGCTAATTAATATTCAATTATTATGTGTAGAATAATTGTTCTCATGGCATTATATAAACATACAAAAACTGTATTTTAGACCTGGTCAAAAACTTACATTTATACTCTGATTTTTCTCTCTCTTCTATCACCAAACTATTTTTTTTTTTTACTGCTATGATTCTTTTAAAACTTTACTTGTCTTAAATTCAATTCTTTTAAGGACTGACATTATTGAAGAAAAATGTATTAGATGAAGCCAACATTCCTACTTTCATTGCTCTTCCAATTTCTATGGTTTTTCTTAGGAATTCAATGGGATTCTACACTGTCAATTATGTTTTACTTTACTTTCAATTCAGGATTCAAAATCCAGGAATTTCAGTACAATGCTAGACTTATATTCTAGAGTGATTTCTTTATTGTGTGCCAGAAATACCACTTCTTTCAGAGACTACTTTTAGGATAATGTTCTAAACCTATCCTAAGCATCATCTGCATCTTACAAAACCTCATAGTATTCTATATACATGGAAGAGCAAATGTGGTCTCCTCTCTTCTGGTGGAATCCTCCCACTTTACCTATCTGAAAAAAAACACCATTACCTCATTTTGCCATTTCGCTGATTTAGGCACATGTTTTAACTGCTACAGAAACTGATGGACAATTTCATAACCTTCTTAAGGGGGCTTTACACAAAGGTGCCCCAAGTGAAGTTTTCTCCCTTTTCTCTTCCTCTCTTCTTTTATCCTTAAATGTATTAATGAATGGCTAGTCATTTAGACCCCAAATATTTTTTTTTTGGAGACAACTGGGGTTAAGTGACTTGCCCAAGGTTATACTGCTAGTAAAGGTCAAGTGTCTAAGACCAAATCTGAACTCATATCCTCTTGACTCCAGGGCTGATGCACTATCTACTACACTACCATCTAGCTGCCCCAACCTACCCCCATTATTTATATGCACTACAATCCTCTAAACACAGACTGATCACCACTAATCAATAGGCATCAACGCTGGTATTAGAAAATAAAGTATTAGGATTTAAAGGCATTAAGCAGTTAATAAAATGGGAAGACAATACAAAGATAAGACATTGGGGCCTCCCCAACAGGCATATTCCTTCCTAAGGTACTAAGTGCTGTGCCCTGATTGCAAAGGCATCAATGGTCTGCAGTTGGTTGAACAAAATAAATGGACTTCCACTTAATTTCACAATATGTAGGTTTCCAACTGCAATGTTAACCGATATACAAGGCTAGAGGTGAAAAGGAGCCACTTACACCTCACTAGACTTCATGGATAACAGTTACAAAAGGCAAAAATATGTGTTAACCATCATCAAAATATAAAAATAAAAATGGGGAGAATGAAAAGGAGACAAGTATCCACCTAATCAAAAGAAAAACTATCCAATAATGGAATAGACTGACTTATAAGATAAGTTGTTTCTTAGTCATAGGAAGTAGTCTTGTAAGACAGAGGCAGCTGGATAACATCTGGAACATTCTAGAACAGATTCCTCCAAAAGACAAGAAATCGGACCAGATAATTTTCAGTCTACTTACAATTAGTATAATTAGCAAATAATATCTTATAAAGAAGCTTAATGCCTAAGTTAATATAGAGCATGTCCACTGGGTTGAATTTCTATGTCCATGTTTACAGCTGACAGGATGGCAGACCAGGTCATGTACTACAGAGATAGAACACATATTTTTAATGATAATTTTAAAACATAATCCTAGGATACAAAGTTCTAGTACTTTCTTCCAAAGAAACAAAGAGGAGGAAAAACTCGCTTACATTAAACTTTATGGTGGTTCCAGTAGGAGCTGTTGTAAAACTACTGGGTCCAAAAAGGGAAGTGGATGTGCCACCAAAGGGGTTGGAAGTTGTATTTGTGGTTCCAAAGAGACCTCCACTACTAGTGCTGGTTCCAAAATCTATTAAGAAAGAAAAAGGAAATGCTAAATGGAGAGGTATCTGAGTCTCTGAAATAAAACGTTTAGAAATTTCTATGGCCCTAGTATAGAACTCTATTCACATTGGAAATTTAACAAAAATTTATTGAATCAAAATTAACTGATACTTACAAAGGTAACAACCTATCAAGGCAATAGTTATGGGTATATTTACAACTAAGGCTTTTGTAATAGGTAAATTAAGAAAACCACTACAAATTTATCTTTTCAATTAATACCTGCATACCTTCCTTCCCCACTATTCTCCTCTATTCATATTATCTCTCCCTCTGAATTTTTTGAAACACAAATTTAAACTTTTAAGCCTTAATTATTAGGTTATTGATTTTAAAAAATCTCACCCATCCCCATCCATCTATTACTTGTCTGTTCAATAACCAACACTGTCCTACTTACTTCCAAAACCAGTAGGTTTATTTTGTGCAAAGGCATTATTCTGGGTTGAGAATAGACCTCCTCCTGTGCTAGCAGCTCCAAACAAGCTATTTGACGTCCCTGTTGATGTTCCAAATCCAAAGCCAGTGCTTGTAGAGGAGGTAGCTGGTTGGTTAAATGAATTTGACCCAAACAAGCCTCCTGAAAACACAAACCAAAAGAAAATGATTCTAAGGGAAGATTTTTTGGATTAGACAATTCTAATATCACTTACAAGTATAATCCCCATAAAGATACTTGATCAATGTCATTTTCCAATGATAACATTAATCTTATAACCAAACCCCATTACAAAGTCATGAATTCTCATGTTAATATCCTCAGGCCAATGATTCCTTTATTAAATTTATATTCTCATGGAATAGCCTAACTGCTGTTTCTGTGGAATCAATTAGATTTTAAGCAGGGTATGCCACACTGACCAATCAACAGAGTTGACTATGCAGTGCCCTACCTGGCTTAGTCTGTGTGTTTCCAAAGAGGCTTCCAGTATTGTTGTTGGAACCAAATGCTGATGTCCCAAATGCCCCTCCACTTGTGGTACCAAAACCAGTATCTGCAAAAGCAAAACCAAATTAAGACAGTTCAGTTTGATTTGACTGGCAAACTAAATTTCTTAACAACAGAGACAAAATTAACTCATTTTATTCTAAAGGCTATAAAAAACAAAAGTAAGGCTTCCTAATTGTAAGATGCTAATCTGGGAGTCAGAAGATTTAGATTCTAGTTCCTGATGACATTCATTAATTTGATATTTGGGAATAGACAAACCTATCCCCTCTTTAGGACTCCAGGAATACGGCAGAGAGAAAACAAAAATCAAATGGCCTCTGAGCTAACTATTTTTAGAGAAGTATTTAAGAAGGGAAAAAGCTCTCAGACATTAAAATTTCAAGATACCATCCTTCCAAACTGGTGATAGCTCTCTGATGCAGAAATATCCAGCTTCAAAGACTGTTAAACTATGTCAATATTTATACTGTGTTTTTCCCAAAATAATCTTCAAAAACACTCTTTTTGTAGCCTAGAATTAACAACAATTAATGTACAATTATTTGCTGAGAGACATCATCAATGACAGTGTAGCTGTGGTATAAACAGTACGGAGAATGCTGAACTTGGAGTCTAGAACCCTGGACTTTTAAGTCCTAATTCAACCAAACTTGGAGTCTAGAACCCTGGACTTTCAAGTCCTAACTCAACCACTGTGATCCCAGACAAATTATTACTCCTCTTTGGGCAATAGTTTCCTCTTCTTTAAAATGAGGGGTTTGATGGGAAAACTTATATGAGCTAATGCAGAACAAAGTAAGCCAAAGGAAGAAAACATCCAATTACTACAATATGCACGGAAAGAATTAAAAAACAGAAACTGAACATTGTATAATTATCAGTGACAAAGCTTAACTCAGGAGAAGAGATGACAAATTGTACCTCCCTACCTTCTTTGCAGAGGTGGGAGACTATGCTGTGGAACACTTCAAGTGTTGACTAGCTTTGCTGCTTGCTCCCTATTTTCCTCCTTTCTTTCTTTTTTTTTTTTGTTACAAGATAACAAGCAGAAAAAGTGGATGGGCTTATGTAGTCATGAAACTTGTGTAAAAACAGAAGATCATCAAAAATATTTTTAATAAAGTAAAATAAAATGAGAGATCTGGATCAGATAATCACTAAGATCCAATTCAGATCTTGAGTTCAATGATTCTACGTATTTGACTTTAGAGCAACTCTTCCCACAATAAACAAAGAATTTAGAGAAATTTGGGAAGACTTGCATGAACTGATACAAAGTAACACTACCAGAAAAACACTGTCAGATATGATCACTGTTGGTTGACTTTGCTTAAGTATTTTTCTCTTACAAAGAAAGGTTCACTGGTAAAGTGAGAAAGAAGTCTATATCTGGAAATTATTGTATTGTAAAAATAAAAGGTATCAATAACACTTAAGTTTAAAAAAGTTAACAGCTTACTACACTATCATTGAAACAAACCCATTTCAAAACACAATTTTTAAAAGTTCTAGCATAAGAATCCAAAGTACAGATAATTTTTAATACAAAGCTAGGAGCTAGTTTATTCTTCAAAATATCCTTCTTAAGACTATTTAAGTAAATTTAGTAATTTTAAAATATCTTGACTTACTCTGTCCAAATGTTGAAGTCGTACCAAAACCACCAGTTCCACCCCCAAAGGGAGTTCCAAATGATTTATTAAACATCTTTGAAATGATTCAGCACTTCATGAAGCTAGGAAGATGGAAAACAAAAATTCTTATAAGTAGTAAGTACAATACAAACTGGCTTTTGTAGAAGTACACTGGTTCAGTTCACTAATCATTGAATAATCATTCAATATACTAGACAAACCTGGCTGGGCTGGTTCACCACAGGGGAAAAGAACAACATTATTCTTATTCACTTATCACACTGAGAGATACAAATGTTTTAAATTCTATCTAGAATTCTGATCAATGCAACAACCAAATATGATTTTCAAAGATGAATTATGAAGCATGCTTTTAATCTCTTAGCAGAGGAGAAGGGCCTGGAAGGAGTGCTGAATGGAATTCAGTTTCAGACTGCAATGTATTAAATTTTTTTGTTTGACTAAGCTTATTTGTTAGAAAGGAGAGCATCTTTGGGGGGGGGGGGGGAGTTGGTGAATAATGATAATGATGCAAAAAAGGAGTATCAATGAAACCGTAAAAATGCAGAGAAGTGATCACAAGTTGGCTCACAAAGTAACAGACAAGAAAGGCATTTTTGTTACTATAGTTTTAAATTTAAGATATTTTTATAAAGAAATTTTCAGTTTCATAGAGAATCCTCTTTTTCGGTTCTTTGTATAATGAAAAGTACAAAAGGCCGTCAGACGGCGTGGTGCAGAGTGTTGAACCTAGAGCTCAAATCAGACCTCAGGTACTCAATAGCCGTGTAATCCTGGGCAAATCATTTATCTCTGTCTCAATTTCTTCATCTATAAAATGGGGATATTAATGATTCACCTACTTCCCAGAGTTGTAAAGATGATGAAACAATATAGATGAGGCTACTATGACAGAAAAGGAAAACAATAAATGTGGGAGGGGATGTGGAAAAATTATTACACTAATGTCACTTTTGGTGAAGTTGTGAACTGACCCCATCATCATTTTGGAAGACAATTTGGAACCATGGTAAAAAGAGCTATAAAACTGCATGCCCTTTGAGATAGCAGGGATTAAGGGAAAAGTCCAATAGATTCAAAAATGTATAAAGCATTTCTTTTTGTGGTGGCAAAGAACTGGAACCTGAGAGGATGCCTATCAACTGGAGAATAGTGAAACAAACTGTGGTATATGATTGCGATGGAATATTATTGTGCTGTAAGAAATGACAAGCAGGATGCTTTTAGAAAAACCTAGGCAGAATTACATGAACTGACACAAAGTGAAACGAAAAGAGCCAGGAAAAAATTATACATAGTAACAGCAATGATCAATTGTGAATGACTTAGCTATTCTTAGTAATACAATGATACAATTGTGACTTCTTAAAAAATACGTTTTGTTTTTTGTTACATTTGAATTCCAAGCTGTTTTCTTTCCTCTTTCCCTCCCAGCCCAGAACTAGAGAAGGCCACCATTTGTCACAGTTATTAAGGTGAAACTATAAAAATATACAATTCTATATATCAGTTGGAGTGGACAGTATCTTCCTTTATAGGTCCTTTGCAGCTGATTTGAATATTCACATAACTTGGAATAGCTTTGTCATTCAGTTAGTCTTCAAACAACACTGAAGTTACTGTATGCAATGTTCTCTTGGTTCTGCTGTTCTGCTCATTTCACTCTTCATTGTTTCATATAAGTCTTTCCATGTTTTTCTAAAATCAACCACCTCATTTTCTTACAATACAGTAGTATTCGAAAACAATCATATACCACAATTTATCAATTATTTCTCAACTGGTAGACATCGCCTCAATTTTCACTTCTTTACCACTACAAGGAAGCTGATAAAAATATTTTAGAACATATAGATTATTTTCCTTTTTCCCTGATCACCTTGGGAAACAGACTTAATAATGGCATTCCTGGGTCAAAGGGTTATACACAGTTTTATAACTCTTTAGGCATAATTCGAGATTGCTCTCCAAAATGTTTGGATTAGCTCACAGTTCTGCCAACAGTGTATTAATGTCCTGTTTCTTCCACATCCTCATCAACATCTGTCAATTTCCCCTTCTATCACTTTAGCCAATCTGATAGGTATAATATATCAAAGTTGTTCTCATATGACTATACATAGCTTTGATTTCTTCCTCCAAAAACTGCCTGTTCAAATCCTTTATCAATTGAGGAATGACTCCTATTCTTATAAATTTGACAACATTGTCTATGTATTTGAGAGATGAGGTTGACAAACAGTTTATAAAAAAATTTCCCAATTTTCTGCTTTCCTTCCAATCTTGGCTACTTTGGTCTTATCTGTAGAAGACCTTTTAAATTTAATGTAAATAAAATTTTCCATTTTTACATCTCACAGTATAGTTCCTGGTTATTCATAAATTTTTCTCATATATATTTGATAGGTAATATGTGCCATGTCCTCCTAATTTACTTGTATCTCCTTTTATGTCTAGGTCATGTATTCATTTTGACCTTTTCTTGGTAACTGGTGTTAACACACCAATCTATACCAGAGGTGGGGAATCTGCTGTCTCAAGGCCACATGTTGCCTTTTAAGTCTTTGGGTGTGGAATTTTGATTGAGTCGGAGCTTTACAGAACAAATCCTTTCACTATCTCTTCTTATAGGGCTTCGTTGGTGATATTCAGAAATGCTGATAATTTATGTGCGTTTATTTTATAAAATAATTGCTAGAACTAGTTTTTAAAATTAAATCTCTAGGATTTTTCAATCTCGTCTACAAGAGTTTTACTACCTTATTGCCCATTCTGTTTCCTTTTGATTTCTTTTTCTTCTCACCGCTAACATTTCTAGTACAATTTTGAATAACACTGGTGATACTGGAGAACATTGTGTCATTCTTATACTTACTAGGAAGGCTCCTAGTTTATCCCTGTTACAAATAATGCTTGCTAATGATTTTAGATAGATGCTTCTTATTAGTTTAAGAAAAATCCATTTATACTATGCTTTTCAAGTGTTTTTAATAGAAAAGTGTTGTATTTTGTCAAAAACTTTTTTCTGCATCTAAAAATAATGTTATTGGTGCTACTTCTGTTACTGATATGATCAATAACGTTAATAGTTTTCCTTATATTGAATCAGCTCTCCATTCCTGAAATAATTCTCACTTGGTCATTATGTATAATCTTAGCGACATATTGTTGCAGTTTCCTAGTTATTTTATTTAAGATTTTTGCATCAATATTCATTAGAAAAATTGCTCCATAATTTTATTTGTTTTTCCTGATTTAGGTATCAGTACCAATTCTGAAGGACTTATGATAAAAAAAGTTATCCACCTCTGGAGAAAGAATTGATGGAGTCAGCATACAGATGAAAGCATGTTTTTCTTTCACTTTATTTTTCTTAGTTTAGGGGATTTTTAGTCTATGTTCTCTTTTGCAACATGGCTAATATGAAAATAGGTTTTGCATGACTGTACATGTATAATCTGTATCAAAATGCTTTTCTTCTCAAGGAAAGGAAAGACTGAGGGAATTTGGAACCCAAAATATTAAAAATTTTTACATTAATTGAGAAGACCATTAAAAATCATACGTATGAGATAATACACAAATATTTGTAAAGCACTTATAAAGCACTCACTGAAACTGCTACATAAAAATGCTATTATTATTACTATTGTGTTGCTATTTGTCAAGTTCATAATAAAAAAGAAAACATGCATTTCCACTTAGAACGCTGGGGAAGATTAACTGAAAATTCTCTATCAGGTTCTACAGAGGGATGTGATATACCACTCTATTTCCTCTTGCATTTGCATTCTCATAATCCTGAGCAATTCAATTCAGTAAGCATGAGAAGCAAAGTAGTAGAAAATACATGAGTGGAGAAGGCCTGGATTTGAATCTGGACTCTTGCTACTTAACCCTTCTGTTACCTTGGAAAAGTCAATATCACTTGTGCCTCAGTTTACTCACCTGTTTAAAAAGGGCAGCTAGGTGGCAGAGAGGACAGAGTGCCAGGCCTGACTGTCAAGAAGACCTATCTTCCTGAGATCGAATCAGGCCTCGGACACTTAATAGTTGTGTGATCCTGGCCAAATTATTTAATCATGTTGACCTCAGTTTCCTCATCTATAAAATGAACTGGAGAAGGAAATGAAAAATTACTCCAGAATCTTTGCCAAAAATCCTCCAAATGGGGTGACAGAGAGCAGGACATGACTCAACAACAACAACAAAATGATTCAGGAGAGTATATGGACCATATGATTTTCTAAAGTCGTTTCCAACTCTGAATCTATGTTCTTATGATGCTACTATGTTAAGTAGGGTTTCAAGGCTAAAACTAATCAATCCCTTCTTTATCAAAGAACTTTTTCTATTGGGAAAGATATAACATACACACTCTGAAGTAGACACAACCTATTTTAAAGATGGTAAGTGTACACAGAGTAGCACTTTGGAAAGGTAATGCCTGAACTGATGCTTGAAGGATGCTAAAGATTCTAGGAGACAGAGGTGATGAGGGATTGTATTCTAGGCAAATGAGGAAGGAATGGAAGAAGAAAACGGAAGAAGCCACAAAAACTAGAATGAATGCAAACTGCAATAAATAGCCAGTAGGTCAGTTTGACTGAATGTGAATTAATGGGAAAAATATAAGTGTGGAAGAAAGGGTTGAAATAATATTGTGAAAGGCTTCAAATACCGGACTGGGTTTGTATTTTAATCTAGAGGAATGAAGAAATTGGGGTTTCTGAATGGAGTTATACCTGTTTTAAGAAAATTACTTCTGGTAGCTGTATCACAGGGAGTCAGGAAGACCAATTAAGGGGAAACATGGAAATGATGAAAAACTGAACCCGCACAGGTGAAAAGGAGAAGAAAGACAGAAAAAATGTTGTAGAAGTAGTCAATGAGACTATTTAGATTGGAGGAGAGGGATAAGGAAAAAGGAACATAAGCTTCAGGAGGGCAGTGATTGTCTCACTTTTCTATCCGTATCCTCAGCATTTACTATAGTATCCTGTACATGTTAAGTGCTTGATAAATGTTTTTTCATTTATTCAAGAAATTGAACCACTGTTTCTAACCTGAGTGGTACCTTTAAAAAAAGAAGTTGGTTTGGAAGGACAAATTTAAAGAAAATATTGAGTTAATTGAACATTCTGGGCTTGAGGTGTTATACCTTCAAAAAAAAGGACAGATTTAAAGAAAATATTGAGTTAATTGAACATTCTGAGCTTAAAGTTTGTCCAAGTAGACAAAGAAAGAGAAGAAAGTAGTGTCACAAGAGCCAAGGGAAGATTCTCCTCTAGGAAGAGAAGTTAACAATATTGAAAACTAAAACAAGATATGGATATGGCATTTTCAATCCAATTTGGGGGTCAGAAGGCTAATTTCAGAGGATTGAGAAGTCCTAATGAGCCTATGATTGTAAGACTTTTTCTAGGATTTAGTCTCAGAAACAGACAAGAGAAAATAGGTTAGAATAGTATGGGAGAGTTAAAGGAAAGTTTGTAGCTGGGGTGGACCTGGAAATATTGGCAGGTATCAGAGAATCAATTGGCAAGAAGAGATCGATGACAAGATGAGACAATTCCAGGAAGCAATCGGAAATTATGCCCCAAACTTACTATGCTGTGTATACTCTTTGACATAATGATACTTACTATACTTACATATTCCAAAGATATCAAAAAAAGAGGAAAATGAGAACCCTAAATACAAAATATACATATAGCAGCAGTTAAGAAATGGAAACTAAGGGGTATGGCTGAACTGGGGAATGGCTGAACAAATTATGGCATATGAATGTAATGGAATATTAAATGATGAAAGGGATGGTTTCAGAGAAACCTAAGAAGACTTTTATTAACTGATGCAGAATGAACCAAGAAAAAAAATTTATACAACTTTAAAAGACTAAGATATAATGACCAAACAAGATGCCAAAGGCCTGATAAAGCTTGCCACCCACCTACTAACTGCTAGATAATGGACCCAAGATGCAGAATAAAACATACATTTTGGGCACAGACAATATAGGAATCTGTTTTGCTTGACTTTGTTTTGCTTTTTTCCCAACTGGTGGGGAAAATTAGGTGAGATAAAAGAGGGAAAGGAGATAAGAACAGGGTGACAAAAAAACAAAAAAGGAAACAAATGTCACTGAAACATTGTTTTATATGCATAGAAGAATTGCAAGAATGTTAAAACAATCTACACAGAACGTTGTAGAATTATCATGACCAAGTTAAGGCCCCAAAAAGATGTGACAGTACACTAACCTTCCCTCTTCAGAGGTGAGAGATTATGAGTTTGGGATACTGTATATGTCAGACATGTTTGTGCTGGTTAGCTTCCATGCTCCATTCCTCCCCCCTTCATTTTTTTTATTTTATGGGACATCTCTCTGGGAGAGGAAGACTGCTGTACATTAGAACTGTATCTTATGTAAAACAAACAATACCAATAAATATTTTTGTGTAAAAACTAAAATGCAACGAGAACAAAAGGTCAGAAAGAATCACTAACAAGTAGTTTTGAAAGTTAGATGTTGAATTCATTGTATACTTAAAAGCAAGCTGTAATATAAGATCTGCAATTTCATTTAAATCTTGTTACATATGAAAATGTTTGATTTGTTCTGGTGTTTATTAAGGTCAGAATTTTTTTTTAAATAAAGAAAACAAGTATAAAATGAGACAAAAAAGGGAATGAGTGAGGAGTTTTAATTCCTGAAGGAAATGGGAAGAGATCAGATCAAAGATTTTACATGGAAAAGAGTCACCTCTTCTTCAGAGAATGGACCAGAGAAGGAAAACAATATAAAAAGGTTTTGAAGGGGGGGGGGGGGAAGAATAGAAAACTCACAGTGTTTGACCTTGGTTTTCTCAGGAAGGTAGGAAAAAAAATATTTTGCTGAAGAGAGTTGGGAAAAGGGTCAAATAAAAACTATAAAGATTCAGCGAAAGGAGAGAAGATCTGAAACAACTGAAGCAAGGAAGAGGAATGGAGTGAGGTCCAGAATCAGTTACAAAAGAAAAAAAGGGTTACAGTGAGATTGAGATCAGATAACAAATGTGAAGGCTTCTTCAGGGGTTATTTACCAACAAAGAAGTAGAAGCTGAGGAAACAAGTGGTATTATATGGGAAACGGCTAGACAAAGTGCATGCAGCACATGAATGTAGTATAATATTACTGTTATATGAAAAGAAAACTATGAAGAAACTAGAGAAGAACGGGAGGAACAAGCATTTAATCAGTGCCCATTCTGTCAGACCGCGTGCTAATTAAACCCCTTTACACAACACTCTCTCACTCGATCTTAACAAGAGCCCCAAAATGGGGGTGCTATTATTATCCCTGTTTATAGCTGAGGAAACTGAGGCAGGTAAAGGTGAAATGACTTTCCCAGAGTCACACAGTTAGGTAGTCATCTGAGACTACATTTCAACTCTGGTCTTTGTGACTCTGGGTCAAGCACTTATTCACATGCTACCTAGCAGTCACTACAACAAATTGATGATGTAGAATCAAATAAGCAAAACCAGGAAAAAATATATTTACCACAACAATTATAAAAAATATCCAGTTGAATGCTATGTAATTATAATGACCAAAAATGAAGCTTGACCCTGCAGAAGAGTGAAGAACTACACTACCACCACCACTGCCTTTCCCTTCTGCGTAGGTCTCTCAGAATTAAATACGGCATGTCAGATTCACTGGATGCATTTGCAGATTGGTTATACCAAATTTCTCTGTTACACTCAATAGAGGAGTAGAGAAAGAAATATTAAGTAAAGGTGACGTAAAAGAAAAAGATTTCAAAAAGGTTTTAAAAGAAGGTTACCAAATGTACCACCTCTAATATAAAAACTTTGAAATTCTACTTCCTTTACAAATGCCTATTCCTCTGACTCTCCCTCATATAAATTAAACCTCTTCACTTCCTTGTCATATTTTAATTATTCCAATACATTTCATTCACTTCTACTTCAATATCTAACGCCTGATTTCACAATCTGCCATTTTCATGTTTCATTTATAGTAGATGACCCAACCTTCTATTTTTCTGGGAAGATATAATTTCAACTGCCTCAGTACCTTTCCTCTATCCCTCAAATTTTCTTGGCATCAGCATTCTCTTTAGGTCTCCTGGTTAACAAAAATATTCACCAATGCCAATCCCTCAGCCTTAGTTCTCAGAAACCGTTCTCTCCCACCTCCTCTAAAGCCTTGCTACAGAATCATTTCCTCCTCTTATTCATTCCCTTGTCACCATCCTATTTGCCCAGTAGCATGTTCAGGTATTTCCAAACCTAAAAATCCCTTAATTTCAGCCTTCTATTCTACCTAGCTCTCAAACCATCTCCCCCACCCCCCTTTACTAACAAAATTTATGCCCAATGTCTCTACCTTCTAACTACCCACTCTCTTTCTTCAGTCCTTTCTTATCTTATCTGGCTTCTTACCCAGTCCCATTTCATGGAAATTGCTGCCACCAAAGGACCTAATTATCAAATGTGACAGCCACATCCTCCTATAGTTCTGAATACTCCCCTCCCTAGATTTCCAAAATGCCACATGCTCCTGTTTAACCATTCATACTGTTTTCTTTACAGATTATTCATTTTCTTCCCAGCCAAATAATGAATATTCCCCAAGAGTATCTTTTCTCAATATATATTCACATCCATGGCAGTTTCACTTTCTCAGCTTCCAATTAGCACTATTATGACAATGATTTCCAAAGTCTTTCTTCTAAACTCTATGTGCTATCAAGCTATCTCTACTTAATTATCCATCACCTCAAGCTCAAAAGTATACAAAAACTAAGTTTTCTTTGTATTTTCTCCTCCTCCTCCTCTTGATTTCACTATTTCTGTCTGTGACACTACTATTCACAACTGATTTCACTTTTATCTCCCAAATGTAACTGATTTGTACATCCGGTGAATTCCACCTATACAACAAACCCCACCTCCCCTTTCCTATTTCTACTGACAACACCCTAGTAATGACCCTCATTTACCAACTTTTAGGACTAGGGAAATGTTAATACACCTACCCTCCTCAAACAAGAAGCTAAGATGAAAGGAGAGCACAAATGCTAAAATGTTACTTCTGAAACAGCAGAAGAGTCTTTTACTTTGTAAAGAATAACAAGGTGAGAATGTATAAAAGGGCTAAATTCTGTTATCAGTGGAAGGAATTTCAACACCAGTCATTTTCTTATTAAATGATAAGCTTCTAGAAAGCAGAAGACTATGCCTCACTCACCAGTTCCTGATCCTCACACCGAATCTGAGGCCTTGCCCTCAGTGTGAAGCAAACATTTGCTGAATTAGAGTTCTTAATAACCCATCCAAATGAATGCCCACTTCTTCAAACTTGCACAGGTAAATGGAAGTTTTCAAAGAAATAAAAATATATTATTAGATCAAGACCTCCAGTATCTAAGGATTAATGATCTATTTTTACTCACCCACACTCAATGTAGACACACTATTTAAGGAAGACCCCTAATCTTTCTAAAGCTTGTTACTCCCTTTATCTTTCAACACTGAATATTGGAGGGTAATACTTGCTCTAAATTCTATTCCCTTTATATGTTATCGAATGTCAACCAGATAATATATCAAGTAGATTATAGTCATTTATAGAATAAATCAACTGGATTACATGTCCTTCACCACCACAATTGGTCTCTAACTCCCCTTTCTTAGAAGAGTGGTAGACATCTTTGGCAAAAAGACTTTACTGCCACCCTTCAAGAGACCTATTGAATTCTGAGTGAGTTAATTCATGCCCACATAGGAAAAACTGAAGCTGACAGCTGTGACAGGTATTAGCTTATAAGTGTTCATTCCATTTTATGTATATTCTATGGTTCTGTTAGGTTTCTAAAGTACATCATAATCTCAGACTACTTTTCATACCTAAAATACTGCTTAATCTACAAATATCCTACTGCTGTTTGATATACTCTGAGGCATGTTTCCAATAAACTACAGGTCTGCCCTAAGCTACCCATTCTCACCCAACTCCTTGCAAACCTTAAAATATCATATAATGTTGAACTGTTCATAACAATAAGAATTTAGTGTCCATTTGCTACAATTATGGATATGGATCAGAGCTCTGTGGACCTTGACATGGACTAGAGTCATTAGGAACTTCTACCAACTGAACAATAGTCTAGCTCCTAATGTTAACATTCAATTTAAAATCTTTATTAATAGTAAATTAATCGTCTCTGGTGATGACCTCCTATGTGAGTTTTAACTCACTGAACTTTAACATTCCAGCATGAATATTCCTCATCTATAAAATGGAATTATACCTTTCCCATTCACTTCAAAAAACTATTATGCTAACATCATTATTGTAACGTACTTTTCAAACTGTTAAGTAATATATAAATATGAACTGTAATAATAAGATGGAAAATTATGGATTACCTGACATTTTAAGATTGATTTCTAGGGGTGAAGGACTATAGAGCTAGATAGAGCAAGAAAAGGCCTCAAGAATCATTTACTCAAACTGCTCTTTTTTAGAGATGAAGCCCAGGTAGGTTAAGTGACTGGTCCAAAGTCACACAAAGGAGCACTTCCTAAAGAGAAATCTGAGAATATTTTTTGATGAGCATCTTCAATAATAGGGAGAGAATGAAATAAGCAAGAAAGTCCATATCAAGATTCAGCAGAAAAACTGTGGGCTAAGAAGGCAGAACATCTGAGTCCTAACCTTAACATGGCTGCTTAATGAGTGGTATGAGCCTTTTTGAACTTCAATGTCATCACTTGTAAATAGAAGAGGCTGCAATGATAATTTTTATCACTCATTAGAATGTACGAAACACTTTCTAAGCCAAATTAAGCCCCTTCTGGTTCTAACAATCTATGCATATAATAAAGAAATCCAGCCCAAATCCTCAAAATCAAAAACTTATGCAGAGATTTAACTCCATTCTAAAGACCCCTACAAAAAAGCCCATCTCCCCATAGTCAAAGCTTCTCTTCTTGGATCTGGAAACATTCTTAATAACAAAACAACCTTCCCTCCATTTCACAGCATTTTAAAGTTGTACATACAGTCACTTTAAAATTTGTAAAAGCATTTTCCTTACAACCTCCATGCCATATATAAACCCAGTTGGCTCCACTATTCCAAACTTTAAACCCAAGAACACAGGAATTCCAAGTAGTTTTTTATAAAAAGATAACCTTATGCTCAAGTTTAGAATCCAGTTTCCTCTCATGATATTGGATATGTCTTCAATTCTTACAATACTCAACTACCTTTAAAAACAATAACATAGGAAAACTGTCTACCCTCTCAAGATATATCCTCAATTAGCAAACAAGTATTTATTAACATCTACTACATTGGCCAGGCATAGTAATGAGGCATACAACAGACATAAGGATATGATACAAAAGTGAAACAGTTCCCGTCCTTGAGGAGCTTTTCTTGTAGGGGAATACAATATGTTCACTGATGAGCAAATATAGATTTTATGTATACATATATATGTATATAAAAGAAAAAAAGGACAATGATTAAGAGAAACACTAACAACTTGGGCAAAAGCCTTTTGAAGAAGATGGTACTTGAGAAGCTAGCCCTTGATGGGAACCAAAGGATTCCAAGAGTTAGCACTGCAGACATTGGGGGCAACCTGTGCAAAAGTACCTTGGAAGAACTGGAATGTCCCACACAGAGAATAACAAACAGCCCGGTTTGGCTGGAGCATGGAGTACAAGGGATAGAGGGACTAAAAGTGACCATAAAGAGTAGTAGAAGAGGCACTAGTTAGGGAACCAGGAGATCTAAGCTCAAGTCCTGACTTGACTTTCTAAATGTTAAATAGGAAAGTTAAAGTCCTGTGTCTATTTCCTCAAAGATTAAATGGTAAATTCTATCTGCACTATCAACTTTGCAGGGTCATAGTGAGAAGGGTCCTTTGTATACCTTAAAGCATAACACAATTTTGTTATCTATTATGGTTACTTTTAACCCACCTAGTCCTCAACCTTGCACTCCCTTCTTAGTCAACTATTTAACTGAACCCTAAGGTTCTCTGTACCAATTAAAAATCTACATGCATCTAAGGAAAGGATGCTAGTATCTACTTCCAATTTCAGAATTTTCTGTGGGATGTGGTAAGTTTACTACCCAAATTCTTGCTGACCTTATAACCTACACACTAAGAATCTATTAAAAATTTCTTAGGGATGGTTCTCCAGGAGGAGGAAAGTAAGAGTGATTTAAACTATATTCACTTCTTATGTGACTTATCCTTACCTGTCTAATTGTCTTTCATATAATTTATTTAAATATGCCTATTCTTCTGTCATAGCTTAAATCTATCCATTTCTGCCCTTGGTCACATATAGCCCCAACAAACCTAATAATGAATCACCTATACACAGAAGTGTACATGTGCACACATCCTTCCTTAAAGGAATATAATAAGAAAGAGGCTCCACTGCTTAGTTGATAAACAGGTGAATAAATGGAACACTCAGTCAGCCAAGTGACTATGGAATGAAAACTTAAGTTTGGGAAGGGAGTTTGGGAGTTTGAGGTCACTTTGGGTAGCAAAGGTCAAAGAGGTCATCTCTTTCATTGGAAAAGGGAATTCAGGAAGCTACATCACAAAGGACTCTTGTGTTAGGTACTAAGTAGGTCAGTTTTTTCGATTTTGGCATTTTAGCTTTAACCCAACTTAATCCGGTCTTGTGCCTACCACCTGATTGACTGCCTTTGGGGATAAATGTCCAATTGTAGATACCAAACTTTAAGAATCACAATGAAAATCATCAGTGGTTGAGAGACTGGTACATTCCTCACCTCTTCTTGAAACTCCTAGGTTCTCGTGTGAAGCCTTTCTTAATTCCTCCAGTGACTTTATTTTGTGGTTTGTATTTTTTTTGTTTATTTTATTTTTTGGTGAGAGGTTGGCATAACCAGGTTTCCAATTCCATGAGTCTATGACTGAAAAGGAAGATACGGATTGCGTTAAACAATAATAAAATTTCTTCTGGTTAGAAATCCCAGGATTCATAGCCCTATGGCCCAGGAATTTGCAACTTAATAAAAGAATAAGATACACAGGAAACAATCATACCTACGAAAAACTGTATCAAAACGTGCAACTGATAGGGTGTTTGGGTGCCTGTGCTTGGACTTCAATTCTAATATCACATTTGTCTCTAGAAATCAATTTCTCCCTAGCCTCAAAACACTATCCCAGGAAATTTCTCCCCAATCTAAGGACAGTCTGCCATAGTTCTCTCTTCCAGACACAGTAGCTAGCTACACCTATAGAATTTATTAGTTTGAACCAGTTGTGTACTGGCTGAACTGTGTACTAGGTCATAAAGATATTTACTACTCACTGACCAATCATATGCACCCTAGACTTAGATATATGTATACTCCCTTATGTTTATCTTGCCTACCAAGACATTGATGGGAGCAGCCTGGGTATTTCTGTCATCCCTAACTGTCAGTTGGCTTAGAGGTGTTTCAGGCCTAAAACCACACCTCTCCGTAGCCCCTCCGTGGGCTATTTCCCCATGAACTCCTGGTAAAATACCTGTGCAGCACATCCTAAAAGTGTATATTCCTTTAAGAACTAACCACTCCTTAACCACCCCCTATTCCTGCCCTGAATCACCTAGTTATCATATTTGACATTTTACTATAGAAGGTACTAAATAAACTTTTCCTGTCCCCCTTTCAAATGGCAAGTTCCCTAAGAACTCTTGCCCACTGAAAAGCATAATAAACCTTTACCACCTTGACTTAA
>CM053771.1:76795038-76955907 GCA_028658325.1 Potorous gilbertii | reverse complement strand
TCTCACTCCTCTCCTTTCCGATCCTAATCACAACCATGTAGGTAAATATGGAGAGACATCAAGATAAACAAGGAAATCTGAGAGACAACAGAAAATTTAGAACCTGACATAGAGCTGGATGAATGCATGCTATTTGGATCTACTGGGATGGGAGAGAAGGAAATTTGAAAAAGCACAGAAAGAGAGGAAGGAATGAGTAAGACATAAATTCCAAATATTGAACAATATACAACACAGCAGACACCAAATAAGTATCGATTCTTTTGATGTCATTAACATTGTTGGTGCTTTATTGAGGGGAGAGAGTAAACAAGCAAACAACACTAAGCATGTGGTTTATACATTTTTTTTCTGCCATTAAGCTACTATATATGTCATTCCTTCTCCTTGGAACACCTACTCCTTTCCCTCTTCTGTGGGGCCATGTTACTTGCCCACTTTAAACCCTGCTCAGGGTTTTCTTTGCTCATTCGTTCTTATTCTAGTTACCAAGGTAACTCTTTTCACAGCCCCATTATTAGGGGTACTTAAATCTCTATTACTGTATCTGATTATGTAATGTCATCAAGTCTATCACGTGTGTAATGAAGATACTGTGAGTTCTTTCTTCACATGCATTTTGCATTTGCCAGATTTTTTAAAATACTATATCATACTGAAGGGCAATTTTTCCTTTCCAATTTCATTTTATCTACTGTAGTGCTCTCTCCAAGAGAATGAAATGGGTAACTATTTGGAATTACATATTCTAGGTTATTTGCAATACAAAATGTATATTTGCAAATATACATTTTAAAATGGAAAAAAAACTACATGGAACATTAAAAATCTAGACCACTAAAGATTTTAAATAAAATAGTTCATCAAATTATAATGATGTACATATGAAGGCATCCAGTGAAGAGAATTATAGAGATCAGGGCAATTTCTGCTTATTATAATATGGCACAAAAATTATTTAACCTATTTTTAAGTTATAAAAAGACTTCCTCCTTAGACACCAAGCTTTAATAGCTAATGGAAGCTTTAATCAGGTTTTCAAAACACTTAAAAAATTTAATTTTTTCTCAGTCTCCAAGATGTACACTGAAAAATTTATGATTATAATTATTACACATTCCCTTTCCTAATATAGATAACTCCTTATTTATCCATACTTCCCACAATGACCTCAAGCTACTCTGACAAACAAAAGCCTTCATTCTTCAGCTAATTTGATGCCTACTCACTTACCTTTTCCCTTATCAATCCTTCTCTTTATCTAACAACCATACAATGGAGCTTCTCCTTCATGTTGTATTTGTGAAGAGGGCTCTGTGTGCACATGTCAACAGGCATATTTTACCAAGGAGATAATTCATTATTGGAAGATATGAAATAGGCAGAGCTGATGCCAGAGTATATGTGTACCTTGTCAATGGCTATATGTACCTGAAGTACTTCAACTTTTAGACCATTATCCTGGTTAACTGTTTTCTTTTAATTTATTGGTCTAATTTGATTGTTCTTAACGTATAAAAAAGTGTCTCCTCCTGTATTCTGGGTCCAGTGCCAAAGGAGGGGAGGCTACTGGCTCCAGTTTGTCAGATAATTGGCAATTTGTTGGGCAATTAGCATATATTGCTTAATAACTCAAAACACTTGGAAGCTAGAATCTGTGTTTCATCAGTTATTTCATCTTCCATCCACCCCAGTTGCCAGTAACTGTGCAAAGCACGGGACATAGAAAGAAAAAAATGAAAATAGTCCCTGCACTTAAGAACCTCACATTCAAATGGGGGATAAAATAGGTACTAAAGATTAGAAAAGGCAACCTTAGAAAGACAGGAGCAGCTAAAGGAAACTGGGAAAGCTCTCCTGCAGAAGATGGTACCTAACTTGATTCTGGAAGCAAGCCAGCATTCTAAGACTTGAAGGGGAGGTAGGCAAACTCTATTCCAAGGTTGGGGACAGTGAAAAGGAAAGGACTGGTGAGATAAGTAGAAGGAACAATAAGAAAGCCAGTATGGCTGAACTATAGAGTGAGTAAAGGGTAGGAAGCAACAAAGATAGGAAGAGAACCAGCTGTGAAAGACTTGACATACCAAAATTTATATTTGATCTCAAGGAACCAAATGAGATTTACTGAATAGGAAAATGATATAATCAGGCCTACGCTCTAGGAAAACCATTTTGACAACTATGTAGAGGACAGACTGAAGGGACAGGGCAATCAGTCAGGAGACTGACTACAGCAATAGTCCAGGAAAGAGACAATGATGAGCCTGAACTAAGGCAAAGGCTATGCAAATGGAGACAATGACACATAGTGGAGGGATATTGTGGAAATAAAAATGACAAGATTTGGCAGCTGTCTGGGACATGCAGGATAAGTAATAGAATTTTAAAAAAGGACCACTTAAATGTTTGTTTATCATGATCATATTCTAAGTCTGGAGCTAGATATCATCTGTTTAGAGATGGTAACTGAACCAATGGGAACTGATGAAATCACCAAGTGAGAATATACAGAAGAGGGTCCATGACAGAACCTAAGAGAGTATTTGTAGTGGGGAGGGGGAGGGGCGATTTATGGGCAAAACTTCTGCAATGGAGACTGAGACAGTCAGACAGACAAGGTAAAGGAGAACCAACAGAACAGTATCACAAAAACCCAAAGAAGAAAGACCATCTAGGAGGATAAACTAATCAAAAGTCAAATGCAGTAAAGTGCTCAAGAAAAATGAGGATACAAGAAAAATCATTAGGTCTGTCAATTAGGAGATCTCTGGTAACTCTGAAAAGAGTAGAGAAGAAAGGAAGCAGAGGTATTGTGTGTAGATAGTTTTCTCAAGATGTTTCACAGAGTAAGAGAGGTATAGGACTAGCTAAGAGGGGTAAGCAGGATTTACTGGGGGTTTCTTAAGGAAAGAGGAGACATGGAAATGTTCGTAAGAAACAGAGAAGCCATCAGCAGATAGCAATCATACATTGAAAATTGTGAGTGGTGTGGAATGATAGTGAGGGTCATCTGCAAGAGATGATGGGAAAGGATGGAATCATGAATACATATATATGACTGTACCAAGGTAAAAGGCTTGATCTTTAGAGTCTAGAGTGAAGGGGGAAATGGTAGAGAAATTATTTCAGGGACAAATTGGACAGAGAAAAATAAGGGAAAGGAAGGGGAAGAAAAGAGAGATTGGAAATAATGATCACAATTTTTTCGGTGAAGTATAAAGCAACACCTTCAACTACAAGGGTCAAGGGAAGGGGTGGCTGTGGGAAGCATGAGGAGAATAGAGGAATTATCAATATGTTCCAGAAGCAAGACAGTATATAGTAGTAGGAAGCAGTATAGTAAGTCCCCCCTACACACACACACACACACACACACAAAACCCCCCAGTACTTCTCCAAAGGGATCTAGAAAAAAATTCACGAAACAGAATCCTGATAGGGAAATCCATGAAAAAGTCACTGAGTCTCTTCTAGTTCAGGCTAGCACAGAGAAACAGAGAGAAAGGTCATCAAGGTCTGGTCCAGCATTCAAGGAAAGGCTGTATACATCAGGACAAGAAGAAATCCCAAAACCATATCAGGGCCCAAAGTGGGAAAGAATGATACCTGGCAATGTTGTTGCCCATTAGCCAATTCTAGGTCACAGATCAGGGGCAGACCTGCACCCAGAGGGTGGTATTTAGGACAAGGATAGCATGCTCTAGGTGTGTACAGAGAAGAGTAAGTCCAGAAGAAAGCAACAGTGACACAGTGTGGTTCAAATCCCAGGGGAAGAAAAGGGTCTCAGTTCCAACATCTAGCCCAATCTGGATCCTGCAAAGGAATAACTAGGTCAGAAATTGTTGACCAAAATGGAGCCCGCAGTTTTATCACTCTGAACCAGCAGATTCCTGGCTGACTGATAAGTGGTTGAACCCAGCAACAGTCTACCGTAACTCAAACCAAAACTTAGGTCATGAACTTGTAGAACTCAGACCAGGGGAGAAGTATTCAGACTTTGCTCTAAATGCACTCGGGGAGAATTGAAAGCTTGTAGGTCTCCAGGCTGAGCTTTCCCTGAGAGCCTGGAATAACACAATACTCAAAAATCTCCAAGAAAGCCAGGAAAAGAACCAATCTAGAACTTCTTACCAGAAGTGTCCAGAGCTTGGCTTTAATACCAAGTCTCATGTCAGAAAGAAGTCTGGAAAAATTAGAGAGAAAAAAAACCCCAACAAGAATCATGCCATAAAAAGTGGGGACAGAAATACTCAAAACCCAAACCCAGAAGAAGATGATTCCAAAACTTCTAAAAGGAAAGCATATCTACAAAAAGCAGAGTCAACTAGAATTTCTGGAAGAGATGAAGTTGTGGTTTTTTTAAGTTGAAAAAAAGTTTTTATAAATGAAATGAGAGTGCCTGAAGAAAAAAAATGGGAGCTATAGGAGAAAGGACTGGAAAAGGAATTAATAGACTGGCACAAGAGGGACAAAATCTTGCCCAAGCAACAAGCACCCTGAAAATGAGAAATGACCCAATAAAAGTCAATGACTCCAGGAGACAAGAAGATAGATATACTCTGTTGTTTGCCCTTCCTTCTCGAAGAGGACCATGACATCAGGAGGTGATGCCATGACATGCAAGTGAACTGGATTTAAGTGCGGGAAGGCTGTGCAAAATCACCAGCCTCAGTTTTTCCTCTGAAGCCATCTGGGTTCAGTGGGTAGGTAGATACAGATATCAGGATCACTAGAAATGGCCCTGGATGCATTGGACCTTAGCCTTTTGTGGGTGCTCTATGCCCAAAGGGAAGGGATTGGCCAACAAAAGTCCTTGGTCAGTTTGGGTCCTGGTTAGCTCAGAATGAATATAAATAACAATTGTTTCTGTTTTGGCCAAAACCCCTGAGGTCTTCCCCTCTCAGATGGGCAGTTTATTTGTTTTTGATTAGGTAAAAAGGCCATTCTTTGCCTCAATTCTTACCTAACCTTAATCACTGAATGGGAACTGCCTTAGTGAAACTGTTAAAAACCTTAGCTTGAAAAGCCCAAAGTCCCCCACTGGATCCTGGGCCATCTCCAGTTGTCTTGATCCATATCTGGCCACCGAACCCAGATGGCTCTGGAGAAGAAAGTGAGACTGGTGACTTTGCACAGCCCTCCCTCTCTTAAATCCAGCTCACTTGCATGTTACAGCATCATCACCTCCCCAAAGTCAAGGTCCTGGACAAAGAGCTATTGTTGGTTAATCAGTGAGGGTTAGAGTGATTTAGGCTTAAGGGTTGGTCCTTAAGAAAAGTTTTGGGAGATCAAAATTACATTCCTTTGGGCAAAGCAAATGCAAGTTACAGTATGATACCCTAAGTGGATAGAGAAAAGAAAGATATATTAAAAGTCAAAAGATTAAAAATATGGAAGAAAATTTAAGGTATTTCACAGCAAAAAATAACATGCCTGGGGAATGGATGGAGGAGAATATTTAAAATAAATGGACTACCTTAAAGTCACGGGGTAGGGGTGAAGGTGAGAGAAAGCACCTAAACGTATTTCAAGTAATCTTAAAAACAAACCACAAAACTGCCCAGATTTCTTAGAACCAAAGGGCAAAACAGAGATAGAAAATATATGCTAGCCACCTCCTCCAAAAGAAACTCTTAAATGAAAACTCCTAGGAATATTATAGCCAAAATCCAAAGCTTTCAGGTCAAAGAAAGAATTCAAGTACTGAGTAGCCACAATCAGGCTCATACATGATTTAGAATCCACATGTAAAGAAGCAGAGACCTCTGATCCAATATTCCAGAAGGCAAAGGATATATGAAAACAACCAAGAATAACTCTCAGAAAACTGAACGTAATCCTTTTCTTGAGGGGGGGGGAAGGGGAGGAGAGAAGGAAGAGCAGAAATGGACCTTTAATGAAACAGATGGCTTCCAAGCATTCTTGATGAAAAGAATAGTTTCACTGAAACTAGAAAGTTCCAATGCAGAAGTTAAGAGAAATATAAGAGGTAAACACAAACAATCGCAAGGGACTAAACAAAGATAAACCACTTACCTACAAATATGGGGAGATGATACATATGTCCCCTCTATCCCTAGCATCATCTGGGATCACAGAAGGAGTCCAATTAGACAAGAATGGTTCTGTTACGTCTTGATCTCAAAAATGGAAAAAAAGAGGGGAAAAGGAATACATTACGGGAGATGTGTTTCAGAAAAATTATCCCACATAATCTAAGATAGCCATATAAACAAGGAAATGTGTGAAAGGAAGGGGGAAGGAGTGGTTGACCCTGGAACCTCACTCTATTCTGGGGAAAGGAAATGGGAAGGGAAGGATTTACTACATGACTACTATTTGCCAGACAAATATTGTATTTTATCGTCAAAGCAACCCTGAGAAGTTGGTGCTATTATCAGCCCTATTTCACAGTTACAGAGACTGAGGAGACAGAAGAATGCCCAAGACCACATTCTGAACTGGAGTCTTTCTGATTCCCTGCTTAGTGTCCTATGCGCTGCTGCCTAGGAACACAGATGCCTCAAGAACCAAGAATATACATATGCACTTGAGGACAGAACTACATTTGATATATAAGTAGGAAGGAAGGAGAATAAAGATCAGTGAATTAAGAGGGTAGGTAGATTAAGGGAGAGATTGTTCCTAAGCAAAACAAATTCAATTAAAGATGTACAAAAATATTTATGTCTTTTTGAGGTGTGAAAGAATGGGAATCTAAGAGGGTGCCCATAAATTGGTGAATGGCTGAACAAGTTATGTGATGGAATAAATACAACTGTGCCAAAATAAATAATGAAAAGGATGGTTTCAGAGAAATCTGGAAAGATTTATATGAACTGATAGAGTGAAATGAACAGAATCAGAACAATTACTACAGTGATAACAATGTGGCAAAGATGATCAATTCTGAAAGAAATAGGGTATAGGATCCATATAATGACCAACCATAATTCTCAAAGACTAATGAAGAAAAATGCTCTCTACCTCCTGAGAGGTACAGGACTCAGAATGAAACAAACACATTTTCTGGACGTGGCCAATGCGGAAATTTGTTTTGCACATTTGTAACAGCAGTTTTTGTTTTCTTTTGTTCTCAACTGGGAGAAAGGGAATTGAGGTAATTTTTGTGAATGTGCATGGATGTGTATGTATAATTTTAAAATTATCGATGTTCAGTGGGATAGAGGATCAATTAGGAAGTAGAGAGTAGCCTTGTTGCAGTGAAGGCTCAGGTGAGACTGGATAACAGATAGACAGAAGACCCAGTTAGCATAGTTTGGTGACTTTCTCCAGTTCCATTCAGCAGCACATGATTAGAAGTGAAGGAGGCAGATGATCCCAGTCACCTAGGGTTGTAGTTTGGTAAGAAATGACTGGTAATAATAAACAAACATTAAGCAATTACTATGTGCAAAGAAAGGCAAAAGCACAGGTTCTGATCTCAGGGAAATCACAATCTAAAGGGGGAGACAACATGCAAACAACTGTGTACACACCACTCTATACTAGAGTGGGCTGGCAGCACAGTGGATAGACTGCTAGACATGGAAACAAGACCCAAGTTCAAATTTGGCCTCAGATCCTTATTAGCTGTATGATCCTGGGTAAGCCACAACTTCTGTTTGCCCATTTTCTCAACTGTAAAATGGGGATAGTAACAGTATCTACCTCCCAGGGTTGTTGTGAAGATCAAATGAACATTCAGCACAGTGGCTGGCACATAGTACTGTATAAATATGCTAATTTTCCCTCCCACAAGAGTAGAAATAGAAGGCAATCTCAAAGAATGACATTAGCAGAGAGAGAGAGAGAGAGACATCAGAAAAGGCATCCTGGGGAAATGGGGTGTCATGGGCAAGCTTGGGCAAAAAGGTCAATGTAGATAGATCATAGAGTACATGAAGCAAATGCTAGTACATATATATATTCTTTTATTTATTATAGAAAATATTATTTATCATCCTCTCATTCTTTTAGATTTAAACTTTAAATTTTAAAGATAATAAAATGGATCCCCTGTATATTCTATTCTAAACCTTTCAAGATGTCAGGAGAGTTGGCTCTTCATAAAACCCCAATAAGTACCCTAGGAGCTGGGTGTTCTAATGGTGTGCCAGGCTCTCTATAAGGCATCACTTGGTACAATATCATCCTACAAGGGGTTGACACTGACAATTAAGAACTATTTTACAATGTGTGTGTACATGTGTGAATGTGAATGTGCATGTGTGCATATTCCACAATCATTCTGGCAATCAGTAGTGGTAGCATTAACTCTGCCACATACAAAGGTACAGTTTATTTACATTCCACAGCACAGATAGAATGTCCACTTTTTAACTGACATTTAGTTTTTACCAGTTTTCTTCTACTCCCCAAATACTGTTTCCATTTCTGCTTTGTCATCTAAACATAAGCAAAGTGACAAAGTGACTCATTCAAGGCCAGAATAAACTTTAATTCAATTTTATGGACTCTCAAATGAAAAGCTCAAAGGAATAATTATACAACTGTTTAGGTTCTGTTAAATTAAAATTTAAAAAATTAAATTAAGAGAAACACCATATTGTCTTCTTTTCAGGATTTGCTGACTTTGAAAAACCTAGTATCTTAATCCAATAAACAAGCCCTTACCCACAAAAGACACACTAATAAACATGTAAACAAATGTAAACAACCAAACAGCACAACCAATATGAGCAATGTTCTTCAGAAGTCCCATGAAAATTCCCTTGAAATTCAATGACAGACTACTCACACTGAAAGTCTATTGCTCCTTCTTCCTCCCTTAAGTTAACTTCTTCATGCAAAGAAAATACAAACTCTCCCAGGTAGTCAGGAACCTCTACTACATAACAGTATTATGAAATGTTTGTTTCTTTTAATTCAATATAATCAAAATTATCCATTTTACATCTCGTAATGCCCTCTTATCTCATTTGGTCATAAATTCTTCCCTTCTCCACAGATCTGACAAGTAAACTATTTCTTGCTCTCCTAATTTACTGACAGTATCACCCTTTATGTCTAAATCATGTATAATACAATATACTATGAATCCTGTAGCAGAGAAGGACCCACATTTCTTAGTCTTGTCTCCCAGAATGGATTAAATAAAATATTATTCTTATATTTATTTTCTAAATTTCACACTTATTTCCTGTTTTCTATTCCCAGTATACATTTAATCACTTAGCAATTCTATCTTTAAAAAGAACATGTTCCTATTTTATCCAATTAGCCATAGTGGTTTTACATATCAAACCTGGAATAACAGAACGTCAAAACTGGAAAAGGCACTTAAAGATAATATTGTACCACTTCCCTATTTTACTGAAATGGAAGAGGAGACCTGAAAAGGGGAAGTGAATTATCCAAAAATCACACAGAAGACGAGCCAGATCCCCAGCACACCAACCTAGAACTTTTCCCACTACATCAAGCAAATTAAGGTAATTATTTGCAATTTTATTGATCCCTTCATCCCACCCTCATGTATCTCACTGTTCTTCACTAAATGGTCAGTTACTTGAAATCAGTTCTAAATCTGGTTTTAAAACTAGATAAGGATATACCTAGGCCTGTGGAGAACATTTACTGCTATACTAGACATAAACTACAAAGCTTGGCACATAATAAACACTTATGCATGCATTCATGCTAAACTGAAATGTCTCCCTGAAATCTTCAACATCTAAAGAATACCTCTCCATCTACTAAAAGTGGTCACATAATGTTCTAACACCAGAAGCAAAATCTCAGCAAGGGCAGAACAGGAGAGTTCCATCAGGATAAGTTCAGTGTAGCAGTAAAGTGTTCTGGACCGAGAAGCAGATCATCTCAGTTCTTGTCTTGGCTCTAACATGGACTCACTTTGTGAAGGCCATTAATCTGGGCCCTCCCCAAGGGACAAAATGAAGAGTTTCCTGTTAATTTTCCCTTCACTTTTAACATTCTATGAGTCTAAGGTTCCTCCCCCAGCTCTGAATTGTATTTGTAGTGACAGGCCATCCTGCCTTTAAATCAAAAACAGAAAACAGGAAATCAGGATAACAGGAAAGGTACCTAATAAGCACTCCAGAGTCATTAACACCAGAAGGACCAGTCCAGTCAACTGATTTTCCTCTTCCCCTATATTATACTTTTATTTTAGAATTAACATTTTCATCCTACCATCTCTATTTTCTTTGCTTTCTAATTCGAAAAATATGTAGAGTTAACTGACTCAGCTTGCTACTTCTAAGTATTCTTAAATTATAGTCCTTATAACGTTAAAAAAAATCCAGTATCTATAAGAAAGCAAAGAGCCTCTTATAAATTCCTGATGTTAACTTTCTACATGAAGCAGCATCTCAACTTCCTATTTCCTAGAAGAGAAATTAAAAGAAGCACCACCAGACAGACTCTCCACTCCAGGATGTCTGGGTCCTAGGTCTTAAGCTCTTTAAATCCCCTTTCAGGGCCAGGCAGTACTAGACACAGCATGGACCGAATCAGTGAAGCACCACCAGACAGACTCTCCACTCCAGGATGTCTGGGTCCTAGGTCTTAAGCTCTTTAAATCCCCTTTCAGGGCCAGGCAGTACTAGACACAGCATGGACCGAATCAGTGAAGCACCACCAGACAGACTCCCCACTCCAGGATGTCTGGGTCCTAGGTCTTAAGCTCTTTAAATTCCCTTTCAGGACCGGGCAGTACTAGACACAGCATGGACCGAATCGGTATTTGTAAAATAAAAGGATAAAAACCCATTAGTCTTACTTCAGCCTACTTTGCCCCCACTGCGCTCCACCCTAGGAGAACCTAGGTCCCTAATCCCCAACCCCAACCTAAATTCTTTACCCAGGAAAAACCAAGGTACGGAAGATTATGCCCCAACCCAAGAGATCTGTAGCATAATAGATGCCCAATCTCACCCCCAAGAAACCCGGTAAGAGCTATCTCCAGAAATCCTACGTCTAGGTCCCGAAACCAGGATCCTCCCAGGCGCGGGCCGTACACACAAATCCCCAAACCCTCTCCCGCGAGGCAGCCCCGGCTCCTCCCCCATGCCGAGATACAGGGTCGCGGGGTCAGAGGGTCGTGGGCCCCGCCCCCGCTGTACGGACCGAGGGGAGCGCGCGGCCTCTTCTCCCAAGGAAGGGGCGGCCCTGAACTCGGCTCGGCCCCAGCCCTGTTCTCGTCTCGGAACCACGCACCTGGCCGGCCACCGTCGCCGCTTACTTACCGAAGGGCTGCGCCCACCGTACGAAGGGACTAAAAGCCGTCCTCCTCCCGACGCCGCTCGGAACGCGCGCGGCCGCCACGAAACCGCCGCCGCCCCCGCCGCCGCCTGGGCCGCTCTGCGCGCGGGGTCCGACTGCGTCACACGCCGGCTGTCGTCATAAGCGCGCCGCGAGCGCTTCTTTCTCGCCGCGCTTGCATTGGCCGTCGTGGCCGCCAGTCGACGGTGGCCCCGATGCTCATTGGCCAAGGTGTCGTTTGAAACCGAACGTGGATCGAACTTGGAGGGTGGGGGCGGGATAAGGGCGAAAGAAATGAGGACGAAGGGAAGTGGGGAAGAGATGGGGGTGGGGGGGAGGAGACGGGCTGGGGATGGGGAAGGAAAAGGGTGGAATAGCGAGTGAAGGAGCGAGGAAGGGAGGGAGTAGTCCCGCCCTTCTCAGTCACCGCATTACTATTGGCTGGGAATGCACCCTTGCGTCACAGAAGGGAACCTAGAACCTGAGCGGGGAGGGGGCGGGAAAATTATGTCGCCTTCAGGTTCCGCCTTGTTGCATTCTTAGGTCGGGTTGGTAGAGGGAGCCAGCCCAGTCTCTCCTTCGACCAATCAGAAGGAAGAGCACATCGGATGGCATGGCAACTCAGCCTTTGCCGCGGGGGGAGGGGAGGGGAGGGGGTTCTTCTTACAGCTAAGTGCTGCCCGTTTCTATTCCCCACGAGTTTCTAGGTTGTAACCATGTGCGTTGCCTAGGACAATTTCCTAGCCCCGCCTCACTGAAGCGTGGGGATGCGGTGTTGGGGGCCAGTTCCTTAATTTTTCCATTTCTCATTCCTCTCTCCCCCTAGCACCACCAAGCCTTCTTCCATACAGTGCCCAAAATTTGCGTTTCCCGGCATAAAGCCATCCCGGGAATACTCACCATCACCCTGCCCAGGGTCACGAAGAAATCAAGAAAGGGAACAGGGAGCATCCTCTCACCCCAAGGGGTCCCCACGACACACTCAAGTGCTGCTTCTTGAAACTCCACCCCCAGGCCCATTATTCAAATACTTCAATCAGACTCAGAGGACAGTTGTGACTTGCCCAGCTGGTTGGTTGGATGATTGTTGACCTTCATTCTCAAAAAGGATCAAAATGACATCACCATGATAAAGTGAAGTTTTAGTGTCTCCGACCATGGCTGATCAGACATATGATCTTGGAATGCTCTACCACAGATTGGGCACAAATAGTCCCTGTGGATATTTGGGGCGGTTACTCCAAATATCCACATGGACTATTTGGGGTGGTTACTCCAAATTTGTGCATCCTATATTTCCTTTGTGCTGTCTCAATTCTGCTTTGCTCATAGAGCACAGCACCCTTTCTGATGTGGGCATGCCATGTTGAGCAGTCCTGTATCAAGGTCTCCCATGTTGCATAGTTCTTGAGAGAGACCTTGAGAGTATCCTTGTATCACTTCTTCTGATCACCATGTGATTGCCTTCCTTGTGTGAATTCTCCATAAAATAGTCTTTTTGGCAACCGTACATTTTACATTTGAACAAGGCCAGCCCATCAGAGTTGTGCTCTCTGAAGCATAGTTTGAATGCTTGGTAGTTCAGCTCAAGCAAGGACTTTTGTCTGGTATCTTATTCTGTCTGGTGATCCTCAGAATCTTCCTAAGACAGTTCACTTGGAAGTGATTCAGTTTTCTGGCATGGCGCTGGTAGACTGTCCATGTTTCACAGGTATACAACAATGAAGTCACCACAACAACTCTGTAGACCTTCAGTTTGGTAGTCAAGTTGCCCAGCTAGTAATTAATTATCTGAAGTGAGAATAGGACCTAGGTCTTCCTGAATACAAAAATAGTACTGTATCTTCTATACATTCAAGAAATATTTGTTGGCTCAGGAAGACAAAATCAGATCTACAAGAGAGTTAAGATTCCAAACGGTAATGTTAATTATATGATAAATGAATTAGAGAACTACAAAACAATATATCATGTAAAGTCTGCTGGGAAATCAGGTTGATCAAGGTTGATCTTGGAAGAGGTATGGCTTTAGAATGAGGTTTTGGGGGATAGGTAAGAATTAAATAAAAAGGGGATGACAGGGCATGCCAGACATAATGAACAAGGAGAGAGCATAGTGTGTGTTTGCAAAGCAGACTCATCCAGGATGGCAGGAACATAGAAATTAATATGAGATCAGGCTAGAAAGGTATGGTTACACTCCAGTTGTGGAGGGGTTTGAACTTGGGTGGCAATTTGTAGCCACTGAACATATTTGGGGAGATTTTCTGTATAAGAATTATTATTCTGGAAATGGCATGGAAGGAGAGTGTTTAATAAATAGTCCTAGAGGGTGGCAATGGGGACCACTACTGGAATAATGGCAAAAGAAATCGAGAAAGGGGAATGAGTTTAAGAAATGCACAGATAGAATCATCAGGACTTGATAATAATTAGATTTGAAGGGAGAGAGGGAGTCAAGATTTGGGATTTCATTGGGATAAAAAATTAAGCCAGTTAGGAGGAATCTGTCCTTACCTATGTAGATCTGGGAATTGTTCCACAACTTATATATAGTCTTAGAAAGCTGCCTGGAGCACTGAGAAGTTAAATAACTTCACAGGGCCACACAGTCACTTTGTGTCAGAGGCTAGGCTTGAATTTAAATGTTCCTGATGCCAAGGTGGGCTATGTATTGACTTCACCATGGTGCCTAACTAAACTGGACTTGAGAAGTAAAAGAGAGGAAAGAATCAAAGTCAACACATAAATTTTGAAAATGGAAAACAACGAATATCAAGAGGAATGAATGAATTGAATCAATGAAAAAAAACCCATTGGTTAAGGCTTTTGTTAAAGTGCCAAGCATTTTGGTAAGCATTCAGGGTACAAATACAAAAGCGATGACAGTCCTCAGGGAACTTACATTCCAAGGATGGTAGCCAGACTGGAACACTTTGGTTCAGAAAGTTAAGAACATGATGAGTGGGGACTCTAGGGAGTACACTGACATTCCCCAAACAGAAAAATGGCAGAGCAGCTTTAATCATGGTTCTTCCTTACTGAACAGGAATTGGGAGGAGGGCGTGAAGTGAATCATGGCTGGGGCTTTCCTGAATCTTGTAGTTCAGGAGGTGCAGTCACCAAAACTAAGAGAGCAGACTTCAGAGCAGAAGTCTCATATATGGGGTCTGTAGGTGATCTGAGAGGAAGGAGTGAAATGAAAGCTGGCTAGGGTTTTCCTAGAAAATGGGGAGTTTAGAAAAGGATGAGCTCAGTTTGGGGCAGGTTGAATTTAAAATGTAGATGGAACATCTAGGTAGAATAGTTTGGAAGGCAGCTGAATTACTATTCTGGAGTTCAGAAGGAAAGCTGGAACCTGAGCTCTGTAGACGAGTCATCTGCACAGAGGTAGAAGTGGAAGCTGTGATAGTAAATGAGATTGCTAAAGCAGATACTGGTAATAATTAGCATTTACATAGGGTATGTTTCCAAAGCGCCTTACAAATATTTCATCTTCATAAAAATCACGGGGATTAGGGGCTATTATAATCTCTATTTTACCAATGAGAAAACAGGCAGAAGTTAAAAGACTTTCCTAGGGTCACATACCTAGAAAATATCCAAGGTCAGATATGAGTCTTCAGGTCCAGCATTCTAATGATTCTTAGCTTAATGCAAAGTAGGTGGTCAAAGATAGACTCATAGGGAACACCTACATTAAAGGGTCAGGAAAAGGAATAGGAACCAACAAACTCAAGAGAAACTTAGAAAAATAGAATCAGGAGAGTGTGAAGTCAATGAAGCCAACAGAAGAGAAAGTATTCAGAAGGAGGATGTGGTCAATGATGTCAGAAGTAATAGATCAAAGAGGACAAAAATCTGAAAATAAAATCATTGGATTTGGCATTTAAAAGGCAACAAATCATAAGATTTTAGAATTAACGGTGCTTTTAGAGTCCACCTGCTTTCTCATCTCTTCCTCCTGGTTTTCCTGACTTCTTTCAAGGCTCAGTTCAAATTTCAGTCTTCATTCTGAGATTACCTTTCATTTATTCTGTATTTGTCGTATACGTTTACATGTATACATCTACATATTTACATTGTTTCTCCGATTAGAGGATGAACTTGAAGGCAGGAACAACATTTTTTCCTTTTTTAGTATCCCCAGGGCTTATAAATACTTTGCTTCTCAACCTGGAAGACTAACTGCAGGGAAAAGTGTGATAGGATAGGTTAGATGCCAGAGAGAGATGACTGCCTGTTTTCCCTAATAGATTCTGGAAGAAGACAAAAGGGGTGGGACTACAGTAGACGAATTAGCCTTGAAGTATTCTTGTTAGTATTATTATGGAACCATTAAGAGGTTTCCTTAGATCTAGTCCTTTTCTGGTGTCCTGAATGGCCTATGGCCTACATTAAGACAAAGCCAGAACACCTGGAAACTGCTGAAGGAAAAGGAAATATTTCCTGAGCTCTAGGTTAGGGAGATTGAATCTAGGGAATAAATATTTGATTAGGGAAGGTAGTTTCCTGGAGGGATTATTCTAGATACAGACAGCTGAGTCCCAGATTATCATAGTAGATCCTATCTCGTTTTTGTTTTTGTTTTTGTTTTTGGGGGGTGGGGTGCTGACTCCTGCATTCCCAGGGCTAAATTAAGGTATAAGGCGCCCTCTCCTGGACCACACTAAACTCTTTGGCATCAGAAGTGGCCAGGAGGGACTTGTGGCTCAAAGCTCTCCCTATGCCTGGGCAAACAGAAATTAGTTCGTATTTATTTTGTCTGTATGTAGTATGTACTTAGATATATCCATACTGTCTCCCAGGAGAGAAGACGTACTCCTAGAAGTCAGTGACTGATTTTGGTGTTTGTATTCTCAGCATTTAACACGGGTCTTTGCCCGTCGTGGCTGCTTAATAAGTACTTATTGATGGATTGGTAGATATCCTATTCCTCTGCTACCAGTGGTGTTCTCATACCCCTTTTGCGAAGTATCAAGGTTTCCGATCTCTGCTGGGGAATAAGGAGCTAGGTGTCCTGATTTCTGCTCTGAGGAAAGGACTGAATTCCTCATCTCTGCAGTGGAGAACACAGACTGAGGTTCCCAATCATCTTCAGAGGAAACAGGGGCGCTCTTGGGGTTTTGCTGGAAGGACAAGGGCCAGATTGCTGATTTCTGCCCTCCGGGGCTCGGGGTCTGCCCAGGTCTTGCTCTGGCGCGGGAGAGAGAGCTACTGTGGCAGACCCGAAGGAGAGAAGTTTGGGCTGCAGAGTGGGCTTAGGGTCACAGAGAGGTGGGTGGGAGAGTAATAAGGGGAAATGGGGGTTTTGAAGAAATGGGAAGGTAGAGAGGGGGCGCGTAGTCAGGTGTTGCCCCCACTTCGCCCCCAGGAGCTACGGGGTGACTGGAGAGGGCTTTGGGGCCGGGAGCAGAGGGAAGGGGGCCCCACGGGCAGGGGTTCCAGTCGCCAATCCCTTCCCCAGCTCTGGCTCCGCCTCCCGACCCCGCCTCTCCGGTCCGGCTCCCGGGCCTGCGCGGGCGCGGCCTTGTCGCCTCCGGACCCCGGCCGTCCGGCCGCCCCGGGGTAAGTGGCCGCGGTCTGGGGGGGGAAGGAACCAAGTTGGGCCTCCAGCTGCCTGGACCCGGAAGGAGAGGGTTCGCGGTTTCAGTTCGGGCCCTTGGAGGGCGCGGCCACGCGTGGTCCTGCTTCGGTGCCTCAGCCCCTACATTGCCCGTGGGCGGCCCCCGCCTTGCCTCTTCCCTCCCCTTTTCTCCCCTCCCGGCCCCTCCCTCGGAATTCGAGTGGCCCCAAGCCCCTAAGCGACCGGACTCTATTTCACATTCCAGCCGACCCCTCGAGGGAGCCGGCAGCGAGGGTAGGCAGCCCTCCTGCGCCACACTTGGGATGCCCACCTATCCCTGGCACCACGCGTGTCCCAAGCCCGAGGGCGCCTCCTACTCCCTCCCGCCCCCTACTGAGGCTGTGTCTTTCTCTCTGGCCGCCCCCCTCTTTTCAATTTCACATTTCACTAACCTGCACTAAGGATGAATCTTTAACCACTTAAGGCAGGGAAAGCCTTGAGGTGTATATTCCAAGAGGAGTCAGGTTACAACCCTTTCCTACCACACACCCAGAGTAGCTATGTGACCTTGGGCAAGTCTCTTCCATTTTCTGGACCTCAGTTTCCTCATTTAGAAGAGTCCTGTCTGGCCTCCCATACTGGCCTGCTCCAAGGAGCAGAGGAAATAAGGAATGAGTAATCGACCAGTATCTCCTAGCCTCTATGTTTGAAGATGTATAATTGTAAAGCTTGTGTGGTGTAAAGGAAAGAGACCTGATCGGAGGGTCAGGAGATTTGGGTTCAAGTCCAGCCTCAGTGATTTAATTTACTAGCTGTAAGATCCTGGGCAAGTCACTTCTCCTTGAACCTTAGTTAACTCATCTGTAAAATGGTAACAATAATCTTTCTGTTACCATGTTACAAGATTATTGAGTGGAAAGTATTATAATTGGTAAATAGTTATAGTATTGCAAAGAGTCCACTTTTTAAGGGAAAATTTCATAGAATTCTCTAAAAGTTAAGTGTTCTCTTTTGATAGTTAACAAGTTTCATGTCAATGGAGGTATTCAAATGGAGTTGGTGGGGGGAGGGTGTTGGATGATCATTTGTCCAGCTTGTAGATTTCTTTTATGGTAAGGGATTGGATGACTAGATGGCCTTTATGGTCCCCACCAAAACTGATATTCTGGGATTCTGGGATTTTTTTTTTAAAGCTTCCACAAACCTTGTAAGATCAGAATTGACTCCTTGGGCTTATCCTGATTTTCCACTGGCCAGTAGGGAGATTCATTATGTGGCCACACCTGGCACAACTATGATCAATGAGGGAAAGTTTTAGGACAATAGATTTTAGTTTGAAGTAGGAGAAAACTTTCTAACAATCAAAATTAGCCTCACAAAGGAACAGGCTGTCTTAAGAGGAAATGAACTTTACCTTAACTATAGCATCTAAGCAGATGAATGAAGGGATTCTTTGATAGGGAGGGAGTTTGGAGTAGATGTCTTCTGAGGTCCCTTTCGTCTCTGAGAATTTAGATCAAGAAAGATTTATTGACTTATCACTTTGTAGGAGACCCTGTGCTGAGGATAGGAAAACCGAAAAACCAAACCAAACCCCAAACCCAAAAACTGATAGGCCCTGGCCTAGAGGAGCTTACATTCTACTTGGAAGAAGTAAGAGATAGAGATCAATATATACAAAGTGATTAGTCCCTCAAGGACTAACAACTGGGGAATCAAGAAAGGCTATTTGTAGGATGGTTCTTGAGATTTCTAAGCCTTCCCATGATCTTCAGGAGCAGAATGGACTCTGTGGGTCCTTTTTACCAACCTCCCTTTTCCAATGAGGAGCTGGTGGAGTAAAAATAGTCCTGGATTCAGGCGTAGAAAGACTAGTTCTAGTCTTGGCTCTGCTATCAATTGATTCCCTATGTGTGGTGTGTGTGTGTGTGTGTGTGTGTGTGTGTGTGTGTGTGTGTGTGTGTATGTGAGGGGGGAGGGACAGTATGTATAGAGTATGTGGGGGAGGGGGTAGAATTGGAGTGGGAAGTTGGGGACAGACCTCAGGGTCTGAAATGAAAAGCTGAGGAGTCTGAACTTCTTTCTGTGGCCCATGGGAAGTCAGGGGTGCTTCCTGAGAAAGAATCATAATTATCCTGTGGGAAAATGACTAGTCCCATAGGTGACAGGGATGGAGGGGAAGTTAATGGAAATGAAGAAGCTGATTAGGAGCCTATGGCAATCAGAAGAGAGTGATTGAGTCCTCGTCTCAGGTGGGAGCCATGGGGACACAGGGGAAGAAGCAGACAAGACAGCATGTTACAAAGGAGAAGGCATGGAATTTAGAGAAAGAAGACATAGAGTCCCACTCTCAGCATTACAAATGGGGAAATGTGGGCTGAGAGGGCTAACTAACATGCCCTTGGGTCACATAAATGTGGTGTTTTTGAAGCAGGATTTGAATTCACGTCTAGTGCTGAGTCGTTGGTGTCATTTTGCTATGGGTGTCTCTTTTCCTTTGTCTTGGATGCTCTATGCCTATGTTTTTCTATTCCTCCACTCCTTTGTTTCCCTTTTTCTCTCTACCTGTGAGTCTCTTTCCCTATCTATTTCTCTGTCCCCTTTCACGTTCCCTTTGTATCTCTGACTTTTTCTGTGTAGAGAAGAAAGACTAGAAAAAGGATGACTCATTTGGCCTGCAGGATAAAGGGCTCCCAGAGCCCTTTACTACCCCCTTTCTTAGTGACTGTCTGGCCTCAAAAATTTCATTCACTTCATCCACCCAACCCTGTTCAGAGCAACCCAGGTCACTCAGTCTGTCCTGATCCCTCTTGTGTGCCTAACACTATTCCTGATGAGATTAAGGGGGAATAGGAGGAGGGATGGTCCCCCTCTGTCCTCCAGAAACTTCTGATTATTAGAAGGGAAACACAGCCCTTGCTGGAGAGTTCTAGTTTGAAAGGGAGACAAGCCAATTTTCCCCCACCCTGAAGCCCCACCCTCCATGGGCTCTGGAACATGACAGATCCTGGGGAAACAATTCTATGAATGCCTGTCATCAATTTGGGAGTAAATCTAATTTTGCAGAGTCTTTCAAATGGGTGCCACGTGAACCAGGAGTTGCTGCCTCTGCCCTGGTGCTGAAAGTACTCTGTCTGCTGGAGCCCCAGAATCCTGACCTCCCTGGGGAGTGGCTCTCTCAGCACCCATGTAGGTAAAACAGGCCTGGTAAGAGACCAAGCCAACTAAGTTGAGCCAGGCTAATTTCTCTCTTTGCCCCACCCCAGAGCAACTCAGGAACAGGATAGAAGGTGCATGCCTAGACTGGCCTGTGTAGGCTTTAGGCTTAGAGTCAGTGCTGATGTCTATGGTCTCTCTGGAGAGAGAAAGGTCTTCTGGCTCCCAGGAGTGCCTGATGGCCTGAGATTAGAGTCATGTGAGGTAGTTCCAGAGGAATTCAGTTCTGACCAGTTGAAGTCAGCAGACTAACCCCTCTGGTTGGTTCCATGGGCACACTGGGCTGGACTGGGTCAGGTTGGGGGAGAGCAGGCTTAGGGGTGGTGGATTCTAGGATTGCATTAAGAATTGTCTCATGGAATCCAATTATAGCCTGACTTCCTGTTCCTGCATCCTGGGGAGATCATTAGTGGGAGAAAGGATGTTGACAAGTACTGCCTTGGTCAAAGCTAACCCTCACTAGAAGATCTGGGCAAGGCCTAGGGTCCCAAGACATAGAATCAAGCTTGTCCCCTTTCTAATTCTCCCCCTTCCTACTTTCCAGAGGGATCAGGTCATTTAGCTTATTCTCAGATCCTTATATGACCAGTCCCCCTATTCATTCTAGCTTTCTCCATTTCCTGAGATCCCAGCCTGTATAGCCCAGCTTTGGACTTGTATATACATGTTCCCTCAATGGATTCACCTTTTGACTCTAGAGCTGAACTTTGAAACTCTTGTGTCTATCCACATCTTCTCTTCATACTTTATGGTCCCATTCAAAGCCCACTTTGTTCAAGAAACCCTCTTATTTCTCTGAACACTTAATACAACTTTCCATATACCTTTCACTTAGTAATTAGTATAGACCATCTCCTAGGGTTTAGCTGCCCACATGTAAGTCTGGTCTCACCAGGCAGCTTGGGTTGGGTACACCTGATTGCAGACCCCTATCTCACAGCCCAAAAGAAGCGTCTAACACAGCAAAACCTGTTTCTGCTTCTGACCTTAAACCTCTGGGTGAGATACCATGAGAAAATTCTTAACAACACAAAGCAAGAGACCAGAAGATCAGATTGGGGCCTGGTCTGAGTTGGAGTTGTGAGCTTCTCCATGCTTAATCTCTGATGAGAGACTGGCAAGAAACAGACCTGCTTATGTCGTAGTACCAGGGATTTTACAGATAGTAATATTTCCAGCTGGAAATGCCCTTACAAATCATTTAGTCTGGGGGTCCATGAACTTAGTGTAGTTGGTTTCCTTTACTATCCTACATATTTTATTTTGTGCATTTAAAAACATGATTCTGAGAAGGAGTCTAGGTTTTATGAGACTTTGAAGGGGTCTGTGGCACAAAAAAAGATTTAAAAACCTCTGAGATTTAATCCAACACTCTCATTTTCCAGATAGGACAACTGAGGCTTAAAGAGTAGACCTGATTTGTAAATGGTCATGTTGCAAGTCAGGGTCATAGCTACGACTTAAGCCTAAGGGTTTTGACTTGTATTCCATTTTCCACTGCTTTGTCTAGACCTAACCTGTTCTTGGGCCTCTTCTAATTCAGCTATTGCCTGGTTGTCTGACTCTGGACAAATCTTTCACCCTTTCAATCCTCACTTTTCTGAAGTGTGGCTTCATTGACCTGTAAGGGCCTTTACAGCTCTGAGACTCCCTGTCTATGACTCTGTGTTATTCTCTAAAGGAGAAAAGTCCCAGCCTGGGCCCCTAATGCCCCTGCTCCTTTCCCTCCCTGCAGGTCCAACAGAATGTACCAAATCCCGCTACCACTGGAGCGGGATGGAACCCTGTTCCGGCTGCGCTTCACTGTTGTGGCTATGGCTACTGTCTCCTGCCCCCTCTTGGCCTTTCTCTTCTGTGTCATCTGGTCCCTGTTCTTCCACTTCACGGAGACCACATCCACCCACTGTGGGGTAGGCTGGTGATGGTGAGGTGGGACTGGGGCTTGTGCTGGGGCCTGGGAAAGCAAGTAGCAGATGGGAGGCAGAGGGTGGGTCCTTCGGCCTCTGAGGAAGGAAAGTATACAAATTCAGATCTCAAAGAAGGCCACTAGCTTTCCTGGGAAATGTAGTGGGAAATGTGGAAAAAGTGGAAAAGAGGTGGATTTTTTTAAAGTCTTATTGATAATTTTTTTTAACATCACCATCACTTCACAATCTTCCTTAGTAGAGTCCTTCCTTGTAACATATAGCTCTAAGCAAGCCAGACAAATCATCATATTGGTCATGTCATGCTTTATTCATCACCCCTAGGCCTTTACCTCTTTGCTGAATGGTGAAGGGCAGGTTTCACTATTAGTCCTTTAACATCATGATTGGTCACCACCTTGAGCAGAGTTCTGAAGTCTTTCAGTATAAATGTCCTTTGCAATTTTGTGATCATTGTGTAAATTATTTCCCTGGCTCTACTTATTTCACTCTGCATCAATTCATAGCAGTAATTTCTTTCCAGATTTGGCCAGGTTCTTCATATTTGTCATTTGTACAATAATATTACATCACATCCATATTCCACAGATTTTTCAGCTTTTTACAACTGGATGGGGGCCCATGTTGTTTCTTTCCTACTACAAAAAATGCTGCTGCAAATATTGTTGCACATATGAGAACTTTCCCTTGAATTTTGACTCCTTGGGGTATATGCCTAACAGTGGTATTGCAGGGGTACAATGGCATGTAGAGTTTAAGTTTTAGTACAATTTCAAATTATTTTCTAGGATGATTGGGCCAATTCTTAGTTCTGTCAATAGTGAAACATTGTATCTCTCTTCTCATGGCTCCTCAAACAGCTGTCATTTTCCTTTTTTGTCATTTTCACTGTCATGATAGAAATTAAGGTAAACTAATATAATAATGTTCCAAGCATGTTCCCTTTATTAACAAGGCTGGCATTTATGAATAAAAGAGATCAATGGTTTCTCAGTAGCCAAAGACCACGAGTTAGTGACAATAGGATGTTTGATAGTAATTAATAAGATGACAGATTAAATCTTGAGTAACATAGTTACGTCTTCCTCTGATTGGCTAGACGTTTTGATGAAGAGAGAAGTTGCTACAATACTTTACACTGACCTTTAGGCAGGTTTCTCCTGAATATGAGCCATGGGTGAAGTTATAGGGGTGGAGGCACAAGTCACAAGAGTGGAATCATGACCTAAATGACCTGAGTTTACCTGAATCACAAGAATAGACTTGTGACCCAAGTGACTTGAGGTTACTTGAGTGTACTTGCAGGAGTAAGGGATTTAGACTCACACAGGGAAGGAGAAGAGTAAATCTATGCTGACATGATTACGCCTTAAATAGAATTAAAATCAATTTTTAATTTCAAAGTTCCCTCCTTTGATTCTTGGGAGGCCATACTTCCCATGAATCACTTAACCTGATTAAAGTTCCAAATCAAAGTAGAAGAAAGTCATGTATGTCTATCACTTCATAAGGTTTAGTAAAACTGAAGTAACGATTAGAGGAGCAAAAATACTGTGAAAAATAAATTTGAATAATCATGGCACCACTATGAGTTTCTTAGGAATCAGTTTATCAAAGCTAAAAGGCAGTTATGAAGACTTTCATAACTAGGGCTTGAAGAGCCCCATGACAACACAGGGCCCTTAGCTTTCGCTAATAACTCTGTGCTTATGCTAGAACCCCAATATATGGGAATAGGGACTAAAGAAACTTTATCTCAGGTAGTCTACTTTAATGGGACTAATTTGAAAGAAGATGGCTCCCAAACCATCAGGTTTCATCCTATAATTCATCCTATGATAATCCACCCCTTGAGAAAACCTGTGATCAGGGCATTGACAGACTACATCAGGGTTAGCCCCTTTTGGTAAGCAGGCCTTACAAAAGCAGTGGCCCAGGGGAAGGACGGAAAAAGAAGGAGGGATGTTATGTTTCTTTACTAGTAACCCATTCCCAATGTCCATTTCATCAACATATCGTATCCTAGGGCTCAGATGTCTCATGCAATTGTTTGATTTCTGAAAACATCTCTTCTTAGGCATTCTGGAATAGGCCTGTCCTCAGAGTGGTCTGAAGGTGTAAGCGTCTTCTATAGGATCTGCTTCTCTGGTTCGGGTTATTTGCAGAGATTGTTAGACATTTGTGCTATAATCTTTTATATAACCTCAATACTATTTAGTATACACTCCTAAATTTGGTATTCCAATAACCAGCTGAAGCATCAGGAACCCATAATTCACCCAAAACTTCAGAGAACTTAAGTTTTTATATCTCACCTGTTGTTGCCTAAACCTTGTACATGAGGTAGACACTGCTATCAAAAAGCTAAAGAGAGACTCTTAAGAAATCCATGAGGGTCTGACTTGTAAGATTAGCCCTTCTGGGCAAAGATGAATATTTACCAAAGTAGACATGTAAGCTAGGATATATTAAAGGAAAACCATCAGTTATACTACTTATAATTGCCCTGTGTATAAGTTAACAAATTATTATGCTGTTGAGAAATCAAAAACTAAACATTTTAAAATGTCACAGAAGGAAAGTCTCTGAAACTTTTTAAATTAAGGTGGTTTGGTTTTTTTGTTTGTTTTTAAGAGCTAGAAGAGATTTTTTTTTCTCAATTACATGTAAACAAAACTTTTTAACATTAGTTTTTTTTAATTTTGAGTTTCAAACTCTCCTCTCTCCCTTTCCTCCTCCCTAAATTAAACTTTAAACATAAATCTTCTCCATTCAACCTTGAAAAGTTTTACATTACATCTTTATCTAAATGTAATTCCTATTTAAGTGCATGTTATCACCCTATTAGTTTGAAAGAAAGAGATATTTCAAAAATTATTCTCTTACATGAACATACAAATCTTAAGGGGGTGACAAGCTAAAAAACTTTTATTTAGTTGTTTAGAAAATGGAATTGACATTATCTACTAGCATTTTGGTGTTTTTCATATGAGCCCACAATAACTCAGATGTGTTAGTGTTTACCCACTCTAATATAGAAATTTGCTATAAGAGGAAAAAGGAGGGATGTATTCCTCTAGAATCCAGGCAAGACTTATAATTGAGAGCCAGTCATGCAACAAAGTTTCACAGAATTCACAGAGTAGCAAAACCAGGCTCAGAAATGATCAGGTGGGAAAATTTCATGTCTAGAGCGGAAATACTACAAGGTCTTACCTTTATTTTTTTCAAGGATGTACTCTGAAGGAACTTAAGGGGTATTCAGAGAGGACTAGCACCTCTGATGCTAGGGTTTGCCAAGTCCTTATCAAGGCTGCTCCTCCACCTTTGGTCTCCACCTGCCACCCATACCTGTGGCTCCAAGAAGCTATAGCATGCATAGTGATATGATTGGAGAATTTCATCCTGATAAAAACCATTTTAACAGATGAACTAAACCAGGTTGAGGGTAGCCAAGAGGCCTTAAACCTCTCAGTTAGTTATGGGGGTTGTCTAGCCCAAGCATGTGAAAACTTCTCCCAGTGGAATAGGTAGATGAGAACAATTTGTTCCAACATCCATGAAAGTGGTGGAAGCGGGTGCTGTAGAGTGTTTAGAGCTGGTCAGACATTGAAGATGCCAGTGTTGTCCCTTGTATCCTGAGCCATTGGCAGTTTTCTTAACTTTTGTCCTGCCATTGGACTTCAATGAGTCTGGAAGAAAGAGTGAAGCTGACTTATGAACTCTGCCTCACTTAAGTCCAATTCATGCTCAAGTCAAAGACCTCATGATATCATAGAACAAACAACAATACTGAGGCATAGGTATCTACCAGGGGATGTCTTGAGACTGTATTCCCTTATGGTAACACTGACATTTCCTTTGAGAAAGTGTTGGCTACACAGCAGTTTAGACAATACTTGAAATGAAAACTTAAAACAATATTGAATTAAAGTGAATTATTAGTCTCAAATAGCAAAATGTCATTGATAACAGCACAGGATGAGGATGATACCAGTTATCTTTATTTTCATGATCACAAATCATCATAAAGTCACTTTTATACTCTAAGCTAATGTGTATTTTCCCCAAGTTTCTCAGGAAACCAATGCAACATTTTAGGGCTACAGTACAATTGGTAACATATTATTTATATCATGTTAACATCAACTTCAATCACATGAAAGTTTCTTATATCTAAAATTCTAATTAAGGTTAAAATGTACTTCTCAGAAATGAGATAGAATCAGGAAAGCTACTAACTGCTTTCTCTGTGTTCTTTCATCAAAATTTCTCCCACTTTGACTAATGAGATCAGTAGGCTTAAATGTCATGTGTCTTAAACAACTTCTTCCACATATTAGCAAAGTTTACTCTGTAGCTTTTAATCTTAGAACAATTACTTTGTATACTAAGAAGTTAAGGTTTCATGACTCTTGGGGCTTTTGTCCATTGTTCAGTTGTGTCGAACTTTCCGTGACCCCATTTGGAGTTTTCTTGGCAAAGATACTGGACTGATTTGCTATTTCCTTCTGCAGTTTATTTTTACATCTGAGGAATGGAGGCAAGGGACTGCCCAGGGTCACACAGCTAGTAAGTATCCGAGGCTGGATTTGAACTCATAAAGATGAATCTTCCTGACTTCAGTCCCAGTACTCTATCCATTGTGCCACCTAGCTGCCCCATCTTAGGGCAGTGCTATATAACTGGGAGGGTTATAGTGAATATAATTATAATATTGAATATATTATATAAAATATAATCGAGTCACTCTTTGTAACATCTAAATAGACCTGATTTTATAGGTGTAGGGAACCTTAAAATGTATTTTTATTATTCCCAGCTAAAATTAAATTACTATATTCTAACCTGTGTGTGGGGCTAGTTTTCGAAATCTTAGAAGTACTGAAATTTTGCCCTGTTGCCGGTATGTTGCAAGACTCCAGCACTATCATGTGACCTTCTAGGTCCTGAAATGTGGTCCTTTGACAGAACAAAACCCCTTAATAAAAGGATTTAGTCTGTAAAATTTGGACTTAATCAAAAGGCCACACCCAAAGACCTAGAAGACCTATTTCTAAATAAATAGTTTTCAAGCATTTTTACATAATTTTTAAACAATTGAATCTCTAAGCAAAGAGAATTCAAATAAAAAGAGAAATTACTTTTCTAACAATATTTCTAATACAGTGATCTACCGGATTTATGTAAGGCACTGTGGTAAGCAATTCAGTCATTTGGTCCTCCCAACAACTTTGAGGGATAGGTGCTATTTTTATCCACTTTAAAGATTAATAAGCTGTGATAAACAGAGGTGAAATAACATACCTAAAGTCAGACAGCCAATACATTTCTTAATGGCAAATATTAATTGCAGTTAGTATTAAATTCTAATCTGACACAATTACCCTAATAGGAGAACCTATCTCACATTAAGTTAGTTTTAAGTAAACCTTAATCAAGTTAAATTATCTCTGGTTTTACAATCACAAATAATACCATTCAAAATTTCAGTTTATTCAGGGCTAGTAGATACTATCATTTTTAAATCAAAAACCTCAGTTTGGTTTATTTTCAGAGATTCCTGGTGGCATTTTTCACATTCCTATAAACCTCTTCTTTATTCTATTTAAATCACTCAAAGAGCTGAATCTGTTCCTTTGTGTTCTTCACGTAGCCTTACTGTAAGCTTTAAAGAGGGTGACCTCACTTCACCCAGTGGCATTTGCCGTTTTCTGTAGTATTAACCTTGGAAAGGGTTTTTCCTTTCTTCTCTTTTTTTTCCTTTCTTTCTCTCTCCCTCTTTTTTTAAGGACAGGGCAGGTAGGTGGCACAGTGAGTGGAGTGCTAGAGCTAGCATCAGAAAGGCATGAGTTCAAATGTGACCTCAGATACTTCCTAGCCAGATAGCCCTAAGCAAGTCACTTAACCCCTGTTTGCCTCAATTTTCTTATCAATAAAATGAGCTGAAGAAAGAAATGGCAAATCACTCCAGTATCTTTGCCAGGAAAACCCCAAAAGGGGTCAGAAAGGGTCAGACATGACTGAAACAACTGAACACCAACAAGTGTCTGCCTAAAATTGCTAGCAGGTAAAGCTTTCTTAATTTTCTTATATTTCACTTCCTAATAGTATCCTATATTATCAGTAGAACTAATTTTTCTGAACTTTTCCTTTGCAATTTCAATACATATCAATTATTTTTAAAATTCCTTGTTCAATAACATTCAGTGTCCATTGGCTCATATAGTTAATAAAACAGTATTGTGCTGAGATGGAATGCTGGCCTTTATGAATTCAAGGAAAATTAGAAAATCAACAATAATTTTAAAGTGCTATTACAACAGACAGTGCTACAGAGGCTAACACTGCATACTAGCTTTTAAAACAGGCTTACCCCTTTTGGCCTAACATTCAGTTCCTTCCACATGTAAGTAACATATTTTATTCAAATAAATATTAAAAATATTCGTTGTGATTTTAGCAGTATGTTAAGTGGCCAGTTTACTGATGACTAGAAAAGGCACTACTGCTTTAGTAAAGCACTTGATGTAACTTCTTTTTACTTCTTTAGTTGTGTTTATTACATTCAAAAACATGATTTTAAAATACTTTACCTTCATAAATAAAAACCCTCTGTTTTAAATGTCTGTATCTTTAGGTCTTTGTCTCTGGTTTACTTAAATAATTAAGTTCACAAAACATTCTTGCAAATTGAAGTTTACTTACTTTTAAATTAGTTAGTCTTAAGTCTTTCTCTTTTTGTAGAACTACTCACTGTTCCAGGAGCCATTTGAACATGTGTCTTTTTTTACTGACACTTGTAAACAGAGTCAATTCCCCTTTTCTGCTTCCCTCTTTAAATAATAAGCTTGTTACACTCTGGGGAAAGACTGATTGAAAGTTGATCTACTTTTCACTTTTCAGAATCTAGATAAAATATCTGTAGATTCAGTATTTCCATTCTTTCTTTAAAATATCCACTTAAATGTTTGATAAAGTATTCTCTTTTTAAAATGATGTTAATATTTGCTAATTTCCAAATCAAGAGAGTTGCATTTTACAATTCTTAACAATATTTCTTATATAATGGTTTTTACAGGAATAACATTTTTTTAAATTTTTGACATTTTAAATTTATTGCATTCAAGGCCAATATAGAGAATTCTTGATCAAATTATACTTTAAAGATAAAAATTTATTTTTTTCAGTTTCTAAACATATTGCCCTGAGGTCAAATGTTGGTTGACATGAAAATTAAGCTCAATAGCAATAATGTATATCTAATTTTCCATAGGACTAGTTTTATCTGAAGGTTATCTTTATTCAAGTCCTTCTTCTTCGTGTAATACCTATTCCACAAATATACCCACCTCTTCTTTTTTGCAGTTCTTAGCAACAAGACTTTCTTTTAGACAGTGGAAATATCTAGCTTGGGTTGTAGGCTTAGATCTTTCTTTTTCTTTCTCTTTCTTCCCTCATAAACTGGGCTGTATCTTTTAACTTATCAATTCCCTTCTCGTGCTCCTCTGAGCAATTCTTTTTTTTTTTTAAATACTTTGTAAGTTCTGATTGAGACAGGTTAATGAAAGCTAAATTAATAATTTAGGTGTCATGCAGATCACTCAAATTTTATTATTTAAAAAGAAGCAGTTAGAAGTGTCTTCTGGAAATTGAAAAACATTCCAAATTCTGCAATGGATAGCACAAGTAACCATAATCTACAAAATTTCCTTTCAGAACCCAATTAAACATTGATTTATGATTCCTTATATTTAAAATTAATTTTACTTACGCTTAATGTTTCTTTACTCACCCCAAGTGTCTCCTCAGTTTGAACAGACTCCTGTCCTTTTGAGATGAAGAAGAAAGTTCAAATTGTCTTTGAAGTCTCATTGAAGCTGACTTTCTTTTTTTTGCTAATGGTCTGACAGTTTTAAAACTAGAGTGGAAAAACCTCCCTCCCTAAAATAGTAAAAGCAATTTGCATGTAATTTTCTTCTTCTAAAACTTAAAACTCTACAGTTTTGAAGTACCACAATGATTCAACATCCACAAACACAATCAGTTCATGGCCATATTATGTTTAAGACTGATTACATTCTCTATGTATGCCTATACTTACTTTTCAAAGCCATAAGAAAAGTTAATTTATTCTATCCCAACAGAAACACAAAAATATACAGGCACAGAAACACCTCCTGACAAGAGTTTTCCTCCTTTAATTCTCACTCAAAATGAAAGCTAAGTCCTTGCTAGCAGAGAAAGAAAGCACTGCCCTTCTAGACTCTCTGCCTAGGCAACTTCCTAAAAATGAGGTGACACAAAAAAATTTGCCATTGTTGAGATTCCCCTTTAAGTCCAATTAAGGGATTGCAGTCAATTAGAAACATCCAATAGAAACTATTTAATAGTGCACTTAACATTCTTTAGAGCTCTATTTCCACCAGCTCTCACTGAAGAACCTACAGAGCCACCAACTCTTTCTAAAGAGCTTATCGATTCCACCCACTCTTCCTGTAGAGAAAGAGCCTACAGTACCTTGCTTTGGAAGAATCTGAGTGAGACTCAAGGGGGATCTGTTCCTTGACTGGCCCTTTTCGAAGATATCCCTCAATAGAAATCTACTAGAGCTTTATAGGGGATCTTTGTGGGCGTTATCTTGGATTCAAGATCCCCTTATTGGTAGGCCTGGCATTTACCAGTAAAAGGGGTTAGTAGGTCCTCGGTAGCCAAAGATTCTGACTTAGGGAAGATATGATCTTTTATAGTGTCTGAGGCTGGATTTTAAACTCAGATGCTCCAGACTCTTAGCAGGCTCCACTACAACACGTAGCTGCCCCTACCTGAGTATACTTGCATGGGTAAGAGATTTAGGGGGAAGGAAAATAGTAAACCTCTGGTGGCTTAATTGAGTCTAAACAAATAGAATTAAATAATAAAAATAGAATTAAAATCAGTTTTCAATTTCATATTGCCAATGTAATGGACTGGGGCAGCTAGGTGGCACCACAGTGCATAGAGTACCAGAGCTGGAATCAGAAAGACTTTAGACACTAACTGGATAACCCTGGACAAGTCACTTAATCCTTTCTGTCTTGGTTTCCTCCTCTTTTAAAATGAGCTGGAGAAGACAATGTCAAACTGCTCCAGTATCTTTGCCAAGAAAACCTCAAATGTCGTCACAAGGAGTCAGACATGACTAAAAATGACTACACAACACAACTAATGTGTGTGATGTGAAAAATCAGAATTGTTTTGATTTATTCTTTTCTTACTAGTGATTTAGAGAATTCTTTTATATGGCTTTTGTTAGTTTTTACTTCATCTTCAGCAAACTGTCTCCCCATATCCCCCGACCACTTATTTAAAAAGTTCCTTTTGGAAAGAACTATTCAGTAAATATTTAATAAATGTATACTATATCCAGGGCTTTATGCTCAGTATCTACAGTGATGGAGAACTCAGTACTTTTCAAAAAAAGTTCACTTTTATTTTTTTTTCAGGTCCAAATTCTCTCCTCTCCACCTTTCTTCCCCCCTTTCTATTGAGAAAGTTAGAAAAACAAAATCTGTTACAAACATGTATAGGTAAGCAAAACAAATTCCCCACATTGGCTATGTCCAGAAAACAAAAATATAAAACTTCATCTCTATGCCTAAGTCTATCTCTTCCTTATCTGAAGATGACGCATATTTTATCATGAGTCTTCTGGGATTGTGATTGGTCATTTTGTTAATCAGAGTTCCTGAGTCTTTCTAAGTATGTCTTTACACTATTGTTATCACATTAATTGTTCACCTGATTCCATTTACTTCACTTTGCATTATTTCATATGAGTCTTTCTAGGTTTCCCTGAAACCATCCCCTTCATCATTTCTTATAACTTAATACTATTCCATCACATTCATATACCATAGTTTATTCAGTCATTTTCTATTTGATGGGTACCCTTAAGTAACTTGTAATTCCTTACCACCACAAAAAGAGCATCTGTAAATATTTTTGAACATATGGGTCCTTTTCCTTTTTCTTTGATCTCTTTTGGGATGTGAACTTAGTAGAAGTATTGTGGGTCAAAAGATATACCCAATTCAATATCCTTTTCAGCATAGTTCCAAATTGTTTTCTAGAATAGCTGAACCAATACATAGTTTCACACATAGTACATTAATGTACCTGTTTTTCCACATTCCCTCCAATATATGTCATTTTCCTTTTTTGTTGTTTTCACCTATTTGATGTATGTCAGGGGTACCTCAGAATTGTTGGGAAATGGTTCTTATTCTTATAAATTTGACTCAGTTCCCTATATATCTTAAAAATGAGACATTTATCAGAGCAATTTACTGCAAAAATTTTCCCTCAGTTTCTGGTTTCTCTTTTCTTTTTAGCCAAATTGGTTTTTCTTATGCTCAAATCTTTTTATTTTATGTAATCAAAAATGTCTGGCCTGTGAACCTCTCTATTTCTCATTTGAGAACAAGGACGTCCCCTCTCCAAAGATCTGACAGATAATTTCTTTCATGCACCTCTAATTTGAGCATGATGTTACCTTTTATGACAAAATTGTTTACCTACTTAGAGATTGTCTTGGTATATCATGTGAGATGTTGGTCTATGCCAGGGGTGCAGAACTTACATCCTCAAAGCCACATGTGGCCTTGTAGTGCAGCCTTTTAACTGAGTCCAAGTTTTACAGAACAAATCCTTTTATTAAGGAGATTTGTTCTATGAAATTTGGATTCAGTCAAAGGCGCACTTGGGAACCTAGAGGGTGTTTTGGGTTTTTTTCTTTATTTTACCAGTCTGATTTCCAGTTTTCTCAACAATTTTTTTTGAGTAGTAACTTCTTGCCTGGGATATCTGGGATCTTTGTGTTTACCAGATATTAGATTACTGTGCCCATTTGCTTCTGTATAATGTGTACCTAATCTGTTCTACAAATCAACCTCTCTGTTTCTTAGCCATTACCAAATTGTTTCAGTGATTATGGATTTGTATTATCATTTGAAATCTGATACTGCCAGACATCTTTCCTTTCCACTTTTTTTCATCAATCTCATAATATTCTTGCCCTGTTGCTTCTCCAGATGAATTTTTTTTCCTGGTCTTATAAAGTAGTCCTTTGGTAGTTTGGTGCAGCGCTAAATAAATTAATTTAGATAGTATTGTCACTTTTATTCTATTGACTCAGCCTACCCATAGACTTCAATACTTTTCAAACTGACTCATTCCATTTCTGGAGAGCTCTGCTGAGAAGTTTTTTTTACATTTTGGCTAAATTTACCTTTACCTCTCTGTACCTTCTTCCCATAATGCCTTCTTTCCGGAGGACAAAAAAATCAAGCTTAATCTCTCTTGTGCATGATAGTCCTCCAGATACTTGAGAATAACTATCTTGTATCCAAACAAGTCATCTCTTCTCTGCTCAAACATTTCTAGCTCCTTCAGCTACCTTTGTATGTATTCTCTCTGGTCTATAGTCCTCTCACTATTCTGGCCACTTTTCTCTGAATCCCTTCCAATTTGTCAATGTCTGTGGTAAAATGCAGCTATCAGTACTGAACACACTACTCCAGATGTGGTGTGGCTAGGGTAGAAGAAAATAAGACTCCTACCTTTCTAGTCAAGCAATCAATCCATCAGCACCTACTGCATGCCCTGCCAGGAGATTACACTCTAATGAGGGTAGCAAGAGCAGTAGAAAATAGATGTACATAATATGCATATATATGTATACATTTATTAAATATGGTATAAACATAAAGTTAATAAATACAAATATATCCAAAGTATTTCAATACAAAGTTGGTTGGGAGGGAAGGCACCAATACAAAGTTCTTTAGGGGGATCAGGAAAGCCTTCATGCAGAAGGTGCTGCCTAAGCTGTATCGTGAAGGAAGAGAGGGACTCTATGAAACCAGAATGAGGAGAGAGTGCCTTGCAGCCATGTTGGACAGCCAAAACAGAGGGTCCAGAGTGGAAATGAAGTGTTGTATCTGAGAAACAGAGAGAAGCTTAGTTTGGTGAGATCTACAGGAGTAGATTAATGTCCAGAGAGGTGGAAAGATAGGGCAGGGTCAATTGGGTAGGACTTCAAAAGCTGAACAGAATTTTTATTTTATTTTAAAAGTAAGAGGAAGCCACTGGAATTGGCTGAATAAGGAAATAATCTGGTCAGCTCTACAACTGAGGAAAATCACATTGGCAGAATTGTGTAGAATAGATGAGTGGTGAAAGACTTGAATCGGAGAGGCTAGTTATTAAGGGGAGATGAGGGCCCAAGGTGATAATGGTGTGAATAGAGGGAAGGGGTAAGATATGAGAGATGTTAGGAAGGTAGAAATAGCAAGCTTTGTGCAACTGGGAGGATGTTTGAAGTGAGAGAGTGTGAGAAGTCTCCAAACCTGGGAGAATAGAAGGATGGTGGTGCTTTTAAAGGAAATGGAGAAGTTTGGAAGAAGGGAAGTAGAAAGGAAAGAAGGAATAAGCATTTATTAATGCTTCCTATGTGCCATGCACTGTGCTAAGTACTTTCCACATATTTCATTTGATCCTCATAACAACCTGTGAGTTAGATTCTGTTATTATGTTCATTTTACAGTTGAGGAAACTGAGACAGATGAAGTAAAATGACTTGACCAGTATTACATGACTAGTAAGAACGTCAGGCTGAAGTTAAATTCGAATTCCATGTGCCCCCTAGCTGCCTCGGTAGTAGTGATCAGGATTGATACTCAGGAAAAAGACTGGGCTGGGATATCTAAACCTGGGAATCATCTGCATTGAGATGATAGTTAAACCCATGGGACCTGATGAATCTATTGAGAAGGAAAATAGAGGGGAAAAAAGGAGAGGACTCGGAACAGAATCTGAGTATTATGCTTTCCTTTATTCAGCCTATAGTCACATTCAACATTTTTAGTTGCCACGTTTCAATGTTACCTTATATTGAGCATGCAATCCACTAACCATCTGATGGTTTTCATGAGAATTCTGTTCTCAAATGTTTCCCTCTTCCAGTATACTAATGAATTTCATAGAATCATAGATTTAGAGCTAGAAGAGGGACATTAGAGTCCATCTATTCACCTTTGTTCTCTAGATGGGGAAACTGAGGCCCAAAGTGGTTCGGTGACTTGTCCAAAGTCACACACAGAGTTAAAGAGAAACAGACCACATGAACTTCCTCCTCCCCACAGGGGACCTAGTAAATAGAGAATCTTAGACTCTCTGAAATTGAAGGGATTTTGAAGGGGGAACCAAACTTATGTTCCATAGACATGAATCAGGTCATGCTCCTTCCTCACTATCTTTAGAAGCTCCCTATTGCCTAAGTTATATTGAGATTCCTGCTGCTTGCAATTGTGGCCTTCCATACCCTGCCTTTCCAGTCTTATGACCTACTATTCCTTTCTATGTACTCAATGCTGTAGTCAAGCTAGTCTCTAACTTACTACCTGCACTCTCCCACTTCCATACCTTTTCCCATTCCACTTTTGGAGAGTAATTATTGCTTTGAAAATTTTCCTTGTGTTGAGCTAACGTGTGTTTTCCAGTTCTATTTCTGCCCTCTTGGACAAAGTCAAAGTAGTTTAATTTTTCTTCCTCATCATAGCCTTTCAGATATTTGAAAATAGTTAAGTATTTCTCCTCCCTCCTTCCATTCATGATCTTCTCTCCCCATGTCCCCTGCAACCCTGCTATGTCATCTCTTCTCCTGGGTAAACATTCACATTGGCCAAGGGGCAGCTAGGTGGTACAGTGGATAGAACACCAGTGCAGGAGTCAAGAGGACCTGAGTTCAAATCTCACCTCAGACACTTGACACTCAGTAGCTGTGCAACCTTGGGCAAGTCACTTAACCCCAATTGCCTCATCCTGGGGCATCTCCAGTCATTCTAATGAATATCTGGTCACTGGATTCAGATGGCTCTGGAAGAGAAGTGAGGTTAGTGACCTGCACAGCCCTCCCTCACTCAAAAACAAAGTCAAGTGCGAGTCATGTCATTTTTTCTCTGATGGCATGGTCTTCTTCAGCAACGAAGGACAAACACACATACACACATTAGCCAGATGGCCTCAGCGCCTGACTTTTTCCAGAGGACCCTTCAAAACTAAACTTCCTCCAGACTCTCAGGGACTCTAATTTGAGTCTATATCTGAATGTCCCTCTTGCTGTAGGCTGTCTGTTGTTGACTTCCCTTGGGCAACTTCTAAATTTAGGGCCAGATCCCAAAACCAAAGCAAATATGTTGGTTCCTGAACTGAGGACCCCTTTATCTCTACTTTATGGATGACAGTGGCAAGTCTCTTTTCCTGTCCAGACTTCTGTTTCCTTTTCAGTAAACTGGATTGATTATGAACAAACAAGAGAATGGAATGAAAAGAGCTTTCAAAAGTATGAGGGATAATGAAGATGGGCTCGGGATGTCTGAAGAAATATTGACAAAAAGCCTAGCTCCAAAACCTTTTGTCCCAGAGTCCTTTCCCCACACTGCTATCAACCAGCAACAGGCCCTGAACATCCGCTTACCTCTCCATGCAGGTATTTTTTTATTTCAATAAAACTTTTATTTATTTTCAACCTTCACTTTTATGAGATTTTGAATTCCAAATTTTTTCCCTTCCCCAAGACAGTAAGCAATCTGATGTAAGCCATACATGACAATCGTATTAAACTTATTTCCACATTAGTCATGTTGTAAAAGAAGGATCAGAACAACAGAGAAAAAAACACAAGAAAGAAAAACAGACAAAAAAAGTGAAAATAGTCTGCTTCCATCGGCATTCAGACTCCATCATCCTTTTTCTGGATGTGGATAGCATTTTTCATCACGAGTCTTTTGGAGTTGCCTTAGATCCTTGTGTTACTGAGAAGAGTTAAGTCTATCAAAGTTGTTCCTCGCACAGAGATACTGTTACTGTGTGCAGTGTTCTTCTGGTTCTGCTCACTTTACTCAACCTCAGTTCATGTAAGTTCAGGTTCTTCTGAAGCCTGCCTGCTCAGTGATATTCCATTACATTCATATACCACAACTTGTTCAGCCATTCCCCAGTCGATGGGCATCCCCCTCATTTTCCAATTCTTTGCCACCATAAAAAGAGCTGCTATAAATATTTTTATACATGTGGGTCCTTTTCCCTTTTTCAGTAAAACATTTGTTAAGCACCAAGCATGGGCAGGGCCCTGGGTTTAGCACTGAGGATATAAAAATAGATACAAAATAGATCCTGCCATCAAGGAGAGTACAATGTAACATGGTACCATACATAACTATGATATAATGGAGAGGGAGGGAAAATGTTCAAAGCAGAAATACAAGTGAAACAATAGCTAGATTATGGAAGACCTTAAAAGCTGGGCAGAGGATTTTGCTTTTTATTCAGGAGGCAATAGGGAAGTACTGCATGTTTTTGAGCAAAGGAGTAAGGACCAGATCTGTGCCTAAAGATTAGTCTGGCAAGGACAAGGGATTATAAGTGGACAGCTAGAGTGCTCAGCTGGTAGCCTTGTGGTATCAGGGAAAAGGCATTGAAGACCTCCCATGATTCGGGTAGATCCTCTGCAGCAAAGTGATGGAAGGAGTTGCACAAAAGATGGACAGGCTGAGCAGATATAGACAGGCCATGATCATTGTTGGAGGCAACAAGTAAACCAAGTAGGTTGCAGAACCATTTCAATATCTGGGTCTGGCAGTGGCATGAAGGATGGATTAGCTAGAGGAAGAGGGTTTGAAAGATGCTGTGGAGAGAATATCTTTTTAGGTTTGGGGTGGACAAAATGCCCTTTGAGGTTTCTTCCAGCATAAAGATTCTGGGAGTCTTTCTGGGTAACTAAGGAGAGAAATACAAAACAAGGCCCTTATGGTGGAACCGGAAGTAGGAGAAGGAGGTGTTGCTCTTTCTCATTGTAGACCTCCATTCCCACCCCAGTTCATTTCTATTGAATCACAGGTTCCCACACTCTTAGTAGAGGAGATGCTTTCTCACTTCCAAGTGAAGTTAAGTTCCTTTCATTCATTCAACAATTTCTTCATCAAACATTTATTAAATGTCTTTTGTATGCAGAGAACAGTGCTGAGCTTTAGGAAAAAATGTACAGAATTAGATAAAACATGACCCCCTGGCCCCATACAGCTCATGAGGGAAGCACTTGTTCTCTGTATTTCCCCATGTCAAAGTGACTTGGCATGGATTCAGTCTTCCCAGCTCTTTTCCCAAAGCAAGGACCACTTGCTGGGAGAGCAGCAATACAAAGATCTGATAGAAGCACCCCATGTTTCAAGAGGTGGAAAGAAAGGAAAGAGTCAAATTGTAGACATAGATTGAGAATGTGTCCTCAGGTTGAAAGTCAGAACATAGTGGGGCCTAGTGGGCCAGCTAGGGAGCCTCCAGGGTAAAGGGACTATTCTAAGATGATGTAATGTCTTAGGTGGCACATATTTGTGACCAGAGTTTGGTTCATTTGGGGGCCAACATCTGGTTTCACTTGGGGTCCAGAGTCAGAGTTCAACCTGTGGCTGGGAGTCAGGGTTAAGATTAAATCTGTGTCTTTGTAGGTTCTGTGCTTATAGATTCAGTCAGTATCAGATGAGTATATCAGATGATACTTGGGAGAGATCTGTCCCAGGCAGTGAGAGGTGTGGCTATCAGATGGGACAGAGGCCAGTTTCCTGGAGTAGGTGGGCAGAACCAGGGGCATGGCCAGAGAAAGGATTGGCTAGATGGTAGCCTGTAGGGTGGGCAGGTGAAGGAGGACCCCAGAATCCAAGTCCCGCCCCAACCTAGCCTCATTGTGAATCCAGGAATCACGGTTTGAGCCCAGTCTCTGTTCTGCCAGGTGCAAAGTGTGAGTAACCTCTTTCCTGGAATCAAGGGGATCCCACAACCAGCACTCTTCCCCTGTTAGTCTGGTTTCCTGGGGCTACGGGCATCTTCTCAGGGTTGGGACTCCAGCTTCCATGCCAGGTCAGCAGCCCATTAGATGCTAGTGGAAGGGAAACTGTGCTCTCTACCCCTAGCAGAGAGTAGAACCCTGGGTCAAAAGTCAGTCTTCTAGTGTCAGTTCTGTCCCTTGACTCACTGTGTAGCCTTGGACAGTCCCTTTCCTTTCCTGGACCTTCACCTTCCCTCTCTCTAAAATGAGGGGATTCTACTGGATAGTCCCCAAGGTCATTTTCAACCCTGTTCTGTGCTTTTATGATTTGAAAGAAAGGGGATCAAGGCTAATTAAATCTAGAGTCAAGGGCTGGGGAGCAATAAGCTCCTAACACTAGCCCGTGTCCCTCCCAAAAGTAAGAGAGTCCAGGTTTAGAGAAGATGCATCCTATACCTTTCTTACCTAATTCACAGAAAGCTTGGCAAGAGAAAGGACTAAGACTGAGAGAGGTAAGGGGCCAGACCCTGGGGCCCTGGCATCCAGCCCAGGGAGGGACTTGGGTGGAATAAGAACTGCTGGGCCATAGCTGAGATCTGGCTGTGCCTGAGGGTGGGATGGGACAGTGGGGGCGGTTCCTTTGAGGCTTCTTCCCCAGCTGCTCTCCCAGGCTACTCCATGGTCACTCTTGGGTACTGAGGAGGAATGTGGTTAGACCAGATTAGATGGGAAGTACCTGAGACCCCCTCTTCTCTACACCAGCATGATCCAAGGGAAGGATTCTTGGGTTACAATGGGATCCAAGTCTCTGCTCTTCTGTTGATCCATTTGGACAAGTTCTTTCCCAGTCTTTGAGTCCCAGTTTCCTTCTCTGTAGAATCAGGAGTTGGATTTGGCCTCTTCTAGCTCTTAGCTCTCTACTCTCTCTTCTCCCGGTCTTTTGTCGGTTTTTTTTTTTTGGTCTCTTATTTTCTTTTGTCTTTTAAAATGTCTCTTTCTGTGTTCCTGCTTCTCTTTCTCAAGTTTCCTGTTTCTTACTATATCTCTTTTGTTTCAGTCTCTCTGTATCTTTTTCTGTCTTTCATATGCCTCTCTGTTTTTTTCTTTGTCCATATGTATATGTCTCTCGGTCTTTGCTCATTGTATCTCTGTCCATTTCTGTATTCCTCTTTCTCTTGACTTCTGGCCCTCTCTCAATACTCTGTAAGAGTCAGGTCTCCTTGAATCTTAATCTCAGTAGTCCCATGGGCCCTGGTCTCTCCCCCTTCCTCATGTCCCCTCAGGCCCCCTCAGGATGCTCCCTGCCGCCTCTCAGCCCCTGGACCCTGAAGGGACTGTGTTTCGAATGCGCTTCACTTCTCTGGCCTATTGGGTCATCACCTTCCCCGTCTTCGGCTTCTTCTTCTGCATCTTCTGGTCCCTCTTATTCCACTTTGAATACACAGTGGCTACTGACTGTGGGGTGAGTGCTGGGGCCTGTGGAATGGGGGTGGTTGGAAATGTTCTACCAGAAGGGAGGAACTAGATAGAGCTGCTAGGGAAGATGAGAGAGCTCCAGCTACTTAAGAGACACAAAAGGAAGGAAGAAGAAACTTGAAGAGAGGCAGGTATAAGGATTCTCTGCCCTTCTGCCTCTGCCCCCTGGGCCCAAAGGCCTGTCCTGCTTCTGATCAATTCATCTCAAAATGGGGATGTCACTCTTGGGGAAATAGATACTTGTTGCAGAGAACCCTGAGCTGAGAGCCAATAGACTGGGTTCTGGTCTTAGTTCCTGACTTTGTGACTTTGGTCAAATGCCTTCTACCTTTCTGGTCCCCTCCTCTATAAAAAGGTGATTAATCCATTGGTTTCTGCTCTTATCTTTGAGCTCTAATATTTCTTTGTTCTACCCTCTTAAGATTCAGTGATTGAATTCAATAAACATTTACTAGGTGCTGGCTCTATGCAAGGCCCATTCAACAGGTGCAATGATTAAAACCAGTGTAGTCCCTGCCCTTAAGATTTTATAATCTGTGGGGGCCTCCTACACAAATAGCTCTCTGGGCTTTTTCCTGGTTAGATGACATCTGTAGTATCCTGTTCAGTTCTTGATCCACATTTTAGGACGGTCTTTGACAAACTAGAGCATAGCCATAAGAAGGCAAACAGCATCATAAGGAGACTAGAGGGACTTCACCTAGGATTTTTTTTTTTAATAAGACAGTTGGGATTAAGTGATTTGCCCAGGGTCACACAGGTAGTAAGTGTTAAGTGTCTGAGGCTGGCTCTGAACTAAGGTCCTCCTGACTCTGGGGCTGGTGCTCTATCCACTGTGCTACCTCGATGCCCCACCTAGGATATTTAAAGGAATTAGGAATTCTTAAGCTGGGGAAGAGAAGACATGTGGGGTATCTTCTAATATCTGAAGGACTGTCATATATAAGAGGAATTAGATTCTGTTTTTTCCCCAACAGTAGAATAGTAGGGCAAGTAGTGGAGGAAAGGGGCAAAAAAAACCAGGTTTAGTGGTAAGAAAAAACTTACTAACAGAACTTACCAAAAATGAAATGAACTCCTCCAGGGTGCAGAGGTACCAGATTCTAAGGGAAGTTCCAAGGTGAGGCCTGATGTTAAAGTCTGAAAAGTCAGCAGCACATTCAGGATGGGAAACTGATGAAGGATAGACCAAGGGTGGGGAACCTGCAGCCCTCTAGGTCCTTGGGTGCCGCCTTTAGATTGAGTCTAAGTTTTACAGAATAAATCCTTTGTTCGGTGAAATTTGGATTCAGTCAAAAGGTCACACTTGAGAACCTTGGCCTTGAGGCTGTAGGTTCCCCACCCCTGGGATAGACTCTCTGGCTTTTTCTGTGATTCTCAAAGGTCAATGGCACCTGATCCCTAAAATCTTCTTCCCCTTTATTCTGCTACTATATCTGGGATATCTCAACTTCCCGTTTTTCTTCTCTGCCCACAGTAGTGTTGTGTGTTTTCTCTAGGGTTTGTTCACAAGGATAAAGAGAATGTACAGAGTCATAAATAGTAACTTAGGGGATTGTCATTACACAGGCATAGAGAAGAAATGTGCCCAATCACAGATAATAAGTTTTCTCAATTTTCTTTGCTGTTCTTTTGAACTAAGCTTTCTCTAATATTCCCTTTTCTTGGAATCGTCTCTAGACCTTAGTGTCTGACTCCAAGCTGGTCTCAGATGTGAATAAATTTTCTGCACCAGAATATCCCTCAAATGGCTAATGCTTTACCCAAAAGAGTGTACTAGATCAAACTCATTGGCCTATTTTATAATCTCTATTTCACCCTCAGTCAATCAGCCCTTTCCTTCTATCAAGGAGAAACTTGCCATCACTTAAAAATATATTGTGAAGGAGGACCTCTTCTAAAGTCTTCACTAAAGTACTCTATATGACATGGGAAATTTGAAAAGAGGAGAGATCACTTTCAGGTGAGGGAATTGGGAAAGATGTCATGGAGGTGTTTGTATGTAAGCTAGATCTTGAAGGAAGAGTAGTAGTTCTGGTGAGGAAGGAACACATTCCAGTCATGGGGGAGAGTCTGCACAAATGTACTGAGATAGGAGAGGGATCAGGGAATAGCTGGTACTCCAGTTTAGATGAAGCATATATTATATGAAGGGAAGTAATATTTTATAAGGCTGGAAAAGTAAGTTGGGATCATATTGTGGGGAGCATTGAATGCCAAACTGAGGAATTTTAACTTTATTTGGTAGACAATGGAAAGCCATTGCAAAGTTTTGAGTTAAGGAGGAATATGGTCAGACCTAGAGACATGCAGCAACTAGGTGGAATAGTGGCTAGAGCATTGGAAGGCCTGAATTCAAATCCTGCCACACAGATACAAGCTGTGTGACCCTGGGGTAGTCACTCAGCCTTTATCTGTCTCAGTTTCTTCAGCTCTGAAATGAGGGTAATAGTAACACCTTCCGGGATTGTTGTGAGGATCTAATGAGCTGTATCTGTAAAAGGCTTCACAAACCTTAAATGCTAGCTGTTGTTGTCATTGCTTCGTTAGAACTTTCCTAATCTGTGCATTAGGAAGGTTACTCAAGCAGTATTTAAAGCATGCATTGGAGAGGGTGACATCGGAGGCTAATGCCGTGGTCTAGGGAGGGAGGATGATTTATAAGGCCCTTTCCAACTCTGTCTTTCCAGGCAAGGATCTAGACACTATGAGAAGAAGAGGGACAAGTGAGAATTTTAGGCTGATTTTCGAACTGGAGTAGGGGAGGGGAAACGTGAAGATCTTCGGCAAAGGGATCTCTCCCCTTGCTTCCCCTCTTCTGAGCAAGTCTGTGCTTTACTGTTGTTCAGGCATTCAGTCACCAAGGCTTCATGATTTCGTAGGGATTTTCTTGGCAAGGACACTGGAGTGGGTTGCTATTTCCTTCTCCAGTGGTTTGACTTTTGTTACAACTCTCTACTATGACCTGTGTGTCTAGCTTATTGTTTCATTGAGTGATGCAAGCCTGTCTGCCAGTGCCACAAGGCAGTGATCTGGGGGGAAGGGATGTTCAGTAGTTTCAGTACTTAGTTCCCTCCATGTCAAAAAATGTGTTCTGAAGCCTTCCTCCTCCCATTTTGTGCCAAATAACGTTGTGATAAAGACAGAAGGGGGAAGAGACTAAGGCCCTTCCTTTCTATCTTTCTCCTGGGCCCCTTGTCTGATTGGGAAGATGAAACTTCCATATAGAGGCAGTGTGGTTCCTAAAAGCTGTAGGAACTTTGAGAAGGGAGAGATCCTTGAAGGCTGAGGGGCAGGGCATCTAAGGTTCTAAGAAGAGGTGAGGAGAGTTCTGGGCTTTAAAGGGAGGAAGCTTTCTGGGCTCCAAGTAGAGGGATAGATAGGAAACTTGCAGGTTACATTTATAGGGTCGGTGGGTTGTCCAGTTTAGCAAAAGAGGGAAGGGCAAATGAGTGGGTGTGGGAGGTTGAGGCAGTACTCTGTAGTCCCCAGATGCCAGGCTAAGGAATATGGACTCTCTTCTATAGGCTATGGAGAGCCATAACAGCTTCTTGATCAAGGCAGGTTTATGATTAGATCTAGGCTGTGGAAAGATGATCCTGACTTCCTGCAGAGGGGAGATAATGGGAAGAAGGAGGCTGCAGCCATATGGATAAGACGTCTTAAGGTCTCAGGTGGAATTTGTGTGGATAGCGAAAAGAAGAAATGGACAGGGAAATTTGGAAGGGGAGAAGGGACAGGCCTGGGGACTCATTAGGTGTGGGGAAGGGGAATGATTTTTAAGGTTCCTTTCAGCTCTTAAGTTCTGTGGTGACTATGAGTCTAACATAACTCCAAGGATACTTAGTGCCTTAAAATACAGGAATGAATAATGGTAGAATTTCAGGGGTAATAATGGTAGGGGGAGGGGCAGGAGGAGAGGAGACTGGAAGGATCGTTTAGGCAGAAGGTGCTCTCTGTTCTCTGCTTTGCCAATCATTGTTAACTTAAAGATCTCCATTTGAGGTTGTGAAGGACAATACTGGAGTACTTACAGGTGGAGCCACGCGGAGAGGGGGAGACAAAGATGAGTTCAGTATGTTATGTAGTTTGTACCTAGTAAAGCACCTCAATACAGCTGAGACAGTACTGCTTCTTGAATCAGAGGAACTGGGTCCACATCTCACCTCATTCAAGTTCTACCTCTGTGACCTTGGACACACTCGGATGTGGGCCTGAGTTCCTCTGTAACAAGAAGGGGTAAAACTAGATACCTTCTGAGGACCCTAACAGCTGTAGATCTGTGACCCTATATGTTGAATTGTGCAACCACCAACTCTACGTAGAACACTGAGTTACATGTGGCAGTGGATGGGGTTGGACTTCAATAACATAATTTACCTAAAACATGGTCCATGCCTTTAGGAACTCACAGCGTGGTAGGGAACAAGACACAAAGAAAGCTCACTGCAAGACATACTAATATGTGACATATATCACAGAGATGATAAGAAAAGATGTAATCTCAAGGAAAAATCATTATGGTTGAGGGATCATAGGAAACTTCTTGGAAAAATTGGATATTGAGGTAAGAATTCAGAATGATCCCCCTTCCCTAGCTCAGAGCCCCTCTATATCACTCCTCATTCTCTATTCCTTTGCTTCAGCCCCTGGAGAAGAGGTTGCTAAGAACAGTCTATCTACTTATGTGATTGATATCACGTCTCTGGTCTCTTCTGGCAACTTGCCTCTTCCATCATTTCCTCTCTTACCTATCTCATCTTTATCCACTAGCCCCTTCTTTGCCACTTAAAGCATGCCCAGATCTTCTTTATCCTTTAAAAAAACTTCCCTTGGCTCTACTTTGTCCTCAAATTCTTATCATCCTATATGGCTTCTCCCTTTCACAGTCAAATTTCTTGAAAATGTTTATACCCTTGTTATCTTATTTTCCACTCATTTCTCAAACCTTTGCAATCAGGCCTACTGAAACTGCTCTTCAGAGGTTACTAACAATTTCTTAACTGCTAAATCCAATGTTATTTTTTCATACTTCTTCTTCTTTAAGTTCTCTAGGGTTTGATACAGTTGACTATCCACTCCTCTTCTTGGATACTGTCTTCTCTCCTTGCTTTCCTTACATTGCCCTCTTCAGGGACTCCTGAAGAGTTACCTGTCTGACTGAGCCCTTAAGTCTTCTTTGGTAGATCATCTTCCTTTTCCTATTACTAAGTGTGAGTGTATTCCAAGTTTTTGTACTGGGCTTTGCTCTCTGTAGCCTTTCTTGGTGATTTCATCTGCTCTCATGTGTTCAGTTAGCATCTCTATGTAGGAGACTCTCAAATCTCTATTTCCAGCCCCATTCTCTGTCCTGAACAGAGTCTGCTGACAGTTCTGAGTATTCTATCAACATCTCAAAATTAATGTTTGAAAAAAACTTCATTATTGTCCTCTAACTCTGCCCTCCCTCTCAGCTTCCCTATTTCAGTTGAAGGCATTAACTTTCTTTAGTAAGAACCTTATTTAGGTTCTTACTAAAGGAATCTTCTTTGACTTCTTCCTCTCCTTCATCTCCTATATTTTATCAGCTGCCAAGTCTTGTCAGGTTCTCCTCCATAACATTTCTTGCATCTGTGATATTTCTTGTATGAGAGAGACAGTGTGGCATACTAGATAGGACTTTGGATCAGAAGTTAACATGACTGACATTGAAACCTGTTGCTGATTCTTACCAGCAATGTGACTGTGGACAAATCACAGAGCCATAGTTTCATCATTTGTAAAATAGAGGAATCTGTATCCATAGCATCTTTCTCAGAGGGTTTCGTGAGGATCAAATGAAATTAATTTATATAGAAACAGCAGTTATTTTTTTGTCAGTGCCCTTTACACCATTCACATGACCACTATGCTAGTTCAGGCCCTTATCACCTCTTGCCTGAAATATTGCATTAGCTCCTAACTGGTCTCCCTGTGTTCAGTCTCCTCTTTCTTTAGTTATTTTCCACACTGTTGTCAAGTGAACCATGTTGCTCCCCTGCTCAGAAATTTCCAGCACCTCCTTTTTTGCGTTTTACACCTCAGCCTGGCAGTTTAGGGGCCCTCCACAACTTCTCTCCTGACTGCCTTTCCCTCCTTATTTTACACTGCTCTCATCATCCATCTCCATGACTTGGCATGGAGCATCCTTCCAGACTTGAGGGCACTCTGTTCTCATGTCTGCACTTTCAAACATCCTTCAAGGCCCAGATCATGTGTCATCTCCGACTGGTAAGCCTTTCCTAATTCCCTCCACCCTGTCCTGTTGTAATGTTCTCCTTTTTCAGATTGTCTTATCATTGTGTATTATGTAGGACTTAGGCTGGCATATAGTAGTTGCTTAATAAATGTTGATTAAGTCAGTGTTATATCCATGAGAAGAGTGTAAGCTCTTTGAAAGCAGGGAGTTTTCAGATTTTAATTCTACTCAGAACAGTCCTTTGCACATCCCTGTTTTCATCCATATGGCGAATTTGCAATAATAAAGCTTCAGCCCTTGATTTTCAACTTATAAAAAATTTCCTAGACCCCCAAGAGACTGAGTAACTTCCTTAAGGTCATACAGCTATTATGGGAGATTTGGACTCAGGTCATCCTGCCCCTGCAGCTAGCTCTCTATCCATTCTGACATGGACCCCTGACTGGCACAGAGTAAGCATGTGATAAATGTGTGCTGAATTGAATTGAAATGAAAGCAAAATAGATAGAGAGGCTGTTCTAGGTCTAGGATATAATGTAAACAAAAATAGAGAGGCAAGAGAGCCTCCTTAGGGAGACTGAGATTAATCCATTTTGACCTGAGGAAATTGACAGAAAGTGATACTGGAAAGGTAGATATGTAGAGTTCACTCTCCTTCTCCCTGGGCTCCATCTGGAGGCCTGGGAATTGATGATAATGATGATGATGATGATGATCTATTTCTTTCTTTGTAAGATCTATAAAAAGTACTTTGCTGACAACAACCCTGAATGTAGGTAATGTATTAAAATCCTCATTTTATAGATGAAGAAACTGAGGTTCCACTGACTCGTCAAGGCTTTGTGTCTGATTCAGGGTGGGGGTAGGAATAGACATAGAGCACTCCCTTATTGAGCTCCTGGCCTGACTGGGGAGAGAGTTCTCCATTTGGTGAGAGAGGAGGGAGCATTCTGAAAATAGCGCAGGGTGGTTCTTACTGTCAGGGATGCAGAAAATATCATCCCGGGCTCGGATGGTTAGGGAAGGCTGCATAAAGGAGGTCGGCTTTGAAAGACACTAGTAGGAGTAAGGATAACAAAACATTCTTAAATTTCCATGGTTCACTGACATGCCTGGGATGGCACTCTGGTGATAACGTTGATGACGACCGTGATGATAGCACCATTTTGGACAATGATTAGTTGTGTGGCTGTCAGTAAATTATATCTGCTCCCTGAGTTTCCCATAGTTTCTTCAGCTGTGAAATAGGGGTAATTATCCTTACACGGGCTACCTATCTCATAGAGTAATTGTAAAGAAGATACTTTGTAAGCCGTAGGCTTGTTGTAAGATAGAGTGGTCAGGTTGCCACACTTTCCCTGGAGGTTGAACCATCCTGGGGGTTGAACCTCCAAGACCTGGCCCACTCCACCCCATCCCTCTTTGCCTTAGGTGCCCAATTATCTTCCATCGGTGAGTTCAGCTATTGGTGGGGAAGTGCCCCAGCGGTACGTCTGGCGTTTCTGCATCGGCCTGCACTCTGCCCCCCGTTTCCTGGTGGCCTTTGTCTACTGGAACTACTACAGGAGCTGCCCTTCACCCTGCTTTGGCTATGACCAGCTCTGCCTTCTCAACTTGGGTCTCAACCTCCTGGAGAATGTGGCCCTGCTTCTGCTCACCTATGTCTCCTCCTCAGAGGACTTCAGTATGTGGCCTAAGCCTGATTTTGGGAGCCCCCATTCTGAGGGGGAGACATGGCACTTGTCCTCATGGAGCCCCCAGGCTGAGGAGAAAACACTGCCCTTTCCCTCAGGGAGTGACAGGCTTAAGGGGGATACATGGCTCCTATGTTCAGGGGGCCCTGAGCCTGAGGGATCCAGACTTGGAGGCCTGGAATAGGAGGGGGACCCCCATGGGGAGGGTCCTTGGGTTGCAGGGGAGTGGGGCAAGCTCATTATTCCCTCCTTCTCCAGCCATCCATGAGAACGCCTTCATCGTGTTCATCGCAGCAGCTCTGGGCCACATGCTGTTAACCTGTATCTTATGGCGTCTGACGAAGAAACATACAGTAAGTTTGGAGGTAAACATCACTGCTCACTCTTGTTGGCTTTAGGGGCTTGAGAACTGGGTTTGGGCAGAATGAGGAGTGGGGCAACAGAACTCAGGATTGGGAGGGTGGCATATAGAAGACCAAAGGACATGGGATGGAAAGTGGGAGCCCTCAGAGGGATCAGGAGAGCCTGGGTCCACACTGGGGTCTGGGTACTGAGGTCATGGGGAGAAGGAGGCCAGGTCAGAAGCCAGAGATATGAGGAGTCAAGGACTTTGGTAAGAACTCTTGGTGGGGTATGGAGGGAAGTATAAAACCCTGAGAAATGTATGAGGTGGAGTTACAAGCAGTGACAGAACTTGCCAGAAGGTATTTCTGCTTGGAGGTGTCTGGAGTTTCCTTGGTACACATTTCCCTCAGTCTTATTGAATGTTCGTTCTCTATCTTTCTTCTGGCATTTCTCTCTCTGCCTAAAGCCATTTGTGTGCGTCTTTTAAGTGTTACCTCGTCTTTCTGAGGTTCAGTAACCTCATCTATAAATTCTTAAACCAGGTACAACCTCATAGGGTTGTGGTGTGGTAAAGTTTGTCAGTCTTAGAGACAACATGACCATTAAAGAAATGTACATCCTGATCATCACCATCCTCTTTGGCTATCACAGTGAAGATCTCTGGCTTTCAATGTGTCTTCACTGCTTCTGACCCTTTCTGTGGGTCTCTGGCTGCCTCTGTCTGCCTCTCCCTTTGCCTCTTGGGTCAGATCCCTGTCTCTCACTTCTGCTTCTCCCACTCGAAAACCCTTTTCTCTGTCTAGTCTGAGGGCACAGGTGGAATATGGACACCAGGGGGCAGTGTGTTCCTGGCTAGAGCCTTCTGGGTGAGAGCAGATTGACTAGACCCAGTTGGGGAAAGGATAATGTGGGGGTGGAGGCATTGAAGCCCCTGTCAGAGACAGAAACTTTCTTCTCTGCTTCACCCCTCCCCCCCAGCTGTGCAGAAGTTAATTGCAGAATGGCAGTCGGGTGTTCTCTTGTGCCCCCAAGCAACAAGACTTTCTCCAACTCCTCCACTGCACAAGTCTTTCCCTGGATGCCAGGGAGGCAAATGGTCCTAGTGTCTGAGACAGGACAGGCCTCACGCTGCCTGAATCAAAGACTCCAGGAACAAGGATGGGGCAAAGTGTGGGATGGAGAGATGGAAGATAGAGGGATGAGGGGATGGGGAGATGGGTGGGGTTAGACCCATAGAGATGAGGAATGGAGATAAAAAATGGGCAACAGAAATGGAATGATGAGGAGATGGGAAATGGAGGGTTTAGAAGATGGGAAATTGGGAAAAGGGGAAATGGGGGCACAGGGAAATGTAGAGAAATGAAGACCTAGATGACTATAGAACCTGGGGCCCTGGGTAGGCCTCCACGTTTGAATGACAGGAAGGAGTTGGTTGAATGCAGGCGGGTGATGTGGGGGAGGGCGATGTGGCTGCTCTAACGGCTTCTCCACCCCCTCTCTTTCCCCTGTGGTTTCCTCCTTCTCCAGTAACTGCAGAGGAGGGAGTTCTAGTGGCAGTGGCCCTGGGTGGCTTAAAAGGTCTGGGACGCCAGTACTGGGGCCAGACTTAGGGAGCCCAGAATAGAGAAGGATCCGTTCAGATTTAGGCCTGGGTTGGTAGATGGCTCAATTTCTGTGGGTTCTCTGGAAGAGAAGGCTCTTATGAGGCAAGGGAAAAGTAACAAGTTTATATCCTGCTTGGTTCTCCACCCTTGGCCCTCCCCCTTCTGCCCCCCCTTCCCCCACATATACACACACACACACACAGAATGCCTGTGCCTACTTGTACTGAATGCCTACTGGGGTCAAATATCTTTGTTCTGGTCTGTGGGGGAGTAACAATCTTGCCCTTGGGGGATCTCCTTCCCATTGCAGGATCCTCCAAGTAACCAGTTATTTATCTATCCCTTAGGAGCGTAAGTCCTACAGCTGGAAACAACGACTTTTTATTGTCAACTTTGTCTCTTTCTTTATGGCCCTAGCTGTCTACTTCCGACACAACATGTACTGTGAACCAGGAGGTGAGGTTGGGGCCTGGCCCAGGGTTGTTCCTGGTGGTGCTACGGGCACTGTATGGTCTCTCTTCAAGGGAAGGTCTGGATCAGAAGAGTGGTGGGGACCATCATGGGGCACTGGTTTCTAGTTTGGTGGTAGTGGGTGTGTTGATGCATCTTGGTGATTGTTGCACTGTATAGTGAGAAGAGCCCTGGAATTGAATCAGACCTGTGTCCCCTTTGGGGAACTTGGACAAATCACTACTCAGCACCTCAGTTTCCTCTTCCATAAATAAGGGGATTAGATTAGAATGTTCTCTTCAGGTCCTTTCCAGCACTAACTCCTAAGTTCCCATGTTAGTCTCCCAGGCTGCACTGGGGGGAAAGTAGGCAGGGCTCTCTGGGTTGCTTTGTTCACTTCCCTTCCTTTTCCCTACTCTCAGTGTACACCATCTTTGCGGTCCTTGAGTACACCGTGGTTCTGACTAACATGGGCTTCCACATGACTGCCTGTTGGGACTTCGGGAACAAAGAGGTGTTTATTACCTCCCCAACAGAAGACAAAAGATTCTGAGCCAGGCTGGACCATGTTGGAGAAGACCCAGTCTGATTAGAAGGGTGTAGAGAGGACAGAGAATGCACTCCCTGCCCTATTCCCCAGATTCACCCACCCCAGAAACTGATGGAGAAAATATAGAACTCTAGCCCACAGGCCGTTCTGTGTCCTCTCTCTGCTGGGCCCTGGATGGAGGGGAGGGAGAAAAGGGGGGGCTAGAAGGGTCAGCCAAAAGATACCTCAGTCCCTTGCCTCAGGCTCCTCCTATCTACTCTCCCAACCCCTGCTCCCATGTGTATAGTGTCCAGCTTTCCAGGACAGGTTCAGGTATGGAGTCTAGGCAGCTTTAGGATATACAGGAGACCAACTCACTAGGATTAGATGTAGGGAGGCCATGGATGGAAGAGGAAGAGATACCCCAACCAAATGAGACATGTAATCAGCCCTGAAAAATCTCCCATCTTACACCATCACTACAGCATGAAGTGCTGGACTGTTGTTACCTACTAACACTATATCCCCCTTCCCAAAATGGTGACTTTTTCCCTTTTGAATTGCCCTTGGGAGTGGATCTAGGACTGGAAGTCAGTTACTGCTGTAACTAGTAACTGGTTACCTTCTTTGTGAAGTAATAGGTTTGGATTAGATGCCCTGTAAGGCCCCTCCCACCTCAACACTGGATATCCTGACTCCATTTTGGGGGATGGTGATGTCACAGTATGGTTTGCCCCAAATGGGGCCCGACTTCCTGTCACCAGATTATTTTCATGATCTTTATTTCCCCCATAGAACTTGTCCCAGATATTCTGGATTTCTTTTCTCTGCCTAGTCCAAATATTCTTTATGGATTGGAATTTATGATGAACAGCAGATGTACAGATATACCCAGCCCTGAGTTTTCTGGGCTGCTTCAACCCATCACTATCAATCTTTTACTCATCCTAACTCTGATTTCCATTCCCAAGGACTCCTCTCCATCCCCACTCCAAATTTCATCTTATTCTGTAGAATCACTTTTCCCCTCCCTAAGGGACACAACTAATGGTTGTACATTTAAGGAAAACACTTTTTTTTCTTTTTTGCCAATACCCCTACCTAGGCTAGGACCATGTGTCTTGGAAACATTGAAGGTTGGGGAATGCCCCTTGCTTTCAGTGAAAAAAACAATCCTATGACAAGTAGCTAGTGCCTATAGGTGTAATTAGAAGTATTAGCATGGCAGGATTCCAGGGAACTAGGCCTTCCTTCTAGAGTAAAGTGGGGCCCCACTTCAAGTGGCATCAAATACTCTGTGTTCTAAGGGCCTTTTTTACACTGTGTACCTTTGCTCTGCTGGAATTGAGTCAGGTGACCTGAGTTGTAGTCCAGGGCCTGTCACTAACCAATTAAGTGACCTCAGGCAAATCTCTTCCCCTTTGGGTGGCTCAGTTTACTTCTTTGTAAAATGAAGGGCATTGGACAAGATGGTCTTCAGTTGCGGTAGCCTTTACTCTCTGTCTCCCTGTTCTTTTAAGATTTCTGTGGCAGAACATTTAGTTGTCAGTTTGTTGCCAATATTGTTGTGGTTATTTTCTTGCCTTCCTTCAGAAAGTTCTCCTAATCTATCTCCAAGCCCTATTCTTGATCCTCTTGCTTCAGGCCAGGAATGACCAGGTATTCAACTTCTTGAGTCCATGGTGAGATGAACAACTCTCTGGACACTGACAGGCACCCTTGAGCTAGTGCTCAGGATGCTTGGCACTGGGGAATTTGAAGAGTTTTTATGCTTCAAATTCCATGTATTGGAAAGAAGACTACCCCTGCACAAGAAGGAATGTAAGAACCAGGGCAGATTCAGGGTGGCAGAAGCCGGATGTCCTGGGAAGGGCCTCTCTGCACCCCCCGTCATTCTCAGGAGCTGCTCTACAGAGCTGGGTATGGTTGCACCTGCCCTACTGTTAAGGGAATAGTGGTTGGGAGGGTGAGAAGGGAAATTAGTGACAATAGAGGCTCTTCTGTGGACCTACACCCTGGTTAAAAATAACATCTAGTTCCCAAGGAATCCCACCCCACCAGTCCTCAACCACTGCTACCATACCCCCTAGTCCTGAATGTCCTCCCCAGTGTCCCTCGCTTCTCCCTGCACACTTTCTGTCCCCCCACTACAAAGGGAAGAGCTGGGGCTTGAACACAAGGTGGTTTTATTAATGCACACAGGGAGAGGGTTGAGGGGGCTGGTGGAACAGGACAAGTCCTCCCACCCCTTCCAGACCCTCAGAGCATATGGGCAAAGTCTGTTGGTGGGTTTGTAAATGGGGGACTGGGAAGCAGCTGGCTCTCCTTGCCCCTTCCTCAAGTGGGCAGGTGCTGGCTGGCTCCCTTTCTTCTCAGGATCCTGTGCTCCTGTCCTGGCAAGAGGGGTGGGGTGTGTCCTGAGCATGGCAGCCAGGCTGGAGCAGGGATGGGTCTCCAGAAGTGCCCTAGACCTAGGGAGCTCAGAAAGACTGCTGAAGGTCGACCCAAAGAAGCTCACTGAAAACAATGGGGTGGGAGAGCTGGAAAAGGCCCTCCCCACAAACAGGCCTCCTGCCACAACAGGACTTCTTCAGCTCTGTGTGCAAGGGACAGAAGAACAGTGGATTATAAGCTCCAGGAGAGCAGGGACTGGGTCATTTTTCATCTCAGAATTTCCAGCATCTGAACAGGGCCCTGCACATAGTAGGAGGTTGGTAAATAAATGTTCACTGAATTGAATGTAAAGACTGCCCAGAAAAAGGGGGTTAGGGATGTGGCCCCTGTCCCTCTCTCCCTTCCTCTGATGGGAAGGACATAGATACTGGTTGGGGGGAGCATGTGCTGGAGGGAGAAAGAGAGCCAATCAGACCTAGAGGAGAGAAGGGAGTCAAGGCACATCTGGCTAAGGTGGGAGGGAAGAAAGGGGCTCAGAAAGATGGACAAACAGATGATAAGCCCCTGAGAGGCCAGCGGGGGTGAGGAGGGGGGAATCTGTCCCCTCCCAAGGTGGGGGAGTCACAAGAGGAAACAGGAGCGGCCTCGCTTGAGTGGTGTTGGATTGAGCACGGCCCGGACAGCCTCAGCGAACACTTCTTTGACACCATCCTGCTGCAGCGCAGAGCACTCGAGGTAGCGAACGGCATGGATCTGCTTGCTCAGGGCTACACCCTGCTGGGGTGTGATGGGTGCCTGGCCCTGCTCCTTCAGCCGCCTTACGGCATCTGGCTGGGCCCGCAGGTCCTTCTTGGTGCCCACGAGCAGGATGGGCACATCAGGGCAGTGGTGACATACTTCTGGGTACCACTTGTGCCGCACATTCTCATAGGAAGGTGGGCTGGCAATGGAGAAGCAGATGACAAAGACGTTGGTCTGGGGATAGGACAGGGTGCGTAGCCGGTCATATTCTTCCTGGCCTGCTGTGTCCCACAGGTTCAGATTGACTGTGCGCCCATCCACAGTGCTTTGGGCACTGTAGTTGTCGAACACTGTTGGGATGTACTCCTTAGGGAAGGCATTGGTAGTATAGCAGATGAGAAGGCACGTCTTGCCCACTGCCCCGTCGCCCACCACCACACACTTGATGCTCTGCATCGTGGCGGCTGCGGCGGGTGCAGCTATGGCCTTCCTTGCCTGTCCCAGCCAGAGCCCCCACAGTGGCAGCCAATGTTTCAACCTGTATACGAGAGACACAGAGAAAGAAAGAAAAAGTGGCCATCAGAACGGGAGAGGTTTGGACAGGATCTGGAGCTAGGCGGAACCCTAAAACTCACTTCCCCTGAAGAGTAAACTGAGACAGAGGAAGGAACTTGCCCAAGGTCAGTATGAGAAGTACCTGAATTAGAATTTAAGACCAGGTCTTCTGAGTCCAAATCCAGTTTTCTTGCATAATTCTATCATGCTGTCATCCTATATACTGCACTCCCCCCAACTGGATAACCCTAGAGTCTTAAGCACTGCCCCCTTCAACCCTATAGTAAGTGCACATGGGCTGTAGAAGGGAATAGAGGACTTAGGATTGAAAGGGGTCTTAGAGACCATCCAGTCTAATCTCCATCCTCCACCAACATTTTAAATGAGAAGATGGAGGTCTAAAGAAGGGGGAAGTGATTTTACCCAAGTACCAAGATCTGAGGTTTCAGTCCAGACCACCTGGCTTTAAATTCAGTGCTTCTGCCATACTATCATTGTAGACTCCTCTCCTGTCCCCTCCCTTTATTTTTTGGGGAAACAGAGGGAAGGAAGGAGAGAATGATTATCAGGTGAGGAGGACTGAAGCTGAAATCCGGAACCTCCCTCTGCACCCACATCCTTCAGATTGAGTCTAACTCTTCTCCCAAACATCCAAGACAACCTATAGAAGTAGGCAAGGGCAAGGTCATGTGGAGAATTTGGAATATCCCTCCCTCCGTAATGTTTACGATGAAGATAGCTCACACATTTAGATGACCCAGGCACTGTGCTCAGCAATCTTATGCTGATTTCATTTGATCCTCTATAACAACCCTGGGGGGTAGGTGCTGTTATTACCCCCCTTTTTACAGAGGAGGTCACATAACCACTAAGTGTTCAAGGGCAGATCTGAATTCAAGGCTTCCTGACGCTGGACCCAGCATTCTCTGTACTGTGCCGTCTAGCTCCTCATACCCCAGGATCCTCAGGCTCCCATTCCCTATCATAATAATAACCAGGAAAGAAAGAGAAGCGGTTGGAATCACAGCATCCCTGAGCTGGGAAGCACTTCGGAGAGTAGCGACTCCAACGATCAGACACGAAAACATTTCCAACAAGGGGTCGTCTAGACTCTCCTGAATAAGGGAGGGAAACATGGAAGGTGGAGGATAATGAATCTGGACCCTCCACACACACTCGCATGTCCTAGGGGCCAAAGACTCCAGATAGCCACCATTATGGAAATCATCAAAAGAAGACAAGAGATGGGATCACATGTCCCAGATTTACCTTAAAGGTGCTTTCGAATTTTACAAATAAGGAAACTGAGTTTAAATGACGAGCCCAAAGTCACACAAAAAGTGATGGATCCAGGGTTTGAACCCAGGTTCTCTGATTCCGAATCCAACATTGTCTCCAATAAGACATATTTGCTTATACCCTGGTAGTCCACTTAAGGTCACAGAACCCCTAAAGATCTTGAACATTTTAGCTTACCTTGAGAGAAGGAGAGACACATACTTAGGTACTGGGGTTGGAGGGTGGGATAATATAGTATAGTGGAATGAGTACTGAATTTGGAATTAAAGTACCTATTTTCAAATCTCACCTTTGTCACTACTGGTGCAACCTTGTAGAAGTCACTTCCTCTATTGGGCCTCAGTTTCCTCCTTTGTAAACCGAGGGGACTGAATTTGATAGCCTGCAAGGTATCTTCTAGTTCTAAATCCTATGGAAACATGCGAATGAACACAAATCCTGAATATTCCCAGCAAAGTAGAAATAGAGACAGAGATACATACACAATTGGAGACAGGGAGGCTTTGAAAGAACCCAAAAGAGCTGGTAAGACTGTTATCACTACATGTGGATAAACACATGTATGCACACAACTCTCTCTGTCTCTAGCTCTCTCTCCTCTTGGGTACCCAGCTCCCTGGCTTCCCATTATAGCAAACTATAGAAAGGAGTAGTCATTCATTCAACAAACAACTATTATGTGAAGAACCCCTCACCATCACCACCTTTTCCCTGGGAACTATCATTGGAAACAAATTCAGAGGGAAGTAACTGAAGAGGTCACAATTAGAGAGGTAGGAGCTCTGGTATTAGAACCCTTACCACCAGAGCTTACATAGGATGCCAAGTATTAACAGGATTATGTTCAGATTCCAGTATATCCTGAAAAAATGACTGAGTCCTGGGTCCAGAATAATAGTATCTCCATTTGAAGAGAACCACAGATTCTCAAGACAAGGAAAGTTCAGGGCAATCTGTTTAACCCATAAGTAAGCAGAAATCTCTCTAACAGCTCCAGCAAGGAGACACTAGCCTGTATTTGAACATCTCCAATGATGAGAAATATGCCCCAAGGCAGTCCATTCCATTCTATGACAGCTCTAATAGGAAGACTCTCCTTGCATCAAATCAAAATCTGCCTTTCTATACCTCCTGTCCTCTGCTCTCTGGGGTGAAGCAGAAATCAAATCCTTTTTCCACATAGGAGTCTTCTAAAATATTCTGAAGACAACTATCATATCCTCACGTCCCTAGACTTTCTCCAGGTTAGATATCCCCAGTTTCTTTAAATGATCTTTCTTTAACATATTCTCTAGTTCTTTTAGTAATCTGGCTACCCTTTCTAGATACACTTTAGCTTATCCATGTTTCTTCTATAATGCGGTACCCAGAACAGAACAGAATTCTCTATATACACCTTGACTAGGGCACATAGACTGGAATTAATATCACCTAAGATGTGGAAGCTATGCCTAACATTGGTAGCTTAGATCTACTAAGTCTGGCCACTCCTAGATATCTCAGTCCCCAGGTCAGAATGATCTCAGGTTTTCCCATAGTACATACAGCTTGCCAGTATGTGCCTCATCCTTCCCCTAACCTGGATGCAACTACTTTGGCTCCAGCCTAGCCCCGGAATCTACATTGCACTCATCAAGAAATTCCCCCACATACACCCTTGCATTCCTGGAGACTACAGCTCAGTTATTTATACTTCCTCAACCCTGGGGACCACCCTCCACCAGTCATTTCCTGGAACTGCCACGAGCTGACTCCTCACTTCCTCTCCCCCCAAGCACTAATCTAATAACATAGGCAGGGCTCGGTACAAATTCAACACCTAAAACTCAGTATCCTAATCCATAACCTAGAGCTAAGAAGTCCCACCATATTTCAACATATCCCATTTGGTTGTATCCCCTAGGGGCATAATTTAAAGCTGTAAATTTAAATCCTGAAAAGTCCTATCCAGCCCTTTAAAGGCCAATTCAAGTGGTAGCCATCTTCTTCAGGAAGTCTTCTGTTTCCCCACATCAGCACAGACTTTCTCAATTTTACATAGCATTCAGTACCTCCCTAACATACTGGTAGCCTTATCCTCCTACTGACTCAGCTGCGGGAGCGCAAGAATCAAGTCTCATCCAGCGTCCCCTCAGGGCTGTACATATAGCAAGACACTTAATAAATGTTAAAAGAATGAAGGTCCCCATCCTCTGGGCTTCCCAATAGTGATGTTATGCCTGGGTAACCACCGAAGAGTCTTCATAGGAAACCCGAGAAAGATGTGCTCCTGTAAAGAAGAATATGGATAGATTTCTTGCCATATATTTAAATTCTGAACGCTCCTGACCTTGAAAAATGCCCCCTAGAGAGTCCTATTCCCCCATGATAACAATCTTCATCATACTTAAAGTGTACTGGATGTGTGATCAGAAGCCCTGTGTTCAGATCTTGACTCTGGTACTTACTATTACCTAATTGAGCTTGGGCAGATCACTCCATCTCATTGGGCCTGGGTTTCCTCCTCTGGAAAATGAGTAAGACTAAATACGTCTAAAGTTCCTTTTAATGCTAAATTCTGTGACACAGAGTGATTCCTGAAACATATATCCTAAAGCCTTGTGGTTGTGGCTAAGTAGCCAACTCTAATAATAACACCTTACATATGACAGGCACCTATCACTTTACAGAGTGCTTTGAAATCCTTATTACACATTGTGGAGCTTTATAGTTACCTAGAGGCAGCAGAGTGGCATAGCAGAGTTCTGGGCATTCAAATCAAATCTCAGACACTTACTACTTGTGTGACCCTGGAAAAGTCACTTAACATCTCGGTTTCTTTAACTAAAATGGGAATAATATAAGCACCTAGTTCCCAGGGCTTTTGTGAGGATCAAATATATTAAAATAGGTAAAGTGTTTAGCACAGTGCCTGGAAAATAAAGCTTAATAAATGCTTGTTTTCTTCTTACATGGTTAACACCCAATCATTTCCTTCAAACATTCCTTTAAAATTTCTCCTGTTCCATCATCCCCTTATCTCTGTTTCTACGGCTGTTACTCAAAGGCTTTAACCACTGTGTCTTGGACAGCAGCTTCCTTAGTAATGTCTCTACTCCAGGGAAGGCAGCAAAGTACTGTGGAATGAATGGTGGTGTTAGAGTCACAGGAGTTGAGCTCAAGGCTTGCCTCTGTGTAATCTTGGAGAAATCACTTAAATCTTTGTGGGCCTCAGTTTTTTCACCTACAAAATAAGGGAGCTGAACTAGATGACTTCTAGGGTCTCTTCCAGCTCTAAATCTATAATCCTGGAACCCTGTTCATGGTGACACAGTCTCTTTCCCCCTCATTCTTTTCTACAATCACCACAGTCCAGATCTGACCATGTCCTGCTCAAGAATTTGTCACAGCCCTCAAGAAGGTCCAGATACCTCAACCTGACCTTCAAGGTTCTGCCCTGTCTGGCCCCAAATGATCCCCATCCTTCAAGTCCTGACTGCTGGAGGAAGTTTTCTCAGACTAATCCAAGCCAACCTTTTGGATCACCAGGGTCACAAAGCTCCAGGGTCTCTTGCTAAAATTCCTCTCCTTTGCTTGCAAAGCCCTTCACAGTCTAACTGGAGCTCACTTTGCAGGTCTGTTGTACAGGACTTTCTTCCGTGAATGCCATGGCCCATCCAAATGGTCCCTGCTTGCTGTGCCTCATACGCCACATTCCAACACCTGGCTCTCAGTCTTTGCAGAAACTTGTCCCCCATGCCTGGAATGCACTCCCTCCTTACCTCTGCCTGAAAGAATCCCTAGATTCCTTTGAAGCTCGGCCTAAATGCCACCTCCTGCAGAAAGCCTTTCCTGTTGCCCTGGGCTGCTACTGCTGCCCCACCTCCCAGAAATTACTTTGTATATATTTTATACTTTGTTTTCTATGCGCATGCTGTTCTCTCCAATAAAAAGTAACCTTCTTAAGGGCAGAACTGTTTCATTTTCCCTTACTGACTTCCTTTTCCTTTCCAAGGCAGCCAAGGCCCTTCTTTTCAATACTAACATTTTGCCAGTGTCACTATATGGCAGTGAGACATCACTGCCTCTACAGGGCAAAAAATTAGTATTGTAAAGAGCACAGTGGCCAGAGGGACAGGGGAGCAGGGTGAGAGCAGGCTAAAACATGGCAACAAGGGAGTCCAAGAAAACACAGAAGGAAAAGATCACCAAGGAATGGGACCCTAGGAAAAGATGGACTGCTAGCATGGCAAGGGAAGACAGGTGGACAACCAGAGTGCTCCCTCTATTGGCACCATTGTAGGGTCAGGAAAAAAATCAGGGAAGGCCCCTGGCAGGTCAAGTGGGTCCCCTTTGGTGAACTTTTGGGAGGACACAGATAAGAGTGGCACAGAATAGGCAAAAATAGACTGGTTAAAATTTGTATTACTTGAGGGGACTCCTGAATCATTGGAGTACATTTCCTTTGTGTGGCATAATACCTGGTATATGGAACTTAATAAATGCTTGTTGAACTAAGGGATGAATGAATATATTGAGGTGAATGTTTTTAGGCTATGGTGAACAGATCCCTAGATTCCTAATCAGGATTTGAACCTATTAATAACCTGGTGTGAACCTGACCTCTGCAACTGTGTACTCTTGGGGAAGTCACCTAACTTCTTCCATGCTTTTTAGTTTTCTCATCTGTAAAGTGGAGATCCTCACATCCACAGTGACTGTCTTGCAGAGGAGAGCATATTGCAAACTGGAGAACAATAGAGCCATTAGTTATTGCTATATTCTCCTGTTTTCTGATTTCAGGTGTCTTATCTGATTGGGGCACCTGGAAACTCCCAGAGGGCAGGGCCTGGTTATCTCCCTCTTGGTTCCCCCATGGCAAGGTTGGATGGGTACAGTCTTGGGCATACAAAAGATATCAGTACAAATATGGGGAACCCTGGGTTCTGTTCCACCCCAAGGGGAAAACCCGGATATCTGCTCTACCTGGTCCAGGCTAAGGACTTTCTTTCTCTCGGTCTCTTGGACCTGGTGGAAAGCCTATGGAGGAGCTATGAGGACTAAGGAAAGAACCCAACCAAAGTATGTGTGTGGGGAGGATGGGGGGAAACCAGTATCAGGGACACAGAGTTAGGTCCTAAACATCTTAGTCCATTCCATTCCCTTTTGTAGCTAATTTCCTCTCTGAGACCAACAATAGAAGGGAAAAGACAGTGGGTATCTTCATCCTCATCCTCAACCCTCCTCCACGATCACAATTAAAAAGCACTTTGAGGTTTGCAAAGAGAGAGTTGCAAATATCTTATCTGGTCCTCACAACAACTCTTGGAGGTAGGTGCCGTTATACCCATTTTACAGATGAAAAAACTGAGGTAGGCAGAGGTTAGTGACTCAGTCTCACAAAGATAGTAAGTATCTGTGGCTGGATTTGAACTCAGGTCTAGAATTCTGGGCATCTAGGTGGCGAAGTGGATAGAGTGCGAGGCCTGAAGTCAGGAAGACTCATTTTCTTCAGTTTGAATCTGGCCTCAAAAGCTTACTAGCTAAATAACCCTGGGTAAAACATTTAATCCTGTTGGCCTCAGTTCCACATCTGTAAAATAAGTTGGAGAAGGAAATGGCACACCATTCCAACATCTTTGTCCAGAAAACCGCAAATAGGATCACAAAGAGTCAGACATGACTGAAATGACTGTGCAATAAACTCCCTGACTCCAGGTCCAGCTCTCTACTGAACCACCCAGCTGCCATTATAAGGTGATCTCTAAGGGCTATCAGATTCTAACACTGGATTAGAAATAAAAAAGGATTTGAAATCCTGTCTCACATGTTTACTGATTGTGTGACATGTAACAAGTCATTTAACCTATGTCTCAGTTTTCCCCATCTATGAAATAGGGATGATAGCACTTACCCCACAGGGTCATCGGGAGAATCAAATAAGATAATATAAAAGTGCTTTGCAAAACTAAATATAAATATTAGGTATTATTAGGAAGCCACTAGCCTGTTTTTCCATGAAAACATTTGCCTGACAATTTGCATGAGTCCCGTGTGTCTTAAGGCTGAAGTCTACATTCCTGTCACTCCCTTCCATTGCTTCTAGTTCTGCCTTCTAGGGGCTGCACACTCCCCCTTTTCCCCAATGAGATGGAAAGTTTTTTGAATGTGGCACCTTGACTTTTCTCTCTTTCCTTCACAGTATCATCAGGCAACCAGCCTAGGCATAGTGATCACTTGCTACAGCTTTGTTATCATTTGGAGGTCTCATATAGACTTGTTGGGATCATAGGATTTGGGACTTAAGGATCATCTAGTTCTGATGTTCTGAAAAAAAATGGGAATTTTAAAATATTGCACCTTGAAGGACCAGGCAAATTTTTTTCATCAGTTGATTCTCCTAGTCCTTCTAATATCCTGTCATTAGATTTTAGGAAGTCCATGAACTTGGCTGGGAAAAAAATACACCTTTATCTTCAATAACTTCTAACTGAAATTTAGCATTTTGTTCAATTACTTAAAACCAACTTGATTCTGAGCAGGATAACTAGACCACCAAGGGATTCCTACCCCCCAAAAGGTTAGTAATGATGGTGATAATGATGGTGACGATAATGATGCTGATATCTAGCACTTACATAGGCCTTTAAGGCTTGCAAAGAATTTTACATATATTATTTAGTTCTCACAAAACCCCTAGGAGGTGGGTGCTCTTACGATCCCCATTTTACAGATTAGGAAACTGAAGTAATCAGAGGTTAACTGACTTGCCCATGGTCATACAGTTACAGTCTGAAGTAGGACCTGAACTCTACTTTTCCTGATTTCAGGATCAGCATCCTACCCATTGTGCCACTTAGCTAGATCTAGTCTAACTTCTTCATTCTATGGATACAGAAACAGAGGCAAAGAAAAGTCAAGTATCCAAAATCACAATGGAAGAAAGCACACCAGGATTCAAACCCAGATCTTTTGAATCTAAACCCACTTTCATTATAATACCACACTGGCTGTCATATATTAGCTATCTTCGTATATGTCCTCTTTCTTTTACTAGACTGTAATCAATCAATGAACAAGCTTTAATTAAGCATCTACTATCTGCCAAGCACTGTGCTAGACTAGTGATACAGAACAAAATGAAATAGCTCTTGTGCACAAGGAGCTTACATATAAAATTAGGGCTAGAGATTTGGATGGGACCCCAAGACCTCACTGGTATACTAAATTTCTAGATGACAAGTCTCCTTCTGCCAATACAGAATGGTACCTTATCTGCAATTTGTAATCTTATAGAGTTGACTAAAGCATTACGTGGTTAAATGATACAGAATTAATATAAGGTAAAAAAATTGGGGGGAGAGGATATAGTGGGGGAATGAGGCACAGGGAAGAAAACAAACATTTATAAGAGGTGCTTAATAAATGCTTGTTCCCTCCTTAAGTGCCTACTATATGTCAGGCCCTGTGCTAATTATTACCTGATTTGATCCTCAAAACTCTGGGGGATAAATGCTATTATAATCCTATTTTATAGATGAGGAAACTGAGGCAAACAGAATTTAAGACTTTGCCAGGGTCACACAGTTAGTGTCTGAGATTAGATTGGAACTCATCAGGCCCAGCCTTCTAGCCATTGTGCCACCTAGATGTTCATAAGCAGGAATTAGGAAAGGCTTCATGTAGATACTGCTTGTCAGTATTTTCAAGGGAATTGTTAAGATGATGAGATAATGTGAGAGTTCATTCCAAGCACAGGGGACAGCAAGAGCAAAGGCTAGACAGATAGAAGATGGAGCGGTGTGTGTGAAGAACAGAAAGAAGGCAAGCCTGGTTGGATGGTAGGAGAGTAATCTGTCTTACTTAATCTTGGCCTGTCCACCCTGGTTTGGTATAAACCTTGGTATAACATGGGAAGTACTTGCTGAACTGAACTATGAAGGATTCCCAAGATGTACCAGATTCCCTCTGTTGAATCTTTTCAATACTGAGGAGTATACACAGCACAGCTCCCACTGCCACCAAAGCTCCTTTTGTGGCTGGTGCTGGGAGAGCGTCAGACTGAGAGAGCGAGCCCAGGGCAACTTTAGGATCAGAGTCCAAGGACACAACTTCCTCCTTCTGCCTTTGGGTGAAGGTCCAGGCCCAGGTCTATGGGGAAGGTTTTCAAAGCACTCCGAGTGGCTGCTGTCCCAGGGATCTGCCATCCAATTATCTCCAAATATAACAGAATGTTGAAAGCCATCCCACTGAACGTGGGAGTCAGGAGGCCTGCGCTGAGGTGTCAGCTCTGACATTTACTGTCTGTGCCCTGGACAAGTCACTTCACCTCTGACTCATCTGTAAAATGCTGACAACACTACCCAGATCACAGCTTTATTATCCTATGATCTGTAATCTCTAAAGTGTGATAGGAATATGAGTTGTTCTTATAGTCTGTGGCCAATAGTTAGCTCCATCCCCTCCCTCCTTTCGGTCTTTCACAGACATTTATGTTCCCAGACCTGGAGATGAACAAACATCATCTCTGTATATTACAAGGGAAAGAACTCTCCTCAGAGATCAAAACTTCTGGTCTAAGGTCACATAGCACGTCCATAGTACAGCCAGAATTTGAAAGTCAATATTATGTCACTCAGCCCTTCATGATGCTGCCTCTTCTTGACTTCAATCACCTAAGCACCTCACCTCCTTCGTATCTAGCTCAGATGTCATAGGAAGAGCAGACCCAGCCTCCTCCTCCAAATCTGTCTAGTCTCTGAGCCTCAGTTTCTGCCTTTGTACAATGAGGGGGTTGCACTAGATGATGCTTCTTAACTTTTTATGTGTCACAGACGCTTGGCAACAGTCAGGGGAATGTTCTTTAAGAGCATAAAATACCTAGGATTACAAAGGAAATGGTCTCTCAGGAGGAGAAAATCTATTTCCTAGATGCTTTATATCCTATGATTTCTCTATGCTTTTATTTTGCCAGGGTAGCTGACTTTAGGATCCAGGAGGTCTAATGACCAAGACAAGATATAGGAAGTAGGAACCAGTCATCATAAGAGTTTGTAAAATGCTTGATACACATCATGTCATTCAACTGGCCCTTTGTAACAACTGGTACAAATATTATCATCTGCATTTTATAAATTGCTAAAAATGAAGATATGAAAGATGAAGTAAATTGTCCAGGATCAAACACTCCAAGTTCTGTGATCCAGTAACTGACTGATTTTCTGGGCATTATTTTGAAAGACCTCTGGATTGGTTTTAAAACAATTAAAAAAAAAGATATATTGGACAGGCTAGACAAATTAACTCATTTTGTTTTTTATTTAGCCATCTTGTTTAGATCAAAACTAATCCCCCAGCCTTTAAGGTTCAAGCAACTTGATCCTAACTTGACGGGAAAGCATGCCATCCTCTTCTCATTAAAGAATGTTGTGGAATATAGATTCAGAATGAGGCATATTTTATCATAGTCAATATGTTTTGCTTTTGGCCATGAGATATTGGAGAAATTTACTCGAAAGTTAGATAGCAATTTTAAAAAAAGAGGATCAATAAAAAAATTCTTGAAAACCCCCCACCTATTTTTCTAGCCAGGTAGACCTTATTCCTGGGGCTATCTCTGCAGACATCAGAAACTTTTCCCCTTTCAAGCTTCCTTAGACTTCAAGTCCCAGCTCTTCCTACTCTATAGAGCCTTTCTGCCCACCATGGCCCAAAGAATTTAGATTGGAAAGGACCTTAGAGGTTCAATTCATTCATTTCCCATGGGAGGAAACTGGATATGCCTTGCAAAGAGACAGTAAATGGGAAGGGAAGGATTTAAATCAGGTCTTTCGGTTCTGAATCTATCAAATTTTCTGCAGTATCTTAAGAGTCCATTACAGTGTTTGGTGCAAATATGAATGGGCCAGTACCTCCTCCTTCAAATCCAGACTCTGGCCCCTTACCACTCCAGGCCCTAACAACACACAACATGAAAGTCTTAAAGAGTCTGTGACAGAAAGTAGCTCTTGACTCTCCCCTATCCTGTCACTGTTCCCTATGCATGAGCCTTAAATCCCCAGTCAGGCCGGAATTCCCTTGAGACAAGGGTCTCTTCCTCCTCCCAGCACAGGAAATCTGAGTAAATACAGATGGTTTGTTAGTTGAATGGGTTGCTGATGTCCACCCCCTTCTCTTCATGGGCATCAGCATTTCCGGTGTCTGCATCCTTAAGGAAAGGAAAATTTACCCACAAGACTGAGCCATCCCCTTGACCTAGACTGAAAGGTCAGAACAGAACTCCTATTGGCATCAGTAATCAGTGGGTGTGACTAAAGCCTGAGGATAGACAGACAGAGGGATAAAGACAGGCTTCTTAAGATCTGCAACTGCTTAAGGGATCTCCAAGCCATCTAGTCATGCCCATATCTGACCAAGAATCTTTTCTGCAGATGGTTGTCACCCAGCTTTCACTTCAAGTGAAAGGACTTCAAGTGAAGGGGAATGTATTATGTCCTAAAGCCATCCTGGTCACTTTTCAATATCTTCTGTTGTCAGAAAATTAACACCATAGAGACCATCTAGCCCCAGTCCCTAATTTTTTAAAGGAGCAAACAAGGTGAAGGGATTTGCCCAAGGTCACATTTTAATGAGAAGAAGGTCTAACATCTCTTTATTCCTAGATCACCGCTCTCCATTACACCCACACTTTTCCCTTCCCTTCCCTGCCTCTGACTCCCAAGCACTAATTTAAAGGCAGTAGAGCCTGGTGCACGGCTTATGGGGGTTGGGGGAGGGGATCAATGTACTTCCTGCCTCATGCCAGCCTACAGCTTTTAGCTAGGGTCAGACTCTCTGGAATCTGTTCCAAGCCCTGCTCTCCATCTCTGACTTTTGAGACCCCTCTAATGTCCTTCCACATAATGCCAATGCCTTCACCTTGAAGCCTTCCTTGATCTCCCCTACTCCCTTTCTATCAAGCAGAAGTCAATCTTTCCCTCCTCAGATTTCTGGTAGTATTTTCTTGGTGCTCCCCCTTGTTCTTATCATACTTTTCCTCTTACCATTCTTATTTGTGAATGTCTACTCTCTCCAAGGTCCCTGAGGACCAGTTCTTTGTTTACCTTCATCCTTTTATCCCAAGGAAGGAGTGCATAGTTGGTGCAAAGTGTTTACTGAATTTCTGAATTAAGGGGACAGGAGGAACCTAGTTGGTGCCAAGTGTTTACTGAATTTCTGAATTAAGGGGACAGGAGGAACCAGAGAAAGGACTGATGATGGGGCCTGACCGTTAGAACAGGGGAAGTGTCCCAACAGGGAGTGGCTGACCGTGCTGTGGGGAGGGGAAGGAAGAAACCCAAAGGGAGAGAAGAGGAAGAATTGGGGAAGAAGGGGGATAGGCTGAGGAAATCACAAGGGGTGAAAGCACTAGTATGATTTTCCCGGCTCATTCTCCTAATGTCTCCCAATCAATGAAACCAATCATCATCCTCTCCTGAATCCAACTCCAACTCCTCATTCTTAAAGTGCACATATCAAGCTCAGTTCCCCCATTTTACAGAGGAGGAAACAGACCAGAGAGGGGAAAGGAATTGCCCATGATCATGTAACCTGGGACCTGAGCACAGGGCATCTGATTTCCAAACTAATGCTTTCCCCACTATACCACACTGATTATTGTTCACTCTGGTTATTGTGTGGAAAGGACTTTAGAGATCAAATGTGAACCCCACTTCTTACACTGGAGAAAACAGAGGCCTAGGAGTCCATCTCTGACTTATATCTTTCCCTTCCATACAAATAATGATGCCTACTGCGTGCAAAGAGCCCTACTAACACTGTGACTTACTTAGTATATAGATCTCCTTGATGAAGGTCCCTCTACTTAAGTCAGCACCTTCTCTGCACTAATGGACTCTTTCCCTGCACAACACAAAGTCCTAAGAGAATGTATAGAATGCTGAGAGGTAAATGATTTGCCCAGGGTGACAGAGTTTGTCAGAGATGGGACCTGAACCTGTCTTCCTGGCTTCAAGACAGTTCCTCTCCACTAAACCACAGAGGCTCTCATGAAGGATAAAACAAAGACAAATAAAACTTAGTCGTTCTCAGATCTTGCATGTTCTCTCTCTTCCAACGTCTGTGCATCCAGCCCCTTCTCGCTAAATCTGTAGCCCCAGTCAGAGCCCAGGCCACAGCTCTTCTCACACTGTTTCACAGTGGCATCCACCTTACTCTAGTTACTCTAGTGCAGTCTCTCTCTCTAGCCCTCCTATACACAGTGCCAAAGCTGGGCTGCCCTGCAGCCTAGCTCTGACCTTGACCATTATTCAAGAACCTCCCAGAGATCCTCATGGCTGAGGACAAATAAAATTTTGGACATAGAATTAGATTCTAGACACAGAATGTAAGAGCTGAACGAGATCTCTGAAGAGACAAATGAAACCAGGTCACAAAATTAGCAAGTGTTGTGGCAAATTAGAATTGGAATCTAAGCCTCTGATTTTAAAGCAGATACTCTTTTCATTACATTAAGATAATGGGTTTGGGATGGGGGTATGACGCTCACCCTGAATACTGTAGGAAAGTATGTGTACTGTGAATGTAGTGAGCTTCTTTGGAGGGGGGTGGTAGGGAGACAGGACCCTGGGCTAAGCACAGAGGGGACTGTAGGGAAAAGTGGGAACTGGTTACAGCTATCTAACATGAGATCCGCCTTAGGAACACACATCCCTCTACTCTTTCCCTCTTTCGCTGCATGACACAGGCATGTCCATTTACCAGATCAGAAAGCTCTTCCTGTATTGCCTTTGCCATCCACCCCATTCTCCTGTCACTGTGGATGTGGAGGGGAAGGAACTGGGTGCCTGGATCCCAGATTCCAGTAGGGGTGTAGTCTTAGTGCTAATTCATCGCTGAAGGATCTTGTCACACACATTCACCCCCCCACCCCCATGACTCCCAAACTCTGATGGAACAGCCAAACTTAGACTGTGGCTAAGGAGGAAATGGAATTGTTGTAGCTTGACCTGGCTGGCAGCCCTCTCCTCTGTGGACCACTGGGGTCCTGGGGGAGAATGGAAGGGAGGGGGATAATGCACTGTAGTGTTTGGGCCTGCAATAAGGACTGGGGGAATGGACCTTGGGGTCTGGGAGATGGGCCACCAAAGGTTGGGGTGAGGCTCAGTCACAGCTGTGTGGAAGAAGGGACTGGGTGGGGCAATGGAGAAGAAGACTCCTTAGGGAATCCCAGGGGTGCGGCTTAGGCTGGAGAGATTCATTGAATGTTAGAGCCAGAATGGGCCTTAGAGCATAATAAAAGCTGGAAGGAACCTCAGAGATCTTCTGGTCCAACCCCCTCATTTTACAGAAGAGGAAACCAAGGTCCATGGAAGGCAAGGGACTTGCCCAACATTAACCAGTGAGGGAGGTAGTCTTGAGCTCAGGCCCAGCACTCTTTCCACTGGACTTGACTCTCCACTCCTAATGAGAATTTCATATCCAACTGTCAAACAGCACAGAATGGCCGGAAGACTAGTGTCCTCCCTCCCTGCCACCTCCCAGGGCCACCCACACCCTCCCCAACAGGAAGGACGAACCCCCACCCCCCTCCCATTTCCAAACCAACTCAACCCTGGCCCCAGGCCCCACCTCCAAGGAGGCTAGAGGGGGGTTTCCACAGGGGAAAGTATGTGTCAGGGAGGAAACTCCACTTCTCTTCTTATTCCCCTCCCCCCATGAGCCCCAGGCTCACTCCCTACACACACACACACACACACACACACACACACACACACACACACACAATCCCAGGGATCGTGAGCTCCTGCGGACCACTCCTCATCTCTCTGTAATATTAGCTGGCATTTCAATAGCACTGTTGGAAGCTCTTTACAAATACTACTTCATTTGATCCTCACTACAGACATATAAGGAGGTAGTTAGTACTGTATTATTATTTTCCCTCTACAGCTTAGGAAACTGAGGCTCAGAGTGGAAATGGCTTTGCACAATGCCACACAGTAAATGCCAGAGAGAACACTCAAGGGTCCAGATCCACAGGAGGGCAGCCTGGCCAGAGAGGCTCCCTTCATGTGGATCAGGTCAAGAGCTTTGTGGGGAGGGGGTTGGGCAGTCTGTTCTTCTAAGGCTCTCAGAGCCCTCCCCCACCCCATGGGCTATGTTATGTAGCACAAAAAGACCTACACTTAAGAATCAGGAGACATTGGGTTTGCATTAGCCAGGTGGCCCTGGGACAGTCACCAAACTCTCAGAACCTGTTTCCTCACCCATAGATGAAGATATTTGCATGGACCATCAAATGAGATACTGTATATAAAGGGCTTTGCAAACCTTCAAATGCTACACGGATATTAAACTAGCAATATTATTAATAGCTCATTTACTTCTCGAGGTTGCTGTGGGTAAAGTAGTTTAAATGCTTTAAACTGCTATTGATAAATGAGCTATTATTCTTAAGGAGCCTCTAAATGGCTCAGAGATCAACCTGCTCTGCCTACACCGCTGCTCACCCCTTAGTGGATAATGCCAACTACTTCCCACCAGGGATCAAAGGGTTAAATGTAAGGCAGAAATGGGAATTCTCTATGTTGAGGGGAAGACAGCCTCCAGTGAGAGAGCTATTAGCTATGGGACAGTTGGATTAGAAACATTTCTAACGGGGCGGAGGGTGGGGGAGGTAGAGCCCAGCATCAGTACAAAGAATGGGGAGAGGGCAGGGGTTCGTCTGGGCAGGCTTTCTGAAGTAATGGAGTCTCTAACAATCGCTCAGAGTTAACAGTACTGAGAAGGTTCATAGAGATCATCTAGTTTCCACAATTCTATTTCAACCCCCCCCCCCCCCACTTATCAGAGGAGGACAACCAAATAGGGGAGGGACTAACCTAAAGTCATACAGTAGCCTAGTGGCAAGAGACAGGGGTGAAGCCCAGTTCTCCTGATCCCCAGACTAAGACTTTTTCCACAAGGGAGAAGGAGTCTTGTGAGCTACAGTTGCACTATTCCCTGGAGCTCAGGGTTCAACCATTGTCTTAGTTTATCAATAAATATTGATCCTTTTGGGGAATTGGCAGAAAAGTAAAGGCAGATAACTGATGCAGTAGGGTCTTCAGAAAACATGTGGCCCAGGGCAAGTCACTTTACACTTCCAGGGCTTCAGGGTCCTCCTCTGGATAATAAGGGACTCAATTAGACAGCCCTTTCTAGGTCAAACAATCTGATTTTATAAAGCTATGACTGAATCTCTAAACTCTATTCCTACCAAACAAGCAATGGGCTAATTACATCTAACTCCCTCTCCCCTCATCCTATCCTTCCCATGAATGGAGGACCAACCAGTCTCAGTTCCATACTCCTAAAGGCAGCCTCTCTTTCCCTTACCCCCCACAGCTACTCACTGGGACTATGAATTTCTCATAGGAACAGTCACAACTTCCCCCAAAGCCTAAGGGCACCTAAGTGTTGCAGTGGATATAGGGTTGGGGCTGGAGTCAGGAAGATTCATTTTCCTGAGTTCAAATCTAGTCTCAGACAACTAGTAGTTGTGTGACTCTGGGCAAGTCACTGAACCCTGTTTGCCTTTCCTTATTTATAAAATGACCTGGAGGAAATGGCAAATCACTCCAGTATCTTTGCCCAAAAGAACTCCAAATGAAGTCAGGAAGAGTCAGACATGACTGAGAAATGACTGAACAACACCTGGAGTCAGGAAGACCTGACTTCCAATCCAGTCGTAAAAACTTACTAGCTGTGTGACATCGTTTCAGTCACTTAACTTCTGTCTGCCTCATTTCCCTCAACTGTAAAGTGGTGAATAGCACTTACTTCACAGGGTTACTGAAGATCAATTATTTGTAAACAGCACAAGGCCTGGAACATAGTAGGTGCTTAATAAATGCTTGTTTCCTTCGTTAGTGTGGGACTAGAAAAAATCATAGAAGCTAACTCATTTTTCTAAGTGAGTCTAAGTGAATCCAGCTACTGAGTCTATGAAACAGCCCAACTGGAGGGCAGCTTTTGGTGTAAGAGTCTGCTTGCATCTATGGCTTCAGGGATGAGGACAGTACCTCTGAATGTACAGCAGAAAGGGCATTTACTCTGGAATCAGAGGGCTTGGGTTCAAATCTTGTTATCCAGTCCCTACTTTTCTTTTCCTCCTCTGTCAAAGGAAAAGTTGTCTTCTAAGGTCCCTTCCACAGCCTGATCCTATGATCTACCAATCAATTTGTAAGCACCTCCTTTCTCTGCTATTACCACCATCTTTAGGTACCCTTTCCTATCACTTATTTCCCTCTTTCCCTTTTTCTCCCTACTCCTACATAATCCAGACTGCAAAAGTTAGTTTTCTAGGATATATTTACAAGGGACAAGAAACTCTACAAATTTAGTTCTAACAAACCTGAAGAAGACAATTAGCCTTACAGATAAAGGAATCTTGAGAGTTTCAGACAAAGTGGCCTAATCCTTAATTTTAAATCCTTGAAGTTCCTTAGGCCTAATGTAGTCTCTGATTTTTCATTCTAGCCTGGGCACCTTCCACAGTGTCTGGGTCCCTTCACGGCCCTAAGTGAAGATGGCATCATTATTACCCTTAGGGATCCTAGGACTTAAGAGCTGAAAAGACCTTGGAGATCATCTGGTCTAGCATTTCTTAACTTTTTGTGTGGGTCATAGACCCTTTTGACAGTCTATTGAAGCCTACAGACACCTTCCCAGAAGTACATTTCTAAATGCAAAAATTAAGCACATTGGATTACAAAGGAAACTAAATATATTGAAATAAGCATCAAAATATTTTTTAAACCAAATTCATGGATCCCAGGTTCAGAATTCCTGAGTTCAGTTCAACCCCTCATTTTACAGAGGCACAAAATGAGATTCCCAGATTACACAGGCAGTAGACATCAAAGCTAGGATTCACACCCAGGACTTCTGACCCCAAATCCAGTCATCTTTACAATTCCTAGTCCTGCTTAGTAGCAGTGGATCCAGGAAGCCAAGATGTTCAACAGAAGAAAGAAGTTTATAGGAGAGCCCCTCAGCACACAACCCAGGCACTTGGAGGGTAGGCTATGTGAGTTCATCTGGGGTGAGAAGCAGGGAGAGGCTGAATTAGAACTAGATCAGCCTACAGTTTAGATCCCCAGGCACAACTTTGCAAAAGTGGAGGGGGCTCTTGGAGAGGGCACTTCCTTTCCTGGAGGAAAGGTTATGCCTTTAGAAAGAGGAAGGACACTTGATAGTTGGGGTGGGGGATGAAGGACAATCCTTATGAGAGGCAGAAGCATAGGCAAGCTGACCTTTTCAAACTTCAGCTAGGAGGTCACGAGTTCCTGTCCTTCATCCTGGGCAAGGGTTGGACTTAAGCTCTTAGATTGCATATAGAGGCAGAGCCCCAAATGCCCTCCCCATAAGGAATGTCGGAAGTAGCTGCCCAGAGGAGAAGGTAGTTTTGATGGGCAAGGCAGACAGGTGTAGTGGAAATTTGAAGGAGCAGAGTGGAATACAGTTAGGTCTTGATTAATGTGAATAACAAATCCTGTGATATTATGGAATTATTTGAATTCACACAACACATTTCCTTTGGGCTGGAATCAATGACCACGTTTCACACACATCTCACCACATTTTGAATAGAGCAAGTCTGAATTCATGCAACCACTTCACAGGATTCCTTATTTGTACTAACTTGGACCTAGCTGCAGTGCAGTCAGAATCCCAGCTCTTCTGCTACCTTCCTGTGTTTCCCTAGGCAAATGGTTTCAGTTTTCTCCTCAGTAAAATGAAGGGGTTTGGACTCATAATCTCAAAGGATCCTTGGAGATCTAAATCCTAAGATAATAAGTGCCTAAAGGCTACCTTTTCTCTCCATTCACTACCCTGACCCCAGGCAATCTCAAATGCAAGTAAGACTATGTTCAGACAGGTTGTAATCTTCTCCCTTATTATCACAAAATCTTTCCTCAAATAAACTCAGAAGTCTTAAAACGAATGCCAGTGATTACGAACAGTGGAAAGAACACTCGGGATTTGAGACCGGAGACCTAGAAAAGTCTACCCATCTCTGGCACTGGGATGACTGTTTAATCACACACAAGCAACTCTACCTCTCTGTGACTCAGTTTCCTTCTCTGTAAAATGGAGCTAACAACATTTGCAAATACTATCTACCTTACAGAGTCATCAAAGGAAAGCACTTTGTACATCTTAGCTCCACTTAGGAATGAAAGCTGTTGTTATCATTCCTCCTCCTCCCCTCATCTCCAAGCAGGAGGGTCCAGCTAGTTTCTATTCCATTAAGTGTCTATAGAAGGACACATACTGTCATATCCCCTGCAGTTTCTCATGCCTGCCCTCAATCCCATATACTCATAGGAATCCCTTTATTCATTGCTGAAAGTCATGACTTGGGCCAACCCCTCCCCACTCAATTCTGTTTAGGGGTAGAAGAAAAACTGATACAGGGGTAGAGCCTTCCAGATGTGGCAGTGCATCTATCTTGGTACATTTCCAGCTCTTAGTTTTTTTCACATAGTGAATGCTTAATAAATGCTTTCTCATTCACTCACTCATTCATTCACTTCATATCTGCAGCCTGGGAGAGGGGGACACCTTTCCCCTGTCATATAGTTCTGCACTCCCTAAGTTTGGATTTTCCCAAAAATTCTGTCCTCAATAGTCTTTTTCCACTTTCTTGGATTATACTCAATTCCTGGCACCACTGTGGCACCAGGAATAGAATATGAACCTGGAGTCAGGAAGACTGCTTACTGAGTTCAAATCTAGCCTCAGACTCTTACAAGCTGAGTGACCCTGGACAAGTCACTTAACCTTGCTTGCTTCAGTTTCCTCATCTGTAAAATGAGCTGGAGAAGGAAATGGCAATCCACTCCAATATCTCTTCCAAGAAAAGCCCAAATGGAGTCATGATGAGTCGGAAACAACTGAAAATGACTGAACAACAACAACAACTGATAAGTCAAATCCCAGAAGAGGGTAATCAGTATGATTGGAGTACCAAGGGGTACCTGGCACCCAGGAGTACAGTATTGGCTAAAGGAAATAGGGATGTTTAACTTGAAGACCCAGGGTAAGGTGAGGAGAGGGGAAAAGGCATCTGAAGGGCAGCCAACAAGTCTGAGATTTGTTCTGCTTGTGTCCAGAGGGCAGAATTAGATGAATGAAGGTGAATGGCAGCAGAGAGTCAAATCTTGGCTAGCTGTAAGTATTATACCTAAGGATTAGATCTGTCCAAAAGTGAAATTGGCCAATTTGGAAAGTGCCGAGTACCATATTTCCACTGCTTGTGGGGACATCCTACATGTTTCCCCCAGCATCTTAAGCTCAAACTGAACTCCTTATTTCCCCACCCCTTCCCCCACTTCTGCAAGCATGTTCTTTCTCCAAACTTCCCTATTTTTGTCATCCTCCCAGTCAGCCAGACTCAGAAACTTCAGAATATCACCGACTCCTCCTTCTTCCTTGACCCTCACATCCATTCAGTCAAGTCTACCTCAGCGAGGTCTCTCCCATCTGCACCTTCCTCTCTGTCCCCACAGACCTCAGTCAGCCCAAGCCTCATTTCCTCCCTCCAAAGGGATAACAGCCATCTCCTCAATGGCTTCCCCATCACTAGTCCCTTCCCTTCAGTCCCTCCTCCACTTAGGGCCAGACTCACTGTCCCACAGACCAATTCCAACCACATCTCTCTTCCACTCAGAAACCTGCTTTGGTTCCCCATGATTCACAAGAGAAACTAGATTCCTGAGGTTGACATTTGGGCTGTTTCAAGGCACAACCCTCAACTATCTAAATCCTCTGATTCCTTTAAAAGACCTCTTTCTTCCAGTCAAATTGAACAATTCCTTGTTCCTGAAGATACAGCTCATGATCAAATGAAATGTTATGTAAATATCAGGTAGCAGGTTCTCTCCACTGAGGATAACCGTGCCCCAAGGTCGTTTACCCAATTTCTACCCATTCTTCAAGGTTCAACACAAGTGCCACCTCCTCCATCAAGTCTTCCTGGGTTTCTCTAGCAGAATATGTATGACCTTTTCCTTCTCTGAACTACCACTCCTTGAACTTCTACCACTGCCCCTGCACACTTAGCCTTGATATATGTATCTGTGTCTTATTCCTAACCCAGAGACCCTCTCTAACTTCACAGAGATTTCCCCCGAAACAAAAACCACTCAGACATAAAAATCTTACCCTAGCTTCAGATTCTTTTAGAACTTTGTCAATCCTTCTGACCTCATCGAGACCCTTCCTCAGTCCAGAAACTGCCCTCAACCCAGAAGTTCCCCAACCAATCTACACACTCATAGCTCCTCCCAACCCCAGAGACCCAACCTCTAGAGAAGAGACCCTCCCCTCAACATAGAAATCCCCCCTAAATTCTGAGACCTGGGGAAGCCCTCAATTCAAAGACTTTCTCCAAACTAGTATCCACACCCAGCAGCAAGGCTTTCCTCAAACTCCCCTTTCCAATTCATGAGATTCTTCCTTCAACAAGATATCTCTAGTCAAGAGATCCTTTCTCCTATCCGTAATATGATCTCACCCCAACGTAGAGAAGGCTTAAATCTGAGACCCCCCTCCCTCCCCTTCCCAACCCCCCCCCCCGCCTTATCCTAAATACCCTACAACCCAAAGACATCCTCCGAATCACAAAGACCCTCCTCAAACTCAGCCTAGTGCAGAAAGTCCTCAACCTCCGGGAGCTCCTCTCTTCCCTAGGCATCTTTCCGGGTAAAAGCTAAAAGGGGCTCCGAGTTCCCCAACACAGTCTACCTCGTAGTCCCACCTGGGCTGGGCCAGGCCGGGCAGACAGGGCAGAGCAGGGGCAGAGCGAGCACGGCCCCAGCCCCTGTGCCTGCCCCATACTCGACCCATGCCCCTGCCCCTGCTCTGGCCGCTGTCCTGGTCCCTGCCCCAGCCCCTGCCCGCCCCAGCCGCCGCCCAACTTCCAGTCCTCTGAGACCCAAGGAAAGTTTGTGGGCTGGGACTGCGCGGCCCCTGCCTGTCCCTGCCCGGCCCGGACAGGGAGGGGGTGATTCTGGGGGCACAGGCTCACCTGGTCCTCTCCCTCCCTCCCTCCCTGCCCGCGCTGGGGGCACTGGGGGCGCTGGGGGCGGCGGCGGCAGCAGCGGCTCCGGGACTCGAGAAGGAAGTGAGAGAGCGAGGCCGGAGGAAGTGGGGGGGGCGGGGGCCGGGGCCGGGGCCCGGGCCGGGGGCGGGGGCGGGGGAGGGGCGCGACGAGGAAGTGCCCGGGCCCCGCCCCCACCCCCGCCCTCTGGCCTCTCCTCCAGGGCCCTCTGGTTCCCCTCACCCCCACCCCGATCCCGCCGCATTCTCTAGCTTTCCCTTTGCACTCTGCGCCTTCCCCTTCTTCGGTCTCCTATTCTCCCCAGCCCCACCTTCTGCCCGCTCTCATCTGCCCAGCCCTAGAGCTCCTCTGGCGCCCCGCCCACTTTCTCTGTCTTTTTCTCTCCCCCTCCCTTTTCCTCTCCTGGTCCTTTTCCTTGCTCCCCCAGGCGCCGTCCGGGTCCCATCCTTCTGCCCTGGGACCCGCTCCTGCTTCTTCCCTCTCCCCCAGATCTGGTCCCGTCCCTTTTCCACCTTCATTGGTGCTCTCCTCCCCAGCCCTTCTCTCCGGCTTTGAGGCGCCCTTCTCCGTTTGTTTTTTTTTACAGCTCCTCCTTCTCCTCTCCCAAGTGTCCTTTTTCTCCCTCTCTCCCTCAACCTTTCCTTTTGCGCTCTGACAACTGGCCTCAGCTTTAAAAACCAGAATTTCTCAGATTTGGAAGGTCACCTGTCTAGTTCATCCAGACCTGACTTCTCCGAGTTCCCCTAGTTAGAATAGGTAGCGGGGCAGACAGAGGGCCCATGGAGACTTAAGGCATTCCTTCCAAATTTCAGAACTCTTGTACAAGGACTTGGTCAGACTCTTAGAGTTAGAAAGGACCCATAGTCCAAGTCATACTTGACCCGGGATCCTGCCCCCTACCCCAGTGGTCCACCAACCTACGCGTTAAGACCTCCTGATGGCGAGTGCATCCCTTCTGAAGATAAAACGTTCTACTTTAGAATAGTTCTAATTCTCAGATTTTTCTTTCCATCAAGCTTAAATCTTCCTTTCTTCTCTCTGGGTTCCAGCAGATCAAGTCAAACGGACATAATGGTCTTTCAGATATTGTAATATAGCAGTCAAGTTCCACATTCGGTTGATAGTCCAGTCGAACGAACTGGAGAGTTGGATTTCTCACCAAGGTTCCTAAAAGTAAAAATTGGTCCCTGGGGACTTCCGCCCCCTCACCCCTGTCTTCCAAAGTACTGGAAGGACCTAAAAAGGACAGAGTTGGAAGGGGGAGGGAAGCTGGCATTTACATGAAGGAAAAGACATGATCAGCAAAGATGCAGGTCAGAGTTTCCTTCAAGGCCCTAAAAACAGGATGTTACTGTTCCACACCATGGGGTACCCCCTTTTCTTTCCCTCTAGCCTCTTCTCTCTGGCTTATGGAGGCAGGTGGTGTTAGGAGGTTTCGCCTCAGCTACAGGAAGTGGGGAAGTGTTGAGGAAGAGAAAGACAGGAGTCAAGAGAAGGGGCTGGGGCTGGTTGTTTGTTCATCCTGGCATAAGCCTCAGTTGGGTCAGGGGCAATTCATAGAATTTAGGGTTGTAAGGACATTTTCTACACCCACTCCAGTCTCAACATTTTATAACGAAAGAAAATGAAGTCTAGAAAAGAACGGGACTTGCCCAAGGTCACTCAGTTAATGAACCAAAATTTGAGCCCAAGTCTTCTGACTTCAAATTCAATTTAAACTCAGTCCAATGTTTCAAATCCAAAAACTGCACTGTCTCTTAAAGATATGGGGGTGAAAAAAAGTCTCACAGTAGTAAGACAACATGGAATAATGGGAAGAGAGCTGAATGTGTAACTAAGGGATTGGGGTTCAGATTCTGACTCTTTAACTATCTTTGTGACCTAGGCCAGTCATGTTCCCTTTCCGTACCTGTTTCGTAATCTATAAAATGAAAAGGCTGGATTGGATGATTCCCCAAGGTCCTTTCCATCCCTAAATGTATTATCCTAAGTTATTTTCTTCCTTTGAGGCTCAGTTTCTTCATCTGTAAACAAGGAATAATAGCCCTAGCATCTGCTTCTTCATGGAGCTGTTGGGAGTGAATAATTTTGTAAGCTTAAGTGAGTTAATTTTGTTAAGTGATGGAAGAAGGTAGCTCTCACTCCTCTCATTCCTGCTCCCTGCCCTATCCTCAACATTGCTGGTGTCTATTACCTCAGACCTTGCCTTTCCTTCTTTCATAATCACTTTGTGAAGGAAAACGGAACTCAAATCTAAAACAAGAGCTCATCACTTCTTTCACTCGTTGGCTCAAAAATCTTCATTACCTAGTGTCCTAGAGAATAACATACAAACTCTTTCAGCTGACATTCAATGCCCTTTAGAGTCTACCTCTACCTTTCATCCTTTGCTTTCTACTACTCTGTGCTCCAGACAAATTATAGAACTCCTGGTGCCCTAGATACATGTTGTGTTAATCTCTGTTCCCTTTGCCTTTGGGTACATTTACAACTGGACAGACCTTCCCCCTCAACTCTGCCTGTTAGAATCCTTCACCTAGCTCAAATGTCATATCTTCAGTGAAGCAGCACCTCCCCATTTGCCTTCTCCATTCCCCATGCTAGAAATGTTGATAATAACTTTCGTTTCTCTAGTACTTTAAGGTTTACAAATGCTTCCTTTTGATCTCAGATTAACTTCCTTTCATGTCACTCTCCACCTCCCCAACTCAGAAGGCCAGAAAGAGGAGTTGGCATACTCCTTGTTCCCCACAATCATTTCCTCTCCCTATACCACTATGATTTAGTAACATTTTCTCTTTTGAATTCACACCATCTTATTCTAATATCACATTGTGCTGAAACTTTTCCACTCTCCCACATTCCTAAACGCGGTCAATAGTTAGTTTACTATCTTTCTTTCTATCCCAGCACCTGTCTTTAACCTTAGTGACATTAATATTCTCATTAATGACTTGTTCATGTCCTGCTTCTGCAACATACTAACAAAAACCTTTCACTTGATCCTTCCATCCCTACTAATTAGCTCCATAACACAAATGACCAAACTCTTTGAAACGAACATCGATAATTGGTGCCTCCATGCTTTCTCCTCCCACTCTCTTTTTAACCCCTTACAATTTGGTTTCCAGCCTCATCATTCCACTGAAACTGAGCTCTCCAAAATTACCAATGGTTTCTTACTTGCCAAATCCATTGGCCTTTTCTCATTCCTCATTCTTTTTGACCCTTCTGCAGTCTTGAACACTTGATCACCCTCTCCTCCTTGATCTTCCCTTCTCTCTGGGTTTTCAGGACACCATTCCCCACCTATCTGACCTATCCAGTCTTCTCTGCTGGATCTCTTCCTGATCATAACCACTAACCATAGGTGTCCCACAGAGTTCTGTCCTTGGTACTCTTCTCTTTTCCCCTATACTGCTTCACTTGGTAATTGCATCTGTTCCCATGGATTTAATTACCATCTCTCTGCTGATTATTCTTAAATCTTAACTATTCTACCCTCACCTGTTCCTCCATTCTCTGATCTCCAACTGCCTTTCAGATATCTTGAACTGAATGCGCGGTAAACATCTTGAACTTACATGTCCAAAACGGAATTCATTGTCTTTCCCCTTAAACTGTCTCCCCACATCCTAATTTCCTTATTACTACTGGAGGCACTACCTCCTCCTAATCCCTCCCTAGAGCTTCCCAGGCTCTCAACTTATGTGTTATTTTTGGCTTTATATTATCTCTCATCTCCCATCTATTGCCAAGTTCTACTAATTTTACCTTTGCAACATCTCTCAAATGTTCCCCCTTTTTTCACCATGGTACAGGCACTCATCACCTCACAATTAGACTATTGCAATAGTCTAATGAGGGGTCTGCCTGCTTCAAGATTCTTCCCCACTATAGTCCATTATTTATTCAGCCACCAAAGTTATTTACCTTAAAGTATGAATCTGATCATGCTACACCCCTCTACTCAATAAACTCCAGTGGTTTCCTATCACCTCCAGGATCAAATACAAAATTATCTTTTTGGCATTCAAAGTCCTTCATAACACAGTTCCCTCCTATCTTTCTAGTCTTCTTACACTTTAGTTCATGACATGTCCTCTTCAATCCAATGACACTGGCCTCCTTACTGTGCCTTGAACAAGACACACCATCTCTTGGTTATGGGCACTTTCTCTGGTTGTCCCCCATGCCTGAAATGTTCTCCTTCCTCATGTCTACCTCCTGACTTCCCTGGCTTGCTTTATGTCACAACTTAAATTCCATCTTCTACAGGTATCCTTTCTCAACCTCTCAAGTCTCATGCCTTCCCTCTGTTAATTATTTCCTTTTTAACCTCTGCATAACTTTTTGTATATATTTGCTTATTGTTGCCCTCATTAGATTGTGAGCTCCTTGAAGGCAGGTACTATCTTTTGCCTTTTTTGTGTCTTTGGAGCTTAGTACATAGTAGGTACTTAATAAATGTTTATTACTTGATTGACTTTGTAATCCAGGACAAGTCACTTAAATTTTCAGTGCTTTAGGCAGTTTTCTTTTTTTTTATACCATATACCAAAAGGTTTTATTCAAAGGAGATTCAAATAGAAATCATAGAATAAATAACCACTTGTCCCAAAGATGTATGTAAATCATTGGGTCATTTACATCATTCAAAAATATGAGCACTCTTCTCGTCAAGATCCTTCTCCACTAGTCCTGTCATGTCCAGCTACTTCTGTCAGTGGAAAGGGGATATTTTGGTATTTTCCTGTTTCTTTCTGACATTCCTTTTTTGTTTGTTTGGGGTTTTTTTTTGAAAATTTTAATACATATTTAAATATATTAAATTAAAAAATATTTTTCCAGTTACATGTAAAAACGATTTTTAACATTTGTTTTAAAAAATTATAAATTCCAAATTCTCTCCCTTCTTTCCTTCTTCCCCTCACCCTTGAGGGGGCAAGTAATTTGATATGGAAGGGCAGTTAGGTGGTGCAGTGGATAGAGCACCAGTGCAGGAGTCAGGAGGACCTGAATTCAAATCTCACCTTAGACACTTGAAACTCACTGGCTGTATGACCTTGGGCAAGTCACTTAACCCCAATTGCCTCATCTTGGGTCATCTCCAGTCATCCTGATGAATGTCTGGTTACTGGATTCAGATGGCTCTGGAGGAGAAATGAGGCTGGTGACCTGCACAGCCCTCCATCACTCAAAACAAAGTCAAGGTCAAGTCATGTCATTATTTTCTGATGGTATGGTCTTCTTCGGCAATGAAGGACAAACACACACAAAAAACAACTTCTGTATTATTTAGAGCTCTCCCAAAGTGGAATAAGCAGGTCTATTAAGCAAGATTAGACGTCTTCAGGCAAGGGCCAGATGACTGATAATTCTTATTCAGGTGTAGGCTAGGCTAGAGGATTAATGAAATACTTTTCTTCTCACTCTGAAGGTCTATCTCCTAGTCCATCACCCCTACTCTGGCTTTCCTTCCTTCCTTAACAACTGTAGTCTTAACACTACAATAATCTTTTCCAATGGGACTCCTCTCTCTCTCTCTCTCTCTCTCTCTCTCTCTCTCTCTCTCCCTCCCTCCCTCCCTCTCCCTCCCTCCCCCTCTCTCCACCTCCTGCCCCAATCCCTCATTCCCTTGTCCTTCAACAGTTTCTGTCCTCATTTCCTGCCAAACACTGCTGAAACAAATCATGATTCTGTGCTGACAGGCTCTGCTACAAAGTCATCTTCTTTAACCTTACATGGATCTTCATGTTTTCCAGAAGTCCTCTTCATTTTTGATTGAATTCCTCTAACAATTCACAAGGTAGTTCTTTTAAATGTTCTCTTTCTAACGCATCATCTCCTCTCCCCCATCTTCTCTCTCAGCAAGGACTTTACTTCCTACTTTAATAGCTAGTATATATCTAGTGGTATAAGGTTTGCAAAGTGCATATCTCATTTTCTGAGAAGACTCAGTCCATTAATCATGAGCTCCTTTTTCTTCCCTCTTCCACACCTCAAGAGCTCTCTGTTTTCACTCTTACCTTATTGTATTCCCTCTGGTCTCAGGCAATAAAAAGGTACATCTGTTTGATTGATTCCTCCACTTGAGGTCATTATCCTGGTCCCTTCTCCTCCTTGGATCTTGTTCCATCTGTTATTTCAGCTTTCTCTTACTGACTCCTCCCCTTCTTCTGCATATAAATATACCTGTTATCCTTGTCTTTAAAAAAATTTATCACCTTTATCCTACCATCTCCTCAAGCTATTATGATATATCTCTGTCCCCTTAGAAAAAGTACTCTTGATTTGTTCACTTCCTTGTCACCCACTCATTCCTAAACTCGGTGCTTTGTGGCCTTCTGACCCAATTATTTTGCTGAAGCTCTCTCCAAGTTTACCAGTATCCTCTTAATTGCCAAATCCAGTAAACTTTTCTCAGTTCTCATTCTCTTTGACCTTTCTGTAACATCTGACACTTTTGCTATCCCCTACTTTCCAGATACCCTGTCCTTCTTTGGCTTCCCTGATGTGACTCCTCCTTTCCATAGTAAACATATACTGTAAATCTTTTCTGCCAACCCCTACTAGAATGAACAAGCTGATTACCCAGAATGCAGCTATTATATCCCTTCAGGACCCTATGGTTAATTCTCAGGGTTTGGAGGATGTCTTTTTTAGCGCTATAACTTAGAAGCCCCCTACAGCATATGTTTTCCCCTTGGTTATCAATTGATATCAGTCAGGCAGACTTTACTTCATTTTAGAAATAGATGGTAAGTAGATACAAACAGATCTCCTCTCCCCAGTTAAAAAATCTGTGACTCTTCCAGTTATCCATCACTAGTGAATCTGCCTTTTATCACTGCATCCAATCTGTCCCTGGCTCAATGTAGACAGTGCTACCAGCTGTTGCTGTCCCAGGGGCACTTTTTGGATGCTGGTGAAAAGTAAAAAAAAAAAAAAAAATGATTCTCTGAAGTGCCCAAGGGCCTCCTCTGGATAAGGAGTGAGGATAGGTGGGAAGGAAAGAACCAGTCAAGACTAAGGCATTCTCTTCTACCCTTGCCCCAATCAGTTCCTTCTCTGTGTCTTGCCCAGATATTTCTCTCCACTTCCAGATTCTAGATGCTCCTGATACTCTTCACTTCTAGAAGCTTGATTCTCTGGGTTTTGAGCTGATCTGTTATTCTATGGATTCAACTTCAGGGCATGAACAAATCTCAGTTAATCTGAACAGAATTCCTGTCAGACCTAGTTGAAATATTTGAGATGTTCAGGCCTTGCTCATACGTAGTTCACCTCTCTGATTACTGAGTCAACACTTCTCCATGAGTCCACATTTAATCAAAGTATCAGAACTAGGCAGCGGTGATTTCAACCCCTATCTTTACAACAGAATCTCGGAAAGGCATCATCTAGTCCAACTCATCCATGAAAAGAATAATCATTATAATACGCCTAAGTGAATGTCCAACATCTGGTTCAAGACCGTCAAGGTGGACTTGACTTCTCTAATATGCCTATTCTCTCTCTCTCTCTCTCTTGCTCTTGAATACTTTATTTGCCATGTGAAGAATCTTTACTCTCTCCATACCTGCCTGTCCTAAGAACTTCATGCCATAGCACCCCTGACCACAAAAACATAAGTATATATATATTTATACAATATGTATATATCTGTATATATATATTAATATATCTCTATTATACAGTATTTACAGGCACAAAAGAGACAGGCTTAAAAACTATAACTAATCAATTTAAACAGCTCTGTCCCCTCCCCTGACCTTACTCTTCCTTGCTCCCATCCCAGTTACTTTTACAAAAAAGGCAGCAAAATCCAAAGTGTTGGATTTTAAATGCCAAAGACACAAGAGTTGTTAGGGCTAGATCAAAAGAAAGGCAAGAAAAAGCACTGACCTGAGACGTGGGAGACTTGAATCCAAGGCCTAGTTTTGCCTCTAAGTAGCTATTTATGACCTTGGGCAAAGCTGCCTCCTTCCTCCATCTGGCTAAACCCTAAAGTCGTTTCTATCACTAATGTGCTTGAAGATGGAAGTCTCAACTGATTAGCACAGTCAGTGGCTTGTATACAATAAGTGCTTAAACAATGTTGATGAACCTGGTCTTCCTGGGTACCTGTGTGATCATACTACCATTTTGGGCTCTGATCATTCTAGCCCACTACAATCTGCTGAAATGGGGGCCTGGAGCAGCCTGGAGGCTGAGGCACAGAGGATCTTTTGGTTTCCTCTTCTGCTTTTGCTATGGTATATAAAGCTGGCTGTTATTTTCTAGCTAGCCACTGGGCCAAGACATGGAATGAGCTGCTGCCAGGTGATACCATCTGGGGCTGGGTAAGCAACCCAGGCAATATTACTCACCTTATGGTAGTCAACCTAGACTAGTACTTAGGAGGAAATCAATAGCCTTGTGACCAGGTAATTGGGACAGGACCTGTGACATCACTCACAGAGGTTGAAGGTCCCTCAGTTGAGGAGAGTTCCTCCACCAGGGCAGATTCCTACCTGTCTCTATGAGAGGTCAAGTGACTTGTCCAGGGTCAGGAAGTTAGGATGGATCAGACACAGGGCTGAAACCTAGACCTCCTGGCTCTAAGGTCTGATTTTCTATCTGACATGCTACCTCTTGATTTTAGCTTGTCATCAAGGAAAACCTTCCTAACAAGTCGACCTATACTAAGGGAAGATGGGTGACTTCACAGAATAGTGGGCTCTCCAGGCCTAAGGGAGAGGGGAGCCCCACCAGCAGGATATGGATGACCATTTGTCAGGGGTGTTAGGTAAGTATTGGACAGAATGCCTTCTGCCATCCTTTCAGATAGACTGACTCTAGGAGGAGACATCTCACTCATTCCTCCTTTACCCACTCTGTGGGGAAAAATCTCCAGGCAGCAAGATGTGGCCACTGGTCTTTTGGGGGCTGAGAGAAGAAGACCACAGAGAGGTGCCCCCAACCCTTCCTAGTCTGGTATTGTTGAGTTTCTTGCCAGAGAGAGCCCCTGGGACTCTTATGCCAGTCTGAGCCCACTTGTTTGCTGTCCAAGTCTTAGAAGTTGGCACTACACTAATTCAGATAAAGTTAAAAGCACCCTGTCTGATCCAGCCCAGGCATACCTTCCCTCTTTCTTTCCCTACTCTCTCTCTCTTTTGGGGAAGACTCCCCCACTGGGGGCTTGAGGTTTTCTGGTTGATAAATAGGATGAAGGCTGAATCCCAGCATTCTGGGGTTGCCAAGATTGCACCAGTTCATCCATTCTCTATGCCTTAAGATAAGGCAGTCAGGGGTAGGGAAGGCTGTCTATTGAGTACTTTCTTCTTTAGGTTAAATGTGCCTAGTTCCTTCAACCAATCTTCATATCCCATGCCTCACCATCCTGATTGGCCTCTTCTGTACTGTCTCCTGATTTTTTTAATGTCCATTTTAAATGATGACATCCAGAACTGAACAAACACTCAAGGTGATTTCTGATGAAGCCAGAGTATAGTGGAACTGTTCTTCCCTATTTCTGAAAGCTCTGTTCCTCTTAATGTGGCCCAAGACCACATAAGCTTTTCTGACTGCCACATTACACTGCTGAAACTTATTGGGTTGGTAGGCCACTAAAACCTCCATATCTTTTTCAGAACAACTACTATCTATTCCTGCCTCCTCTAGTTTATACTTATAAAGTTGATATTTTGAGGACCTAAGTGTGAAAATTTACATTTATTCCTACTGAATTTGATCTTGTTAGATTCTGTCCAGTGTTCTAGTCTATTACAATAATTTTGGATCCTTTAAATAGTTACTTCTCGGATTCTTCCATCTTAGCAACTTTTAGCAGTTTCCCTGCTGTTTCTCCTCCCACCTTCAATTGTGTGCAACTAGACTATTCTTGGCCTTATGTTCTCACTCTATATTCTCAATCTTGGCAATCTCACCCATTCCCTTTTCTTCAATCATTGCCTCTATGTTGAAGACTCATAGGCTCATAGATTTAGAGCTAGAAGGGATCCTAACCATCTAATGATAAAGATGAGGAAGTTGAAACCCATAGAGGTTCATTAACTTGGCCAAGATCACACCTCTCATCCCAACCTCTCATTTGATCACCTGCATTTTCAACGTCATGCTGATTGTTTCACTGGCACCTCAAACTTACCATGACTAAAAATAACCTGTCATCTCCTTCCCTTCCCCCTAAGATCATCTCTAATCTGTAATCTCTATTTCTGTTCATGATGCCACCATTCTTTCAATTTCTTAGGTTTAAAATCTCAGTGGCTTCTTTCCTTTCTCTCACCTCTTATATGATCATTTGCCAAATAATGTTAATTCTAATTCCAGCATTTCTGCCTCTCACATCTAGGCCTTCCTTTCATTTCACAGTATGACTACCCTAGTTTAGACCTTCAGCATCTCTTGGTTGCATTGTTGTAATAACCCTTTACATGGTCTTCCTGATTATAGACATTTCTCCTCTAATCCACACATACTTTGTTGTTGTTTGTTCTTTATACTTGAAGAACATCATCATGTTGGGGTCAAGGTATAGTGTGTCCAGCTGTAGCTGATCAGACCAATGCAAGCTCAGAAGGCTCTACCATAGGTTAGGCACCAATAGTTCATTTGAATATTTAGGATGGAGATATCCTTTGTGCTACTGTGATTCTGCAGTGCCTTCTTTGATGCAGACATGCCATGCTGGGTGACCCTGTGCCAGCATCTCCCATGTCTAACAATTGGTACTAAAGTTCTTCAGAGAGACTGTGAGAGTGTCCTTGTACCACTTCTTCTTACTACTGTGTGAGTGCTTGCATTATGTGAATTCTCTGTAAAATAGTCTTTAAGACAAACATATATTGGGCATGTCAGCAGCCCAGTTACACTCCCTGCTTTAGAGCTTGAATTCTTGTCGCTTTAGCTCAAGAAATAACTTCAGTGTCCAGTAACTTATCTTTCCAGGTGATCTTCAGAATCTTTCTAAGACAATTCAAATGGAAGTGATCAACACAATGACTCTGCAGACCTTCAGTTTGGTAGGTTGCCTAATACCTCTTCCTTTCTACCCTTTCTTTTGGAGCCTTCAAAATAATGAGCTAGCTTTGACAATGCATATGTCAACCTCATCATCTGTGTGGACATCCCTGGAAAGTATACTGCCAAGGTAAGTGAACTTATCCACAGCCTTCAAAATTTCTCCATTTGCTGCAACCAATGGTTCCACGCTTGGATGGTACAGTACTGACTGGTCGAGGACTTGTTCTTTCTTAGTGTTGGTTGTCAGGCCAAAATTAGCACAAACAGTAGAGAATCAACTTTGTTGTATATTAGCCTCCCGGGTTGCATTGAGTATACAATCAACTGAGAACAAAAAGTCATGCACCAATTCTTCCTCTACTTTAATTTTGCCTTGTAGTCTTTTGAAGTTAAATAATTTACCCTTATTGTGATAGCTGACCTTGATACCATTCTCTACCCCTCTGCCCCCAATAGTATTTTATTTTTTTCAATTACATGTAAAGATAGTTTTCAACATTCACTTTTAGAAATTTTGAGTTCTATATTTTTTTCCCTTCCTTCCTCTGCTCTCCCCCTGCCCAAGAAGCAAGCAATCTGATATAGGTTATATATGTTAATCATGGTTTTACATTTGTCATGTTGTGAAAGAAATATCAGAACAAAAGGGAAAAATGACAAGAGAGAAAAAACAAGAAAAGTGAAAATAGCATTTGATCTGCACTCAGAATCTGTAGTTTTTTCTCTGGGTGGGGATAACATTTTTCATTGTGAGTCTTTTGGAATTTGTCTTGGATTGCTCACTTCACTCAGTATTAGTTTATATAAGTTTTTCCAGATTTTTCTGAAATCTACCTGTTCATCAATTCTTATATAGCACAACAGAATTCTGTTACATTCATATGCCACAACTTGTTCAGCCATTCCCCAAATGATGGGCCTTGATGTCATTTTCGTCAAAGCATTGGACAACATTGCTGAAAACATCATGCTAAAAAGCACGAGAGCAAATGCACAGCCATGCGTCATTCCACTGGTGACTGGGAAAATATGAGAGTATTGTCCTTTATACAGAACCAGCGTAAGCATGCCATCATGAAACTGGAGTACAGTACTCATGAACTTCTCTGAACAACCAAATTTTGCCATGATCTTCCATGAGCCCTCATGACTGACATTATCGAAGACATCTGTTGTGGTTCTGTAGTTTCTCCTGGAGTTGTCAGGCAGGAAACACCGTGTAGACAGTTCTTCAGACGTTTCTGAAGCCACACTGACTCTTAGTAGATGACCATCTTCCAGATTAGCTGATTAAGGAAATCTCTGGCAAGAATCTTGCCAGCAGTGATTGAGTGCTAGCTGTGATTGTCACAAGACAACCTGTTTCCTTTTCCTTTATTGTGTGTGTGTGTGTGTGTGTGTGTGTGTGTTTGTCCTTCATTGCTGAAGAAGATCATGCCATCAGAGAAATAATGACATGACTTGCACTTGACTTTGTTTTGAGTGAGGGAGGTCTGTGCAGGTCACCAGCCTCACTTCTCCTCCACAGCCATCTGAATCCAGTGACCAGAGATATTCATCAAGATGACTGGAGATGACCCAGGATCACTTGCCCAAGGTCACACAGCTAGTGGGTGTCAAGCATTTGAGGTGAGATTTGAACTCAGGTCCTCCTGACTCATGCACTGGTGCTCTATCCACTGCACCACCTATCTGATGGACAATGAAAGTATACTTGATCTCCTGGGGGGATAATCTCCTCTTACCATACATTTATAAGATTTTAATCAGTTAGCTTTTGTATGAGCAGTGGACCACCTGCCTTGTGGATCTCTGCTGGGATGGAATGAGCACCAGATACTTTGCCAAACAATAGGAACCTAATGGCATTCATACCTCTTCCTTAGTTGAAAGTTTGGCTACAGAGGGATTAACTTCAACCTGAGGTTTACTGTCAATGGCTTCATTCAGCACATCTCTCCTGGATCAGTGTGGCTCCATCAATGCTACGTAGTTGAGATACATCAAAGGTCTTTGGTGGACTTGAGGGCATCATGAAAGCACTGTAGATTGTTGCTATCAGTGTAAAACTGAATCTAATCTTCCTTCTTACTGAGTCAAGAATCCTGCCTCCTTCTAAGCTTCTCTAACACTTTACTTTTATCTTCTTAGAGACTGATAAACTGACCTTCTGGTAAACCCTGTGGAATGGTTATTTTTCATTCAGCAGCTTCTGAATTTCCCTGTGATTTTCATCAAACCAATGTTGTTTCCAAGTGTTCTAGCTCAGATGCACAAATGCAGTACTGTATACTGTTTCTGAAAGTTTCCCTCTCTTTCTTCTGCTAACTGTGCGCTGATTAAGCTTTCCTTCCAGGTCATCAATAAACTGTTCAGGAGTGGAGACACTCTCTAATGTGTAGATGTTGAGTCTACTGACAGCTGTTTTGCATTGGGACTGCCATGTTTGTTGAATGTGAATGTTTAGCTTGGAGAAAATAAGTCTATGATTGATTCAGCACTTTGTGCCTCATATCACCTTGGTCACTCATACAGTCTCTTCTTCTTACAGTGACATGGTCTATTAAATGCCAGTGTTTATTTGGAACTAAGCTCAAAGGGTCTTGTGTCTCTAGTCAACCTTTTTGTGACTTCTCAGACCAAACCTCCTTTCCCTGGCTACCCTTCCCCTTTATAAGTTGTTTCTGTCATTAGCATGCACTCTTCATGACAGTATAGACTGTTTCACTTTTGTGTTTGTATTTTTGGTGTATAACACAGTGCTGGGTACATAGGAGGCACTTAATACATGTTTTAAAATTAAATCACCTGAAAGTGATCCCTCATTTTTCTTTATTATACTTTGTATTGTATGAAACTCACACATTTGTCTTATACTGCCTATTGGCATCCAGATAATGGATAGAATTCTAGGTCTGGAGTCACAAAGACCTGAATTAAGATCTGACTTTAGACCACTTATTAACTCTATGATGTTGGCAAATCACTTAACTTGTGTGCCTCAGTTTCCTCATTTGTAAAATAGGGACAATAATGTCACTTATATTCCAGAATTATTGAAGATAAATGAGATAACTACTGGGGTTCTTTATCTGAGTTCTGTGAATATACTGTAAAAATATTTTGATAACTATATTTCAATATATTTGGCTTCATTTATAATCCTACTTACTTTATTTTATGTCTTTTAAAACATATTCAGAGTTCACCAGGTGAACTAAAGGTGGGGTGCATAAAAAAAGTTGAAAAAAAACCTACTGCTCTATTAGATTGTAAGTTCTTTATAGAAAATATATATGTCAATTTTTCTTATTGTATCCCCTGAGCTGAGCCTAGGAACTTCCACATTATGGCAGTTTAATTAATGTTTGTTGAATTAAATTTTTTCCAAGAAAGAAAAAAGTGAGGATTAAGTGAGATGATGGATGCAAAAGTGCTTGGTAACTGATCTATATGAGTGACTACTACTATTAGAGAAGAAAAAGGTCACTCTTAGCTGCAGTAGGCAAGGAAGGCTTCCTGCAAGTGGTAAGACTAGACTTGGTCCTCAAAGCTGGCAAGATAAGGATAAATATAGAGGGCATTCCAAAGAGAAAGTTGGGAACCCAGGGAAGGGGGAAAGTCCACAGAAGAGAGCCTGTAAGCAGCCTTGTTCATCCAGCAAATATTTATTAAGTAACTATTATTTACAGAGAGTCTTGTGCTAAGTCTTAGAGAGATGATAAAAAAAAGATTCTTTGGCCACTGTCTCTTGTGGAAAAGCAGTTTGAGGTAGGGTGATGCCAATATCTTGGAACCTTGGAAGTGAATGAAAAATCTACCTTCTCCCTGCTCAGGTCAATACCTCCTTCCCTGCCTGAAATCCCTGGTTAGAAGACAAGTAGGAAGAAGACAGGAACACATGAAAGCTTTTTATGTGATCCAGTATGGCTTACTTTGATCCAGAGTTGACTCAACCTTTAACAGGAAGGATTTGTGTTAGGTCTAAGGGAGAATTTCCTGACCATGACATCAGAAAGGGTGATCAGAGGAGAAAGGGAACCATGGTTCATAGAATGATAGAAGTAGAACTAAAAGGCATCTCACAGATTATCTAGTAAAATTTTCTCATTTTAAAGGGTGAGGGAGCTTAGGCCTGGAAAGGTGACTTAGGATCATAGGTTCCAGATTTAGGGTTTTAAGGGACCCAATAAATCATCTAGTCCAATATTTTCCTTTTTTCTTTTTCAACAAACAAGCATTTATTTTCTCTCTCTTCCAACCTCCCCTTCCAAACTGGAAAACTAAACAAAACAAAATCCTTGTTACAAACATGTGTAGTCAAACAAAACAGATAGGTATATTGGCCATGCCCCTAAATGTATGTCTTATTCTGCATTTTGAGTCCATCACTTCTCTTGTCTAAAGGTGGGCATCACGTACATCATTATCATTCAGTTCTTTGGAGTCATGCAAACCTCTCTTTTTACAGATGAGTTCAGACAGGCTAAGTTGCCCAAGGTTGTGACCGTAGGAATTGGCACAGATGATCTGAATTCGGGTCCTCTCACTTCAAATCCAGGGATTATTTGACTGAACTATGCTGTCTTTCTGGTCTCCTACCCTCAAGCCTTTGCCTGGAGGCAGAGGGATAGGTAGGAAGATAGAAACCTGGTGGAGGCCATAAATTCTTGCCTCGAAGATTAGGCACAAGTTTATTTTTGTGTCTTTCCTCCTGTCTCCGAAAAGGTCCTGCTAAACTAAGCCAATTATCAATCTGCAGTACCTGTCCAAGACACAAATGCTAATTGGCTAGATTCTATTGACTGCCTATCCAGCTGTATGTCATAGTCTGTTTAACAGTCACCTTACTCTGGGCTTAATCTTTCTCACATCTTGAAATGAGGATATTTTACTAGGTAATAGCTAAGGTCCTTTCCAGTTCTAAAACCTACGATTCTGTGAATTCTATGATTATTTATCCTCCTTTCTTGAAGAGGGTCAATGACATCACCTGGACGTGTTGACTTGCTCATGAATTGGATTTAATCGAGGCAGAGCTGCTCAAAGTCTCCTCCAGAATCATTGAAGTCTAGTGGTAAGACAAACGGCAAGTTGACTGGTGACAGCGCAGGATGCAAAATTCTATGACAGAGTAAGGAGTAGGGTGTACATGGAGATACATAGGATACATAGGAGATACATAAGGGGACTACAGACTTCATTCTTTTTTCAGTTCAGTCATAGCTGCAAGCTGCTGCTTTGGTCACCAGAGGGCAACGCAAGCACTATAGTTAGAGACTGGAAGCAGTCCTCCGCTTTCTGTTTGTCCCTACAAACCTAGGCTTCAATAATTTAATGGATCTGTGATCTCATTTTGGATACTCACTCCATTAGCAAATCTTAACCCCTCTCTGAGTTCTCATTTGTGGGATTCTTGTCTTTAGCCTCCCTTAAACCTTCAAAAACTGGAAAATTTCTTTTAGCTCTTTTAGCAATTTGTAGGTTCCTCTGCAGCACTCAGATTGTCCATCTGTTATCTCTTACTTTTGGTACAGGACCAGAGAATCTCCGTTGCTGAGCCCATATTTGTTGTATGATGTTCACTACACCGAATGGTGTAGTGGTTAAAGAGTGGCCTGGAGGTCAGAAGAATCTGAGTTCAAGTCTTGCCCCTGACCTACACTGACTTGTCTGACCCTAGACTAGTCACTAACCTCTCAGTTTTCTAGGTAAGTCTAAAATGATAAATGGCCAGCCTGCATTCCTAGAGGGAATTTCCTCACTTGGAGTTCTTCATACCATTGAAATGATAGATCCATTCTTGTTATTATTATGTAACTTTGTACATAAAAATCATCATTGCTAATATGCTGTAACCTAGCTATATTAAGGGCAAACAAGATTCCCCGATAGTTGTGACCAGAGAGAAAATTTTGTCTGACAGTCTCTGATTATAAATATCAAATGAGATAACACTTGTAAAGGGTTTTTCAAATGTTAAAACACCACAGAAATTAATTTAATTTTTAAATTTAAATTTTTAAAATTAATTTTGCTATTATTAATAACTAGCATTTGCACCCTACTTTAAGGTCTGGAAAACACTTTTATTTTATATCATTTATAATAAGTAGTTATCATCATCATTATTATAATCAAGCAAAGTATAAAGTGAGAACATGTATCCTGGTCAAAGAGGTTCCATAGTCACATGGTAGATCATTTGTGAAGAGTCCAAATGGAAGAAGGATCCTCTATGGATGGTACATTTCTGCAGCTGTTCCTGTCTTTGGATAACATTGTGTCCTTAAAGGCCCAGAATACTAGAGCCTCCTCAGTGAGATCCAAGGGATATTCAAAAAATCCTGGACTAGCAAACTGCATGGGAAAAAAAAAAAGATTTTTAAATGTCTATTATACAAGACTGTGACAGGTAGCTAGATAGGCAGTCCATAGTGTTAGTCTCACATCAAAATCTCTGAAGATTCAATGTTGTGAGTGATCTCTAAACCTTAGGAATAACTTCAATTTTTGTAGTACTTTCTGTACAATAGTTCTGTGAGGAAAGCAGTGCATTATTAAGCCCCATTTGGTAGAGGAGAAAATTGGACTTACAGAGAGCAAAGGGACCTTCCTCAAGAACATACGACTAGTAGGAAAACTGACCTCAATTTCTGCAGAGGAAGTCAGAATTTAAACCTGGCTCCATTGACTCTACAGCCAGTGTACTCTACTAAACCATAACTGCCCCTTCTACCATGATATCCCCATTTATATCGTGTCCATTAGAATATAAGCTCCTCAAGGGCAAGAGCTGCCTCAAGTTTGTCTTCGTTTTCCTAGCACCTAAACTTCCAACACTGTGGGAATTTAGTAAATAAATGTTTGTGGAATTGAATGTTTTATCTGTACCCATCAGCATTAGACCTGGTTAGTAATTATAATATGCCTTCATATCTGTGAAGTGCTTTATCAGTTTTTCTTTTAACATTTTAAAAATAAATTAAATGGATATTATCTGGATTTCCTTAATAACAAAGAATTTCACTTTGATCAGTTTTCAAAGCATTTTTCCATCTATTACTTCCTTTCCTCTTCACAACTGCCCAATCAGGAAGGCAGCTCAGATGTTTTTCTCTCCATTTTACTCTTTCAAGTTACTAGATTGCAAGACCGAGGGCAGTGAAACATGACCTATCAAACTATGTATCCATCCCAGGCCTCACTTTACTGTAGACAATTCTCTCCAAGTTACTTTATATTTTCTTATTTGTAAGTTACTCAGGAGCCAGGTCAGTTTCATTCATAGGCAAGTCTTTGCATCTCTAGAGAGTAGTATGGGGCCTTGCACTGTGTCAGTGTTTAATACATGCTCTTTGAAGGCTTGAATGGACGATGTCTCACTCTGGTCTTATGTATTCATTAGAATATTGTTGGGGTCAGGCTGCAACTGAAAGACGGCAAGTGTCTGGCCACGAGACCTCCGCCATTAGAGTACCAGGGCACAGACAGTGTTTTTACCTACCTACCTAACAAAATAAACGAAAAGCTCTTAATAAATACTTATTGACGACAAGGGGTATAGAATCAGAAAAGAGAAGTGGATGGACAGCTCTTAGAATTCAGCCTGCCACAGATGGAAGAAAATTAAAAATGCACATGTTCTGTCCTATAGGGAGAAGATACTTTTCCCTTTTTGCATTGAGCAATAGTTACCCTAGAAAACCTGGATAATACTCAAGGGATTCGCTCACCCAGATCGATCCCCGTTACAGGCTCGGGCACGTGTCTGACCCTGAAGGTCGGGCGCTCGTCCACTAGGGGACGCTGGCGCGCAGGCGCCGCCTTGCGAACGAGATGGGATCCGATTGGTTAGGAAGCTTCTACGGTGGGTGGATCCCCGAGGCCGGTCGTGAAGACGAAACATGCTCTCATTGGTTACGGGGTGCGGAGGAGTGGGCGAGGCTTTGAGGAACTGGACGGCCGGCGGGCGGGAGCGCGCGGCGGTTGCGCGCTAGCCCGGACCGTTGTCGCCTCTGCCATCTGGGTGGATCTGGGTGGTGGCCTAGACGGTATCTGAGAAGGAGGAAGAGGCCCCAGCCCCGGTCCCATCCTGTCACATTCATTTTCCTGAGCCCCGCCGTGGGGGTGGGGTCAGCGGCTGGAGCAAACTCTCGGTTTCCCGCCCCACGGCGAGGCGGTTATCGCGGGAGAGCCCATTCACTGTGGGGGGAAGGGAGGGCTCCTGGGAACGGTTCATGGTGCGGAGCCGGTGGGAGGGGGATGCAGGGGAGAGAGAGACTCCAGAGGAGACCACTGTGCGTGTGTGGTGCTGGTGGCGGGGCGCAGAGTTTATTTCTGGAGCATCCTCTGGTAGCTAAGGACTTAGGGTTCTAGTGCTAGGAAGGAGCGACCCGGGGCTTGGACGGACGTACAGCCGTAGGAAATCAGAGAAGGGCCTGTCCCAGCGGAGGCCTGCAGTACTGGGGGCTGCCCAGGAGGAGGCTGGCCAGAGCAGGGTTATCCGGGGAGAGTGGCTCGGCTAGGCGGGCACGGGGCGGGGCTTGTGCTCTAGTTCGTCCTTGGATAGGCCGGGCTTGCAGGGGGTGGGGCTCCAGATCCTTCCCCTCCGCCCCTTCTCCCCCGCCCGGCCTGCGCTCTATTCGGGGAGGGCTTTGGGATTCGGGAGCTGTTCTGCCTTAGCCTACGGGGTCCAGGGCCAGGCCCGTAGGTTCTGTGCTCAGCCGGGCTGAAGTGGCTGTGGCTGTACAAAAGTCGGGGGCCGACAGCAGCTGAGGCTGCTGCTGCCCTTCCTGGTGGGTGCCAAGCCAGACAGGCGAGGTGGGGGTGGGGGGGACGCTTAGCCCAGTTCTCTGGCCAGCCTGCCCGGTCCATCGGTGCATTCCCTGGGAGAGCTGAGCCAGCACCGGCCTCAAGGATTGAATGCCCTGAACTTTGGGTCCCGTCCCTTGTGGCCAGGAGAGCATCCCGGAGTTTCTTTGGGGGTTAGGGTCCGCCGAGAGCAGTGGTTCTTCTTGTCCCGCATCCTCCAGTCCCTGGCGCCGCATTCAGCTTGCTGGCGAGTGAATCCCGTGGCCTTCCAGGTGGGGAGGTGGGGGCGGTTGTTGCGGGCGGCGACGCGGCTGACACGGCTTCCACCGGCTCCCTCTCTCCTCCCTCCCTCCTTAAACTCTCCGGAAGCGGCAAGTGCTTTGGGAGGGGGGAGGGGGCAAAGCAGCTGCGAGGAGTTGGAGCGCCCAGGCCGTTGCTGGCGCTCGCTGCGGGCAGATTTGGGTTGACCGAGACGGGGGGCCTGGCTCTGGATACCCCCACCCCCGGCTCGGAGAGCCTGACCTTTCCCGATAGCGGTCGCTGGCAGGACAGACACACTGACAAGTGTTCTGGGACTCTAGGGGAAGCTGCGAAGCCCCAGGACTTTGAGGCGTACCTGGAGCTAGCAGGGGATCTTTTGCGGGCTTGGGGTGTGAGGAACCCCAATACTTGACTTTCACCCTCTTGCCCTCTTCCTGCCCAGCTTGGGGCTGCGGAGGTGCCTTGGGAGACTGAGCGGGAGCAGCGGCGTGGGCTGAGGGCCGGGCTAGGCCGAATGCTGAAGGAGAGGGCGTCCGGGCTCCCCTTACCGGCCGCGTAGCCCTCAGCCATGGATGTGACCCCCGGCCTGGCATTCTGGCTCTTATGGGCACTCCTTCTGCACCATGGCCAAGGAGAGAAGCCTCCAGGAGCCAACCCCGAGGACTCAGCAGTGGCAGGTAAGGCACGGGGGCTGAGAAATGGAGGCTGCCACTGGGATGGTGGTGGGGGTGTTGGCCTTAAAGTCTCTTATCCGAAATTCGTAGAGAAATGACCTTCTGGCCCCTGCTTGTTAGGTGCTTCTTCAGGAGCCCAGAATGCCTAATCTCTGTTAAGAATTCATCATTTAATGCTCTTAAGAATGCTTTGTGTTTGGTGTTAAAGGGGCCCTTTTGCCTCAGTGATTCAAGACCCCTTCCCAGTATGCTGTTGTCCTGGGGAAATGATTTAGGCGAAAGAATAGCAGCTAGGACAGCCATCTGCAATAGGTTTAAGCACTCCCAGCTTTGAAGAATAGTCTGCCATGTGGTTAAGGAACTAGCTCAGAGGGATCATGTCCCATCTCTTCCAGAAAGGACACCTCTCTTATGTGAGGGCTCTCTTCTTTGACAGCTTATATAGTCTGTTTTCCCTTAAGTTTTGTGGCTTTCCCTTGACTTTGTCTTGGAGGTAGTTAGCCAACCCTGAGAGCAACCTGAAAGTGAGGTTGGTGGTGAGGGAGTTGGTGTAAGGAAGAGCTTAGAGCTCCCTCTCACCGCTTTTTATTGGAGAGCCTTACAATTCTGCGTGGTTTATGAGTCTTGGTTTTCTTTTCTAGATATATTAGATCTTTGTCAGGGAGTAGTACTAATGCTGTTGCAAAGAACATTAATTTAGTTGATTTTACAGTGAGTTCAGTAGGTGAAAAAATAATTCTGCCCTCTTCCCACTTACACAGGTTCTCTTATAACCATGGCACCAGCTGGCCTGGGACATTCAAATCTGTCACTCTTAATAGGCATTGAGCTCTGAAGGCTGGGAGAGTGGATAGGGGTAGGTTTGATGGTGATGTTAGGGTGCCTGGACCTCCTCCTTTAGCAGTATGAAAAAAGAATGTAACTCATGGTTTCATGGGAGCTGCGGAACTGCTGTTGACATGGAGGAGTAGGATTTAGAGACTCTTATTTTGTCCTGTGGCTCTCTGAACTTTTCCTACTGTAATAAGATTCAAGACTTTCTCCCAAGAGTAGGAGTGTTTTTCTAGTTTCCAAATGTAGTGAACCTTATGAAAAAGGCTTCTCTGATTTGGACAGATAGGCCCTTGAGGTCAGTCCATCCACTTGTAGTTGATGATTGCTTTATAAATAGGCTCTTAATAGTATGTAATACCTAGCTATCTGTACTACAGACCCCTACTTCTCTTACATAGAATTGCTCACTCAGGGCTGTTAGGTGTTCAGTAGCCTGCAGAGGTAAGACTGTGAAGTAAGAAAATGGTGAACTGTCCAAAACTACTCTCAGCTCTTCATGTTAAAGATTCTCTCTTCCTAGGTAGTTCCTTGTATGGTAGGGACCAGTACAGGGATCAGAGGCTTAAGTTAATGAAGTGCTGTTTGGTAGAATTTTAGGTAGAAGCGGGTAGTTTTTTCCCCCCTTTCTGAGAGGTAGTGGTAAGCATTGCTTGAAATCTTATTTTGGAGACTGCAGCTTATTCTACTAGGCTTACAACTGGCCCTGCTAGACCCCTAGCCCAACCTACCTACAGGCCTTTTTGTGTTCTTTACATCTTCATAAATGGGCTTTCACCTTTTCTACATCTGAGCCTAGAATCTGATTTTTGGTCATAAATTACTGTGAGACTGCCTCTCTCCCCTCCAGCCAGGGGTAGGTAATAAAGTTGCAGGTACTAACTAGACAGTCCTGGGTGCCTAGATTACAATAGTTCTTTTACGTGGCTTTGTCTTGGAACTGGGGCTGGTAGAATAGGAAAAGTAGTAGATTTGGAGTGAGGATACTAGGTTGAAATTCTAGCCCTTATACTTACTGGCTATGGGAATGTGGACACTTCATCTAGCCTCTCTGAACTTTTTTTGTTTCCTTCTTTGTAATTCATTGTTCAGTTATGTCTGGCTCTTTGTGACCCCATTTGGGATTTTCTTCTCCATTTCATTTTGGAGATGAGACACTGAGGCAAACAGGGTTAAATGACTTGCCCAGGGTCACACAGTAAGTATGTGAGGTTAGATTTGAATTCAGGAAGATGAGTCTTCTTGACTCCAGGCCTGGCACTTTATCCATTGGGCCACCTATCTGCCTTTGTTTCTCTGCAAAGTGAAAGCAATTAAAACTTGCACTACTTTCTTCATAGAGTGAAGAAAGTACTATATAAATCTTAAATATACTTCAGTGGATCTGTCAGCTCATAAATGTGAGGTGGTGGTTATTTATATTGCCCATCTGATTCAAGTTTTTTCCTTGGGAGCAGGGGAGGCAGTTAACTATGTCCTACAGGAAAGCTTCCCCAACCCCTCTTATTCCAGTGTCTTCCCTCTGTTAATTGGTTCTTATTTATCCTTTATATAGCTTGTTTTATATATACGTTTCTTTGCATTACATTTTAAGTTTTTGGAGAGTAAGGACTGCCTTTTACAAAGTCTTTTTATATCCCAATACTTAGTACAGTGCCTGGCATATAGTAGCCTATTAAAAAGTAATTGAACAGTCATACCTAGGTACCTGGGGGAGGTGCTAATTGGGAGGGAAGAATACTTCAGTTTTTCTTTGTGCCCTCAGAATGCCAGGGAGAAGACTGCACCTCTCAGAGTTCCATGGCAGTTAGGGGATGTCTTGGAAATCATTTGCTATCTGTTTTGCAATGCCTCTTTCTCTTACTGGACCTACCTTGGGCAGATGAATCTGTGGATGGGGTGACCTTGTGTGGCCTGGGTGAACTTGGCATGATCTGGAGAAGTTGGTCTTTTCCTGATTAGTCTTGGAGCCTTTTTGTATGTAGATAGTACCAGTTGGAGAGGTGGCAATGTGAGAGAATCAGGGAACTCATCCTCTGTCCTGGAAAATGATCCCAGTCCTTCTTATTCCCTTTAGCTCTGTTAAGTCCTGCCTTTCTTATCCATCCAGAAGGCAGACCAGGAAGTGGACAGAGGTATAGGTTTGCTTTCTCAGTGTTGGACTTTTCCCTTCTAGTGTTGTGTGTGTGTGTGTGTGTGTGTGTGTGTGTGTGTGTGTGTGTGTGTATGTTTGAAGATAATGGTTTTTGTAGGATTTAATAAAAAAAAAAACAAACCAACTCTATTATTTAACAGGCATTTGAGGTGTAGAAAGATGTACCCTCATGAGGGTACAAATGATATCCCAGTCGAGGCATTAACGAGAGAAGGCCAGCCCTGATAGGTGCACTGTAATTGACTTTCTCAGTATTTCATTGTACTTTACTCAGTCTTGAGCCTGCATTCTTTAAAATTGGCTGGAACCTAGTGCTTTCTGCCTTTTGGGCAGAGCAGTCTTTGGGTTCCCAGAAAATTTTAAGGTTGAATGTGGAGGGTCAGAGCATTAGTGATCAAGTTTGGAAAACCTGGGGATTTGAGGTAGGTTGGAGCAGTGGTTCTAATCCCAATTTATAGCTCTCTGTCTTTGAGTTTGGTTGAGGCCAAGAGTTTCTATACATTCATACACCTTTGTCCAAGACTTGAGAAAGGGCCTCCTGGGAAGTGGAACATTGTGTTTATAGAGCACGATAAAGGTAGTGTGGTATGGTGGAAAGTCAATAAGTTAACTAACATTTGTAAGCCCTAGGCACTGTGCTAAGTGTTGGGGATACAAAGAAAGGGAGAAAAAGAGTCCCTATTTTTTTGTTTTGACTTTATAACTTTCCACTTATGTAACTTTGGAAGTCCTCTCCTTACTTGGGGCTTGTTTTCTCATCTGGAAAATGAGGGATTTGAACTAGATAATCCCGAAGGACTCTTCTAACTCTGTGATCCTTTGCCTATGAAACTGTGCTGAAAGGCAGGCTGGGCTCTTACTTTGGGGCCTCAGTGAAGCAAGTTTCTGGCAGCCCAGCCCATTGCTGACGCCTCCAGCACTATAAATGGCTTTGCCATCTTGGGGGCTGCGCTGTTTTTAGCTTTGGGTGGCTCCCGGAACTGGGTTGGGGCCAAGGGTAAGGGCAGGTGGGTAGAGTTGGAGGGAGAGGGGATAGACCAGGCCAGCCTGACTAGTTTGCTGCTCTGTTGCTGTTATCGTATACTGTCCTAAGTTTTAGCTTAAAGGTTGATAACGTCTGAGGAAGTGGCTAAATACCTGTGCGAGCTTGGGCATTTAGTTATTTGCTAGCTAGGAAGAGCTTACCACTTTTAGGAAACCTGCTGTACCTATTCCAGCCTTTTTATCTTTTATCTTTGAATTCCTACAGCCTTTCTGGCAGGGCATGCTAGGTTGCAGATTTATAGAATCATTGATTGGGTGGATATGAAAATAATACCTAATTTACAAAACGGGAGAAGTTGGATTATCAGGCTTGTTAGACTGCTAGATAAAGAGAATGTTATATAGTCTGCTTAGATTTTTAGTAAAGCATTTGTCCAAAAATCTATCATACTAGATGGAGAGAGGTTAGCTAAATGATGGTAAAGTTATGAAGATTTGAAACTGGTTTAATTAATGCCTTGTTCCAAAACTTAGTCACTAATGGCTTCCTATCAAGTTGGAGTGCTATCTCTAACACAGGGTCCTGGAATTCTCTGCTTGACCCTGCGTTGTCTAACCCTTTTATCTGTAACTTAGATAAAGGCAGAGATGACATGCTGGTTAAATTTGTAGATAACAAAAAACTGTAAAGGACAACAAATATATTAGAAGATAATTAATATCTAAAAGAATTTTGAGACAAGTTGTTACAATGTTGGGACAAATATAGTTGGGTGAAATTTAATAGGGATAAATGTAAAACTTTACTCTCAGATTAAAAATAATAAATCTGTTCCACAAGTGCTAGGGTGAAGTGTGGCTAGATAGAAGTTTATCTGACAAAGGTGTGAGGGCTTTAGTGGAATACAAGTTCATTAAGAGTCAGTGGTGTGATACAGCAGTTTAAAAGCGAATGGGATTTTAGGTTGCTTAAAGACAAACATAGTGTAGTGGCTGGGTCCTGTTGTATACACTCAGCTGTGGTCAGAACACAACTAGAATATTTTATTTAGTTCTGGGTGCCCTACTGATGAACTAAAGAACGTCTCTGGCCTGTAATTCAGACTAACCTTTATAATATGTGCCTTCTGTTTGCTGAAAATGAGGTGTATAGGAAAACATGGTCTCAGTTTACTAGGCTCACTATGTATGAAGCACTTAATGACCAAAGATACACATAGGAATGACTGCTTTACAAAATAGTCTATAGAGTAGAATCATACGAAGTTATGGCACAGAAGCAGAAAAGAGAACCCTGAATAATAGGGTAAGAGATGTGGTTTGAAGACTATATCAAAAGAGTAAGATTAGTGAGTGAACAGGCTGGAGACATCTGGGAAGGTTTTTCTGAAGGAGATGGGGCTTGCCCTGGGTCCCAAGGGATGGGATAGTAGAATTTAAACAGAGAATAATAGAGGGAAGTACATATGAGGCTTGTGGGATGGTGGGTAGTATTCTTGTGGGGTGGAGCCTGATTTGAGCAGGGTCTGCCCTTATCTAGAACCTTGTTATCCAGACTCTTTTTCCATTCCTTCATAATACCTCACATTTAATAGTTATAGCATAGTACTGTTTTCAAAGTTTTTTTTCCTATCATCTCATTTGATTTCAGAGTAGTCTTTATTTGAAGTATAGTCATATGGAAGGATAGAACTTGTTCAACTTGCTCCTGCAGGGCAAAACTAGAACCAATAGATAGAAAAAGTAATAGGGAGGTAGATTTAAAGAAAATCTTCCTGAACAGTGAGCTTACTCAGAGTGGAGTGGTTGCACTAGGAGGTAATGAATTCTCCATTACAAGAGATCTTTCAGTGAGTATTCAACTTGCACTTAGGTGGGACGTTATGAGGACATTCCTGCCCTGGAAGTGTTAGACTAGATGACTTCTAAGGTCTTTTTCAGCATTCTAAACTCCTTTCAGTCTCAGAGTCTAAGCTTCTATTAGGCAAGTGGCATTTCTATTAGTTGACAGGTTGCTAAGTTTGGCTGTCACTGATGCTTCCTGTGGGAAATGATTCCACAGGAAAGCTAACATATTGGCCTCACTAAATAAATGGAGTCAGGGCCTAAATTTGGTTCTTTATCTTTCCCTTAAGCTAACTTTTCAGTCCTCAAGAGAAATACTCATTTTCCCAGTCTGGGAGGTATTATTTTCCACCCAAGTAATTTTGTATTAGCCTCTCTTTGGGCTTAAAGCCATAGCTTATTTAGATTTTTAACTGTTTTGGGTAATCACAATTATCTGTTCTTTTTGTGCCTTACCTTCAACTGTTTTCAAATTACTTTCCTGTTCATTATGTTGTTATTTGATTCTCACAACATTCTTGTGAGGTTGGTGAGATAGGTATTGCTTTAAAAATTTTTTATCTTAACATTTTTATTTAAAGTTTTGAGTTCAAAATTCTATCACTTCTTGCACCCCTTGCCACTCCCTGATGGTAAGCAATGAGACATAGATTATACATGTGCAATTATTTAAAACATTTCCATATTAGTCATTTTGTACATTTCTAATAAAAGAAAAAAAAGTCAAAAATAGCATGCTTCAGTTTGTATTCAAAGACTATCAGCTCTTTCTCTGGAGGCGTATATGCTTCATCAGGTCCTTTGGGATTGGCTTGGATCATTATAGTGCTGAGAATGGCTAGGGCATTCACTTTAATTCATCGAACAATATTGCTGTTACTTCGTACAACATTCTCCTGGTTCTGTTCATTTCATTGTGCATCAGTTCGTATAAATCTTTCCAGGTTTTTCTGAAATCATCCTGCTTGTTGTTTCTTATAGCGCAATATTATTCCATTACAATCATATACCATGACTTCTTTAGCCATTCCCTAATTGATGGGCATTCCTTCAGTTTTCAGTTCTTAGTGAGCTGCTGTAAATATTTTTGTACAAATAAGTCCTTTCCCCTTTTGTTGAATGTCTTTGGGATATAGACCTAGCAGTGGTATTGCTGGATCAAAGGGTTTTCACAGTTTTATAGCCCTTTGGGCATAGTTCCAAATTGCTCTCCAGAATGATTGGATCACTTCACAACCCTACCAACAGTGCATTAGTGTCCCAGTTTTCCCACATCCCCTTCAACATTCAACATTTTCCTTTTCTGTCATATTAGCCAATCTGATAGGTGTGATGTGGTACTTCAGAGTTGTTTCAGTTTGCATTTCTCTAATCAATAGTGATTTAGAGTATTTTTTCATATGACTATAGATAGCTTTGATTTCTTCCTCAGAAAACGGCCTATTTATATCCTTTGATCATTTATGAGTTGGGGAATGACTTATATTTTTATAAATTTCACTCAGTTCTTGATCTGTTTGAAAAATAAGTACTTTATCAGAGATAGTTGTTGCAAAATTCTCCCCCCCTGCTTCTGCTCTCCTTAAAATTTTTGTTGCATTGGTTTTGTTTGTGCAAAAACTTTTTAATTTTATATAATCAAAATGATCTGTTTTACTTTTTGTTATGCTATCATCTTTGGTTCTAAGTTCTTCCCTTATCCATAAATCTGACAGATAAAACTGTTCTTTGCTCCCTTAATTTGTTTTTGGTATCACCCTTGTTATCTTGTTAAACGGTTTGAGATGTTGGTCTATACCTAGTTTCTGCCATGTTGCTTTCCAGTTTTCCCAGCAGTTTTTGTCACATAATGAGTTTTTATTCCAAAAGCTTGAATATTTGGGTTTATTATGTACTAGATTACTATGGTCATTTACTATAATGTAGTTGTGAGATCTGCTGTGGCTAGACCACTTCTTTTGTATTTTTTTCATTGATTTCTTTTGATATCCTTGAGCTTTTGTTTTTCCAGGTGGATTTTGTTATTATTTTTTCCTAGCTCTATAAAATAATTTTTTATAATTTGATTAGGTATGACACTGAATGCATATTTTAAGTAGAATTGTCATTTTCATTTTATTGGCTTGGCCTTTCCATGAACAATTAATATTTTTCCAATTGTTTAGATCTGACTTTGTGTGAAAAGTATTTTGTAATTATGTTCATATAGTTGCTGGGTTTGTTTTGGCAGGTATTTTATATTGTCTACAGTTATTTTAAATGGAATTTCTCTTTTTAACTCTTGCTGCTGGACTTTATTGGTAAAATATAGGAATGTTGATGATTTATGTGGGGTTTGTTTTATGTCCTGCAACTTTGCTTAAATTACTAATGATTTCAAGTAGTTTTTTAGTTACTTCTCTAGGATTTTCTAAGTATAACATTATCTGCAGAGAATGATAAGTTTTGTTTCCTTATTGCTTATTCTAATTCTTTTCATTTCTTTTTCTTCTCTTATGCTAACATTTCTAGTACAATATTAAATAATAGAGATGATGATGGGCATCTTCCCTGATTGTATTGGGAAGACTTCCAGCTTATCCTCATTATAGATAATGATGGCTGATAGTTTTAGATAAATATTACTTAACATTTTAAAATAAGCTCCCTTTATTCCTATGTTTTCTAGTGTTTTTAATAGGAAGGGGTGCTGTGTTTTGTCAAAAACTTTTTCTGAATCTATTAAGATAATCATGATTTCTGTTGGTTTTGTTATTGAGATGGTCAGTTATGCTTATGGTTTTCCTGCATTCCTGGTATAAATCCTGCCTGTCATAGTGAATGATCCTTCTTGTTTTTGTCTTTTTGCTAGTATTTTAAAAATGATTGCATCAGTATTCATTAGAGAAATTGGTCTGTAATTTACTCTTTGTTTTGCTTCTTCTTGGTTTAGATATCAGCATTTGGGTAAGACAGGTATTGTTATTCCCATTTTTACAGATGAGGAAATTTAGGCCAAGAGACTTAGGTTGTCTGATTCTGTGCCAACATTGAGGATCATGGAACTTGGAGCTAAAGTGTTAGAGATGATCTCATTTCACTTTACAGAGTCCCTGGGAGGGAAGTTAATTTGCTGCAGTTTACATAGGGAGTAAATACCAGAGTTGGGATTTAACTGCAACTCCATATCACATTTATTTGTTTTTCTTCCAAGAAAGATTTCTCTTTATTTTTTGCATTCTTTTTAAAAAAATTCTGAGTTCCAAATTCTCTGCCTCTCTCTAACTTCTGCTCAACCCATTCAGAAGGCAAGCAATATATCATTTATGCAGGTGAAGTCATGCAAAACATATTCCATATTAGCCATGGTCAAAGAAAAAGAAAAAAGCAAGAAAATATTCTTTAAAAATTATTTTTAACATTTTTTTCTTGACAATTTGAGTTTTGGATTCTCTTTCTCCATTCCACCCCTCTTCCACCCACTGAGAAGGCAAACAGTGTATCAGTTATACTTGTGAAATCATGCAAAACATATTTATTTCCATATTAGCCATATTGTAAAACAAAGCAAAAAAAGTGAGAAAATTATACTTCAGTTTGTACTCAGTTCATTAGTTCTCTCCTGGAGATGGAGAACATTTCTTCATCATGAGTCCTTTGGAATTGTCTTGGATTGTTGTATTGATCACAGTTGGTCATCGTTACAATATTGCTGTTATGCACAATGATCTTCCAATTCTTCTCACTTGATAGGTCTTACCATGTTTTTGTTTCTTTTGAAACCACTTCATTATTTTGTATAGCACAATAGTACTCCATTATAATCATATGCCACAACATTAGTCATTCCCCAATTAATGAGCATCCCCTTAATTTCCAGTTCTTTGCCATTACAAAAAGAGCTGCTCTAAATATTTTTGTATGTATAGATTCTTGCCTTTTTTTCTTTGATCTCTTTGAAGCACATAGCCATAGTGCTGCTGAATCAAAGGGTATGCACAGTTTTATAGCCCTTTGAGCATAGTTTCAGATTATCCTCCAGAATGGTTGGACCAGTTACCTACTTGGTCAGCAATTCATTAATGTACCATTTCCCTTCATTCCCTCAACTATTTTTCATTTCCAGTAGGTATGAGGTGATACCTGAGTGGTTTTAATTTGCCTTTTTCTAATCGGGAGTGATTTGGAGCATTTTTTCATATATCTGTAGATAGCTTTGATTTCTTCTGAAAATTGTCTGGTCACATCCCTTGATCATTTATCAGTTGGAAAATGACTTATTTTTATAATTTGATTCAGTTCTATATATATTTGAGAAATGAGGTCTTTCTCAGAGAAACTTGATGTAAATGTTTTTTCTATTATTTCATCGTTTATAGTACCTTTTAGCAAAATGTAGTTTCCCTGATTATCTTTTAATTAGATCTATTTTTACTTTTGCTTTTTCTGGGATCCTGATTGCTACTTTGCCTTTTTTACTTCAGCTGAGGCATAATAGATTCTGTTCTAGACCTTTATTTTAACTCTGTGAGTGTCTTTCTGTTTTAAATGTGTCTCTTATATACAGCATATTGTTGGATTCTGGTTTTTAAGATATTTCACTTTTCCCCTATTTTTTCATTCTTTTGACTTTGTTTTATTATTTCTTAATCTTTCATGGAGTCATTGTCTGCCACTTTGTTGTTGTTTTTCAGTCATATCTGACTCTCTGTGACCCCATTTTGGGGTATTTTTGGAAAAGATACTGGAGGGGTTTGCCTTCTCTAGCTCATTTTATAGCTGAGGAACTGAGGCAAACAAGGTTAAGTGACTTGCTCAGGGTCACATAGCTAGTGTCTGAGGCTAGATTTGAACTCATGAAGATTGAGTCTTCATTCTAAACCCAGTGCTCTATCCATTCGGTCACCTAGCTGCCCTCCAAAACTTCTCTCTGTTTGTATCTGGGAGAGACAGGTTTTATTTTTTTAAAGAGGATGTAAATTCAAGTGAAAATACGTTGTATGTATATACATACATATTTATATGTCTGTGTATATGTATGTTGTTGTTTAGTCAGTCATGATTCTTCATGACTCCATTTGGGGTTTTCTTGACAGATATTGCTGAAGTTGTCTGCCATTTTCTTCTGTAGTTCATTTTAGAGATGAGGAACTGAATGAAGCAAACAGGGTTAAGTGGCCTGCCCAGGGTCATACAAGTTAGTAAGTATCTGAGGTGGGATTTGAACTTAGGTCTTTCTGACTCCAGGGCCATGATTCTATCTACTTGCTCAATTCCAATTTTTAAGGAATTATTTTCTTCAGTGAGCTTTTGTACCTCTTTTCCCATTTGGCCAGTTCTGTTTTTTAAGTATGTAGGGATCCCAAGGAGAAGATGAGCAATTGAATGAGGAGCACTATAGGAATTTTAAGAAAGGAGAGATCATTGTGGCCTAGGATCATCAGGGAAGGTTTCCAGTGAAAGGACCAAGAAGATATTTGACTGTTATAGCATTGTTCTTCAGTCTAGTGAGGCATTACTATGGTCCTATTGAAGCCTTATGTAGGTGAAGACCCCCAGAGGCAGTGAAGTTGACCGAAGCTTTGACTTTGTTGACACTTCTTTGAATCTAGCTGGTATCTACCAGTACTGTGGCACCATTGTCTTTGTCAGGTGTCTTGGAGGGGTGAGGATTTATTTTCTTTAGAAAGACACTGAAAGTGAGTGTGAAACTGCAACCTCTCTGCCCTCAGGGGAAGAGGGAAGGGGTTAGAAGAGTCTATCTGTCTGGAAAAGTTCTGTTGGCCTGCATTTGCCAGTGTGTCTCCCTCCTCTGTTCCCTGCTCCCTGAATATGTTCAGCTCCAGTCATAGTTTTCTTTGAACTTGCCAGGCTTGATACTGCAACTGTGTCTTTGTTTTCCATGTTTCTTCCACCAGGAATTTCCCTCACACCTTTTACCCATTGAAATCCTACTCATCCTTTAAAGGTCAACTCAAGTCCCACTTCTGCTACTCACTTTCACTGACCTCATTTACCTCCTGGGAGCACTAGACTTGAAGTCAGAAACCCTGGCTTCTAATCCTTAGGTCTTCCTTCTATTGGCTATGTGACAGTGGACAAGAGCCTCTATTTAGCTGAAGGTCCAGACCAAAAATAGAAGTCCTTTTTACCCCAGAATTCCATACTTCTATGAATGGAACCTTGCCATTGTGGTAGCATTATGGCAATGAGAAGTTTTGCTTTTGGAATTTGGTGGAAGGGGTCAGAAGTGGTACTAACTTTGAATGGCAAGAGATACCAGAAGTAGGTAAGTAATTGACCCAAGCTCTCACTATGCAGGGAGTTTTCTCCTGAGGAACTGTGGCCAGGCTGAATGCTAGGTAGGCGAGTGAGTTCTCATTTGCCTAGGAAATTTCTCCTTTCTTTCCATATTATGTGTATTTCAGAATATGACTAGATTTTTTAATAGGAGCATTATGTTATCTAATAATGAGTAAAACACTGTTTTTGAAGTCAGAAAATCTGAGTTCTAGTTCTTAAGTGTATCAGCTTTGTGGGCATGGGTTAAGTTCCTTCACCTTTCTGAGCATCAGTTTACTTATCTGTAAAATGCTACATCCTCTCTTATAGAGTTACTGTGGCAGAATCTTTTTGTGATGTATCAGTGACATGATTTTAGTGTAGCATTATGTATAATCAGGAAAAACTAGAAACAACCTGAATGTTGAGTGAAAGGTGAGTGGTGTTTTCATGGTACATTAATGGAATACTATTCATTATTAATGAATAATAATATTCGCTAACTATAGTTATGAATAATTAAATATGAACTATGTAAAGAAAGCTGGAAATATTTTTCTGAAATAACGGAAAAAAAAAAGCCCGAAGAACTAATTATGTCTGCACACTAATTATGTGTGACCATGTGAGAGGAAAAAATGAAAATAAATGTACAAATGAAAAATCTTGATGAAGACTTAGAAGGAGTAATTGAAAAATTGTGATGCCTCATGTTTAAATTAATTTAAATTTAAGTAGTTACTAAGCAAGTTTGGTTTATTTTGATTGATCCTTTCCTGGAAGTCTTGTAGTAGATATTAGATGACTGCTTATTGGGGATGCTTTGTAAAAAAAAAATTCCTGTTCTGGATTACAGTAGGTGGTCTTTGTAGTTATCTGGGATTCTTTGGTCCCCCTCCTGCCATCAAAGACTCCTTAATGTGGCAAGGTACTCTGCCTCTTTTCAGGCAGAAGAAGCATCTGGCTTGCAACTTTCGTGGACCTCTCAGCACGCAGCCCAGGGCCTTGGACTCATTAGGGCCAGCAAGGTCTTTCTTGACTTCAGAACTAGGGATGTTGTTCAGAATAACTTTCCTTCCAAAAAGTTCTCCAGCCTAAATGGAGGAAGAGGGCTTTCTAGGTAGGGAGTGTATGAGGAAGGCAGAGGTATAAAAATTGCAGTTGGGCTGTGGGAACATCACACAACTTCCTGCTAGTTGGTCAGTGGATAAAGTTTATTGAGTAATGGCACTGTGCCAATCCCTGCTTGGAGCCCCGAAGTCACCCTGTTACACCTCCTCTCTCTTCTCCAGTGCGTCCAAGTTTTATAGCTACTGTCTAGTATCTCTGGGTTATCTCAGCTCTCTCAGAAATCTCTCAGGCCTCTTGGAGTGCTCAACACTACAGTTTGTGGATGACAGCCTCATTCTTTGCCAATTTTTTCTCAATCAGTTTCTAGAATAAGGTGGCTCAAATTAAGTGGGGTTACTGCCTAGGAAAGATAGGCACCCTCTAAATGTAGCACACATGCCTCACAATTCAAGGCTTCAAATAGCCACATGTATACATATACACGTAAAAACATATATAATAGATACACACACAGTTTTAGAATTAAAGAGTTGGAGGAGATTTAATTAGAGATTAATTAGTCCCACAGGGAGACCTCTCTTATTTCATAGAATCTTAGAATGTGTCTTCAAGTTCACGTTATCCTGAAAGAGCATCTATTTCAATTTGTACCTGAACAGAAATTCCCTCTAAAGTGTTTCTGACTAGTGGTCCTGCAGCTTTCACTTGAAAACACCCTCTCACACTTTCCTCCTCTTCCCTTCCTCCATTGTTTGATCACAGGGTCATAGATCCTAGGTAAGGTCCCAGGAAGGGACTATCTAGAACAGAGGAAGAAATTGAGTCCTAGAGAGTGGAAATGACTTTGCTAGGGCCATACCTTGGCAAAGTCAGTACTCTAACCTAGGTATTCTGATTCCCAGTCTGATGTTTTTCAACTTTACTGCCCTGCTTTCTGAATTTGTAGTCAGATGGTGGCATTTGTCTGAATTAATGAAAAAGTTCTGAAGTATGGAAGGGATGCAGTGAAAGATTCTACTTTTAAAACATTATGTATAGTTTCTGAGCACTAGAGTCTATGTACTGTGCTATACCCTATAACTTATGGACCCTGGAAGTTGGGGTGTGGCCAGGAATGAATGGATAGTATTCTTTATTTCTGATCTTGAACGGTTGGTGGAGGAATTGTTGAGGCTTTTCTATATACCTAAATCTGTAGATACATGCATACATTCAATCTGTGTCAACTAGTTGAAAGGAGCCTGGAAGAACAGGTTCTGAGGTAAGCCTTGCGGGAAGGGATTGTCTTTGTTCATTATTCCCCACCCTGTTATTTTTTATCTTTGTATCTGTTGTACCTAGCATCAGGCCCTGCCCATAGTGCTTAGTAAACTTTGGTTGAATTGTATCCTGTATTGGGTCCATAAATCTGGTGCAAGTTACCATGTCCTTTTTTATTTATTTATTCTAAAATTTTAAAAATTTAAACGTTTTATTGATGCTTTTAAAAAAAATCTAATTTCTGGAAATACTACATCTGATTCCTCCGTCCTTTTCCTTCTCACCTTGAATCCTTGCTTGTAACAAAGGGAAGCACCTGATATGGTGGCCTCATAAGATAGTATACAGTAATACAGCATTCTCTCCTGGTCGTCTTTTTCCTCTCTGCTGAGAAGGTAGAGGTCATACCCTAATTACACAAAGAAGAAAACTGAGACTCAAGAAATGAAATGACTTTTCCAAGGTGAACTAGCAAGTTTATAACAGAGTTGGGACCTAGGGCTTTTAACTTCAAGTCTAATTTTTTTTCCCATTATATGGAAGTCAATATAGAATATAATAGAATTCAACTCTGGGGAACCTTTTCTTTTAAAATGGTTTTGGATCAGTCAGAACAAATTTATTAAGCATTTAGGAATACAAAGAAGGCAATACACAGTTCACATTTTTATGGGGGATATTGCAACATGTAAAAAGTTGTACATCCAAGATATATACAGTGTATGTAGGAGACAATTTTAGAGGTAAGGACCTAGCAGAGGTAGGAACCAGGAAAGACCTGCAGAATGTGGGATTTGAACTGAATTGTGAAGGAATACAGGAGATGGAGGTGAAGAAGGACAACATTTCAGATATGGAGGACAGCCAGTAACAAGGCACGGAGTCAGGAGATGGAGAACATTTTTTGTTCGAGGAACAGCAAGAAGACCATAATCTGCCACCTTCCTAGTCAATTATACTGTGTAAGAAGAAAGGGAGCAGATTGTGAAGGGCTTTAAATGTCATAGAAAGCATTTTATATTGATATTGTAGTTTAAGTAAGAGAAAAGACATGATCAGACTTAAACTTTAAAAAAATTCCTTTGGCAAATAATAGAAGGAGGATGGATTGGAGCGGGGAGAGACCTGAGGAAAGGCGAACAATTAGAGGAATATTTTAATAGTTCAAGTGAGGGGTGAAGATGGCCTGTCACAGGGTGGTGTCGGTGTGAGTAAAAAGAAAGGTATGACTATAGAAATATAGAAAGAAATGCTGTGAATATAGAAGTGACAAAACTTGGCAACATATTAGAAAATTGGATTGGATATGAGTGAGGTGGCCTTGAAGTTATGAATGTGGTTGACTAGGGTGGTGCCCTTTATAGAAAGTGAAAAGGGAGAGTTTTCTTGGAGAGAAGGATACAATGATCTTTTTTTTCCTCCAAATTTATTTGTTTGCAGTTTTCAGCATTCATTTACCTAAGTTTTAAATTTTCTCCCTTTTTCTTCCTCTCTCCCCAAGACAGCACGCAGTCTTGTATGGGCTCTACATAGACCCTTCCTGTTAAACACATTTTCACATTAGTCATGTTGCATAGAAGAATTATAGAAATCATGAGAAAAATAAAACAAAACATAACAAAAGGTAAAATATAGTCTGCTTCATTCTGCGTTCTGACTCTGTAGTTCTTTTTCTGAATGTGGATGGCATTTTGCATCATGAGTCCTTTGGAAATGTTTCAGGTCCTTGCTTTGCTGAGAAGGGTTAAGTCTATCAAAATCAGTCTTCACACCCTGTTGCTATTACTGTGTTTAATGTTCTAGTTCTGCTCTCTTCACTCAGAATCAGTTCATATAAGTCTTTCCAGGTATTTCTGAAGTCCTCTCGTTTGTCATTTTATATAGCACAATAATATTCCATTACATTCATATACTACAACTTGTTCAGTCATTCCCCAATTGAAGGGCCTTCCCTTGATTTCCAGTTCTTGGCCACCACAAAAAGAATTGCTATAAATATTTTTATGCATGTGGGTCCTTTTCCCATTTTTATGATCTCTTTGGGATACATGCCCTATAAGTGATATTGCTGGGTGAAAGGATACGCACATTTTTGGATATAATGATCTTTGGGGCATGTTGAGTTTGAGATGTCTATGGAAAATCTGGTTCAAGATATCCAAGAGGCAACTGAGATGTAAGATTAGAACTTGAGGCAGATGAGAGCTGCATAAATAATTTTGGAAATCATTTACATTAGATGATAATTGAACTTATGGGAGCTGATGGGAATCACGAAGCAAGATAAATATGGGCGGGGGGGTGGTGGTGGTGGTGGTGGTAGTGGTGGTAGTGGTGGGGAAAGTGGGGGGAAGGAGGTAGGGAAGAGAAGATGCCCAGAACAAAGCCTTGGAGGAATATCCAGGATTAATGGGTGTGACTTGGATGATGATCTAGTAAAGGAGACTGACAAGGTCTGGTTAAACTGGTGGGAGGAGAACCAGGAGAGAGCAATCTCATGAAATCCTAGAGAGGAGAGAGTATTATCTAGGATAAGAAGGTGATCAACAGTGTTAGATACTGTACAGTAGGCAAGAAGGATGAAGACTGAGAAAAGCCTATTATGTTTAGTAATTAAGAGATCTCTGATGACAATTTGAGTTGAATGATGCAGTCAAAAGCCAGACTTAAAAAGGTTTAGAAGTGAGAGGAAAGGAAGTGGAGGCAGCTATGAAGGTGGCTTCCTTTTTTTTTTTTAAATTAATTTGCTGTTTTTCAGTTAGCAACAATTATTTTTTTTTTTATCACTCCTCTTCCCTTCCTTACCCCCTAAAAACAAATATACATGGTCAAGCAAAAAAAATGCCCACATTGGCTGTGTCCAAAAAATATCTCAATCTGCACCTTCATCATCAATCTTTTAGAATCATTTGTCATTTTGTTGATTGAAGTTTAGGTAACTTGTTTAAGAAGTTTAGCTACAAAATGGAGGGAAGATATAGGATAATAACTCTTGGGGATGTCTGGATCAAGTGAGGATTTTTTATGAGGGGAGAGAGACATGGACATTTTTGTAGGCAGTAGCTAATGATAGGGAAAGATTGAAGTTTAGTGAGAGTGGGGGTATAGTGTAGGGGGCATTCTATTGGAGAAAATGGGGGAATAGGATTAAGGATGTATGTATGTTTTTGTTTTTGAAGAAAATGGGTACACTTTTTGTAAGAATGAAGTTAAGAGGGAGATAATGGGGAAACATCACTGAGGAAATTTTAAGATTATGTAGATAAGGAATTAGTAATATTGAGAAAGATAATGTTTTTTCCAGACTCCCCACATCTCTTAGTAAGATTTCTCTCTTCACAAGTAGACCTCCGAAATCTTTCTCCCAATAGATGCACACCTATGGCTTACTTTGCCCTCCTTATCCTTGTTTTCACATTCCATGAAAATCACTGGCATCCAAATTCTGAAGAGTAGACAGACAGTGACAGGGTAGAATAGCAATGTACTGAGTCGTAAGAGTTCAGAACCCTTCTCTATGATTTATTTGCTGTGAGACCTTACGTGAGTAATTTCATCTGTGTAAGCTTCAGTTGCCCCGCTTGTAAAATGGGAATAATACCTATACTGCCACTGTTGCAAAGTGTTTTGTGGATTGTAGTGGGCTATGTAAATGTGAGCTCTTGATAAATTGGTGGATGTTGATGAAGTCATTGTGGAAGGAAGCTTTGAGATGTGTACCATGCTTTCCTTTCTTATCGTTGCAGTTACTTGAGCTGGGTAGGAGTTCTCTAAAGAGAAAGGAAAGCAGGACCTCATGCTAGATTAGGGTGATTAGGGTGGCAGTGTTGTCTAGAGCACCCACTGGTGTGTCAGACAGGAATCCTGAGCTTTTCATATGCAGTCTTCTTGAGCTCTTTCCCTGTCCTTGCTGTTCCTCCTGGGTATGAAGGAGAAGGCTGCTGAGGTGGGGCAACAAGCTCTTAAGACTTCCTCTGGGGAGCTCTGTTCTATGTCTCCACTGAGCAGTCTTGAAATGTCTGTTTCTTTTAGTGTCCGGTCAGATACCTGGTAATTACTTTGGACTGAACTGGATGGCTGGACAGGATGTAAGACGGCTTTATGGCTACTAAAGTAACAGTTGAAGTCCTTTCAGCTTCTGCTGCCAAACATTTTCTTCCCATGCCTATCTCCTCTTGGGCAGCTTTCCTTCTTTTTCCTCTTCTTTTTCATTCACGAATTCATTCATTCAATAAACATTAAGTGCCTGCTATCTGCCAGGTACTGTATTAAGTTCTAGGGATACAAAAAGTGAGTCCTGCCCTCAAGGAGCTCACAATCTAACAAAGGGGACAACAGACAAACAAGCATATTCAGGGCAAACTATGTACAGGACAAATAGGAAGTAATTAAAAGAGGGAATGCACTGCAATTAAGAGGAGTTGGCTTCCAGTAGTAGGTAGTAGTTTAATTGGGACTTAAAGTAAGCCAGGGAGGTCTGTAGTCAGAGCACAGGAAGGGGAACATTGGGGGTGGGGTGGGGGGTAGGGGGGTGGGGGAGGGGAACAGCCAGAGAAAATGCTTAGAAGGAGGAGATGGAATGTCTTATTCACGGAACATCCAGGAGGCCAGTGTCACTGGATTGAAGGGATAGAAGTCTGGAAAGGTGGGTGGAGGCCAGGTTCTCCTGTAGGTGACAGAGAGCCACGTGAGTTTTTTGAGTAGAGGGGGTAACATGGTTGGACTTATTACATTTTGGGAAAATCACTTTGGTGGCTTAATGGAGGCTAGATTGGAGTGGGAAGAGACTTGAGGCAGGCCTACTCATTAGCAGGCTATTGCAGTAATTAAGGCATGATGAAGATGTGCTAGAGTAGTGACAGTGTCAGAGGAGAGAAGGAGGCTTATTCAAGAGGTGTTGCCAAGGTGAAATTGACAGGTTTTGGCAACAGTTTGTCTATGGGAGAGTGAGAGATAGTAAGGAGTCAAGAACACCTATGTTGCAGTCCTGAGGAACTGGGATGATGGTGTTGCTTTTTACAGTAATAAGGATGGTAGGAGGAGAGAGAGAGAGTATAGGCAGAAAGATAATGAGTTTTGTATGGTACATACTGCGTTTAAGATGTCTACTGGCATCCATTTCAAGATACCTGAAAAGCCATGTTTTCTCAAGTTCTTTATTTCTCCAATTTTCTTCCTGTAAAGTCTTCAGTTTTAGTACAAAGAACATTCCGTTTGGAATATGGAGCCCTAAATTTTCATGTTTGATCTGCTATTAACTGTGATACCACAAGTAAGATACTTCATTTTCTCCCCTTATGTCAGTTAGGAGAAAAACATCAGCCATCCCTATTTTCACAGTGATATTATGAGGATCAGATGAGAAAATATATGTGAAAAGATTTTGGAAAATATAAAGCCCTATTAAAAATAAAAGGAACTTATTCTGATTATCTCTTTTCTTCTGTGTTTAGTGCTATTGATGTCACTAATAACCCTATTTTCTATAGCATCTATAGTTTACAATCACTTTTCCTTATACTCTCCCTGTGAGTTGGGTAGCACAGGTATTATCTCCATTTTACAGATGGTAAACCTGAAGTAATTTGCCCATGTTTACATTGTAAGTGTGGAGCTAGAAAGAACTTAAATCCAGGTCTCATATTCCAAGTCTAAGACTCTTTTCCATGACTCCCTGTTCTTCCCTTCTCTTCCATTGGACCCCCTAGTCCTTTCTATCTCCTTGCTTCTTAGGATATTTCCTAGTTCTCTGTCCCTCTCTCATATTTGGTAACCTACTCCTTCAGTCCTCAGCCATGAGTGAAGAGTGAAGAGTCAAATTGCTAGTAGTATAGTTGTCAGTCTTGCAACTCTACTTCTAAGTCCAAACTCTGGAAACCTCTTGGTATGGCTCTGGCCTCCATGTTATAGCTTAGATGTGGTTCTATAGGGAATGTTCTATACTAGAAAAAACACTGTCCCTGGGTCACAACGCATGACCAGCATTGATGAAGTGTAGGTCCTCTAAGTACTGCATTGTGACTGCCATCCTGCTCCTCACAGTGCTGCCACTTGGCAGCAAGAGAGTCTTCCAGAATCCCAGAGACAATCAGATTGATTCTTGGTGAAGACATGTCACAGAGAGACCAAGTCACTTTTCCTCTTCTTTAGTACCTGCCTTCCATTCAGACCCAGGACTTCAAATTGGTTGATCAGGTTACTCTTTGGCATTTGAAGTGCTGGATATGCTCTGACTCAACCTTACTCCCATGTCTCCTTTTCCTACATTTCATGAAGAACATTAGTCTCTTATCTGCATTTGTCACCACACTGCATTTTCTTCATTTCAGTGATTTTTTTTCCAGGACTTGTTCTCATTCCAAATTACAAAATATTATTCCTTCCTTATACCTCAGAGTGGCTTCTTGCAGCTGATATAAGCTAGATGATCTCCAAGGTCCCTCTAGTCTTAAGTCTTGCATTATTTGCATTATGTATAGACACCTCCAGCTCATCAGTAAGATGCTGCCAAATCCCTTTGGAGAGTAGATATGTTCCTGGGGAAGTCCCCTATAAACAACCAGTTGAATTTATGATGTATGTCACATCCTTCTGGACATGAGTAAACTTACCTCATGTCTGACCTTAGAATCACACACTAACAGAACAAAAGGCAATTATATAGTCTAGCTGTTTTTAGTTTGGAGAAGAGAGATACATTTTCAGGTGCAGAGAAGAATTGGCTTCAAGAATCTGAGGGGCAGATTTCAGTCAGGTAAAAAAAAAATGACCTAACAGTTAATTGTCCAGAAGTATAATAACTTTCCTTGAGAGGTAGTGGGTTTCTCATTACTGGAAGTCTGTATAATGGAATCTGGATGCTTTGATCAAGGATCTTTCAACAGAATTCATGTTTAGGTGTGGGTTGGACTATATCAACCTCTGGGGTTTGTTTTGATTCTGAGATTTTGTGATTATCTTTGCATGTCAGTTTCTTTGACTGTAAAGTATGGATAATTATACTTACCACTGCCTGCCTCACAGGGTTTGTATGAGGAGAACACTTCGTAAACTTGCAGGTACCATGTCAAAGGACTTGTTGATATTATCACTTTTAATTAAAATGATAAAATAAAGGAATGTTGATGACAATTAGAGTTGTTGCCAGGTCTTATCAAAGCTGTCTCCATGGCATCTCTTGTATCCAACCTCTTCTCTCTAGTATACAGTCACTACCTTCTTTCAGGCAAGTTTTCATCACCTTTTGCCTGGTTTATAGCTTTCTAATTGACATTCTTCCTTGTTTTCAGTTTTTCCTCACCCCCAATCTATCTTGCACATAGCTGCCAAAATAATGTTTCTGAAGCAAAAATTTGACCATATTAATCCCCTCTTTACTTTCATTGGCTACCTTTTGCCTCTGGATAAATCCAGTCCGGTAAAGTAAGCATGTATTACTAATAATAGCTAACATTTATGTAGAATTGTGTGCCAGAAACTGTGCTAAACACTGTACAACTGTTATCTTATTTGATCCTCCTAACAGCTCTGAGATGTTATTTTTACCCCCATTTTACAAATGAAGAAACTAAAGCAAACAGAGGTTAAATGATTTGCTAAGGGATATAGAGCTACTAAGTGTCTGAGGACAGATTTGAACTGCCGTCTTTCTGATTATAGATCCTAGGATAGAGCACCATCTAGCTGCTTCTATTAAGGACCTGCTTTGTATTAAGCATGGAGACTCAAGGACCAAAAGGAAAAAAAAAAACAGCTCCTGGCTTCAAGGTTTGTACATTTTACTGGAGTGGTACAACACATAGGATAAAAATTAAAAAAAAAATTTATCTTGGTATTTAAAGTCCTTGATAGTCTGTCTGGAGCCTGCCTTTATGGACTCATTTCATATTGCTCCTCTTCAAGCATTCTCCATTCTGGCCAAACTGATCTACTTTCCATTTCCTGAATTTGGCATCTTGTCTTATATGCAGAAATGCATTCTCTGCTTGCCTCTACCTATTGGGGAAAAAAAAAGAGAGAAACAAAACCATTGTGACATGTACATAGTCAAACAAAACAGATTTCCCCATTGACCATATCCAAATAATGTTTTATTTACTCTAAGTCCATCACACCTCAGACAGGAGATAGATAGCATTCTTTTTCTAACCTTTGGGATTGTGGATGATTATTTCATTGATCAGAGTTCTTAAGTCTTTTTAAATTGTTTTTTTTTTACAGTGTTGTTATTGTATAAATTGTTCTCCTGGTTCTCCTCACTTTATACTCTGTATCAGTTCTTTATAAGCCTTTCCCAGTCTCCTGAAACCATCATCCCCTTTGTTGTTTCTTGTAGCACACATTAGTATACCATTACATTACTTTGTTCAGTCATTCCCCCATTGATGAGCAACCTCTTGGTTTCCAATTCTTTGCCACCATAGAAAGAATTGCTGTTTTTATACTTCTGGATCCTTTTCCTTTTTCTCTGATCGTTTTGGAGTACAAGTGTAGAAGTAGTAACATTGAGTCACAAAGTATGCACAGTTTAGCAAATTTTTGGGTGTAGTTCCTCTCTGGGCTTCAGTTTCTTCATTTGTACAGTGATATGGTTGGACTGGATGATCTCTAAGCTCCCTCTAAGCCCTTTAGGGTTTCTGTAGCTGGAGAATAGGTAATATTCTCAGTTGGTAGAAGCTAATGGTTTTTAGAAAGGGATAGAAAGAGATAAGTCTATAAACTTATTTCTTGTAGGAGGAAATGAGGAGATGCAGAAACAGTAAACAAACAACAAATGCAGTTTGAGCAAGTGATCACAAGGGGAAATGGTGGAAAAAGAGGTTTCTGCACTTCAATTATGGGTCTTGGCTGTCAAATTAACTGGAAATTAATTTTCACATGCTGAGTGTATAAAAACACTGTTCTGAGACAACCCTGTTCTACTTCTTGGCAGCTCCTGTGATGGATAGAATGTCTTGGACTATTTCTTATAGTAGGCATCTATGGTACTTTCTCTTACCATCCTGGAAGGGACTGGGCTTAAACACTTCCGGTAGCAGGCTTCTCTAGCTTGTGATTGTCCCTTCTGCAGAATTCATGGTCATTTACAGTGTATACTCAGTTTGACTCTTGTTCCTGGGGTCATTGTGTGTTTGTATGTTGTTAATGTGGTATTTATGAGTTGGCCTTTACTAGCTAAAGCCTGGTTTTTCACTCATGCCTGAGTGATTTCTGAAAGCTAAGTACCTCATTTACAAAGTTCCCCTGTAGGGTAGCTAGATTCCTGTCCTTGGAGCCTTTGAAATTCTGCTAGTTTAATTCAATTAAAATAACATTTTTGGTACCTACAGGGTTTGAGGCCCTGTTCTCAGAGCAGGGGTATAGGGTGGTGAATATACAAATGAAAAACTATATATATAACCCCTTCCTTAAGAAGCTTCGGGGAAAATAAAGTCTGCAAACAAATCTCTGTGATACATATTAGAAAAGAATGGCATTGGAGAAGTCCCTAGTATTTTGGTATATTTAAGAAGAGAGAGAGCATTTCTAGCTATGAGGATCAAGGAAGGTGGCATGTGATTTGTCTTTGAGGGAAGAATTTCAACAATCACAGATAGTGAAGGGGACAGAAAATGTCTGTTCTTGGTATGGAAGAGCTGAGTAAAAGAGATGGCAGGGGGATCTGCATTGACTTGAAATGCCCATTAGGTAGCGGGGTGGGGGGGGGGGCGGTGTGTGTGTGTGTGTGTGTGTGTGTGTGTGTGTGTGTGTGTGTGTGTCACAGAGAGAGAGTTTGAATAGATTAATTAATCTCTCTGGACTTTAGCTTGGTCTTCTGAAAAATGAAGAGGTTGTCTGGAATCTAATAGCTCTGAGGCTATGACCCTCTAACTTTAAAAAGAGGAGGTTGAATTGGATGATCTCTACCGTTCTTTTTATTTAGAAATTCTATTATCTTAGAAATGCCCAACTTTACTAGAAGATAGGGTTTATGAAAGTATGTAATGTGACATAAGACTGTCAAGGAGGGCCTTGAATATCAACCAGACTAAGTAGTTTTTATCTCTTAGATAGTATGGAGTCACTGAAATTCCTTGAGCAGGAGGGAGAAGAGATCTGATATGAGCTTAAGAAAATGATGGGTCATCCTGTGGGGGTTGGTGGAGGGAATATATCAAAGCAGAGAGGCTAGAACAGACCTGCACAACTTGGCAGCAAGCAGGTAGGGGCCAAAATTAAAATAGGCTAAATTTCTTCAGGTTTTTAGTAGCTCACTTTCCAAATAAAGGTATAATTAATGATTAAACTATTTTGCAAATAAACCATATTTAAAAAGGGAAACTTCAATTAATATCAATTAATTACATTTATTACTTGAGATTTATATTTATCATGAAATCACATTAATGTTAAAAAATTTACTTTACTACCCATATTTTGTGGCTGTTCAACACCAGTAATGAACAAAAACACAGCGAAAAGATATGACTCTTGTTCCTCTCAGACTAGAGGGACTGATGATGGTTGATTGCTGTGGGTCACGTGACGGACAGGACAGTGTGCACAATGGCAGCACACCTGCCAGGTTCCATGACAGGCACAAAAGGGACTAGTGGAAGGTGGGTTAAATGGGTCATGGACAAAGCACTCATTACATCTTTACTTTCTTTTCCATCTTCATTTTTCATGGGTCACCCAAAATCCTTTGATGGGCAGCCCATGGACCATATGTTATATGAGCCTGGGCTAGAAGCAAGAGAGGTCGTTTGGAGCAGAGTGTTAAACCCCAGTGGATCTTGAACAAGATTAAAATGTAATTGGGAAATGTTCAGCAAAATAAACAAATACCATGTAACATGGAAAATGTTAAAGTGTGTTTTTTTCTTTTTGGTCAATATGTGGTTTTTGGGGATAGTTTTTGCGTTTGACACTATTGATTTAGAGCATTTAGAATCACATTTGGTTGACTTCATGCAGATTTTCAGTACACTTATCCATCCCATGAGTTTTTTAGTAAGTGAATTGATTTGTTTGGGACTTTCCCACTTTTTCTTTGGCTTCATTTCTTCAGATTCTTGATTGACCAATATCCCAAACAGTCTTAGCATGGGGGACTGTTATACTTGGATAGTCTGTGGCAAATTTCAGCCATGAGGGAGGAAGGGAGATGTCAAATGTTTCCGGATTCAAGTGGCCAAACATTGGGCAAGGTGGAGTTGGTTGGAGGTTGGAGGGATATACTGTGTGCCTCACCAGAATTAGGCTTAGCCCACTTCCTGCCTGGCCATCTTGGGAGATGTTCTTGGTCCTGTCATGGGGTGTAGCTAGAGTAATCCTGCTTTTATCCATGAGTACTTTTCTTGGGGCAGCATGTATTATATATTGGTAATACCTTGTTTTGAATTCCACCTCTTATACTATGGGCAAATCATTTAACTCTTTGAGCTTCAGTTTCCTCATCCTTAGAATGGGTACAATAATATCTCTAGCATTTATCACATCGAGTTTTTATAATGATCAAATGAGATAAAAATTTGATAAAATTTTTATAAACCTAAAAGCTTTATATAAATGCGATATTACTTTATTATACTGGACCTTACTTTATTCATCTGTGAAATGGGAACAACAACCAACTTCCCTTTTAGGGGTGGTTGTAAGGAAAGTGCTCTGTAAACCTTATGCAAATATGAGTTAAGGTGACTCTGCTTCATCACTCCTAATTTAACCTAGCTCTGAGAGGCATGTCACTAGAAATGTCACTGCCAGGTGATCACATTCTTTCCATAACCTGATGTAGAAGATCACCATCACTATAATAACTAGCATTCTCAATCCCCTTCTCGCCTTCATTTGTTCCTGGAAGCTCACTTACTTATGACAGCCTAGCCCCAAAGGTGGAGCCCCAATCTTTTGGTGAAATATTTTCCTTTTACTCATCCCCCAGTTCAAGAAAAATCATCCCAGAAGTGACAAATATAATTGTCATTAGGGAGTTCAGTGTTCACATAAAAAAAGTTGATATTTTTCTTGTCAGATTGATCAAAGGAAAGAACCTAGTTTTGGGGTGATATATCTCTTACTAGGTATTCCAAAAGTTGTTCTTGACATATCTATCTCTGTCTTCCCCCCACAAAATTAGATAAACCATCTTGCCTGAATGGTGTTCCATTGCTGGTGTGTTCCTGTCTTCCAATAACCACCCTCCTAGCTTACAGAGCACTTTTCAGATGACATCCCTAGGAGGTAATGTTAACTCTAAGTCCTTGTTGTTTGTCCTTCATTCTCTTAAGAGGACCATGACATCAGGGAGGTGATGCCAAGACATGCAAGTGAATTGGATTGAAGTGAGGGAGTGTAAGTTCTAGTAGAACATAAGCCCCCTGAGGGTAGAAATAATTCTTTTTGTGTCCTTATATTCCTGTTTCTTAGTACAGGATTATGCACTTAAAATAGATTTAAACTGAGGTGTGCAAGGAATGTTATTCCCACTTTTTGGAGAAGATAAACTGAAAGAAGTGGAGTGGCCCCTGATCACACAGTCGGTAAACACTGGTGCCCGCAGTGACACCTGCTCTCCTGATTCTAAGTCCTGGACTTATTTTGTGTGAATGCTGTATTGCTCTGGGAGAACATAAAGTCCTTAAGGGCAGGACTGTTTTGTTTTTGTCTTTGTGTCTATATACTAAATGTTGAATTGAATTGTGGAATCCCAATTCTTAAATCCTTTGATTTCCTCTTCTCTCCTGAAGGAAAAGTTGAATAACAAAGAAGCAAGGGCTTGCTATGTATCAAATGTGTGATAGAGATGGAGAGGGATGACATAATCCAGGAGAAATTGCTTCTCCTTCAGTTATCAGGGAAAATTCTGTAGACTCCTTTGCCTGCTTTCCCTACTTTGCTTCTTGGGTAGGCCTCTTTGCCTTACCCTTCCAAGATGAGGAAGGAGCCCACCTATTTGGAAGTGGCTTTTCTGACCTAGCATACCAGGCACTGGCTATCTCCTCACCTTTAGAAAGTAATTTCAATATTTTTTTTTTAAAGCCAGTTTCTTACAAACCCTGACAACTCTTATCCTTTTGTTTAGCAAGAGGGAGCAAAGAGGAGAAGTAGAGCAGGAGCATTTACTCCTGTGTGGTCAAGCCCATAGCACAGTGAACTGGGGATTAACAAGCCCTGTGGGAACCAAGCTACTACTTTTAACCTTGGGTTGGGGAGGGTAGGTAAAGTTCTTTTTCCTTGGAAGCCAGTTTCAGATATCTTATATTCTCATTTCTGTAGCACTTGGAAATTTATAAAATCCTTACCTTGGAAGAGCCCTATGAGGTAGTTAGTGTGAATGTGTTATATCCATTTTACACACGAGGAAGCTAAGGCTTAGAGGGGGAAAGTACTTTCCACAGTGTCATCTATTGCTATGCTGTACTTGCATAGTATCTTAGGGCAGGACCTAGGTTCTGATGAAAGGAAGTGTGAAATCTTATTCCCTTGCCCACAGCAGCTTCCACAATCCTTTCACTTGGGTAGGAGGGGTTGCCATAGTCACTGAATGAAGTCCTAAGAAAAACAGGAATGCCCTGTAGATGAAGGTGGAAAGTGGGGGAAAGAAAGGGAGCATTGTTTAGGAACTGTTGTTCTGCTTCGACATCATAATGGGGTTGGGGTAATAAGGTTTTCAGTAGTTTTTTTTAATAGAGATATGTCTGCAAAACAAAGCCACTCCAACCAGAATCATAGCATGCTTTAGGTGGAAGAGGTATTATTAGAGTCCAACCCGTACTTAAGCAGGAATTTGTTTTTACAACATTCCCTACAAGTTGTCATATGACTTTCATTTAAAGACATTCAGCGATGGATGAGGCAGATTGTGCAGATTCTTGAATTCCAGGATTGAGGTCCTATAATCAGTCCACAAGCATTTAGGAAGCATGGTGTGTCAGGTATGGTGCTAAATGTTGGGACACAGATACGAGCAAAAAAAAAAAAAAAGCTACTCTCTGCCCTCAAGGAACTTCTACTTCCCTGGGGGAACACTATACATAAAAGGGAGCTGAAAAGTGTGTCTGTGTATGAGGTACCTGTGCAGGGATAGCTGTGAGAAGAATGCAGTACAACTGGTCAAAGATGACTGTGAGGTTTTAAGTCTGGGTGACTGGAAGATTAGTTATTAAAAAGAGTCCACAGAAATCAGGAAGTTGGAAGGAGAGGCAAATTTGGGGACAGAGATGCCGATAGAAATGTCCAGAAGGCAGTTGAGAAATATGGGACCTGGAGCTCAGGCAAGATATGAGTGGGAGAATACATTCATCTTGGATGACAATTTACAGACTGGATTTTTGGAAGCTGGAAGGAATCTTACAGAATGGTTATATCTAGCCCAAACCACTCGTTTTCCAGATGAGGGCCCTGAGGCCCAGAGCAAGGAATTCACTTACCTAAAGTCAAACAATGAGTTAATGCCAGGGCCAGGTTCCAGGTAGGTTGATCATATAAGTAAAATGGCCCAGATTATGAAGGACTTTGCAGACCTGGTAGAAGAATGGATACATGGAACATTGATAGTTTATGTATCTTGAGACTTGAAAACAATTGTCCAGTTTCTTTTGGATTTAGTGAAGTCAGGATCCACAAACTCTAATTACATAAATTCTGAATTTTCTGGCTGTCTTAAAAACTTAACCTTTTTTGAGAGTTCGTTCTGAGGAGTATGTGGTTTGTAAAACTCTGGCCTCTGGCCCTTAGACTCATATGGCTTGGGGGACAGGAGGGTTGCTCTATCTCCTCCCAAGAGTAAGGGAAGGATTCAATCTCCATCCTCTTTTCCCTTCCCCTCCCCTCTTGTTGTAGCGCCAAGGCATTTTTTCAGCATAAATGACTCACTGACTCACCCTTTGAAGGAAGGACGCTCTGTCATCCCTCTACTCAAATGACATCTTGGGCATTGCATTGCAGTGCTGCAAACCAAATATAGGTGGGTGAACCATTTGGCCTCTTCCCTTTCTGGAGAAATCCCTGAGCACTGGAACAGGAGGAGGAGGAGGAAGTTGGGAGGTTTGTCACTAATCAGGCAGGAGCAGATTTGGGGAATTTAGGTATAGGGAAAATTATTATGGGAAGGATGTCAGGTCGAAAAGATGACAGAGCCCTAGGAGCTTTCAACTTTAATAGGAAATAAGATTTACCATTGATTAGTTGAGGTTCAGAGAAGTCATTAAAAGGATTGAGTTTATTTATTTAAGAATAATTGAGTTGTCTTCTATTCTCCACATATCCAGGGGTATGTTCTATCTCTGCTTTAGACTCCTTGGTGGAGGATAAAGAGATAAAGAGAAGCATAAGCCACAACCTCCCCTTCTGGAACTAATTCTGGCTGAGCACTGAAAGCCTATTCATGAGTTTGTAGCTCAAACAGTGATATTTTAGTCTTTGTCAAATGAGGGATAATAATGAAAATAACTAACATTTCACATTACGCGTGCTGAGTAAATGAACCTCGCTCTAGTGGTGTCCTCTCTGTGGTCTGCTTTGATGCTCCGGGTTATTTAAGTGACAGCAATGCAAACATTACTATTATTTCCATTGTACTGATAAGGAAATGGACTTGGAGAAGCTGATAGCCTGAGGTCATTGAGCTGGCCCTCTCACCTTAGAGTTCTGATTTTATCCAGTGCTCCTCTGGAGCTTCATTTGTCAGAAAAATCTTACTAGAGCAGGTGCCCTTTGACCTAGGCCTGGCAGATGGGTAGAGTTTGGAGAAGTAGATGGCAATGGCCGGAGGCCATTCTAGTATATACAAGGTACTTACCATGTGCAAAACCCTGTGCTAGGCAGTGGGTCATGTAGTAGTGAATGCTATTGTTTCTCTCATGTTCAGTCTTCCTAGTTTTGGGGAAGCTAACCCTAATTTACAAGTTTTCTTGGGGAAGGCTGTCTCCAGAAGCAGCCATTCTTTATGTCTTAAGGTGTGTGTTTTCTTATTGTTGAGTTGTTTTTGGTTGTGTCTGACTCTTTATGACTGCATTTGGGGTTTTCTTGGTAAAGATACTAGAGTGGTTTGCTATTTCCTTTTCCAGTTCATTTTACAGATGAGGAAACTGAGGCAAATAGGGTTAAGTGTCATACCTACTAAATGTCTGAGGCCAGATTTGAACTGAGCAAGGTGAGTATTCCTGACTGCAGGTTTTGCACTCTACATGCCACTAGCTCCTTGCCTGTGGTCAGTCTCTGAGGTAGTAAGTTTGGATTCTTTCAAGAAAGCAGTAGCTTATCTGCCAGGCCTGAAACTTCTGTCCTTTCCCTCTGGGGATGGACAGTTGCTCTTTACCAGCTGTAAGCAACCTGCCTCCTGTCCTCTAACCTGTATTTGTTCCACCAAGATAGCATGTGTGTTAGCACCATAGAGGTTTCCAACCATGCTAGAGCTGCTTTGAGGCTATTTAGTCCCAGATCATTCCTTGCCCTCCTTCCTTCAGAGGGCTACATATACAAGCTTGATATGCTTTTTTAGTAAGACAAGGATAAGCTGTCCACAAGGTTCGTTTTTCATCTGGGGTCTATTTTCAGCCTTGGATCCCAAGATGACATGTTGGCGATGTTTTCGTGCAGCCTGTGCCCATGCTATGAGGATGAAGGACAAGTATGCCACCCTGTATCTGTGAGGAAGTAGGCAGATTTCCCTTCCATTTCTCTCCATTTCCCACCAGGATCTGAGCTTTCATTTGGTCTTTAGAATTTCTATTTCAAGAAACCTCCCTTTATTCTCCTCTCAGGAGCAGAGACTTTGTTGTTACTTGGTCATGCTAGTGAAAATGATTGTAAATCCTTTGGTAGGAAATTGTCCCTGTCTTATGGCTTATTCTTGGTAAACTTTAGGCTTCATTTGTCAGAAAAATCTTACTAGAGCAGGTACCCTTTGACCTAGGCCTGGCAGATGGGTAGAATTTGAAGAAGTAGATGGCAATGGCAGGAGGCCATTCTAGTATATACAAGGTACTTACCATGTGCAAAACCCTATGCTAGGCAGTGGGTCTTGTAGAGAGAACAAGACTCAGCTATGTATAACTATAATATACAATTATAAATGTTTTAGTATATGAGAGAGGTTCAAAAGAAAATGCAAAGTGAGGCCCAGAAAATCAGGGAAGACTGCCTGGATGAGGTCGCATTTGAATTAGACTTCATTTATAGTTGAGGGAGTTATAGGAAATAGGACAACAAAAGCATGGGGGAGAGAAAGGGAACAGGGGAACAGAAAGTAGTCCATTTTATTGGAACAGATAGTACATGTAGGCACTTAATATGAGATAAAATTGGAAAGGTAAGGTGGTATCAGGTGGCAGAGGGCCTTGAATGTCAGGCGGGGGAATTTGTGCTTTATTCACTTGGCAGTAGAGGACTACAGATTTTTGAGCCAAGGAGCGACAAGGAGTGACATCACCAGATCTTCTTCCCTCGTGTTCTCTGAATTCAAGAAAAACAACTCTGTGAACGAGAAAAGAGAGACTAGACTAGAGGTAGGAAGGTCTGTTTTTGTAGGTTAAACTACTGGCCTCTGTTAGGAATAATACCGTCAGTAGCTGGTGTCTGATAAGGTACCCTGGGATCTTGGACTCTTTTTGATCATATAATTGAATACTAACCCCCATGGCCTAACCCAGAAGTTTCTTTGTAGTTATCTAGGGTGTAAGTTTTACTTTTTTTCCTTCTCTGAACGCTCAAAAGCATCTAAGTAGTATAAAGCTCTTTTGACCCACTCTGCTAAGTTCTTTCCAGCAGATATAAAATCAGGGCCGTGGCATAGAGTATAGACCTGGGAATCAGGTGATCTTTGCTACCAATTCTAGCCCTGCCTCCAGGTATGTGACCTTGGGCAACCATTTTTTCCTGGGCCTTTGTTTCCTCTTCTTTAAAACAAATTGGATTAGAGATCTTCAAGTGGAGATTGGATGATAGAATGCCTGGAGGTGGGGTTGGGGGAGAAGAATCCTTGCTCAGTTACAGATTGGTCTCTTCTGAAGTCCTATTTAGCACTGAGATTCTGTGATTCTTTGAAGTCTTTTCCAGGTCTCCTGAGCTGTGATTCCTTGTTGGTTACCTTGTTATATCTTAATTGTAGACTGTTTTATATGTCTCCCCAGTAGAATGCAAGCTCTTTTTAGGTCAGGTACTTTTTCATTTATGACCTTGTCTTCTCAGCACCTGGCACCATAGCAGGTGCTTAATCAATGCTTGCTGATTGTTCCTCCCCCTCCCAATGACTCATAATTATGCATTGGTTCTTATCATTCCCAATGCTTCTTTTCTTTCCTAGGGTTTCTCTTAGTTCAGTGATATGGAAATGTGACTAAACCATACAGTTCTTCTTGGCAAGGTACTTAGGAAGACAGAAGTTCAGTCTGGAGGTAGGAGGGGAAAGGAGAGGATTAGTTTGTGAAATTTCCATTTGAGCTCTTAGACCTCAAGCTTGGGAGTAGTTTGCATGGCTACATTAGTGTCCTCAAATCCCATATGGTTATATAGTGCTTTTGGTTTAAAGCATTCCCAGGTAAGCTGAAAATTTTGCTGCATTTTGAAGTCAATGAAGTAATTGTAGGTCTTAGAAATTTCCGAATGATGATACCTTCTGATTCCCTTTCTCTCTCCTTAGCCTTCCCAAATACGTTCCTTTTTGTGTTCTATTGAATGTCTGACTTGTGGTTGGTAAGTCCATCCAGAGGAGCCATAGCTAATGGCATAGTCCGCACTAAGGAAAACGACGAAGGGACTGTTCACTTGACAAATTGTGAATCTGAGCACACAATCTGTTGGCATTTGTACTTGTTCAGACAAGTGATGTTTTACTTTCCATAGCTATGGATAGGGAAATGATACCTTGTAAAGAACTCTTTAATCCAAAGGCAGGGGCTTATCTGTGCCAGACTATTTGACATGCAGTGTACCTTTGGAAGGGGTTGGTAACTTGAGGACTCCTTCCCATCTGCGAGTGTGTAGAGGAGAATTGCTGCTGCTCTCCCTCTCTGTCTTGGCCTTCTTTTTCTTTTTGTGGGAGGTCCGAAGAAAAGACTGGGATGAGTTAATCTGGTCCTGCTGGTATTTACCGGTGAGAGAGAGTTAAAATAACGAGCCTCCCATCATACTTTGACCATTAGAGGTTTGCGCCTTTTTTGGGGGGTGGGGGACAAGGAGTTTAATGCTGTTTTCTTCCTAATTCAGTTGATATTTATTAAGCACTTACAGGCATCATGAAAAGTTAGTGTGTAGTTCTATGGTGATGACTGGTCTTGAAGCTAGTATAAGACTTGTGTTCAAATCCTGCCTCTGAAACACTGGTGGTGTAACTATCAAAAAGTCACTTGATCTCTCAGTTCTTCTGACAGCTCACTAAGCCCTTAAGTAATAGATGAGTTGGAAATCTACCTTGGGCTTAGAAGAGGTTTCCACACCAGAATTCTCCACATGGATAATGAATGAGTGAATGAATGAAAAAATAAATAATATTTATATAGCACTTTAAAGTTTGCAAAATGCTTAACAAGTGTTATTTTATCCTCATATCAACTCTTAAGAGACAAGGTTTTTCCCATTTTACAGATGAGGAAACTGAGGTAGGCAGCCGCAGTTAAGTGATTTCCCAAGAGTAGTTAGGCATCTAGTTAGTATCAGAAGATGGATTTGAATTAGGTCTTTTTGACTTTGCATCCAGAGCTCTATCCACTAAGCCACTTAGCTGCCTCACAGGTTCAGATCACTTCTCAACCTTCATTTCCCCTTCCCCACCCCCTGCCTCCTTCTCCACCAAAAGGTGGAGTGTATTGCTGGGTACATATGCAGACATAATTATAATTTATAATATTAGAATTAGTAGAAGGATGAAGTTCTACATGAGGCTTAATGGAAAAAATTTATTAGGGAGGATGTTGACATCATACACCTGGCAGCTAAGAGGCTAAAGCAGGAAAGATAGGAGAGTCTAGGTGGCAGCTAAGACAAAAGGGCTGAGGTTAAAGTTCGTTAAGAGGAACAAGACTCATATCCATCTGTGAACACTTTTTTGCTTGGATCCTTCTTTTCACTCCATTTTCTGTTGGTCTTGGATCCTTTAGTGATCACCTTTGCCTGCTGTGTGCCGGCCAGGGCCTTATGAATATTAGGAACTGGAGGGGCCATAGGAGCATTTTTTTGTCTCTGACTTTGAAAAAAACTCAAGCATTTCCAGAGTGAATAAGTATCCAGGCCCCTAGAATAAATGTTTCAACTTTGTGCTAATTTTTCCGTCTGAACTCCTATAAACTTAATCACAATATTTGAATCAATGTCATCCACTGTTTTGTTTTGTCATTAACCATTTAATGTGCCTAAGTTTTAAATTTCCATTCAGATTGTAAATTTGTTCAGAAAAGATGCTCCGCCACTTCTGTTATACGTGTGATAGGCACAATGCTAGGCCCTAGGGATGCAAAGCAAAAACAGTTCTTACCTACAAGAAGCTTGTATTCTAAAAGGGAAAGCAACATGTGTACTTATAGACATATACAAAACATATATAAAGCAAACAAAAGGTAATTGTGAAAGGGATAATACCTTAGTATTTCTGGTGAGCAGAAAAGGCCTCACACAGGAGTTGTGGAATCCTAGGCAAAACATTTTAACTTCTCCAGGTCTCTCTTACTTTCTCTATAAAATGGGAATGAGGCAGTGTGGTATAATGTATTATGAAATGTATTGAACTGGAATTAGAAGGTCAGAGTTGGAGTTCCAGCTTGGACTTTTACTAGATGTGGTTCTGGACATTTCACCTCTCTGGCCCTTGGTTTCAATATCTGCAAATTAGGGGTCATAATTTTAACATTCCCTACATTAGAGCTCTTTTGAATAAAGTGCTTGTATGAAACAGCACTGTACCTTGGAGATATTGTGGGTTGGTTTTCAGACCACTGCAGTAAAATGATTATCAAATAAAATGGGTCATACAAATTTTTTGGTTTCCTAGCGCATATACAAATTAACTCTGTATCATACTGTAGTCCATTAAGTGTGCAGTAGTATTATGTGTTTAAAAATGTGCATACCTTAATTAAAATATTTTATTGCTAAAAAATGCTAACCATCATCTGAGCCTTCAGTGAGTCATTTTTTTTGCTGGTGGAGGATCTTGCCTCAATGATGGCTGCTGCCTGATCAGAGTGGTGGTTGCTGAAGGTTGGGATGGCTATGGCAATTTCTTAAAATAAGACAACAAAGTTTGTTGCATCGATTGACTTTTCCTTTTACTTGGACAGTTAGAGGCTATTGTAGGTTTATTAATTGGCCTAATTTCAATATTGTTGTGTCTTGAGGAAAGGGCAGGTTGGTAGAGTAGTCAGAACACACACAGCATTTATCATTTAAGTTCTGTCTTATATAGATACAGTTTGTAGTGCTTCAAAACAATTAAAATAATAACATAAAAGATCTGATCACAGATCACTATAACAGATATGATAATAATGAAAACATTTGAAATGCTGCAAGAATTACCAGATGTGGGATGTAGAGAAACCATGTGAGCACATGCTGTCGGAAAAATGGTGATGAGAGATTTGTTCGATGCAGGATTGCCACAAATATTAAGTATCTGTGAAGCACAATAAAATGAGGTGTGCCTGTATAGTAGGAAGGCATTGGATTTAGAATCAGAGCTCTGGCTCTTGCTCTGATTTTGCTACTTTTGTGACATTGTGAGAGTCACTTCCCTTCCCCAGCCCTTGGTACTTCATCTGTAAAATGAAGAAGCTCCAAATCTGTGATCCTCTATTTCTTTGTAAACTTTAAAGTTCTTTTAAAAGGGTAGTAAATATTTCTCTTGCTATTATGAACATACCACTTCACCAGCTAAAGTTAGGGTTAATTAAAAATCTACTACTAAGATTCCTTCCAGATTTAATATCTTTTGCTCCCATCTGGAGAAGGTCAATTATTTAGTCCAATTTTTTCTTGAACAGGAAGGCCTTCTACTTACGCTTTCTCTTGCCTGCTGGCGTCTAGCCTTGGTTGAAGAGTTATAGGAATGGATAACACACAGTTTCCTGAGGTGGGCCATTGCACATTTCTTCAGCTCCTGCCCACTAAGAAGTATTCTGCCTTCTACTGAGTGCAGACTAGCTCTTCTGCCACAAGCCTGCTACTTTCCTTTCCTTTCTCCTGGTTGTGCCCTCTGTGTCCATGCAGAGTAATCCCTCTTTCCCCATGAAGTTGTGCACAGGGCTGGGCTGTCTATCCCTTTTGTTGCTGGTTGTTATCTATACTTACATCCCAGGGCTCTGAATTGGCTTCCCTATGTTTTTCTTTTCATTAGATTTGGAAGTTTTTCTTGTTTGTGCAGCAGGAAATTCAGTCAATTATTCAACCATTTGTTCTTTTATATTTGCTGATTACACTCATCTGTAAATATTCATAAAATCCACTAAGGCCAATCATTCATTCCAACACTTCCTCAGTTTGAAGGTTCATATTGTTCTTAGTTCATCTTGGTAACCTAAGCAAGATGCATTTTCAAGGTGATTCATAGAATCACACAGTACTAGAATGCAAAAGCAGGAAGGGACTACAGAGAGTCTCTGATACAACTCTTTTTCTCACTCTTAGCCCAACTTTGCCAGTTTTTACAGAGGAGGAAACAGGTCTAGGGAGGGGAAGAGACATACTCCAAATCATTCAGCTATTAAGTGGTAGAGGTGAGTCTCAAACCCAATTCCTCCGACTCTAGTCTAATGTTCTTTTCATACTGGTAGGTATTTCTTGTTTGCAACTTAACTTCCAGTATCTACTGTTATCATCCATTTCCTGCTCTTCCTCAGCCAGGAAAAGTCTGTTTCAGAGTCCTGGACATGAGCTGAGTCCCAAGTGGCCCACCAGGAAATCAAAGGAATATTGTGTAGGAGCTAGTTCAAGAGAGAATAATTGCAGAAAGTTAACACACGTCTAAGCCTCAAGAAATGTGTTGGACACGCCCTTAGGAGCCACTTAGTATAATCCAGATCTGAAAAAGAATTGCCTCTGCCACATTGCCTGTGAAATATCTCCAACATCCGTGAGCACATTCCTATCTTTCCACTATAGCCTGTGATGTATGTATTGTAAGCAGGAGGTTTCAGGGAGCTTTGAGGTCTCTGAAACTTTCTGCTCTTACCGTTTGCCACCTCTAGAACCTGCTGCATACTGTTTGGTCTCTTGAGGACCCTTCAGCTTTCAACTTCTTTTTTTTAAAGTTTATTTTTAGTTTTTGACATTCATTTCCATAAATTTTAAATTTTCTTCCCCTCCTTTCCTTCCCCCTCCCCAAAACAACATGCAGTCTGACATAGGTTCTATGTATACATTTCATTAAACACATTTTCACGTTAGTAATGTTGTATAGAAGAATTAGAACAAATGGAAGGAACCATGAGAAAGAGAAAAACAAAACAAAATCATGCTTTGTTCTCCATGGTTCTTTCTCCGGATGTGGATGGCATTTTCCATCATGCATCCTTTGGAATTATTTTAGGTTCTTGCATTGCTAAGAAGGGCTTAGTCTACCAAAGTCAGTCATTGCACACTGTGACTGCAGCTTCCTAAGTTTTGTAATATTTTCTTGCCTGTGGAAGCATAGAGTTGATGTGGTATGGTATGTAAATATAGTGTTTTCTGAAGTGTGGAAGGCCTGGCATACAGTTTTTCTAATTGAATTAGCAGAGCCAGTAAGATTGTTCTGAAAGTATAGTGGCAAAAAGGTATCAGGTCTCCAACTGGCTATATCAGTTAAATCCTCCAATTTGAGGGTTAGCCCTCAGTCTATCTGGATTTACTTCTTGAGCTATGGAAAGAGGTTAAACTGCTTTCTTCTTGAAGGAGGGACAGGTAAGGTGCTATCATAGGATTTAGATTTGGAAGGGATATTTCCTTTTACAGAGGACACTGAGACCCGAGAGAGGAAGTGATTTGCCCAGAGTCACAGAGGTAGTAATTAGCACAGCTATGCTGTCTGACTCCAAATATAGTGCTTTCCAGTAGACTATTGTGATTCTTCTTTCCCTTAGCTTTCTTTTGAAAAACAATTCTTTTAATGAGCTCCAATCTGCCTTGTCACTGCCCCCCTATCCCGCCATCTTCCTTTCCTCCGGTTGAGAACCCAAAAACCCAAAATCGATTACAGACATGTATAGTCAATCAAAATGAACTTTCACATTAACCATGTCAAAATATTTTTTTTGTCTCATTCTTCATTCTAAGTCCTTCACTTTTAAATCAGGAAATGGCCGACATGTTTCATTAATCCTCTGGAATGGTCATTGGTCATTACACTGATAAGAATTTAGTAGAGTGGTATTCCATCACATTTATATGCTATTATTTGTTCACCCATTCCTCAACTTATGCCTCCCCCCAGATTCCTTTCTTTGCCAACTCAAAAAGAGTTGCTATAAATGTTATTGTATACCCTTAAAGTTTGTTTTTCTTAAGACTAATCCCTCCCTTAGTTTGCCCTTCCTTTAGTTCCTCCTCCCCCTTCTCCCTCTCCTGTCTTATTTCCCTATTGAATGAAATGTATTTTTGTACCCCATTGTGTGTGTGTTGTGTTCTTCCTTCTTTTGACCAGTTTAGATGAGATTGAGGTTCAAGTGTTAGCCACTCCCCCCGCTCCCCACAGCCTCCTCCTTGTTTGTATAGATGTTTACCAGCTCAACCTGATTATGTGAGATAGTTTTCCTTAACCTTTCTTGCCTTCCCACTTCCTGCCCCCCTAGTATATTCCTTTTCTCTCTTTCCATTCTTTTCTTAAGATAATCAAAACATAGCAGAACCATTCCCTGACCTTGTCTGTTTGGATTCTGTGATCCCTGGTGTTAATAGGTGGCAAGAAAGAGGAAGGAGTTGTTGCTGCTCCTTCCCTCCGCCTCTCAGATCCATCTGTTGAAGCCTCTCCCTTCACTGCCCAGTGTTGATTGCACACTGATTTCATCTGGATGAACACGTTGAGAGAATGGAGCACACAAGGTGATTTGTCCAGGACTCTGTATTTCCCTAACGTACAGACCTGGCCAAAGTGCTAACAATGCTAGTATTAGCCTTATAGGCAAATGCAGATCTCTGGAACTGTGTACTGAGATAAGGTATCTGGCTACGATGGGTCAATTCCTTTCTTAGACTGGACAGGCTAGCAAACAGATGCCATTGTCTTGACCTCTCTGAGATGAGCAGGTGAGGTTACAGGCTACTTCTGACCCTTTAGGTCAATAAACATTTGTTAAAAGCTTATAAACATTCAGGAACTTAGGCCCAAATATAAAAATGAGAAAAATAGTGTGGTTCCATGGATTGAGTTATCATCTCTATGCTGATGATTTTCAAATCTACTTTTCCAGCTCTAGCCTCTCTATTGATGTCCAATCTTTCTTTCATCTGCAACTGCCCATTGGACATCTGGAATTGGATGTGCTGTAGGCATCTTAAACTCAGTATGGCCAAAGTTGATCTTATTGTCTTTCATCCCAAACCTCTTCACAACTTCCTTTTTACTATTGAGAGACCATCATACTCCCAGGTACTCAGGCTCGTAATCAAGGTGTCATCCTTAGCCCCTTACTTTTTCCTATCTCCTGTATCTAATCTGTTGGCCAAGGTCTATCAATTTACTTCAGTAATATCTCTTTCCTATGTTCCCTTCTCTTCTCTAAATGTGCCACTACCCTGGTAGGAGGCCTGATCAGTTTGCATCTGAACTATTACAATAGACTACTTGTTGGTTTCCTACCACAAGTCTCTCTTTATTCCAATTTATTCTCCATACTACTGTCAGAATGATCTTCCTAAAGTGCAAGTCAGATCATGTCATTTTCTCCGTTCACTAAAGTGCAGTGGCTCCCTATCATTTTTAAGATAAAATATAAAATTTATTAAATATTAAAATTTGTCATTCAAAATCCATTTGTAATCTGCCCCCAACCTTTCCAGTTTTCTTTTACCTTATAAATTCTCCTCCCCGCCCCATACATATATTCATAATCCAGTGTGCCACTGGCCTCCTTGCTGTTTCTTAAACAAGACACTTTACCTCCTGACTCCAGGAATTTTCAGCGACTGTCTCTCATGCTAGTTTCCTTCAAGTCCTGCCTAAAATTTAACATTCTAGCCTTTCTGATCCCTCATAATTCTAGTGCCTTGCCTCCATTGATTATCTCCAGTTTAACCTGTATAATATTGTTTGTACATAGCTGTTTACATGTTGTCTCTCCCATTAGACTATGAGCTCCTGGAGATTAAAGATTGTCTTTTGCCTTTAACTTTGTATCCCTAATGCTCATCACAGTTAGGCATGTGGTAGGTGGTGAATAATAAATGCTTGCTGACTGACAGGTTCCTGTTCTCAAGAAACTTATAGACTAATACACAGGAAAGATATGTTACTTCAAGGCAGGTTTCTTTATTTTGTTTCTGAATCTTTAGCATAGTTCTAAACTCAGTATTTCCAAAACTAACCTTATTATTTTTTTCTCTAAAAGTCCCAGCTTCTAAACTTCCCCATTACTGAGAGGATGGGCTCCATCTTGCTCCCAATCCCCCAGGCTTGCAACCTAAGTGCCATCCTCAAATCCTCACTATTTCTCACTCCCTCATATCCAATCTATTGTGAAGTCCTATTGATTTCATCTTTAATAACATCTCTTAAAAACACCTCATTCTTTTCTCTAATGCTGCCACCAGCATAGTGCTCATCTCCTCATGCCTGGACTGTTATAACAGCTTGCTCATTGGTCTGCCTGCCACAAGTCTCTCCCTACTCCAGTCCATTCCCTACGAAACTGTCAAAGTGCAGGTCTGACCATGTTATTCCTCCCCTCCCCCAACAATAAATTCCAGTAGCTCTCTGTCAACTTTAGGATCAAACATGAAATCTTCCATTTAGCTTTCAAAGACATTTATGACTTCCTCCCCCTTCCCAAATATTGCTCCCCCCAACTCCCTGAACTTGATCCAGTGACATTGTCCTTCTTACCTTTCCTTGAATAAGACACTCCATCTCCCAGATTCTGTGCTTTTTCACTGGCTGATCCTTCTGCCTAAGATACTCTCCCTTCCTTATTTTTGCCTTCTGGCTTCCCTGTCTTTCTTCAAGTCCTAGATAAAATCCTACCTTCTACAGGAAGTCTTTCTGAATCCCTCTTAATTTTCCCTTTCTTGATTATTTAATATTTGTCTTATTTAAAGTATATAAATAGTTGTTTGCTTGTTGTCTCCCGCATTAGACTTTGAACTTCTTGAGAGCAGGGACTGCTTTTGCCTTTCTTTGTACCCCAAAGTGTTTAGTGCAGTTCCTGGCATGTAGGAGGTGCCATGTAATAAAATTGACTGACTGATCCATTATAGGTATTAAATAAATTTTTCCTGAATGAATGCCACATATATGAGTAAATATGATGAAAAATGAAATGTAATATGGGCTTGAGGAAGATCTAGATAAAATACTCTGAGAAATTTGAGAAAGGGAGAGGTCACTTTCAGCAGGGAGAATTGGGTAAGACTCATTATTCCTAGGGAGCTGGATAGGTGCCCAGGGTGGGGATTGAGCAAAGGGTTTAGGATGTTATCTCATAAGGCTGTTGTGAAGAAAGCATTTTATAACCCTTAAAGCATTATATGAACTCAAGCTATTGTTATTTTAGCACTGTGGTGTGTAGTGCCAAGAGTACTTGACTGGCAATTAGGATACCTGAGTGTATATTCCAGGCCTTCCATTTACTTGCTGTGTGACCTTGGTTATCCCTATTTTTATAGATTAAGGATAATACTTGAATTAGATAAGTCCCACGGAAACTGTTGAACTTGGAGTCAAGGAGGACTTGAGTTTGAATTCTGTCAACACTACTCATTTGCTCTGTGACTATGGGCCAGTTATTCTGGCCTCACTTTCTAAACAGATCCCTTTAGTACCTATTTCATAAAGTTGTTTCAAGACTTAAATGAGATAAAACACATCAAGTTACCTAGCATTTATTAAATGCCTGCTACATAGCCAGGCATTATGCTAAATTCGAGGGATACAAAAAAATGGTGAAAGATAGTCCCTATTCTCAAGGAGTTCAAGTCTAATAGGGGAAGACAACAACTACAGAAACAAAATATACACAGGATAAATTGGGGGTAGTCTCATAGGGAAGGTACTGAGATTAAGGAAGATTAGGAAAGCCTTTTAGGCATAAAGTGGGACTTTAGTTGAGACTTGAAGGAAGACAGAGAAACTAGGAGATGGAAATGAGGAGAAAGAATTCGAGGCCTGGGGAACAGCCACTGAAAACACTTCATATTGGGAGATGGAGTGTCTTTTTTGAGAAACAGCAATGGGGACAATATCACTGAATCACAGAGAATGTGCTGGTAAGGGAAATGTTAGGTAGAAGAAGACTGTAAAGATTGATAGGGGTCAGGTTGTAAAGGACTTTAAGAAACATGTTCTATATAGTTTATTAAATAGGAGGATGATATAGTCAGATGTGAGGTTTAGGAAGATCAATTTGACAGTTAGGTGAAGGGTAGATTGGAGTGGAAAGATAATTGAGGCTGTGGGAAAGGTACTTACACTGGAAAAATTTGGAAGTGAAAGGACACTTGTCAGGATCTTTTGCTAATAAGAATGATTTACCAGTAAATGAGCCTTGTCTATGTAAATGTTGGAAATAGAAAGGCTGGTAGTTGATGGCATAAAATGTTTCAGCTGGAATGTGCCTTAGAAATATGAAGGAATGTGCTGAAGTGAAAGAATGATGGATGCATAGTTAAAGGAAATTAAAGGAAATTTGTATGTGGGTCTGGGTCTCAGAGCAAAGGAGGTGGGGAGCATGGGAGTGGGGGGACCTTAAAGCAGGCCAGAGCCACAGGGCTGATGGCAGGAGATTCAAGAGAAGCTTAGAAGATTGGGAAGTGTGGTTATTTAGTCAGTATCCCTCATAACTAACCATTAGTATTGATTCACTAAGAATTTTCAGTTTTTACTCTGTTATAGCCTAGATAGTTCAGGTTTAATATTTTTTCTTCTCCTTTAATGAAATTTGCTTTTGGGTGTATTTTATGGTAGAAGGTACTGTTTTTTGATGTGATTAAATCCCCTTTGAATTTAGTCTCCTACCTTTGGTACACAGTAGGGCTTAGTTGTCTGGTGTTCTAGGGCATAGACAGGATGGTCATTTTTACAATGTCCTCTCCCTTTCCCCTTGCTTATGTATGTAAGAGGGTGCATTTGTCTTCTTGGTGGGGTTGCTTGGAAAATGAGAATCAACCTCTCCTAGTGAAGATTGGGAAATAGCAAGGATTTGGATAGTTTATTGGGCTTAAGTTTTGGTGTGCCTTAGATTTACATACAAACCGTGCTAGAGACTTGTAAACTTTTTTTAGTTGTTGTCATTAGCCGGCAGAATTTCCTTTGTAATATCTTAGTTTCTATGAGTGATGGGCTAGAGTTATTCTTTCAAGCATTTTGTAAATGCTCAGTGTGCCAGAAGGCAATCAGTTCTAAGGAAGATTGTTCAGTTAAGGTAAAAGTTGAAGTATTTCCCAGCTTACATTCCAAGGGCTCAATAGCTGTTGTATGAATAAAGTTTACTGCCCTATAGTGAATCTGATCTCAGGAATGTTTGCTTTTCTGGTTAAAGCTAGGAGCCATGATGTTTGGGTGTGTCTTCAGCTGAAGTATAGCCAACCTCCAAAACTTAGGTACCCTGAGTAATGCAAAGCTGAGCTCTGGCTTGTGTTGGCAGGACCCACCCCTTTCCAAAGATCTGACATGTCTGCCAAGCCCTGGGATGGGAGCCAGCCCACATCAGTGCCCATTCTTGGATTTCTGGGGGTCATTTGGAGCCAGCCCCTCTTCCCTTCCTCCTCCCCCTGACACTCACTAGGGACTTTTGGAGAGAGTAAAATTGGGCCTGCTGGGCACCGTGCCATCATGGGGCCTGGGTAGAGGCCAGAACTGGAGTTGAGAGCCTGGAGTTTCAGGCCTGCTGCAAAGACTGACCTGTTGAGAGATGTGGCCAGAAACAGCAGTAACATAGTGATTGATTCAGACAGAGCACAGTGGCTTCAGGGTCATGTCACTGAGTGTTGCTGTTTGCTTAACCTGAGGGGGTTAGGTATATGGGACATATAAGGCGACAAACCTTGGCATTATTTTTGACTGTCCTCTTCTTCATCTTCTGTATCTAGTCTGTCATCAAGTCCCATTAGAGAATTTTATGCTGTTAGAGCTGGAAGAGATTTTAGGAGCCATGTAGTTCAATATTCTATCCCTGGTCAAAATCTCCTTTGTAATTTCTGTTTGGGCATTGTAATTTTTTTCCTCTGAAATCTCTTAAATTCTGACTTTTCTACCATTTCCAATGTGAAAAATAATTTATTTCTAAATTCCTGGGAGAGCCTTATCCATGGTCTCTGGGTTTCCAGTAACTACTTAGTACATTTAATGTTTTTTATAACTTTGTAGTGTTTCACTTCTCCAGCTGGTAGACTAAAAGAATGTTAGAACTGAAAAGGATCAGCTGTTATAAAACATCAGAAATGGAAGGGACATTAGAATAGAAAACAAAGATTGGCAGAGCTAGAAAGGATCTCATTGATAAGGCATATGTATGTATGGGTTAATACCTCTTCTTGCCCCAGCCCAACAGATTAGCAGGGAGGGGTATATGGCAGGGCATTTCAGACACATTTTTGGATGGAGAGTGTGGTACCCACCCATGGGTTTGTAACCTCTTCTGTCATTCCCTGCCAAGTTGGCTCATTCTCCATTTGCCTTGTTGCCAGAGTGTCAGATGAGGTGAGGAGTTCTGCTTCATGCAGCTGAGGTGTCAGTTTAGTGGTCTGCATTGGTTTCCAAAGTTTGGGAGTGAGTGAATGAATGAACTAGCATTGACTCAGCACTTATTATATGAAGGGTGCTGAGGAGAGAGAACTTAATGTAAGAAAGAGAAACCTTAATATAAGAAAACTCAAGTTCAAGTTCTGGCTGTGACAGTTGCTTTGTGACTTAGGGTAAGACACTTTAGCTCTCTTTGAGCTTCAGTTCCACCATCTGAAAATTAGGAATGATAATACATATACTATCTACATCAGGATTTATGTGAAAATAAATATTTATTGAACTGAGAATAAAATATTTCAATACATAGTAAGCTTTACTGTATGGGGAAGATGCTTACTTCCAGATCAAGGAAAGGGAACATTTTCTATTTTGGGAATTCACAGCAAACCAGGGAGAGAAGTGCATGGCAATGGTAAATATTTTAGAAGTTTGAGGTGAGCTTTTCAGGTATAGTTAGTGGTAGACCTTTGGACCAGAGGGTTGGAGGAAGCAAGTGGCATTAGATTGGGAGTCAGGAAATTTGGGTTCCAATTCTAGCTTTTTGCATAACTAGTTATGTGACATTGAACTTGGCCTATTACCTCTTTAATTTTCTATTTCTTTTTCTACTGAAGTAAGATAGTGGGCAAGATGATATTTTTTTTCTTAAATTGGTAGAATCATGCTAAGGTGGAAGAATTATGCCACTGGAAGTTCTGATCCCAGAGGTTGATGGGAAAAATAATAGTGGAAGACTGTTGAAAAGGAGAAGAATGACAGGAGAGGGAAGACACATGCAAGCTTAGGTTTTAATTCAGCATGGTGATAGATTTAAATGGGAAGCTTGTATTGTTCAGTCTTTGATCAGAACAGGGACTTTTGAAAAAATTCCTGGATTTTTGAACATGAGGATATGACTTCCATGTTTTTTTTTTTTTAGCATATGCCATCTTTTCCTTTCATTAATACTTCAAAAAAACCTTGATTGCAAAAACACTAATATATTGCAGCAGCTGATGGTCGTGATCCTCTCTGAGATTTGTATTGGTAGTCTTTTGGCAGTAAGTCATTTCACTCTGTCATGGAGCTCTTTAAGCCTTTTCAGTTTGGTGGGACCTACTAGATCTTGTGTTCCCTTGGCATAGTCTTTGAGAGTCCAAGGTTACCTACATGTCCTTATGAGACATTACAGGATATTTGTTGATGACTTTCCCTTTATTGCTAGTGAAACCTTGAAAACTCATTTCAGATTGTATGCTATTAATAGAGAAGGGGAAGGAAGGCATAGAGAGATAATAGAGAGTACCAAGAGCTTCTGAAGTAGATCTCATGGTAGAGAAGGCTGTGGGTAGCAAAAGTAGAAGGCATTTTAGGATTCCTCTTGTGATCCAAGAGTTTGACCTTTCTTGTGGCCTGTCACTTGACAAGTAGTACTGTTTTTTCCTTTTCTGTCTCTTGGCTTATGTTTAAGAATATAGCAGGACCAACATCTTACATATACCAAGATAAGGTCAAAATGGGTACAGGATTTAGACATAAAGGGTAATACCATAAGCAAATTAGGAGAGCAAGGAATGGTTTACCTGTCACATCTGTAGAGAAGGGAAGAAATTTTGAAAAGAGATAGAAAACATTGTGAAATGCAAAATAACTAATTTTGATTACATTAAATTAAAAAGTTTTTGCACAAAGTCAATGCAACTAAGATTAGAGAGAAAGCGGAAAGCTGGGAAACAATTTTTGCTGCTTGTGTTTCTAAAATATATAGAGAACTGAATCAAATTTATAAGAGTACAACTCATTCCCCAATTGATAAATGGTCCAAAGAATTGAAGAGACATTTTTCAGTTGAAGAAATCAATGCTATCTATAGTCATATGTCAAAATGCTCTAAATCACTGTTGATTAGAGAAATGCAAATTACAAAATTTCTGAGGCTATACCACCTCATATCTATCAGATTGGATAATATTTCTGAGGTTGTACCACCTCATACCTATCAGATTGGTGAATATGACAGAAGAGAAAAATGATAAATGTTGGAGATGTAGGAAAACTGGTACACTAATGCATTGTTGGTGGAGTTGTGGACTGACCTATTCATTCTGGAGAGCAATTTGGAACTATGCCCAAAGGGCTGTAAAACTATGCATACCCCTTTGATCCAGCAATGTCACTACTAGTTTGTATCCCAGAGACCATAAAAAAGGGGAAGGGACCTATTTACACAAAAATATTTATAGCAGCTGTTTTTGTGGTGGCCAAGAATTGGAAATTAAGGGGATGCCTATCAATTGGGGAATGGCTGAACAAGTTGTGATATGTGAATGGTAATGGAATACTATTGTTCTGTAAGAAATGATGAGAAGGCAGATTACAGAAAAAATGTGGAAAGATTTGGATAAACTGATGATGAATGAAGTGAACAAAAAAACAGGAGAACATTGTTACATAGTAACAGCAACATTGTGTGATGATCAGCTTTGATAGACTTGGCTCTTCTTAGCAGTACAATGACAATTGTATCCAAAGGCAATTCCAAAAGACTCAGGATGGAAAATGCTGTCTATGTCCAGAAAAAGAACTTTGGAGCCTGAGTGTAGATTGAAGCATACTATTTTCACCTTTTAAAAAAATATTTTGTTCTTGTTGGTTTTCCCTTGTTTCTTCTTTCACAACATGACTAATGTGGAAATGTGTTTAATATGATTGTACATATATAACCTATATCAGATTACTTGCTGCCTTGGGGAGAGGGGAATGGAGGGAGGAAAGGAGAAAAAAACTTATAACTGAAAATCTTATAAAAATGAATGTCAAAAAAATAATAAAAAAAGGATATAGCAGGTCATTTATTTAGGAGAGATGGATGCTAAGTCCAGACAGTTCAGGGAGTTATCTATTATTTAGGGGAGGATGCTAGGGATGTGTTCTTGTCTCTTAACTCTATGGATGCAAGCCTTTCAGCTTTCCATATGAAATTCCCTTGTTAGCAAGTGTATTTCTCAGGAAGAAATTTTTTGTTAGCCATTGATTTCCAGGCCCCATCTGGCTAGAAGTAGGGTATGGATGAGGATTCTGGGAAGTGGGAGTGACTCAGGCACTGACTATAGTGGTCTCCTCCTTTTTAGTATTCAATCTTAGGCAGAGAAAATGGTAATTTCCCACAGTAATACAAGTCTTTGTGTTATCCCATTATCTTTTACAAATTTTCTTTTCCTCTTCATCCCATCCTGCATGATGTTCTTCTTCCCCCTCCCCCCCAATTTGACCATGAGCTTGTGCCTGTATGGAATCTTGAGGCTTTGTTGTCCCTTCTGTTCCTGGGATACCCTAATGGGATGTCAGAAATTCACCTAACTATAGGTCCATTCTTGTTGGTAAGGGGAACTTGGACCTTCTCTTTTGGCTGGTTGCGTTTTCCACCAGCTGTTTTAAATCTGAACTGAAAGATAATGGAGCTAGGAGACCTGATGCTGGATATCAGTCAGTTAATAAGCATAGCATGTTTTCAATTTTTCAATATTATTTTTTATTTTTAATTTAAATACCAAAAATAGATCTTTATTAGGGGTCCTCTTCTCTAATGCCTCCAGACAGAGCACTGTAGCCCTGTAGACTACCCACGTTTTTGTCCTTTCACTGTTCTGAGTTGGAAGTTACATGCTTGTTTGTCTGTGGTGGTGTTGGCTTTGCTGGCAACCCTTTTCCTATTGCCTGTCATCTGTTGGCTGGTTTTTTGTAGAACTTTTTTTTGGAAGAAGTAATTTATTGTAGTTCCTTATTGGATTTCTTGTTCATTCCTCTATCTGGTAGGAATTTCAGGATTTAGTTTGATGTAGGTCTGTGAAGCTGAGCAGCATGTTTTCTTTGCTGAAATGTGCATACTTTGTTGTAGGTTGTGTACTTTAGACCTAGGATCATAAAGAAAGGCAAAAACATAGTCTCTCTTCTCAAGGAGTTTGAATTCCAATGGGGGAGACCACAAGCACAAAACTGTATAAGCTGTTAGTGCAAATGGAAACTTATCTCAGAGGATAGGCACTAGCAGTATTGGGAAGTGAGAAAGACCTCCTCCAGACTGAGATTTGAACTAAGTTTTGAATGAAGCCAGGAGTCAAAAGTACTAAAACAACATTTCAGGTATGGGGAACAGTCAATGAAAAAGACTCTCCAGATGTGTGAGGAAGACCAGTCTTGTCAGATTGTATAGTGAATTGGAAAGCTAGAAAGGGACCAGGTTATGAGGGACTTTAAAAGACAGAAGAGTTTATATTTGATTCTGAAGGTAATAGGGAACCACTGAAGATTTTGAATAGGGGCTTGATATGGTTAGACCTGGGTTTTAGGAAGATCCTTTTGACAGCTAAATGGAGGTTAGACTGGACTGTGGAAATTCTGGAGGCAGGAAAATCAACTTGAAGGCCATTATAGTGTGAGATACCCTTTAGGGCTACTCTTGAAAGGCAGCATGGTATAATGGAAAGTATGTTGACTATGGAGTCAGAGAGCTTGTGTTAAAATATTTTCTCTCTCACTTAACATCTCTGGGCCTCAGTTTCCTCATTTCTAGAACGAGGGTGTTAAATTAGAAAATTTTTTAAGTCCCTTCTACCTCAAAACTATGACACACTGCTAGCTTCAGGTAATTTGTTCAGTTATTAATTAAATTCATCACATCAGAAGCCACTACCTTCAAGTCTTGAAGCTATTGGAAGAGATCTAGGAGGATCTCATCCGCCTGAGTACTGACTGATGCATAAGTCCTATTTCCTCAATCAATTATGTCTTTTAAAGGAATCTGGAGTCTTGGGCTCTGAGGTGACCCTGATCTACCAGGTTTAAAGGCCTATCATTTGGTGTTTTAGAGATATTTGTAGTTTTGGATGTGACAGTTACAAATAGTTACAAACTTAAATGACCCTATTTAAGTTAAGGATCATTATATGATTAAATGTCAGAGTTGGAAAGGATTTTCTAGATTAAATCATAGAACTGACACAAGTGTTGTAAGCTGTTTTGGGAAGAAGTGGGTTCTTCACTATAGGTTTCTGGGCAGCTAGGTGGCACAGTGGATATAGCAAGTTGGGTCTGGAATCAGGAAGACCCATCTCTCTGCGTTTAAATCCCTTACTGTGTGATCCTGGGCAAGTCACTTAACCCTTTTTGCCTCAGTTTCTTCACTTGTAAAATGAGCTGGAGAAGCAGAGGCTTACCACTCCAGTATCCCTGCCAAGAAAACCCCAAACAGGGTCACAAAGAATCAGACATGACTGAAAACAACTCAACAAGAACAAACATACAGGTTTTGAAGCAGAGCCAAGTTGGATGCCACCTCTTGCATGTTGTAGAAGGGATTTTTGTTCAAGTGAGTAGAGTTGATATCTTCTGAGGCCCTTTCCAGCTTTGATTTGCCATTCATTTTAGAGAGGACAAAATTGAAGCCCAGATTTGGGTGACAGGGAGGGGAAGGACTTCTCCAGCATCACACAGGGAGCACTGGAACAGGTTAGTCTCTAACGTCTCTTCAAAGGAATATTGGAAGAACGATCTTACTCTCTTCCAGTTGACTTCCTACTGAGTGTATTCCAGTAGTCTAGAGGTTACCTCTCCACCTAATCTGTCTTTATCACTCCAAGCCTTCCACCTCCCCTCTAGCTGCTTGGGCCTTTCTTCGGGCCCTAGGTTACTGTTTACAAACAAGAGACCATCCCTGTGTAGGAGACCACATGACTCTGGCTATTAATAGGATTGAAACTTTCTGTAGAGCCAGTATAATTATTTCCTTTCAAGCAGCCTTCCCTGGCAGTTGTTTCAGAGAAGGGGGAAAAGGGATGAGTGAACTCAGGGTGCCTATTGTTTTCTTAGTTCATAGGAGTGCTTCAGTCCAATGAAGGTGTCAGACTTTTGTGATGAAATAGCCTTTTCCTTCATCTGAAGGGAATTGTTTATATTTATGGTTTTGGGACTAGCATCTGGAAGAAGCTGTCAGAGCTATGGACTTGAGCCAGCAAGTAGAGACAGGAAAAAAGTAGTTATTGTTCATTGGTCTCAGAGCCTGTCATTCACAGAATCAAAGAATTTTAGAACTGGGAGAGATCTCAAAGAATATCTTGTTCAGCCCAATGTTGAGAAGAAACTCCCCCTCCTCTTCCCCTTACAGCATAGCATTTCCGGTAACGGGAAGGGTAATTTGATGGATGGACCAGTTGATGAACAGAGAGAAACTATCTCTGGTGGGTCTAGAGAACATATATTGTGTAGAAGTACTCCCAGTTACAGGACTATACCTCCTATACAACACTGCCACTTGTGGAGACCGGACACTCATTTAAAAATAGGAAGAGAAGCCTAAGTTCACCTGAAATCAGCTAGCTAATCCAGCCTTTAGAGAGATAATGTGGGAATGGAGCCAAGATGGCAGAGAAACAGCATGGACTTGCTAGCACTCTCCTCCCAAACCCAGCCAAATACCTGTAAAAATGACTCTAAACAAATTCTGGAGCTGTAGAACCCACACAATGACAGAGTGAAGCAAATCTCAAGCCCAAGACAGCCTGGAAGGTCTCTGGGAAGTATCTATCAATCCATTGCTAGGAGCAGAGTGCAGTCCAGTGTGGGCCATGCTGGCACAGACGAGATGTGGCCTTGAGAGGACTGAATCTAAGGCAGCTGTTGTGGTTTCCAGACTTCACGACCCCAAAACACTGAGGACAAATTGGAAGGTCAGTGGTAAAAGCCAGTGGGGTCTGTGTGAAAGAATAGAGTGGTCAGGCTCCAGTCCCAGGGCTGTGGAGGGTGTGGAGGAGTCTGAGGAGGAGGAGTCAGTGGCAGCAGCAACAGGGACAGGGGCAACAACTATTTCTGGAGCTCTAGGTCCAAAGATTGGAGGGGGAATCCAGTGGCTGATAGTATACCCCCAATCCCCACTGAAAGCAAAGAGCTACCTTGGCAAAGAACTCAAAAGTCAAGTAAAGAGCTGGGAAAATGAGCAAAAACTGGAGAAAGAATCAGACTACAGAGTCTTACTTTGGTGACAAGAAAGACCAAAATATATAAATAGAAGACAACAAAGTCAAACCTCCTATATCCAAAACTTTCAAGAAAAATATGAATTGGTCTCAAGCCATGGAAGAGCTCAAAAAAGATTTTGAAAATCAAGCAAGAGAAGTAGAGCAAAAATTGGGAATAGAAATGAGAGTGATGCGAGAAAATCATGAAAAATGAGTCAACTGCTTGCTAAAGTAGGCCCCCAAAATGCTGAAGAAAATAACACTTTAAGAAAATAGAGTAACCTAAATGGCAAAAGAGAACCAAAAAACCAATGAGGAAAAGAATGCCCTAAAAAGCAGAATTTGGCTAGATGGAAAAGGAGATCCAAAAGCTCACTGAAGAAAATAATTCCTTAAAGATGGAGCAGATGGAAGCTAATGACTTTATGAAAAATCAAGAAATTACAAAGCAAAGCCAAAGAAATGAAAAAAATAGCAGACAGTATGAAATATCTCATTGGAAAAACAACTGACCTGGAAAATAAATCCAGGAGAAATAATTTAAAAATTATTGGACTACCTGAAAGCCATGATCCAAAAAAAGAGTTTAGACATCATCTTTCAAGAAATTATCAAGGAAAACTGCCCTGATATTATAGACCTAGAGAATAATTAAAATAGATACTGAAAGAATTCACCGATTGCCTCCTGAAAGAGATCCCAAAAGGAAAACTCCTAGGAATGTTGTAGCCAAATTCCAGAGCTCCCAGGTCAAGGAGAAAATATTTCAAGTAGAAGGATGATGTGGAGTTGTAGTTCATTCATATTTGTAGATATATATGTCTGAATCTTCTGACCATTACATACTTACCATCCTTGTAATTTGATCCCTTTTTCTATGATGGCTTTCATGTACAACCACATATATCTGGCAGCTAGATGGTGCAGTAGGTAAAGCATCACTGCAGGCGTCAGAAGGACCTGAGTTCAAATCTTACCTCAGACACTTGACACTCACTAGCTGTGTAACCTTGGGCAAGTCACATCCCTGAGTCATCTCCAGTCATCCTGATGAATATCTGGTCACTGGATTCAAATGGCTTTGGAGGAGAAGTGAGGCTGGTGACCTGCACAGTCCTCCCTCACTCAAAAAACAAAGTCAAGTATAAGTCATGTCATTATATCTCTGATGGCATGGTCTTCTTCAGCAACTAAGGATGAACACACACAAGATATATCTTGTTGTGGGGGGTGTATCAGAGATAAAACCATAGTCATCTTGTTCTTTTCTTTATTATAACCCATTACCTTTCCAGTGAATTAGCACACAGGACAGAAATACCGGTTAAAAAAGATTCCTTGATATCCAAACACACGTAACTATGTAAGTATGCCATTTCCTTTTACAGAAAAATGACTTGGTTCACAGTCACAGAATCTCAGAATTAGAAGGAAACAATAAAAAAGTTTTTATTTTAATGAATAAAGCACTCTCTATGTGTCATGCTAAATGTATAAATACAAAAGTGACAGTCTAAACATAAGGCCTTCATGAGTAAACATAAGAAATATACAAAATAAACAGAGTAAAGGGTGGGACAACTGGGAAATAACTGGGAAAATCAAAGAAGGTCTCTTGAAGGAGGTAAGCAGAGGTCATAAGCAGAGGTCTGAAGAGTATTGGAGTTTTAAGAGGCAGAGGTGAAGAGAAGAGCATTCCAGGCCTGGGAGAAAGCCTGTTCAAAGACACAGAGGTAGAAAGTGAAGTTTTGTGTTTGGAGAACCATAAGTAGGTCAATTTGACTGGAACACAGTAACAAAACATTTAATAATCATCTTGGAAAGATAGGCTGCAATCAGATTGTGGAAGACATTAAGTGTCAAATAGAAAAGTTTGTATTTTATACTAGAGGCAATAAGGAGCCATTGAAATCTCTTGAGCTAAGTAAAATGAAGTCAACATATATTTATTTATTAAGTTACCTACTATTTTCTGGGGATACAAAGAAAGGAAAAAAAAACAATTCCTACTCTCAAGGGTCTTACAGTCTGTCTAATTGAGGAGACAACATGCAAACAAAATATGGACAGGATAAATTGGAGATAATCTTAGAGGGAAGGTACTAGCAATTAAGAGAAATCAGGAATGGGATTTTGTAGGAGGTAGATTTTAACTTGCATCTGAAGGAAGTCAAGAAAGTCAGGGGCCATAGATGAGCCAGAGAAGCAAAATGATCATACTTGTTTTTTAGAAATACCAATTTGGCAACTTTTAAATGATGGATTAGAGAGGAAAGAAACTAGATACAGGGAGAAAATTTAGATAGTTATTGCAAGAGTTGATATGGTCCTTGAGTGCTTTTGATGTAAGAACAGAGAAAAGGGAGTAGATTTGGAAGATATTGAGGAAGTGGAATACAAATAATTGATTGGACATGATGGGGTGGTAAGGGATGGAGATGTCAAGTAGGCAGTTGGAGTACTCTTATTCATTAAAATAGGTCTTTATTGCAATAGTGAGGCCTCTATGTGTTTGAGGAGTTTATAAACAAGGAGATATCCAAAGAGACAATAAAAACGGGAAAAAGACCCACATGTACAAAATTGTTCATAGCCCCTCTTTTTATGGTGGCAAAGAATTTGAAATTAAGGGGATACCTATCAATTGAGGATTGGCTGAATAAGTTGTGGTATATGAAAGCAATGGAATACTATTGTTCTTTAAGAAAGGATGAGTAGATGGATTTTTGGGAAAACCTGGAAAAACTTACATGAATTGATGCTGAGTGAAGTGAGCAGAACCAAGAGAACATTGTACACAGTAGCAGCAACATTGTGCAGTGACCAGCGTTGATAGACTTGGCCCTTCTCAGCAGTGCAGTGATCTAAGATAATTCCAAAAGACTCATGAGATGATGGAAAATGCTATCAACATCCAGAGAAAGAACTATGGAGTCTTCAATGAATACTATTTCCTCTCTTTTTTTTCTTTCTCCTGTTACTGATACTTTTATTCTGATACTTCTTTTACAACATGAGTGATATGGAAATATATTTAATGTGATTGTAATATGGAATATAATACTGTAAAAAATGTAATTAATTGTAAAGTAATGTATTAATGTAATGTATAATATATGTAATAAATGTATGTATGTAATATAAATATGTGTATATATAAAATAATGTAATTAATATAATAATTAATAGTATAATAATGTAAAATATGTAGTGTAAAAACGTAATTAATGTGATAAAATAGCCTTTATCTGATTGCACGCTGTCCTGGGGAGGGGTGGGGGGCAATTTAGAACTCAAAATCTTCTAAAAATGAATGTTGAAAACTAAAAATAAATAATTAAAAATTAATAAAACAAAAAAATACCACCACCACCACCACCCCCCAAACAAACAAGAAGATATAATCAGTTGCTTCTATCCATTTGAATTCCTTTATTTGACTGGCAAATGCCTTTTTAAATGAGTGAACCAAAGGAGGGGAAAATCAAATTCATACCTAAGCCTTAGGGGTTGAAAACAAATTTACTAAAGGATATTCTTTACATCTGGCTGGAGACAGAAGTAAGACACCATGGTTGCCCAGATCCATGTCTAGATTGGGGTAATGGTATGGCAGTTCCCTAAATTGTTGTTGGTATAGCAGCTCCAAAAATGACTTCCCTGCTTTCCCTTTTTATAAAGGAAAAGTTCTATTTCTGACATGTTAGATATAGTGGGGGTGGAGGTTGTCAGTGGTAGTGATGGCATAAACTTTCCATGTGAAAAGATACTAAATGGTGAATAAGGGCTTTACTTATTAATATAGCTATGTATAAATATATGTATGTTATATATTCCGTAGTGAGTGACATTTATTTACATTTAGTAATTTGGAGAGGAAAGGTAGAACTTTGCATATTCAAAATTCCAAGTAGCGAAACTATAGTATGATACATAAGAGTTATAGAATAAATATATAAATACACATACAAATAGAGATCAGACATGGAAGATATTGGAGAAGTTAAAGATATATTGGTCATGTCAGTCATCTAGTTCAACCCAAGCTTTTGCTGCCTCACCTCTTCAATATTTCTAGCTTCTAGCTTCTTTTTGAGTATCTCCAGTGCTAGGAATCCACTGTTTCCCAAGGTTGGCCATTCTGGTTTTGGATAACTTATTCCTAGTTAAATTTTCCCCTCACATCTGGCTGTGTTCACATCCCTCTTAACCTCCAGCCCCTCAAAATCCCACCTTCTCCAAACAGTTCTGAAATACACAGTAGACTGAATCCCAATGAAGGAAAGTCTAGAAAAAGTCACATTGGGTATTTGTCTAACCTGGATTGGCATAGAAAGAGGTCTTAAGACAATGGGGATAGGGTCTGACCAGGAGCATGGGGCACTCGGAGCACTCTAGTGTCCAAGGAGAGGCTGTGCACCAAGGGACAGAAGATCTGAGATCCACGTGGGGCAGTATTATAAGATTAGACCTGGTGGTCTTGAGACTACTATGCCCAGATCGCTTAGAATCAGAGAACAAAATGGAAATATAAAGAATCAAATACTGCCTGAAAAAAACCCCAAATGAAAATTCCTAGAAATGTTATAGACAAAATCCAGAATTTCCAGGTAAAGGAAAAATACTGAGGCAACCAGAAAGAAAGAGTTCAGGAGAAGCCATGGTCAGAATCATATATAATTTAGCAGCCACCACTAATAAAAGAGCAGTGAGCTTGTACTATAATATTGTAGAAGTCAGAGGGTGACCTATACTCTAGAGTAAATTACCCAATAAAACAGTGAAATGTTGCAGGGGAAAAATGATTAAGTAGAGGACCTGCAGGACTTTCCTGAAGAAAGGACCAGAACTGCATAGAAACTGAAATTCAAATACAGGAGTTAAGAAAAAGATAATCATGAATGATCAGTGATAAATGATTGAACAAGGATAAACTGCTTACATTGATATATGTGCTTCTTTTGAACCCTATCATGATCCAGGATCATAGAGGGAATCTAATTAGACAAGGTATGGGAGAAATTCTATTATGTATTGATCTTAAAAAAAGAATGAAAAGAAGGGAAGAGTAATACACTGAATGTGGAGGGGAAGGGAAGGAAGGTTAAGGAAAGTTATCTCACGTAATATAATAAAACGAAGATGGGGTTGAAACAGCTGACATGTGATCGTCACTCTTATCTGAATTGATCAAAGGAATAAGATTACAGATATTCTTAGTTGAGTACAGAAATACATTTCACTCAAGAGGGAAATAGGAAGGACAGGGGAGAAGAGAGAAGGGAGAATTAGAAGGAGGGATTAGCCTTAAGGAAAACAAACTCTTAAGGATGTACAAAAAGATTTATAGCAGCTCCGAATGACAAAAAAAAAGAACTCTAAGAAGATACCCATAAATTAGGAGATGTATGAACAAGTTATAATATGTGTGTGTATGTGTATGAATACTATTGCGCCCAACTCTTATCAGTGTGGTGACCAACCATGATTCTAGGAGAATAATGATGGAACATGCTACCCACCGTTTGATAGAGAGATGGATTCGGAGTATAGAATATACATACATCCACATTCATATACACACATACACAGATTATATATGTATGTGTATACATATATATGTATGATATGTCCAATGCAGAAATTTGTTTTGCTTCACTGTATGTTTCTAACAGAGTTTTGTTTTTCTTTCTTTTTTTAATTAATTTTTAGTTTGTGACATTCACTTTTACAAGATTTTGAGTTCTAAATTTTTCCCTCTCCCCTCTTCAAGATGGCGTGCAATCTAATATAGACTATACATGTATAATTATATTAAACATGTTTCCACAGTAGTCATGTTGTAAAGAAGAATCAAAACCGAAGGGAGAAACCACTAGAAACAAAAAACAAAACCAACAACAAAAAAAGAAAATAGTAAGCTTCGGTCTGTGTTCAGACTCCATAGTTCTTTCTGAATGTGGATAGCATTTTCTCTCTTTAGTGTTTTGGAAGGTTTTGTTTTTCTTGTGTTCTTATTTGGAGTTGGGGGTGGAGTTGGCATGAGAGGACAAGGTAGTTTTTTCCTGATTGGAAAAAAAAGATAATTTTTTAATTAGGGTCATAAGATTTCAAACTGTAATGGACTTCAACCATCATCTAATCTGGCTCTCTAGTTTTACAGATGAAGAAGGAGACCTAGAGGATAAAGTAGATGCCTCAGGTCAAATAGATAGATAGTAAGTGATTGAAGTAGCAGTTGAACTTGATTCTTCTAATTCTAAATCTCATGTTTCATTCCACTATGCAGTGATTGACAAGTAACAATTTGTGGTGACCTGAAGCTAAAGTTGGAAATCCTTGGGGCTCAGATAGGAAATGGGACCAGGGAATTGCTTAATGGAAGGGGAACTGCAGTACTCTTGAGATCCAAAAGAGGCTACATGGAGATAGAGTGGACCTGCGAACCATGGGCTCTCGGTGCCATGAAGGACTTACTTTGGCCCAAAGCTATACAGATGTTTACTTGGCCACATTTCTGCTCACTTTGGATCAGAACTTCAGAAGTTCATGAGCTCTTTTACTCTTTGTAACTTCCTTCCCAGTCCTCTCAATCGGTCTTTAGTCTTTTCCCTACCATAACTCCTAACCTCCATTAGGGATGGGGAACCTGTGGCCTCAAGGCGGTACATCCCCCACCTCTGCTCTAGACCCACTCCATTTTTTCTGTGTCCTTCCTAAAATGTAGTATTTAGAATGAAATGCAATACTTCAAATTAATAGAATTAAGTTTGGACCAGTCTGTCTGTTCCTACTTTTCCTGCAGTCCTCTCTAGGGAGACAGGAACCAAGGGTGAGTCTCTGGGGATATAAATATCTGAGAGCAGAACTCATTAGAAGCAGTGTGTTGCTCTGGTTAGTTTTCAGGGTCACTGAGTTTGGAGAATACTATCACAGGAGGTTGAAGAAATTAGATTCCCTTCTGCTCCTCTTCCTCCCTCTCCTCTAGCTTTAATAGTATTAAGAGGATTTGAATCTTTTGGAATAAGTACTTAGGGTCCATTAAAAAGTCACTTAGTATTCTCATTACAGTGATTTGGTAAAGTATCAGCTTCTTTGACTTCTTACTTCTTAAGAGAGCCAGTAACCGTAGCAGGAGCAAGTTTTCTTCCCAGAGATAATTGTCAAGTGTCATTAAATGAGAAAGGCAGAGTGTAAGACTGGAGAAAAGGCTTTAGTTAGCATGTGAAGGGAAAGCAGCCGGAAGACAGACTGGGATGAGGAGTAGAAATGCAGATTGTGGAAATAGGGTGCTGATTATCTAGCACCAGAGTTGGCAGTCTCACCCCTTTCCTTTTCTACATCCTGCCTCCCAGAGGAAGGGTTTAGGGTGGGGAGCAGGTGTCAGGGAGTGAAGGGAGAGCTTTTCTTAATTACAAATGCGTTGTTTAGGGGAAGCCTAAGGGAAATCAGCAGATTTGGGTTTCTGTGGGATCTGTGGCTTTGAGGACCCTTTCAAGACTATTGTGTGTGTATTTCTGGGGTGTCTGCTCAGTTGAAAGGTGTCACTCATGTTTTTGAATATCTTGGGAACTGGATTTCACTGAAAGTTTTATTAATTCTTTTATTTGAATTTGTATTTGGGTTTGTAACTGAATGCTTTCTAAAAACTACCTTATAAGTGTGAACAATATCTGTAAATATAAGGTTTTGATCTTAGGAATCTTTACAATGTGTTAATTAATTTTAATTTTGTACCTACTATGCAGTGCTCTAGGCCATTTTCTGAGACTACTTAAGATTTAGAGAAGGTGCTGATCTGCATTGATAGAGGATATATTCTCATTCAGGATATCCCTTTATCAATGAAATCACAGGTCCATTTCCCATCCCTTCCTACCTACTATGCAGTGATGCTTAACTGTTATTATTTGTGCCATTCAGCATTGCATAATGTAGAAGCAATCCTCTTCTCAAGCGAGGGAAACTGAGGCAATTCATTGAAACAAACATCTATTAAGCAACTTATTTCTGTAAGGCATTGTGCTAGATGTTGAGGAAATAGAGTTGAAAACCATAGCCCTACTCTCAAAGAACTTAACAGTTTACTACAGAAATAAAACATAAATAGTTACTATGGTGCTAGGTGTCATTCATTCCCCATATCTTCAAATTTCAACTGGCTACCCTTGGTGCTCTCCTATCAGCCTATACAATTCAGAGGAAACTGGTCAGTGTACTGAAATTATGTCTTATGAGTGTAAATTCTGACTTCCTTGTTTTAGGTACTTAACAAATCATTAATTATATTCAGTTGAATCAAATATATTGAGTATCCTCCCAGTTATCACTGTAACTGGGTGATTGGGTGTCAAAGTAGTTAGTGAAGATAGGAGAGTTTTGCTTATTGAACCTCTCTTGTACCCTCAGAAAACATACTTCATTTTTTTTTTAGGTACTGCGGGTGGCTTTGACATTGAATTACCTTATATTCATTTACCATATATTATGAATATGCTTATATTATCTCTTTTTCTAGGTTATAAGTGCCATGAAGGCATTGTTTCACTTTTGTGTTCCTTCAGTACTAGCACAGTTCTTAGCGTAAAGTAAGCTTTTAATAAATGTTTATTGATTGATTTATTTGAACAAGGGGGTGGAGTCTTACCTAAACAGTCTTCAAGATGCCTAGGTCAATACCACACAGGAGCCTTGCTCATGGCATATATCTGAGTATGTGAATTGCCCATTGGAGTATTATTATTTCTTGTTGGTGCTAGAGACAGAAGTTAATGTTCATATAGAAACTGAGTGACTGTCCTGTGAGATGAGTGACTTCAGAGCTCCTATGGTTGATATGGAGAGAAGAGACCTTTCTAAGATTTACTGGGTCTCATTGCTTTAGGGAAAGTCTGTTTATATCCGTATTATTCACCATTCCCGTTATGCATGGCTGTTTGTGTTGGATCTGCTAACCACTGTTGAGAAGAAAAATTAGGGCTGAGTGATAACATCCATTGCTTCACCTGGCCCTCAATGGCCACTGGTTCTAGTCCTGGAAATGAGGAGGAAGGAATTCCAGGGATGAATTGCCATTGGCATTCTCAGTCAGGAGTTAATGAGGTCAGCCTCTGTAGCCCTCCAAAGAGTGAAAGAATGAAAATGAACCAACTCTGTTCTTACTTGAAGGAGATTTGCTCAGAAATCTTGGCTACTTTCTGTTACTTAAAATGATTACTGTAAAGTCCATTCTGGCTCCAGAGTCCTTGGAAAAGGACTTCCTTAAAAAAAGTCCTATGTTATCTTCCTTTCATCTTTTGCTATTCCTTGGGTTACAGAAATAAAAAAGATCCTGGGCTGAGAGAGTGCGAAGTAGTAGAGGTCTGTTCTGAAGGAGACCCAGAGCTATTACATATTTGGAGTATTAGAAGGGGGAAGTAATGACTTTGAATGCAGTTGTCTTCTAGTTGTGACCTAATCCCCACCATCTTGGAATAAGGCTGTGGAGCTAGCATTGAGTTTGAGTTCAGCCTTGTTGAGAGACTGGAACACCAGTTATTAACTGGCTCCAGTGCCCTGACTGAACTTCCTGCTGAATTCTACCTGCCACCCACATCCTCTGGCTTTCTCCCTATGTTTGGATTGACCAGCAAGGGAAACTGATAGTTGTTTGAATATAGTAACCTAGTAGGGACTTAAGAGATATTTAATTGAATCACTTCATTTCCCTTCTTGTACTACATGGTCTCAAGTCCAATTCTGTTCTTTGATTCTTTCTAAGAGAAGAAGAGTACCAAAAATGAACACATAAAAGTCACTGAGACCAACTCACCACCCAAAATATCTCTTCTCTAATATCCCTGAGAAGTACAAAGTGGTGTGGTTTGCTAGGCAGGAACTTTGGGTTTGGAGTCAGGAGACTTGGCATTGAGTCTTCTCTCCAGCTCTTAGGATGTGTATATAAGGGCCAGTCATTCACTTCTCTGAGTTTTGGTTTTCTCATCATTAACCTAGGGATAATATGAATATTCTACCTCAGAGCGGTATTGTGAAGAAAGCACCTGCTGAGTATGGTGCTGTGTTGCACTGAAAAAAATTATTCATAGCTTTTATTTTTACATCATCATCATCATCATCATCATGAATCTCTCTCTCTCTCTCCCTCTCCCCCCCCCTCTCTCCCTCCCTCTCTCTGTCTCTCCCTCTCTCTCCCTCTCTCCTCCTTCTCCTTCTCCCTCCCTCTTTCTTCTTTCAGGAAGTCCTTATATCAAAGAATAAAAAAGGAGGGGGGAATAATAAGCAAAAATTAGCAAAACTAACCAATGTACCAAAAAAGTCTGAAGTCATATATTACTTCACACCCATAGTTCCCTATCTCTGCAAAGATTCAAGGGAAGAAAGATACCTTTTTCTATTTTTTCTTTGATGCCAAGCTCAGTCATTTTTATTTTGCAATTTTCAGTTCTTCTTTTACATTGTTGTAATCATCATATATGTTGTTTTCCTAGTTCTACTTATTTCACTTGGTATCAGTTTATATATTTTCCATGTTTCTCTGTCACATTCATTGTTTTTTTTTTATTTTAAATAAATTTATTTAACTTTTTACATTCATTTTCACAAGATTTTGGATTCCAAAATTTTCTCCCCATTTGTG
>CM053771.1:76751728-76794538 GCA_028658325.1 Potorous gilbertii | reverse complement strand
GGGGGTGGGGATGGGGTTTAGTTTATTATGTTTTGATTTGTTATGTGATTTCTTCCATTTATTTTAGTGCGACTACATAACATGACTATAGTGAAAATGTGCTCAACAGGAAAGTATATGTGAGAACCTATACAGAATTGTATGTTGTTGTGGGGAGGGAGGGGGGGGTAGTGGGGAGAAGGTGTGGGGGGATAAAATCTTAATTTTAAGGAAGTGATTATAAAACATTAAAAATAAAATAAAAAAAGAAAGGGTCATTGAAACAAAGAATAAAAATTAATTGTAAGCTAAATAACTTTTCCTAAAGAAGAAATAGGTCAAAGAACAATCATAGAAGCAGTCAATAATAAGACAACAAAACAATATACCAAAATTTGTGAGATGTGGCCAAAGCAGTACTTAGGGGAATATATATAGCTATAAATGCTTATAACAACAGAAGAGAAAAAGAGCAGATCAACTTAGTGGCATGGAACTAAAAAAAAACTAGAAAGTCAACACATTTAAAAAATAATAATTAGACATCAAAATAGAAATTCCAAAAATCAAAGGAGCAATTAAAACTAAGAGCCGGTTTTATAAAGAAAAAAAATATAAACCACTGGTTAATATGAGTAAGAGAAAGAGGAAACTTATCAGTATCAAAAACGAAAAAGGTTAATTCATAACAATGAAGAAATAAAAACAATTAAGAGTGATTTTACCCAAACATTAGCTAATAAAACTGACCATCTAAATAGAAGGAAAAAAATATTCATAAAAATATAAATTGTCTAGATAAACAGGAAATAGGATACTTAAACCATCCTACCTTAGAAAAAGAAATTGAACAATGAACTCCCAAAGAAAAAAATCTGAGGACCAGATGGATTTATAAGTAAATTCTACAAAACATTTAAAGAACAATTAATTCTACTGCTGTATAAACATTTTTTTTAAAAATCGGTAAAGAAGGGATCCTACCAAATTCCTCCTATGATATAAATATGGTTTTGACTCCTAAAACAGGGAGAGTTAAAACAGAGCAGGGGGGAACCTACAGAGCAATTTCTCTAAAAAATATTGATGCAAAATTTTTAAATAAGATACTATCAAGAAGATTACAGCAATATATAATAAAGATCATACACTATGAGGAGACTGGATTTATACCAGGAATGCAAGATTGGTTCAGTATTAAGAAAACTCTGAAGATAACTGACCATATTAATAAAAAGACAAAAATCATTTTATTAAATACAGAAAAGGCTTTTGACAAAATACAATGTTCACTCCTATTAAAAAAAAAAATAAACCACTTGAAAGTATAGAAAAAAGTGAAGTTTTCCTTACAGTGATAAGTAGTACCCTTCTAAAAAAGAAAAGCATTAGCTAAAACAGGGATAAGTTAGTAGATTTTATAATAAGATCAGAGGTCAAATAAGAATGTCCATTATCACCATTACTATTTAATATTGTACTACAAATACTAACCTTATATAACAAAACAATAAAAAGAAATTGAATTAATAAACATAGACAAAATTATAGCTTTCTCAGATAATGATGGTTTACTTAGAGAATCTTAGTCAACTAAAAAAACTAAATGAACCAATGAACAACTTCAGCAAAGTTGCAGGATATAAATAAATTCATATAAATCATCAGCATTTCTGTATATTACCAATAAAATTCAGTAAGAATAGAAAAAGAAATTGAATTTAAAATAATTATGTATAATAATTATATTATGTGTATATATATATATATATATATATATATATATATAATAATAATTATATTATGTATAAAATACTTGAAAGTCTATCTGCCAAGACACACAGGAACTATATGAGCACAATTATAAAACACTCTTCAAGCAAATACAAATTTAATCAATTAGAGAACTATTAAGTGCTAGTGTGTAGGATGAGCCAATGTAATAAAAATAAGAATGCTACTTAAAATTAATTTGCTTAGTGCCACACCAGTCAAACCACCAAAGAATTATTTTATAGAGCTAAAAACGCTTATAACAAAATTCATCTCAAGTAACAAAAAGTCAAGAATATCAAGGGAATGAATCAATGAAAAAAAAATGGGAAGGAAGTAGGCCTAGCAATTACCAGATCTCAAACTATACCACAAAGCTGTAATTATCAAAGCAATTTGGTACTAGGTAAGAAATTGAGAGGTTCATCAGTGTGAGATATTAGGCACATAATATACAGAAGTAAAGAATACAGCAGCTTAGTGCTTGATAAAACCACAGATCCCAGCTACTGGGGCAAAAACTCACCATTAAATAAAAATTATTAAGAACAATGGAAAATAGTCTAGCAGGAACCAGGTATAGACCAATACCTCAATGTATATCAAGATAAGTTCAAAATGGGTGCATGATTTAGATATACATAATAACATAAGTGAATTAATGGATCATAAAAGAGTCCACAACCAAATAATAGAGAGGTTCACAGAAGGTAAAATGGATGATGTTTATCACATAAAATTAAAAAGTTTTTGCATAACCAAAAGCAGTGCAGCTAAACTTGGAAGAAAAGCAAGAAATTAAAAGAAAAATCTTGGCAGCAAATTTTCTGATAAAAGTTTCTATGATATATAGAAAATGAGTCAAATTTACAAGAATAAAAGATATTTCCCCAATTGATAAATGATCAAAGGAAAAGAATAGGCAATTTTCTGAGGAAGAAATCAACACTATCAATAACCATGTGAAAAAACACTCTAAATACTAATAGAAAAATGCAAATTGATTTACTATCTCATATTCATCAGATTGGCAAAGATGACAATAAAAAGAAAAGATGGCACATGCTGAAGCAGCTGTGGGAAAATAGGTATGCTAACATCCTGATGGTGGAGCTATAAACTAACTAGTCTAATTCTGGAAAGCAATTTGGAACTACATATGATAAACTATTAAACTGTGCATATTGACTTTTGACCCTTTGATCTTACAATACCACTACTAGGTCTAGGTCCCAAAGAGAGCAAATAAAAATGAAAATAACCCTTATGTACAAAAATGTTTATAGCAATTTTTTTATGGTGGCAAACAAGTGGAAACTGAGGGTATATGAGGTTCCCACTTTTTGGGGGAATGACTGACCAAGGTGTGGTATATGAATGTAATATAATACTACTGTGCTTTAAGAAATCAGGGAGGGGATGGTTTCAAAAAACCTGAAAAGATCTGTATAAACTGATGCAAAGTGAAGCAAACAAAAACAAGGGAACAATTTGTACAATACAACAATATTGTAAAGGCAAGCTTTGAAAGACTTAGTAATTACTCAGGTCAACAAAATGATCAATCACAATTGCAAAGAATTCCTGATGAAACTATGGTGGATGCGATCCACCTCCAGATAGAGAACTGATGGAGTTAGAATGCAAACTGAATTTTCCTCTCTTTCTTTGGGCATGTCTAATGTAGAAATTTGTCTTGCATTACTATGAATATTTATAATGGGTTTGTTTTTCTTGCCTTCTCAATGAAGTGGTGGAGGTAAAGAATTTGGAACTCAAAACAAAATGAAATAAAATTTTAAAAGAAACAAAATGGGGAGAGAGAAAGACAGAGACAGAGACAGAGAGAGAAATTCAGGCACAGATAAATGCTCTACAGGAAACTTCTCAGGCATGAATTTGTTTTTGCTTATGTCTCCCCGTATGCCAACCTATGTGTGAAGAAGGGTCAGGAGAAGGAAGTACATTATAACTGTATTATCTCCCGCCTACCCCATTGGGTGTCTATTTACCATGGCTACTTTTGTAACCTCCCCATTGACTAAAAGGGTCACCCTTCTGGTGTAGATAATACCTACGACACTGTTAAGGACTTCCTGAGACAGTCACATCACAAAATCTGCCAATACTGAGACAAAAGTTATCCGAGCTTCTGTCATATAAGCCTCCAAAGTTATTCAAAAGCTATAATATGAGAAGTCTCTATATTGCTACAAGAGGCTCATGGGCCCTGTTAATAGCTACACAGAACTTGGTTAGGGCCCCTATAGTCCATGTAGCAACCATACAGCACACCCTCAACTCAATTTTAAATCACTGATAAAGGGACAAGTGATTAAGGCCTCAACACAAGGTATCTTTTTGTACTTGTCACAGTGAGTCTATGCTGCTGAGGAATGGCATGTTAGGAAATTTTACATTTGAATGCATTCCATTCAAAACTCTATAGTTTCCCTTGGCTTAGCCCTTTTGTCCTGGGTTGCCTTTCTAACTCCAGCTATTCTGTCTCTGTGCTTCCTGCACATGTCATCAGCATCATTAGCTTACAGGAAAAAGGCCAAACACCTCAGCCTAGAATTCAAAGACTCCCATGGTCTAGCCTGCCTCTCTCTTTATAGCCTCATTTCACACTGAACCCCCTTCAGTGGAATACCATACTTCACTGCATAATCATCGCACTCTTGTTTTTTTCAGTCTAAAAATTTATTTATAATCTGCTATAATTATGTTCATCACACCTCTTAAAAAGTAAACAAAATGGAAAAGGACCTAAATGTACAAAAAAATATTTACAGCAGCTCTTTTCTGGGGGTAATGAATTAGATGTCGAAGGGATGTCCATCAATTGGGAAATGACTGCACAACTTGCGGGTATGTGATTACGATGGAATACCATTGTACTATAAGAAATGATGAGCAGGATGACACGAGTTGATACAAAGTGAAATGTGCCGTATACAAAGTAATAGCAATATGGTAAGATGATCAGCCATAAGTGACTTAGCTATTCTTAGTAATACAATGATCCAAGACTACTCTGAGGGACTCATGATGAAAAATGCTAACCATCCTGAGAGAAAGAACTGTTGGTGTCTGAAAACAAATTGAAATTTTTTTTTACTTTATTTCTCTTGAGTTTTCTTCTTGTCTGTTTTCTTTCACAATATGACTTATGAATATGTTTTGCATGAGTACACATGTATAACTTATATGGAACCACTTGCCTTCTCAATGGGAGTGGAAAGTAGGGAGGGAGGGAAAGAACGTGCAATTTGAAGTTTTAAAAATGAATGTTAAAAATTGTTTTTACATGTAACTGGGCAAAAATAAAATACTAAATAAAAGCTTAAAAAAATAGCTTTGCTGAATGAAAACAATGTATATTCTGAGGTCCTACCCATGTCTAGTAGTATTAGGAGAACTTAGGGAAAATATAGCATCCTCCCCACAAATGGATTATTACGTTTCATCCCATTTTGAACGAGATCATAAATCTATGACCTATGCACATCATAGTTTTTTGAGCTAGAAGGCTAGCCCCCTCATTTAACTTTTTTTAAAAAAGTAACTAGGATCCTGGGGAGTGGAGGGAGGGAACTTTACACAAGGTCACACAGGCAGTAATTAGATCCAGAATAAAAACCAGGTCCTATAATTCCAAATCCCGTACTTCACAGTGGACATTGGTAAGTTGTTGCCCTGAGTATGACCAGGATCTTAAGGTGAGTGGGAATCCACACTATATAAAAGAACTAGTGATGTTTAGCTTGGAAAAGTGTGGACTTCAGGGGAACATAATTGTTAACTTCAAGAATTTAAGTTAAACTTGTTCTCTTTGTTGTAGAAGCACATGTATAAAATTACAGAGTTAATTATTGGTTCACCAAAAAGAAAGACTTCCTAAGAATCAGAACTATCCCAAAATGGAATGGGATGCCTCAAGAGGCAGCATCTATCACCTAAAGATCTTCCAGTGGACCACTTACATGGGATGTTGCAGATAGGATCCATTCTTCAGGTAGAGTTTGGACTAAAATCTGAGGCTTTTTTCTAGTTCTGCAATTCTCTAACAGGAAAAATTCATACCTGGGGACAACATAAGCCTCAAAATGGGAGCACAAAGGACACTGTATTGATCCCAGGTAACTAAGACTGGCTGAATTTGCTTTCAAGAACGCTAAAAATGATCATTCAGTCACTGTCGCACATAGCAAAGAGACAGGACTAAAAAGGGCAAGTAGCCAAGACTTTCCTTTGGGAATAGTGCAGCAGATGGCTAGCATTTTGTGAAAATGAATGGTTCCTGACATTCAGTAAAAAACCCAAGCTCAAGGTACTTCCAGGTTCAGGGACAATAAGAGGGAGATGCCAAGAGGGATCCAACAAGAAAAGGGCTGCTTGCAAACCCTAGTTTATGTGGGGAAGTTTCCAGAAGTCAGATCTCTTTTGTGTAGGTAACAGTTTGACTATTCTAGACTTGCAGCACTAGCACTAAAATGGCTTGTTTAAGCATACAGTGCACATGAATATACTATTTGGATGCATTTGGAGGCAGGTGAGAGGCCCAGTCAGTATATGCCCTTGGTAATGACTAACAGAGGCAGTCAGAGTTGAATAGAAAATCTGACTTTAAAATACAAGAATCTAGAGAAGCATGAAAAGGTAAACAGGAAAGAGAAATACTTACTAAAGTTCAACTGCTTACATTCCTATATGGAAACATAATATTTGTAACTCTTGAGACTTTATATGCGGGGGGAATGATGGATGTGGGTATAGGTGTATTTAGCCAGAGGGTACAGCGTAAGTTGAATATGAAGGGATGATATTGAAAAAAAATAAAATTAAGGGGTGAGAGAAGAATATATTTTTGGAGAAGGAAAAAGGGAGAAATAGAATGGGATAAATAAACTCTCACATAAAAGAGACAAGAAAAAGCTTTTTTCAATGTAGAGGAAGAGGAGGGGAGGTGAGAGGAAAAGAATGAACCTTACTCTCATCAGATTTGACTTAAGGAGGGAATAACATGCATACTCAATTTGGTATGAAAATCTATCTTACATTACAGGAAAGTAGAGGGGAAGGGAACAAGTGGAAGAGGTAGGGGAGGGATGACAGAAAGGAGGGCAAATGGATTACAAGTAAACACTGTTTAGGAGGGACAGGGTCAAAAGAAAAAACAGAATAAATGGGAGGCAGAATAGGATGGAGGGAAATATATTTAGTCTTCTACAACGTGATTGTTATGGAAATGTTTTGCACATCTACACAAGTATAACCTATACAGAATTACTTGCCTTCTCAATGGGGGTGGATGGGGAGAAAGGAAGGGAGAGAAGTTGGAACTAAAAGTTTTAAAAATGAATGTTAAAAATTGTTTTTTTTAATGTATTTTTCTTAGTTGTAATTCTATCATATTCCCAGCCCTCTGCTCCTTGGTACTATGGTACCTGCTAAATCTTGTGTGATACTAACTGTGGCTGCCCAGTATTCAAAAGGTTTCTTTCTTGCAGTTTGAAGGATTTTCTCTTTGACTTAGGAGACCTGGAATTTGACTGTAATATTCCTGGGAGTTTTTATTTTTGGATCTCTTTCAAGAGGTGATTAGCTGACTCTTTCAATTTCTATTTTATTCTCTCATTCTAGGATAACAGGGCAATTTTCCTTTATAATTTCTTGAACTATGATGGCTAAGCTCTTTCTTTGATCATGGCTTTTAGGTAGTCCAATAATTTTAATTATCTTTCCTTGATCTATTTTTCTAGGTCAGTTGCTTTTCTGCTGGGATAATTCAAATTTTCTTCTATTTCTCATTCTTCTGACTTTGTTAATTTTTTTCTTGATATTTCATGGAGTCATTAATATCCACTTTCTTAATCCTAATTTTTAAAGAATTATTTTCTTGAGTGAGCTTTTGTATCTCTTATCTCATTTGGCCAACTCTGCTTTTTAAGAAGTTATTTTCATCAGTAAAGTTTTATACCTATTTTTTCAATTTGCCCAATTACAGTTTTTTAAGGTGTTATTTTCTTCAGAATTTTTTGTGCCTCTTTTACTATGCTGTTAACTGTCTCTTCATAATTTTCTTGTATCACTCTCATTTCTTTTCTCAAGTTTTCCTCCACCACTCTTATTTGAGTTTTTTTAATTATTTTTTAGTTCTTCTAGGAATTCTTGTTGGACTTGCATCCAATTCACATTTTTTTTCTTTGAGTTTTTGCTTGTAGCTGTTTTGACATTGTCTTCTGAGTTTGTGTCTTGATCTTCCTTATTACCATAGTAGCTGTTTACGATCAGGTTCTTTTTTTTTTTTTGCCATTTATTAATTTTTCAGCCTATTTCTTGCCTTGGAATTTTATTGTTAAAGTTGGGCTCTCTTCCCAGCACAGAGGACACTGTCCCAAGATTGAGGCTTTTTTGCACTGCTGTGTTCAGAATTAAGTCTAAGAACTGAAAATTTCCAGTGCTTTCACAGTACCATGACCTTGGTGTGATCACCGCTTTCCTGTTCTTCATTGTGTTCCTTACCCAGGAAAAGTCCCTGTGATCACAAGGGATACTGCTCCTCAGAGGCCCTGCTCTTGAGACCAAAAATGATACTGCTCTTCAGGGCTCCTGCTCCTCTATATCTGCAAGTGCTCTCTTTCACCCTGGAACTGTGACTTGGAAGTGGGTATGGTTAATGGAGGTGCCAAATAGTGCTGGTCCTGTGCTCAGGGAGCCCATGCAATCTCCTTCTGAGCAGATGCCAGATAGCCTTACTATCTCTGGCTTGCCAGCTACTGAAACTACTGCTGCTGTTGTTACTGCCTCCAAGGCCAATAGCTGGTTTTGCCACCATGCGGGCTCTAGGTCAGCCTCTACTCAGTGTCACATATCCCTCCTTCCAACCTCCTAAATTGTCTTGGGCTTGAAAAATGTCTCACCCCAACCTTTAGTTGGCTCTGCCATTCTAGAATTTAATTTGTGACATTATTTTTAAGTTGTTTGGAGGGAAATATTAGGAGAGCTTGGCTGCTTCCTGTACTCTACTATCTTGGCTCTGCCCCCAGAAGTCACTCTCTCTCTCTCTCCACTCATTCTCTCTCAATCTCTACATCCAATAAATTGCCAAATCTTGTCAATTTTACTTCTATAATATCATCTTCTATCTCCTCTCCACTTACATAGCTACCATATTAGTTCAGGTCTTTACCATCTCCCACCTAAGCTATTACAACAGCCGCCTAACTGAGCTACTGAAGAATTAATTGCTATAGCTCAAAATAAATTCTAAGTGTTCTATGGACTATCTGTGCCGGACCTGTGGTAGAGCCTTCCAAGCTCATACTGATTTGATTAGCCATAGCTGAACACACTGCACCTTGACCCTGTCATGGGGATGCCATTTTAGTCCTATTTGAGCACAAAGTAAAACAACCAACCATCTTGGTTCCATCACATGCAAAATGAAAGGACTGGATTTACTGGCCTTTGAAGTCCTTCTAGTTCTAAATCTAGGCTCCTATAAAATAAGGATACATCAAAAGATGTGTATTATATATAACCTATATCTGTTGGGGAAGTGAATGGGAAAAGAGGGAGTAATAGAATTTGGAACCCAAAAACTTAAAAAACTTAAAAAAATGTTTAAAAGTTGTTTTAACATATAATTGGGGAAAAATAAGATCTATTTTTTATAAAGATATGTATTATTTAGAGTGAGAGAGGTGATATTTCACATCTGTTCAGACCCTATCCAGAGGTCTCAGGACCAATGGGTGGCAGATGTTTAGTTGAAATAAGTCAAAACTTTATAATTATAATAATCAAAACTATTCAAAAGTGGAATGGGTCAATATAGGACTTACTAAATTTGCTATCCCTAAGGTTCTTCAATGAGAAGTTATGTAACTACTTGTCAGAAATGCTATAATAGAAGATGACTACTCAAGTACGATTTTTAATAATATCTTCTAAAGTCTCTTCCAACTCTAAGATTCAATGAACATAATATGCACACACAACTCACTTAAATACTTGTTGAATTGTACTAGAATTCTCTTAGGGTTACTGTGAGAATAAAATGAGACAAGTGTAAAGTACTCTCCATCTTGAAAGTGAAATAATTAAACACAACGGATGAGGTGGGGCTCTACTAGCCACAAAATCTGGGAAAAGGCCTTACCAGAAACACCTTCAGAGATGACAAACCTAGCTAAATGTGCTAAGTCCTGGAGTTGTAAAAACTTTAAATGGTTTATAAAAATGTTCAGTAAAAGGTGGTCTTTTTCACTGTCATCACAAGAGCTTTCTAGTGATTCTAACTTCCAGACAAGCTAAATGTCTTCATCCACCCTTCTCATCCTACCCTCTCATATCTCCATGTCTTTGCTCATATTAAGGTCTTCCTCCTCATAGCTAGATTCATTTGTTCACATCCTTTTCTTCCCTTCAAGGCCCTACTCAGATGTCAACTCCCCTTTCCTAACCCTACCTCCAGATCAAAATGATTTCTCTCTCCTCTAAATTCTCATGGCATTTCATTTGTCTCTCTCCTTTGTACTTCTGTCATTCTCACTTGTATAAGGTTGTAAATACACTTTCATTCCCTAAATCATATCGTATGCTCCCTGAAACGAGACTGTATCATGCACTGTACTGGCATCACTAGCATTTGGCTTTATATATGCTAGATCTATGGCCTAATGAATATCTAGGTACTTTAACCGAATGGGACTAAAACCACGATTTACATATTCAGAAACTCAGAAGGCTACAAGTATAAAGGAGACTGTTCTCCATCTGCCTTGTTCACCCCTCCCCCCCACCTCCTCTCCCAAAGACACTTGTGACCTACAGGGGTATGTAGCAGCGTCCTCCCACTTGGCTGCTCAGAGCTTCCCAAGGGAGGCAGGAATCAGCTGTTGCTCTGTATATTTAGCTCCAGTATATGGAAAAGAAAAGTGATCTTTCTCTCAGCTCTCCTTAAGAGAGCCCTATCAAAATAGCTTTCCTTCCCTCTCTTGCCTCCAAGCCCCACTCAATCACCGCTCAGGGGACCTTAGGAGATTCACAACTGAACCACAAGCCATGCCCCCTTTGTTAGGTGGTTACATTCCAAAGGTTTTCTAAAAGAACAAAACTGCTCATCTAAAAAATCAAAGATGTAAGAAGCACTGAATATGTGCATTTTCATGGCACCTAATAATCTAATCAAGAAACTCAACACTTTTTGGTCTCAGGACCCCTTTACACACTGAAAAATGATTGAGGACCTCCCTCCAAAAAGATCTTTTGCTTATATGGGTTATAAAGATGTTTATTATCATATTAGAAATTAAAATGTATCACTATTATCATGAAACAATTTTGACCTCGTAGACACAATGAAAATAGAGGGACACACAGGGTCCCTTTGAGAATTGCTGCTCTAAACAACAGTGTTCAGTGTCCTCTAAAACCTCACATTCTTCCCTATTCCTCAGTGTCTCTAACCTTCTGCTACTCAGGTCCACTACTTACATGAGGCTCGTTCTATCCTTTGCACATTTGATTATGCTATTCGTTCCACATCAGATGCCATCCCCTCCTACCCATCCAAGCTCTCTGCAACCTTCTGGGGTCCAATTCAATTGCCTCTTCTTCCAGGGAACCTTCCTTGAAAATCCTGTCACATGATGAAATCTCTCTCTTCTGAGAGAGAGACCTTGACAAGAAAGAATGAATTTAATGAAGGGTGACAGCAAGAAAAAGTTGTTTGGAGACTATACCACAGAAGAGTTAGTAAAAGAAACCAGGAATATTTAGCATGGAGAAAAAAGGGTTTAGCAGGGGATTATGATCACTGTCTTCAAATATTTGAAGGGTTGTCATGTGGAAAAAGGATTAGGCACATTCTGTGAGAACCAGTATTATTCACAGAAAGTTAAAGGAAGACAGATTTTATCAAGTCAAGAAATTCAATAGATATTTATAAAGTACCCACTATGTAACTAGGCACCAGGGAAAAAAATGACGAAAAAGTCAATCATCCTCTTCAAGGAACAATCTACTGGAGGGCTACAATGTAAGTATAATACAAGGTAGGGAGCATGAGGACAGTAAAAGAATGATGTTGACTCAGTGCCTGATTCAAGTAAACAAACATTCATTAAGAATCTACTATGTGCATAATACATAACAAATTTAAGGATGGGGGGATGTGGAATCAAGCAAAGCTTCATGAAAAAGATGGTCCTGAACTGTGCCTTAATGAGGGAATGCATTCCAGACATAAAAGATAAAAAAATTCATACAGAGACACCTCTGTATGAAGAGAGGTGAGGGTAAACAGAATTCAGAAAACAACAGTCCAACTGGCAGGAGACTAAAGTGAAATAAGATTGAAAGGCCAGGTTGAAGACAGACTGCAGAGGGCCTTGAATACAAACATAAAAGAATTTGTATTTTATCCTACAGACAAAAGGGAACCATGAAGGTTTCTGAACAGGGGAATGATCTGATCAGACCTGTACGTTACAAATATTATTTTGACAGTTATAGATTGATGAGGGAAGAAACTAAGCACAACAAGACGAATTACAAGGCATAAAAGGCAAGGCAAAAGGTGATGAGGACTGAACTGCAGTGGTGCATATGTGAACAATATGAGACAGATAAGAGAAAGATCATGGAGGCATAGAAAGTACTAGACTTGGAAACTGATTGATTGGATGTGGAAGATGAGAAAGAAAGAAAAGTCAAAAGTGCCTATAAAGTTTTGAGAATGAATTATGGAGAGGATGATCACATCAGCAATTGAAAGAAGGAATTTGACTGGAGGAGCAGAATCTCGGAAAGTATGATAAAGTCTATTTAATATATGGAGTTTAGGGTACAGCAAGACATCCAGGTGAAGATTATCTAGAGATGTAAGACTAGCGCTCAGGAAAAAAAATTAGGATAGGATATAGATTTATTAGTCATATGCATAAAGGTAAAATAATTTCAACTTAATATAAGGAAAAGTGGGCTGAGGGGTGGGGAACCACCAAACAAAGTCAATGAAATAAAAATAAAGAGGCCAGAGAAACCTGTCCCATCTCTTACTAGGAGATTATGGGCAAACCACTTCTCTGTGGGCCTCTGTATCTTCCTCCATCAAATAATAGCTTTACACATGCACTACTCTTACTTGTCACAATTCTGTGAAATAGGTTCCATTATTATGCCCATTTTACAGATAAGGAAATGGAGATTCAAAGGATTACTAAATAGATGACCTCTCAGAACCCTTCTAGATTCAAATTCTGTGATGTTATAAACTTTTTAACAATCAAAATTGTTTGAAAAATGGAAAGGACTAATTCATGAGGCAGCTCTCAGTCTCTGAAAGTATTCAATCAAGCAGGCACAGGATGACCATTTTGGTTAAGGGTACAATAAAATAGATTTCTGTATCAAACAGGCCATTGACCTAGAGGTCTCTGCATGAGGTCCCTTCTAATTCTGAGATTCTGTGCTTCTCTGAACGCGTACAGCATTTACTGCTTATACAACTTATTTGGAATTTAGGACACAATGTCTTAAACTGTTACATAAACTCTGTATGTGTGCAAGCCCTGTTATCTCAGAATGAAGAGCTAACTACTGTCTCCCAAGGCAGCTTATTCTACTTTTTGATAGCTTACATCATTAGGAAGTTTTTCCATGCCTTGAGACAATAAGTATACCTTACAACTTTCCTCTGTTATTCCTAATTTTGACCTCTGAGGCCAAGCAAAACAAATATAATTCTTTCAAAAGGCAGTTATGTAAATACTTGGAAAATATGTCATTCCCCTCCCCCACTTCCCTTCCCCCAAGTGTTCTCTTGGCTAAACGCCTACAGTTCTTCCAACTGATCCTCCTATTAGCACAGTCTTCAGTCAGTCTTCCTACCATTCATGTTACCCTCCCCCTGGATATGTTCTCGTTTGCCAATGTGACTTGAGAACAATCCCTAGCCATAGTGTGACCAAAGGGGAGTACAGTGAGACTATCACCTCTTCAGTGTACACAACTGTTTGTTAATAATGCAGTTTAAGTAGATGTAGAGGGTTTAGAAGGCTGGAAACAAATAGTATCCAAATTTCTCTAAATGCTACTCCCCACACATAGTATGCATTCCAACAGCAAAGATGTAAAGTCATTCTATAAAGAAAAGCCTGTCGAATGGATGACTAGAGGGAACTTTGTGCCCAAGCCTATCAGCATTCAATATTGTAATTGCTAATAGAAAATGTCTTTTCCCCAGGACCTCAGGTGGTCTGTAGCCAGAGGACATAACCTTCAAGTCAGCAGGAATGATAATATATTGGGGGTGGGGGTGGGGAAGAGAAGCAAGTAGGAAAAAAAAAATCTATGCTCTTTGTGACAGGTTGTGCCTGTTATCAAAGGACCAGCCTCACTAATGACTGAGAGGTAAAGTAACAATGAAAAAACTTTAAAGGACCATCTGTCCTAATTGGTATTCACAATTTCTAGTTCTAAAAATGACAGGTCAGAATGACCAAAAACAAAAAACAGTATAGGGTGCTGATAATTACAAGGCTTTTATACTATCTATTAAAAATTCATTTGAATGAAGTCTGTTTACAAGGGCAGATCTTTCCTCTATATTCCCTGAGTTCTCCCTATTATTGTGTACACCAGAGGAATAGAAAGTACTCAGAACTAGAAGTAAATGTCATGCATAAGTCAATGACTATAGTAATCTACCATTTGATAAATCCAAAGACTCCAGTTTCTGGGATAAGAACTCACTATTCAACAAAAACACCAGGGAAAACTAGAAAATAATACAGCACAAAGCAGGCATAGACCAACATCTTACACCCTATACCAAGATAAAGTCAAAATGGGTACATGATTTAGATATAAAGGCTGATACTATACGCAGACTAGAAGGACAAGGAACAGTTAACCTGTCAGATTTATGGAGAAGGAAAGAATTTATGACCTAACAAAAGGCAGAGAATATTATGAAATACAAAATGGATGATTTTGATTACCTTTAATTAGAAAGATTTTGCACAAACAAAGCCAATGCAACCAAGATCAGAAGAGAAGCAGAAAGCTGGGAAACAATTTTTAGAGTCAGTGTCTCTATTAATAAAGGCCTCTGCTAAAATACATAAAGAACTGAGTTTCCATATAAGAATGGAAATCATTCTCAACTGATAAACGATCAAAGGAAATGAATAGGAAGTGTTCAGAGAAAGAAATTAAAAGCTATCTATCATAAGAGCTATCTTTCATAAGAAAAATGCTCTAAATCACTATTGTTTAGAGAAATGCAAATCAAAACAACTCTGAGGTACTACAACACACCTATCATATTGGCTAACACGACAAAATAAGAAAATGGTCAATATTGGAGAAGATGTGGGAAAATTGGAACACCAATGCATTATTGGTGGAGTTGAGAATTAATCCAACCATTCTGAAGAGCAATTTGGAACTATACCCAAAGGGCGTAGGACTGGATGGAGAAAATAGCCTGGTGGCTAGTTGCATAGGAAAGTTTCAACTGGGACAGCATGACTGAATTATAAGGTTATTATAAGGTTATAGGTCCCAGGTTGCAAGGATTAGAGCAAGCTGGTAAGATGATTCCATCTCTTCTTTTTTTTCCATGAGACACTGCAAATCATAGTAAGTAAAGCTGCAAATTCAAACCATTAATAAGACTAGAAGCACAGGAAATGCTAAGGAGATGGCTACCTATCTGAGGAGTCAGAAGCCATGTGGGAAATCTCAATACTATGTTGTATTATCTTTTTTTTTTGTAGTAAACAGTCAAATTATACTGTGAGTGTATTTTCTTCTTTGAGTCTATGAAGCTGGAATACAGATAAAAAATCTCAATGTAAAATGAGAAATAAGTTATTTTCCTAGGGATTAGATTTCAGAGCAGATGGGTAATTATAGGCCAAAGTTTTAATGGATTCATGAAATATTATATGTAAGTGACTTCCTGGAAGGTTTAAAAATCCCATACACCAAGGGAAGAACCTAGACCAGGTCAGGTGACAGGTGCTTCTGAATCAATAGAAGGGGAAGTTTCTTAGTTTCTTGTTCCTGGTAATATAAGCTAAACTCTATAAATGGAGACTACCCAGCTTCAAAGATACAGTATTCTATACCTTTATATAATTTCATAATCACTGGTATATTCACAAATGTGAGACCTTTGTGTGATGACTAACAAGTTAATTTATTGCTAGAGGAAAGGAATCAATATTGCCATTCCTAATGAAACTAGAAAACATAAGAAAGTTGCAGCTAAACACAAGTCTGGTTCAGAAGATCTCTTTGGAAGGCAAATGTTAGAAGAACTGGTTTAATTGCATATTCAACAAGAAACATCATTTATAGACCCTTTTGTCATCTTTCCCTGGAATATCCATGGTGAAAGAAGACCACCATGAAATAAAGATCTGTTGTAGGACATAAAGAGTGAGGAACTCTATAAAGAATGATAAGTGACTCCAAACCAAATTGGCATACACTGATAATAACTATTTCAAAGTAAGAATGGGCACAGAAAAGGAAAGTAAGAACTGTTGGAAAATATGTTCCAGTAGTATGGACCACTGAGAAACTGGGTATGTATATGTGGCTCCATCAGCACTGAGTAGTTGTGATGCACCATAGGTTTTTGGTCCATAAGTAGCTTTCAGGGAATCAGAAAAGTGGTTTGGATTGTTACTATCACCATAAAACTGAATTCCATCTGTCTCCTTACTGAGCCAGGAATCCTGCATCACTCTAAGCTTTGCTTATACTTTACTTTTGATGGAATTAAATGCTGCCTTCTTAGACATGGATGAACTATCCTGCTGGTATATCTTGTGGAGTTCTCGTTTTTCGTTTAGCAGCTTCTGAATTTCCCCATATTTTTCATCAAACCAGTCTTGGTATTTGCAAGTGTTCTCAGTCAGATAAGCAAACGCAGTGAGGTACACCAAATCTCTGAAAGCTGCCCCCTGCTTTTCTGCTCCATTGCTGAAATTAAATCTCTTCTCTGAGTGTGAACAGTTTGCTGCTAACTTGGAGAGAAAGCTGAGCCAACACATAGTTGGCAACAGTGCAGCAGACCTATCTACATATATATGGAAGTGAAAACAGTGCTCAGAAGATGATGTATGTCAAGGATGTTGAACCAGACCAAGTAACTCATAAAAGAAATATGTTACAAGCAAAACAATTTGAAAGCATAGAGGATAAATGCTCTAGGTATTAGAAGAATGTAAGAAACTATTTAAAAATTCATTGAAAAAGTATTACTCCTCTGCCCCAGAAAAAAAGTAATGAAGATATCACCATCACCTCAAATGTGTATTTTTTCTTCTCTACAAGTATACTAAATATGTATTGAGGATACCCTGGATAAAAATATAAGAGAGAAACAGACAGGCTTCTTCTATAAATAATTTATTCTATCTTCATTGGTACAAAGGAGACTGAAAAGTGTACAAAGGGAGATATCCACACAGTGTTCACTGTTGTTCTCTCTTTTCGTTATCAAAAAGCATTTGAAATAACCCCCAATGTGTGTGTGTGTGTGTGTGTGTGTGTGTGTGTGTGTGTGTGTGTGTATCTGTGTCTGTGTATCTGCAAAAAACTGAAAACCAAAGTGGGTGCCTACTGATTAAGGAAAGGCTGAAGAGTGGGATATGAATGTAACAGAATATTATCACAGCATAACAATAAAATGAGGATTTCTAAAAACACGGGAAGAATTGCATGAAGGAATGCATATGGAGAAAAGCACAATCAGCCAGGAAAACAATATACACAATGACCACAAAAATGTAAACAAAAATAATACAAAGGCAGATAAACTCAGAGTAAACGTAATGACCTTGGTCTTGAAAGACAGATGATGCAACATATTCCTCTTGCCTTAGAGAGGTAAGGAGAGGTATGAGTGTAAAATGTGGTATATACTTGATAGCCGTAGCCACAAAGAAAATTATCAAAATCAAGTTAAGTTTTAATATGCATGCCTGAAGACATTTAGTACTGCCATAGACTAAGTAATATGAAGTCCATATGGAGAAAGGGTTCCTGATAAAGAGTGAGGGCTTTCAGATGTTCTGTTTGCAGGTGACATTGTGCTAACTGCTAACTCTGAGTACCACAGAGTCTCTCAAATGAGATCTACTCAAAATAAAATGGCCTGACAATTCATGTGAGAAAAAAAAAATAGATAAAAGAATCCTGATTACCAAACAAACAACAACAAAAAAAATCCCGATAATTCGTGCCATGCAATGGAATATATGATTTAATGAGGTAAGCCATCAGTACACAGTTCTGAGATAGTGACTGGGGCTGGAAAATAACTGGACTCATAATCACATGTGAGGAAAAAAAAGCAGGCTGGGTTATATTTGGGAAATTTTGCAATATTTTCAAAAATTCCAAGATGCTCCTAGACATAAAAATTTATCTAAGATCAATATTCTACTAATATAAAATTATGACTCATGGGCCACAATCTCCTAAGAGTCAAAATTATGAGTGACCCAAAGGGCAATGGTAGGCATAAGTAGGTTTTAGCAAGTTACCAATTATTATTGCTCTGCAAAAGTGACAAAAAATATATCAAGGAAATTTATGATGAGAAATGGAGAGGCAATGGTCATGTAGCAGAAATGAGGGATAATAAATCTGCTAAACTAATCACATTAATCGAATTTGCACTGCATTTTCCACTGAGCTGGATGACCACATTTTACATAGTCATAACTACAAAAAAGAGAATTGGAATACATGAAACTATTTCATTATTTGTACTAATTGGAACCTAGCTATATTGTACCCATATTTTAGATAAAGAAATCAAGGCTCAGAGAGGTTAAGTGACCTGTGGTCACACAGCTAATAAATGCTAAAGACAGAACTCAAAGCATCTGTGTTCATGACCAGTGCTATCTAATAATTCACCACAAGAAGGTGCTTGCCAGGGGCTATAGATAAATAGACAGTATGTGAGGGGCCTATATGAGAGTTGCTGCCTTAACTAAACCCTGTCAATTCCAGTCAACCTAACAAGTCATCAGAAGGAAGAACCTTATCTTGGGTGAAACTGGTGGCTCACTAACCTTTGACTGATGATGGAAGATTAGAAATAGAATGCTAATTAAAAGGGCTTCCCCAGGAGAGTTTGGGTTTTCCACTCTTTAATTGAGGTCATTGCTGCCACTTTTAAATCATGATGGAGACTAGGACAGGATAGGATAGCATTGTGGGAAAGGACTCTTCCTTCCTATTTTTCTCCTGAAGCTTAGAAGCCCTTAAAATCCATATACATCCCCACTGCTCACCCCTCCCCCTCCAAAACCCTTCCTCCTGAACCAGAACAAGCATGTGCATCCTCAGCCAGGTAAGAAACCTATACCATCTAAACCTCATTCCCTCCCAGCCCCACTAAGGCTATGAATCCTCACCAGAACACACCTGGCAGATGTGGTCAGGAGAAATTAGAAGGTCAGAAGATCCTCTAGTCCAGGGATAAATACTTAATCTGTGAACTTGTTTTTTAAAAAAAATTTTTGATAACTGTATTTCAATATAATTCATTTCCTTTCCAATCCTATTTTATTTTATTGAGTTTAAAAACACAATTCTGTGAAGGGGTCATAAAGTAGGCTGTAGCGCCTGCCAACTTTCTTATTTTACACCTGGAGTACAGAGGTTGCGTGACTTCCCCAAGATCCCATAAGTAAAAGGGTCAAGACTCAAACTCAGTTCTTCTGACTCCAGATCCAACCTCTTTCTGCTATAGTACATTGGCTCCTCTCTGTGACTTGACCTTTCACAAAGCAAAAAGTGACAAATCCTGAGGAACATAATTGTTTGGCATTTTTAAAATATATATTTATTACAAAGTATCCTTTTTGCACTCTCCAACATAGTATGCCATAATTAGATGCCTCTCTGCCCTACTACTAATTTCAGTCAGAGTAACAATAACTAAGGCAAAAGGACCAAGGTCTGGCATCAGGGCAGCAGAATTTAAAGCACACTCACATAATTTGCAACAGTGGAGGTAGTTGCTGTGGCAGAGCAAAGGATAGTGATGGGTTGGCAAGAGTCTCCCACAAAGGGAACATTCCAAAATAGCTTGCAGCGCTCCCTAGATGAGAGTGGAGAAAAGGTTGCAAGCATGTCTGGTAGATTTGAGCTTTGGTCTACAGATGGGAAGAAAAGCCTGGTCACGGCCACCTACATGCCAACAATGGCCAACAACAGGTCCAGAGGAACGTAGATAGGGGCAGTGGGGTAAAGAGGCTGCTGGGCTGACCTTCTTGTGAGTTAGCTTAAGATATGAGGACTTCTACAAAAGGATGAGAGCACCCCCTCCCCACTTAGCCATTCATCCCGAGTCAATAGTTCAGGGGTTGATGCCCAGAAAGGAAGGACTGGTTCCCTGGAGTGTGCCTTACTCATATCTCATATCACATTCTAGCAATCTGGCTGAAAGAACTCTGGTACTAGGAGACCAAGACCCCTCAAGTACCTACTCTGACACTAACTCTGGGCCTATTTCTTCCTCTATAAAATGAGACTCTTCCAGTTCCAATAATCAAGAAGTTTGTGAAATTTGAGCTCGATTGTATGCCAGCTTTGCTTCTACTCCAATAAGAGTTGAAAGGCTTCCTCTGTGATTCTTCTTTCCTCCGGTATTTCAGTTTCCTCCTTTATAGAGTTGGGCTAGAATCAGGGGTAGGGAACCTGCAGTCAGTGATGGATAGACATGTTTAGCCTTAGCCACATCCCCTCCCCTATATCTGAAAAAATGAAAAGTCCAGGAGAAAGGTCAAGGGTAGGGTGGGGTAAAATAGCTTTGCCAAATATGGTTGTCTGTATATATCCATATGAATGTGACTACCTTATCATGGTCATACTTCCAGGATCTATGACTTAATCTATGTGAGTATTCCCTCCACTAAGGCAGAAAGCCTTATTCTGCAGAAGACAACCTTAGTTAATTGTTCTGCCAAAAAATATTCATCATTCCAAAATCAACTGGTGATTGGCCTCCCCAAACCTAACTATATCCATCCTGTGATGACAAAGACAGCAAGTGGTTATTCCCATACTTGGTACCCCATTTTATCTGAGATCCATTCCAGCTCTAAATATATACAATCCTGTGGTTTTGCTTCACCTTTTCCTTGATTTCTTAGTTTTTTTAACTCTATTTTTTCTGTAGGATTTTATTTTTATTCCAATTTGATTTTATTTTCAGTTCCAAATTCTCTTCCTTCTACTTCCTCCTCCTCCACTAACTGAGAAGACAACTATACAAATATGTATAGTTATGCAAAACAAATTCTCACATTACCTATGTCCAAAAAAATATATGTTTCAATCTGAATATGAGTTTATCAGTTCTCTGTCTGGAGAGAGATAGCATGTTTTGTCATGAGTCCCTTAAAATTGTGATTGGTTCCACTGTACTGATCAGAATTTCTAAATTTTTCAAAGTTGATTATCTTCATAATATTGTTGGTATTGTATAACCTATTCTCCTGGTTCCTTAGTAAAGTTTTAAACAAATAATCTTCAATTCTGTCTCAGATAAGAGAAGTCAGAGAGATGGCCATATATAATGGAAGCTCCACCTTAGGCTGAAGGAAAAGAGAAAGCAAAAGGAAGAGTCCATCTAGGGTAGCAATTTGGGGGTTCAGAGGTAGAATTTATTCCTAGCCTCCCAAGGGAATTTCTTTATAAAGACTACTTTTCCTTCCTGAGAAAATGTACAAAGACAGCAAGTATGACAAGGGAGTATTTTAGCACATTTACCTCTCCTAGCAGTCCATGTTCTACACATCCATTCAAGTGAAGGAGGTTATAAATTTCGAAGACAAAGGGGAGTTTGTAATCCTGGTCCCTCAACAATCCCTCCCTGTGAGACTCCAAACTGTCATAGAATCACACAATTTCAAAGTTAGAAGGAAAATAAGAAGTCATCTAATTCAACCCATACCTGAAGAGGAATCTCTTTTATACCATCCAGCCAGTAGTGATCCAACATCTTAACCAGGGTTCAGGTCCCCAAAGTTCCTAGTGAACAGGGTCATCATGACATCCCTTAGGCTTGTGATAATATAAATAATTCATATCTATAGCACTTTAATGCTTACAAAGCATGTTTCCCATAACAAACCTCTCAGCTTTTGCTTGTGCTGTACAACATACAAATAGAGATAGCATGATACAAAAGCAAAACAAAACAAAACAAAAAAAAAAACTTTGCTTTGGTGTCAGGAGATGTAAGTTCAAATCTTGGCTTTACTATTTATCCAGCTGTATGACTTTGGGAGTGTTACAATTTCTCTGGTCCACAGTTTATTTCTATAGAATAAAAGGGTTGAATCAGATGATCTCGAAGTACTCTTCCAGCTCTAATTTATGATCCTATCATTCCTATTTTACAAATAAAGAAAATAAAGCTCAGATACCTTAAATTACTTGCCTATTTTCACACAGCTAGTGAGCATCAGATCCTGAACTTGAACTCAGGTACCTGGGGCTCAGAACTCTTACTATTATACTACTCTGCCTTTCCAATCCTACCTTCTCACCAAGGATCCTACCCAAGGAAACAGCAAGGTGGGATAATTTCTATGTCTAGAGACAATAGAAGAATCAACTGAATGAAGGAGAGAACAGCATTCAACTCTTGTGTCTTGTGTCCCAAGCTCTTCTATTTTTATATTTGCCTCTTCAAAATGCCAGAGTAAGAAAGCAGGTGGGTGAGTGGCCTGCCAAGTTCTTATATGCAGTACTCTTTCCCCCAGGTGGCTGGAGAAGAGAGGGCAGGGCACTAATTCTGCCAAGACTTGCCTGATACCACACATTCCTGTGTGGTTTTCACTGGTGCTCTGCAATTTCTGCCAGAAGAAATTCAGGAGACTCTAAGACTGTATGGACCCAATGACTCAGCTGAAGTATGCAGGAAAAAGGGCCCTGTGTCTCCAGGGCTAGCATGGCCTAAGAGATCATCTAGTCTGTTCCCCTTCTGATACATGAATTCCCTCTACAGTATCATCAACAAGTATCCATCCAACCTCTATCTGAACACCACCAGAGATACAGAACACACTCTCTGCTTGGGAAGTTCTATGCTAGGAAGTTTTACCTTATATTAAGCCAAAGTCTATTTCCTTGTAATGCCAACCCTTCATCCTCACTCTGCTTTCTGAGGATGAGAACACAGAATTGTAGCATCTGATATTGGAAGGGGCTTCGAAGGTCAGCTGGTTTAACTCATGTATGAACTCCTCTTCCTGAGTTCAAATCTGGCCTCAGACACTTACTAGCTGTCTGACCCTGGACAAGTCACTTAATCCTGTTTGCATTAGTTTCTTCATCATTAAAATGAGCTGGAGAAGGAAATGGTAAACCAATTTAATATCTTTGCCAAGAATATCCCAAATGGGGTCACAAAATGTCAGAAACTGAAATAACTAAACATGAAATCAGTATCATTTTCAGTTCTGAATCCTATGATCCTTTAACTTCTGTCTTGACCTTATCAAGAGAGGGAACTTGGGAACAGCCCGCTTTAGAGACAGCTAAAGGATGAGTTGTCACAAAGGCTCTTCAGTTGGAAGAACCCTAGCTGAAACATGAATCTCTTCTACAACTTTCCAGAAACCCTTAAGGCTTTCTTAGCTTAAAGCAAAGCAGATGATCATCAAGCTCAGGCCAAGTAAATGGAATCATCTCTTCCAAGACCAGGCTATCTGGTGGGCCAGTTTCCATGTCTCTTGGACTTTGGTAGTAGCTGAATGCCAAGTCTCAGAATTAGGGATTAAGCTATCTATATAAGAGGAGAATCAGGTATCATGGGGCTCATGGAAAGAAAAGAATGCAAACTTTATTCCCTTATGACAGTGTCATGAATAGCTAAAGTAAGTGGCAACTTATTACACTGGCATTTTTATCAGGGCATTTAAGGGAGCTAGATAATAAATAATAAAAAGAGAGTTAATTCTTCACTGGATTAAACCCTTCTGCACTTGATGGTGAGATGACATAAGGTAAGAGTTCATGAAGAGAAACTGTTTGGGTAGGGAGGTTAGCAACCTTAGTGTTTGGTCCTGGGCCTCCTGCTCTCATAGTTATTATTGTCAAGGAAGAAAGGAGAGAAAAGAGACTGGGGGAGATATTCATGGGTATCTACATTGGTTCGGAGTCATGGTTCATTCTATTCCTGAATACAAAGAAAAACAAGCACCAAACTTAGAGAACGAATGACAAGGTGGTCAGCTCCAGCCCAGCACTGCCTACCTGAATTGTATCGACTAAGCTTGCTCCCAATTTCTCCTCCATAGACAAGTTACTGGGCATGTGTAACAAAGAGAGCCCATTCAATCCCCAAAACAGTCCTGGAAAGGATGGTGCTGTTGTTGACATTTTACAGATAGGGAAACAAAAGTCCAGAGAAGGAAACTGACTTATCAAAACAACACAGCTTGGCTTGTTGTTATGCTATACATGGCTCAGACAGGCACATACATACACATCCCTTTCCTACAAAGTATTCTTGCAACTGGAACTAGTCCCTGCCACCAAGAGGTTTCCATTTCCTGAACAGGCCATGAAAGATTCACAGATGCAAAAGAAAAGAAGGAGAAATAAGAGCCCTGGAACAATCTGCTCCGTGGGCGAGGATCTCCCATTCTGTCAGAACAAGCAACTTTCTGGGTTTTCCTAGAAACCCATGGGACCATCTGTGGAAATGGCTTCCTTGTCCTCTGTATCTGGCAAAGGCACTGGAGCAGATTGGGAGCCGTGCCCACTTCTACTGATGGAGAGGAGTAGTCTGCCTGGTGTCCTACCTAAACTTCATGATATGCTGGTTTGACAGCATTTCACAATACTGCTCCTTTCAGTACACCCAAGTACCTCACCAGTGGTATCTGTTCTGAAGACTAGTTCCCCATTATCACCCCAGGGTCCAATAGGGAATCCAGGGCTACAGAAGAAAGAACTAGAATTTCTTCTCCAACTTCACTACAGCTCAGCGGAACCTAAAAATTCTATCCTCACTATGTATATGGGAGAATGAGACTAATCCTTAATCAAAAAGTCTGGTTATATACAGTGTGGTATTTGGTTGAAAAAACATATCTTAAGCATAAAGTCGTGTGATAATAGCCCCAATCTCACCGGGTTTTTATGGGGACCAAATGAGACCACATCACGTCACTTAAATTGGCTAGTTGTTTGTTATTGTTACTATCCAGTGCTAGGAAAAGCATAAAATTGAGGTAAGATGGATCCCCGCTTTTATGGACCTTAAAACCTAATAACTGGTAATAACAGCTTACATTTATCACATCATACTTTATATATATTATCTTATTTATCATCCCAACAAGTCTAAATGGTAAGTATTATCATACTCATCTTAAACATGTTGAAGACCAAGCTCTAGGAGGTTAAGTGATTTGCCAAGGGTCACACAACTAGTGAAGTGACAAAGTAAAAAAATCTACCCCCAGGTCTTCTAACTCCAAAAATAGGATTCTTTTTACAACACTACAACTGTGTAGTTGAAGGAATGAAAGAAAGAAGGCTATACTGCCTCCCAATCTACCTACTAGACAAAAAGATCCAGAGCCTCCGAAGATTTTTAAAAGGGGAGGAAAAGACTTATACAAAGTGATTCAAAGTGAAATAAGCAGAACTAGGAAAACACTGTACACAGCATCAGCAAAACTGTGTGATGACCGACTATAAATGACTCAGCTCTTCTCAGCAACACAATGATCTAAGACAAATACAAAGAACTCACGAAAGAAAATGCTATCCACATCCAGATAAAGAATTGATGGACTCTGAATGCAGATCAAAGAATATTTGTTTAACTTTATTCTTTTTTTTTCCTTTTGATATGTTTTGTTCTTTCACAGCTTTGACAAATACAAAATGAGTAAAATCTATGTCAAATTGCCTACCATTTTTGGAAGAGGGGAAGGGAAGGAGGAAGAAAAATTTGGAACTCAAAATCTTGTAAAAATGAATGCTAAAAATCATCTTGACATGTAATTGGGGGAAAAATGAAATACTATTTAAAAAAATAAAAAGAGGAGGAAGTGGTATATGCAGGATCCTGCCTACCTTTCTCTACTAGAAGCAGCATAGTTCTTTTCACTTGTTAATTTAATCAGCCTTTGGTTTCCAACTCCTATGTTTTCTAACAAAGTTCTCTTCAAAACGCCAAAGTTTCAAAAGATTATAATTTCATCAGTAAGAGTTGTCCTACACCAATACCAATTATAATTCCTCCAGACATATATATGTTAGTCAAAAGTTTAATCATCTAGTGGCCAACCTCCTGGTGAGCAGTCTTTCTGCTCTTAGTCTGGTTTTCTGATGACAGCCACATCTTCAAAACTTGATAGGACCTGCCAGAGCCTTTGCTTCATATGGATACAGTCTTTGGGAACCCCAAGTTAGCTTCACACAATGATGAGCCACCAGGACTTTAGTGAAATACAACAGGATCATTTTAACAAAATTCCGTGACATACGTAAAGTAACTAGGTGTTATTAGGGTCAGCAGTGTTGATGTTCTTTGTTCTGGCACTAAGAGAAAGTTGGCCTATGAAACAGGCCAGGGCACTCCTAGAGCAAGTCAGATAACTATCAATAATATCTATGAGTTTTATTTTGTTGCTTTCTTCTCCCTCCACCTCCAAGGAGGATTCAAGGAATGGAAAGTTGTTGCTCAGAGTCTAAAAAAGACATTGTCTAAACATGTCCCAAAGACTCGTGGGAAGATGCACTGAATTGCAAATCCTAATTCAAAGATTTGAATTTCTTTTATATCACAGCCCTCCATGTCCCAAACTGGTCTCTCCTCAGTCCTCTTAAAACATGGCAAGAGCTCTCCCACCACCATGTCTTTACTTGTATTTTCTCTTTATCTAGAAAGTCCTCTTTTCCCTTCTTTACCTGCTGAATTCTTTGCTTTGCATTAAAGCCAAATGTAAAAGCTACCTCCTCAGGGAAGTCACCCAAGGTCCCTCCACCCATTTTAGTAATTACCTTCCCTTTCAAGTCTCATATAACATCTCTCTGTGCCTCTCCAATAAATTTAATCACATAAAATTTTAGGTATACTTTTCTCTGTCTATGTCTTATACTCCTACTACATTGGGAACTCCATAAAAGCACTAATGGAGTCTTACTAAAACTTTTTATCCAAGCACAGTGCTCTGCACACAGTAGACACTTATAAAGTATGTGTGGAATGAAAAGAATAAAAGAAAATGAATTTAACAGGAGAGGTTGGCAGCCAATGGTATGTAGGCTGAAGGTGGTGTATCAGATGATTAAGACTGTGGAAAGAGGTGTATGTATGCGACTATATGGTTGGGCAGGAAAAACTTAGTTTGTCACCTCCCTCCTCCTCCTCCAAGTTGTCCACTCCCACCCTGACTCCCTGAAAGGTCAGGAGCTAAGTAAGGCCCAGGGCAATTTCTGCCCAAAAATTCCCAATCCCTCCACCCTACTTTCAGGCGAGATCTGATACCACCCCCACCCTCATCCCTATAAGGGGGTACAGGAAGGCATGGCATGCCACTTCACAAAATGTTAACCCCTGGGATAACCTCTCTGGGCTCCACCTCTCCAAGGATTACAGGGTAAATTCCCAAAGATGGCGACTCTTATGGAAGCTGCTCACTGTTGACAAGAAGGATCCTGGGGCCTCCTTTGGAAATGACATGGTAACTGGACTGAGTGAATCCTGAGAAGGGAGAAAGAAGGCCCATGTAGACTGTGCTACTCCTGATCTTTATGATAAAAACCTAGAAAGGATCTACCACAAGGAAGCCAGGGATTTGCCAATGATTCTCTTCCCAAAGGGCCTTGAGATTCCTCAGTAACTTGCCAACTGAAGGGCTCCTGGGCATCTACATCATGGCAGATTTAAGTAGACCCTTGTGAGTGACTCTGGCATTTCCCAAAGGAAAACTATTTTCTCCTCCCCAGAAAGAATGCCCTGAGGCCTCTGAACTGATAGTTTTCAGTGCCTTTTCTTACACTGCCCGGTATTAGGCAAAAACAGCCTGAAGTTGGTTCACTGAATGAGATTCGACCTACTGTTATAAGAACCCATAGTTCACATTAGCTTTATGTCTAATTCCCAGGGCTTCCTTCTAGTCATAATGCTCTATAAATCATCATAAAGAAGGGCAATAATAATAGAGCCCACATTTTTTAGAGCTTTATGGTTTACCAAGCACTTGCCTCACAACAACCCTGTGAGGTAGAAGATGATCATTCACATTTTACAAAGGAGAAAAGTGGCTTAGAAAAGAAAGTCTAAAGTGAATGGTCCATAGCCGCATAGCTAGTTAGTGGAGAATCAGAGCTTATACTTAGTTCTATTTCAAGACCCAGTGTTCTTTCCACTGAATCAGGAGTTCTTAACCTGGGATTCCTGAACATTTTTTTCAAAAATATTTTTATAGTGACATTTCTATAACTGGTTTCCTTTGTAATCCTACATGTTTTGTGTATTTAAAAAATAGGCTTCACTGGATTGCCAAAAGGGTGCATGACATAAAAAAAAAGATTAAGAACCTCTGCGCTAACTCATGATGTTTCATGAAGAATCCAAAACACTGAGTAAACCCAGAGGGCTTACTTGGGTTCAGAATGCATTATCTAGTTTTTCTTGGTGTGAGTTCGGCTCAAGGACGACTTCCTACAAGAAGCCTTTCCTAACTGTCCCCCCAACCACTGGTACACAACCACCAACCTGAAATTCCCTGGGATTTACTTTTCATAATTTTGCATCTGCTTGTGTGTATACATGTTGTCCATTTCACTACTCCCCCTTCCTCCTTTCCCCCAACTGTGTAAACTCCTTGTGGGCAGGAATTTTTGTCTTTGGATCCTCAGTGTCTAGCACAGCACCTGATACATAGTAAGCACTTAATACTTCTTAATTTATTGAATGACTGACTGAAAACTGATTCCATTACACTTAGGAAGATCTTAAGCTATTTTGTGTGTATATGCACATTCTAATAGATGAAATATTAGGGAAAGTGAGGGATGCCCTAGGTCCATATCTAATAAGGACAGGGTTAATGACAGGGCCAGTTTCCTGTATCAAACCCTCAGCAGTTCCATTCTGAACAATCTTGGGACAACTGTAGAATTGCAGCATCACTAACATGAACACAATGGTTAAGAAAGACAGCTCAATTACAGGAGGAAGCTGGCCTCTGACTGGGAAGAAAGACTGCCGTGTAAAGCCAGCACAGCAAGTAACTGGAAATTGTCTGTGTTTATGCTCTAGGTCTATATTTGTCTATGTGAACATTGGGATCTATCGCTACCACTAGTCTTCAGAACCCCAGGGAAGTAAACATTCCCTTTACTACTTAGATCCTATATTTTTCTGGCACTCAATTTTTGCTTCCATACATATTCATTGACATGATAAAGATCTATCCCAGATGGTAGGAATGAATCTGCTGCAATACAAATTCTCAGAGGAAGCCATACATGTACTCCCACAAAAGCCCCTCCTCACACCAAAATCATCCAACAAGTCTGAACTGAGCACCTCAGATGGTAAAGCTGGGACAGAAGTAAAAGATGATCTAATCTACTTTCCCGCTAACCCCTTAATTTCACAAACACACAAAATGAGGATCATAGAGGAAAACAGGTTTGCTCAGTGTTACCATAGTCAACGGAAGAATTTCAAACTCAAACCTAGATCTTCTTAATGCATGCAAACCACACTTTCTATCATGTGCTCATTTCAATACCTGGTACCATGAGAATACAAACATACATATTAAAGATAAAGGGACCTTAAATATGGATTAGTTCAAACCCCTCATAAGAGGTCTTTCCTAATTTTCCAAGTTATCAGCACTTGCCCTCTACAAATTACTTTAAATTTATTTTGTAAATATTTTGAATTTCTTTATCTGTGTACATGTTGCTTCTTTCCATTAGAATGTAACCTCCTTGAAGGCAGGGGCTGTTTGCTTCAGTTACTATATCACTAAAACTACTTGGAACATTTTTTGTTTGTACAGGACCTGTGATTTTGTCAGTAAAGTAAGGTCTGAGGAACTTCCTCTGCCAATGCAGCTGGTTACCTTCTTGGCAACTTAAGATCTTAGAAAATTTGCCTGGGGGAACTGAGAGGTTAAGTCACTTTCCCAGGATAACACAGGCATTATGTGTCAGTTCTATAACTTGAACCCAGGTCTTCCTGGGTCAAAGGCCCATTTTCTATCTACAACATCAGGCTACCCAGCACACATCACGTATTTAATAAATTTACGGAATGATGAAAGTGAAGCAGGAAATGGGAAGTGATTTACACACAGGTAATAAATAGTAGAGCTAGGAAATGAACCCAGGTCTTCTGACTCCAAATTTAGTGCTCTTAATATTGCATTATGAGTGCTAGGTCCATGCACTTGAGGAACTTACAGTCTATTTAGGGAAACAAGAATTACAAACATAAAGGAACAATTCATAAAAAATGCAAGACAGAATTTAACTATTTAAAAATATATAATGTATGTCATAAAAGTTCAAAGGAAGGGAAGAATTTGGTTCTACCTGTACCTGAACAAGACAGATCGTTTCTGTCATTAGCTACTTGAAGGACTGTCAAATGGGGGAAAGAATTAGGTTTATTCTGCTTGACCCTAGACAGCACAATGAGAAGCAACAGACAAAAGCTACAGAAAAGCAGATTTCAGCTCAAAATAAGAAGAAACTTTCAAACAATCAGATCTAAAATGGAAAAGAATGCCTCAAGAATAAGTGATTTTCTTTTCACTGGAGGTTTTCAATCTAGGGCTAAAATGCCCACATTTAGAGAGAGAGAGAGAAATTCATTCAGGTATAGGTTAGAAGACATGTTCCTTGAAGGTCCTTACAGTTCTAAGATTCTATGAGAAGTCAGAAGCCAAAAAACAAATCAAAACACAACTATAAAGAATGAATAGACTAAAAAAGCCTAGTGTCTGGGGGCCACTAAACCACTGAATTCCTCCAAAAATGGTTAAAACAAAGTAAGATTCAGTACTTAACATGGTAAGTCCCAGTTACTCTGAAACTATCTCGTTGTTCCTCTAATGAGAAAAGATAAATGAGATATCACCCAACAACCACACGGTATTCTCTAAAGCTGAATCCAAGGTCTAGGGGATGGTCTTCTCTACATTATAGGAATCTTGGTTCTTATGATTTCCATCAAATTATAGGCTCCCAACATTATCAAGTATCCCCATCATTAACCATGTGGCTTCTTAAGGTCAGAAGGAGCCTTTCTACCAGGGGTAAAGCCCATTTAGTTGGTGGACCTGCTCTCATTTGTTTAGACTGACAAGAAAGAAGCACAATTTTGCCATCAACCACAATGAATCGTTTCTTCCCTTAAAAGCCAGAGGCTCTCACTCTTTACATAAAATATAGAAAGTAAGCCTTGGAAGTCAAAGACAGTCAGCAGTGGGGGGTGGGGAATAAGAAGGCAGCATAGCTGAGGCCATGGAGAGATAGACATTGCTGGAAAAGAACAGCTCACAGCAGGCACAAGCAAGAGAAGGGTGGCAGCTTTTGTATGATTTTTGAACAGTCTGTGCTGACAAGCTTTTTTGTTGTGGTAACATTCTTCTAAAGAGAACATTTTCTTCCTCCCTTCACTAACATCAAGATGCAGCCCAAAGTGGAAAAAAGAGGAGGAGGGGACAGTAAAAACATCTAAAAAAAGTCGCACCCCCACACAGAAACTTGTAACCACTTCCTGCCCCAGCCATTAGGTTATCTGTTCATGAAGCTCACTGCTAGCCCTGGCTCTGACACCAGCGGTCCTGGCTCAGACACCTTACTTTGCCTAGATCACTGAATCTCACTCTGTTCACCTGTCAAACGGGGACAATTAAAGTTGTACTGCTTACTTCACAGAACAAATGTGATGAAAGTGCTGCACGGTGCCTGGCACACAGGAAGTGCTATGTCAATGTCAGCTATCGTTACTATTATTGCTACAAATCATAAAGTGCTACAGGAAAGGTATGACTATTGGGCACATCCTGTATACAAAGTAGCTAGAGCTCAGAGGTCAGCTTCACAGAAGTGGTGGCTGAAGCCCTTGGAATGAGAGGAGGACTACGCAGAGAGAGAAAATGACAAAGGAACAAACCTACATTAAAAGTGTCAAAAAAAAATATGAAGAGCCTGCAAAAAAAAAGAAGAAGAAAAAGAAGAACTGAGAGGTAGAAAGAGAAGTCGGAGAGTACAATGTCTCAGAAGCTGTGGGAAGCCAAAATATACAGTAGGAGTTAATAAGCATTGTCAAATGCTACCCAGAAGTTACCAAGATAGCCCAGCTCCTAAGAAAAAGGCCACGTGGCATGCCTTGTACCACCTGAAACAAGAAGTCATTCCCTCTACAATAAGCAATTCATTGTTTGACTTAAATCTGGCTTTCAAGGTCTACTGATGCTTGAAAATGCTAAGTAAACATCACAAATGCTTTCATTATATCACTCTCCAACTCAGGAATCCTTACTGGCTTCCTAAAACCTATTACAAGTTTTCAAAATTTTCAAAACTTGAAGACCCCCTATGAGAGACCCCCTCCTCAAGGACCGGGTAGACATTCCCCAAAACCACCACCTAAAATTCCTCAATACATTCCTGTCTCTCCAACCAGACCAGCCTATACTGATGCAATTGGGTGTTTTGAAACCAAGTATAGGAATTTACATTTTTCTTACTCTATTTCACCTCATTCAATTTGGCCCATGGTTCTAACATGTAGCCTATTTAAGGTAGATCACATACAGCCTAACTGATTATTTGTTTCAGGTGTGTATGTCTCCTTCCATCAACTCCTTAATTAAGGGCAGGGACCAAGCCTTCTTGTTTGGGCTCCCCTGCCCAGCAGAGGACATGCTTGGACAGCTGCTCATGAAATTCTTGTTGCCTAAACAATTTAATCTTTGGCTGGGCTTTCTCCTACATTCCTAACTCAGGTGAAACCCCTCAGAAGTTCTTCTGAGTCTCTCTCGGGCCCAGAGCCCAATGTCCTGACTTCTGGTCACAGCTAGATTAGGCTCCTCACCTGACTATGGCTAGCTGACCTCCCACCATGTACAGATAGGACTACTATAATGTAGCCCATCATGTAGGGACAGGTCACTGGACAGTATTTTTAAGAACTGTAAGCAAAACTGGAGAGAACGCTTAAATCTGGGCTTTAAGGTGTATTTCCAGTCTTCCCCATTAGAAAGGTAGCACCTTAGATTTGCAGAGTTGTGATGAAATATGCACTTTGTAACATTTTTGGTGTAATTATAGATTGGTGAAAACATTTTTAAAGGCAATATGGCAATTGATAATGAGTCCAAAGTTGATCATACATCTTGTGACCTCAAAATTCCCTTAACAGAATTTTATTTTAAAAACATAATAAAAGGGGGAGGAGAGAAGGTCTATCTGTACCCTATAATAAAAAAATTTATGAACATATATTCCCAACAGTTGGAAAATTGCCAAATAAATTATGGTATATTAATGTAATAAAATACTATGGTGCTTGTTTTTTAAAAGACATGAAGCATACAAGTAAATATGAAAAGATCTACATGAAGTGTTACAAAGATCTACATGAAGTCAGCAGATCAGAACTATATTCACACCAACTACAACTACCTTACTAGGAGAGGTAGAAGAGGAGGAAGAAAGGCAATAAAGGAAAATAAGAAAAAGGAAGGAAGAAAGAAGCAAAGGGATACCAGAACATCACACACAACAGGAGACACAGAACAAAAGCATGTTCTTTGCTTGTTCGTTCATTCACTTAGTTCTACTTCGTGAAGCTCAAAGAGTTTTATGTAAGATTATGTCCCTTACTTTGCATATTTGATTATTTGTTTTTGTTGACTGCTATCAAGTTTATAATAAAATAAACATTTTTCTAAAGACCTCCAGTGATGGAAAATGACTATTCCCTACTAAGACAGCCACTGTCAGATAGCTCTGACAAGTCTTTCCTTACGCTGAGGCAGAATCTGCCTTCCTGAGTCATCAGAGAATAGGAGAGAAAACACTGGATTTGGAGTCAGAAGATCATGAAATTGTAAGCTGCATCAAGTCAAGAATGCCTAAATTTTATATCTTCCCCCAGCTCTGCACACAAAAGATATTTAGTAAATATCTGCTGAATAAACATATGAATAAATGAGTTGGTTTAAATTCCAGCTCTGATATATCTGTATAACCTTGGGCAAGTCACTTCCTTATGGGAAAGTGTAGTACAGTGGAAAGTGTGCTGGATTTGCAGTCAGAGGACCTAGGTTCAAATCACATCTGTCACTACCTACTTAAAGTAAGTTCTTTAACAGAGTTCTATAGGCCTCAGTTTCCTTATCTGTAAAATTAAGGGATTGGACTAAATAACATCTAAGGTCCATTCTTGATCATTCTTAATCTTCTTTGGCTATGATCCATTTCTTGCCTCCACCTTCCCAGTTCTTCCCTTTGGGGCCACACAGAACAAGTCTGTTCCACCTGCCCTCAGTACAGTCATTCAGATATTGGAAGTTACCCATCATATCCCATTCTCCAAGTCTTTCTCCAGGTCTTTCAAAGGTTCCTCATATTTATTCATGAGTTAGTCTTAGGTTCCAGTCTCCTAATTTTGATTAGGGAACGAAATGTAACAGGAACCAGTACTCTGTGTCTTATCCTCTGATTGCTCACCTATGCATGGACTCAAATCCTCATGCAAATCAGAACTTTTATGTTAATATGGGAGTAAGCACAGCAGAAACATCATTAAATAAATTACCTGCAGGAGGTTTTTTCTTCCTTTAAACTCTCATAATTCTGCCTTATAGGCTGGACCATTCATTTGGCCCTCAAATTCATATTAGATAATCCCTTAATTTTTCAAGTGTGATATTTTTTCTCTGTGACAAAACGATAAGGTTCTACCAAATCTTAGGGCTATTTAAGCCAGTCTGCTTAGAGCATGATGATAGCCTCAGGCAAATGAGCTCAATGACTAGACTCAGCAGGATGACCAGTATACAACTAATGTTCATTGTCCTTCTCAGAGAGGTCAGAGGCTCGGGGGAAAATTGATCTCTTGATCATAAGTGCCTTGGAGTAGCCTAGCAATGAATGACTAGATCATGACCAACCAAAACAGAGATGGCAATCCTGGGTTACAGAAATACCATGCTCAGGGATGGCAAACTATCAACCTATCATCAACTTCACAGGCCCACCCAGCCCTGAGATACTAATGAGAACTCACAGGTCTATATAGCATTATAATAGTCAAACAGGCTGGTGCCACCTCACAGAAGATATCCTACATCCCCTCTGCCTTCAGGGCTAGGCTTCACACACAAGGCAAAGGCAAAGGCAAAGGGGGGAAAGCTGGAAGGAAGAAGAAGAACAAGAAGACATGATGCAGGAAGTGGGGGGGGGGGGGAATTTGTCACCTCATCACTCTCCTCCACATCCACGTTGCCGTTGGCATCATCATCCATTTGCTTGTGGATGTTTCGGACGGCCTCAAAGCTGAGCTGCTCATCCTCATTGTGGCACAAGGGCTTGTCAATCCTGCAGAATTCTGTCAGAAAGAAACAGGCCACTGTCATACCCACATGAGCCAAAGGCAGGAAGCAGATTTCTCTAGACTGCTACATCATTAAGGCACTCTCCTTCACAACTCCCACAGCATTTTCTGTCACAGACTTAAATTTTAAAAGGACAAATCCAACTTATATATGAATAGGAATCCCCTTCACAAGATCCCTGACAAGCAATCATTCATTTTTTACTTGAATACTTCCAAGTGTTTACCAACTCTTTGGAACAGCTCATTCTGTCTTACCCATAAAGCACCTGACTCCAGCCAACACAATGGACAGAGTAATCAGGAAGACTCATCTTCCTCAGTTCAAATCAGGTCTCAGACACATACTAGCTGCTGGGTGACCCTGGACAAGTCACGTAATCTCATTTGCCTCTTTCCTTATACATTCATGAATTGGAGAAGGAAATGGCAAAATAAACTAGTATCGTTGCCAAGAAAACCCCCAAAGGGGTTATAAAGAGTTGGACATAACTGAAAAATAATTAAACAACAACAGTCTTACCTCATTAGCTAACCTATAAGCCCCTAAAAGGCTAAGATTATTATCTTTTTTTTTTTTTAAATCTCTCTCATAACACAGCAGAGTCCAAGGCTGGGTATAGTCTTAATCCCTAGAGCTTAATCCCTAACTCTTTATTCGGAATTGGCCAGTCTCAGGTTTCTCCCAAGTTGTGAGAAGGAAAAATATAGGAGGCAAAGGACAGGAAAATTCTCCTCAGAAGAAGTGATCTTTTGCTCTCTTCAAATCTATAAGAGTACTTTGTACCTCTCTTCTACATGCTTCTAAAATTCTAATTTATCTTATAGTTATGTGTCTGAGTCTTATCTCCAAACTAGATTATAAATTTCTTAAGAAAAAAGACTGTGTGTATGCCACTAAGGGTCCTTCTAACTCAAATTATGCGAAATAAATGTTTGTTGAATTGTTGATGATAGCCAAGAATTCATTTAAACAGGAGGAAAAAATGCCCTCCAAACTCATCTGTCTCAGAAAGTTTGCCTCTTTCACACAGCTAGATTATGATTGGACTCAAGTTCATTGATCTCCACTGCACGTAGCATTTCATAATTTTCAAAATTTTTTTTACACATTATCTCATTCTTTTAACAACCCTTTAAGCATCTACTCATTTGTATTTTGTTATCTCTGTTTTATTGAGGAGGAAACTCACACCTACAGAAGAGACTTGTCCAAGGTTACTCAATATATATTTGATACTACATTGCAGATGACCTGATTTCTGGATTTTTGTGCTTTCTGCTACACCAGGCTTTCCCTACAGACTCCCATCCTGGCTGTTAGAATGAGCTGTCCATGAGGTTCAGTATCTGGCATTGGGTCTTATATACTTTATACATGATAAATGTTTACTGACTGAAGGAAATTAGCATTAGGTGAAGCCCTAATGGTAGGCCAACTGGAAATAGTCACAGCAATGGTGAGAAGAGGGTACGAGAGCATGAAGTTCCAGAATGATATGCAATATCAAGGATGTGCTTGTACAAGATTATAACTGCTCAGAGAGCCAATCATTAAATTTTCAGTGTGAGCATTTACCCTTGAAAATTAGCAAACTAAAAATCTGGGCCTGATTTATTGTTATGCTGATTACCTAAACTTAAGAAAAGATTGGGAAAATGTTAACAATACAGATTAAATTTACAAATGCATTACAGGCACACTTTCTCCCCAAAGATCTGGTGGTTAAATATTTACCAATATGCAACTGTATTCTAAGTCTAGCTCTGCTACCAGCTTCATTCATTATGTGATCCTAAATAACTCTCTTTCCTTCATAAGGAAAAAAAAGGAAAGGGATGGAGGGAACTCCTTGAGCCAGTTTCCATTTGGCTTATTTCTACAAGCATATGTCTTGGTAAGAATTATCAGGGAAGAAGGACCTTCCTTCTGTTCCCTCTGGTCCAAGGAAGTCAGAAGAGTGAGTTTTTGTGGTGGGAGAGCTAAATGCAGACAAGGTATCTACAGGAAAAATGCCAGAGAGATAATGGGCTAGAGGTGAAAAAAAAAACATTTTCAAATACAACCAGTGTATGAATCTGTCTTCACTACACTAGTCTTTTGAGTCCTATTTGAAGGAGAGGGGGATGAATTATCAGAGAAGAGTGTGTGGGTAATGAGTGACACTAAAAAAGAAAAAAGCATCAATGAAACATTCAAAGTGTATGTAGAAGGAAGTTCAGAAGGTGTTACAAATGAGTGGGACAGTTTTTTTTTCTATTGTACTACATATACTTTTTAAAAATCAAACTGTAAGTAATGGAGGTTGATAATTTCAAATATAATCTTCATTTTCTGTCATCTGCATATTGATATATTCAGGTTTCTTAAGGGCATAATAAGAAAAATAAAGAAAATAGTCAGTTTCCTGAGTAGCACACCAAACAAGACCATTCTGCCAGAGACATGAGTTCTAGCTCTACGCCCAGCCTCCTACTTACCTCATTTATTTGCCTACTTTTCCTGTGCCCCCAGTGGTATGTGCCACTACATCACCTGGAGCAAACTAAAAGTCAGGACAGTATTGCTGGTATTCTTAGGATTCAGTTCAGCAGATATTTACCTAAGGTGCCTATGTGTAAGGCCTTATACTTGGTGCTGGAGAAATAAAGATGAAAAGCAACACAGTATGCACGCAAATTTCATCCGAAGTAGAATGTGATAGAACAACCAGTGCTAGGTTGCTAGTGCTAGGCGAACTATAATGGGTGAGTGAGGAGTAATAATTCTCCATGACGGGTAGAGGGAGGTAGGGATGAGATGAAAGAAAGCTTTATAAAGAAGTAAAAGAGTGGAAATGAGGAACATGTGCCTTTCAAGCAAAGAAAATGACCTGCTTGCTTGGATGAAGGCAGGCAATGGCAGAATAAGATTGGAAAATAGTTAATAGTCCAATTATACTGAAATGCAGTGCATGAACAACATCAGAAAATTAGGCTGGGACCAGAATTCCGAAGTTGGAAGGGCCTTTGGAGATTTCTAGTCCAGCTTGTGCCTAAGCAGGAATCAATCCCAACAAGGGATCATCTAATCCTCATTTGAAAGTTACACTGGATCCTGACTGATGCCAGGTTATGACATTTCTCTTTGAGCAGGAGAGGCACATGGTCAGACTTACAGAAGGTAGGCCCTGGGACGATTTCTTTCTCCTTCAGAAAGCTGTTCTTGACTCATCTGGTCTACAATGATTAGCCCTCTAGAGACCTCAGGTTGCTTTTACAGTCAGCCCATACCATTCATTAAACAATAAACTACTCTAAAGCAATTTCATATGTGCCTTTTAGTTCCTGTATTGGTAACTGATCTAAGTGCAAGAGCACTGTCATTTCCTCTCACCCTAGGTATGCAATTAATAAGTGCTACAGCTTGGGAACTGAAGGCCAAAACCCTAGGCAGCATTATTAATCTGATTCACTTTCTTGACACTGCTGACTTACAGGACTCAATCTGAAAGGCAAATGAACAAGCTCACTGAAAGAAAAGCTGTCAAATGATGGATTCATTCATTCATTCAAAAAGCATTTACCAAGTGCCTACTATATCAACTACTACAGATACAAAAGACAAAAATGAAAAACAAGTCCCTACCTTAAGACTTTTATGTTTTACTAAGATAACATATGTAAGGCCCTTTGCAAACTTTAAAGTTCTATATAGATACTAGCTACTATATATATAAAAAAGCAAATACTAATCTTTATAACATAAAATCAAAGTCATTTCATGACAAGTAGAACATTAGCAACTGTTGAGAACAGGAAAGGCTTTGTTTACCTCTGAGCCACACCTGGTGAAAGTGAAGGAATGAATGAGGTTAGGCACAGTTTGTGCAAAGGCACAAAGACAGGAAATTAAATGCCAAGTTTTGGAAAAAGCCAGTCTGATTAAATGGCAATTGTATGAAGGAGCAAAGTGAATTAAGCCTATAAATAAGTTGGAAGCAGCCCATGAAAGGGTTTAAATGCCAAGCTAGAGGAGTTTGTATTTTACCCTAAATGCAAGAGGGAGAAGGGGAAGATAAAAGGTATGCAGTCAAACATTAGTAACCCATCTTCTGCATCACAGTATCCTAGTTGATGAGAAAGGTAAAGATCAGTTTGAGGAGACTTAACTAGCTCCCCTTAGAAGCAGAGTGGGAGAAAGGAAATGACACTTCAGAGGTCTTTGGTTCGAGTCTTAACTTCTTCTATAAAAAGGGATTTACACTGACCTCCCCAGTTTGGTCAACTAAGATGTATGTGAAAGTGGCCTGCAACTTTTAAAATGCTGCTGTTTTAAAGTTTTGGTGATTATTAAGTCTCCAGCCGATGTCCTCCGATGTCTCCTCATCAATGTGTGGAAGTGTCAAGGCTCTACAAGACTGCAAGGAGAATTTAAGAAAGAATAGCCCAGAAAAAAACCTATATGTTTTGGTGTAAAAAATCTAATTATGGAAGGGCTCATCCCTGAAACACTGGTCACCAGTGTAAGAAAATCAGACCCTAATCTTTTGAAATAAATATTAATAATAAGACCTAGGGAACTGAGGACATGTTCTTAGCCAAGACCTCCCCCAATATCTCCTTGTCTTTGATGCTCTCAATGGCCATTGCCATCCTTTCCTTGCCTCCTCAGGACTCTTTCTCCCCCTACAGAATCATAGAATTAGAAGAGACATCGAAGAACTTCTGGTCCAACCTATACTCAAATAAGAATTCCCTCTACAGGATTCATGCCAAATGATTATTTAGCCTTTTCTTGAAACAAAAACATCCATGGAAGGGGAGCACATCAAAGTCCATTCCTTTGCTTATACAGTTCTACTTAATAGGAAGCCTATGAGCCATGGTGAATCAAATTTATCCAATCAAACTTACCATTCACTCCAGGCTAGTGAGCAAATAATGGCTTTTTGCAAGGGTGAAACAAGTAAAATTTACCCCAAATCAAACACCCCCAAAAAGTTGGGTAATCCTTTAGAGGGTCTACTACTAACTCCCAGGAGCCTCCCACATACATATACTACTTCCATTTGTACAAGGGAATGCCAGAACCAGCAGACTGGAAAGCAGCTTTGTTGGTATTCTCTGCACTTCTGTGTTAAAATACCAAAGTTTGTCATTAAACCATCGTCAGAATTATCATCAAATCCCTCAGCCCATTGAGTACTAAAAGCCTATCTTTTCCTAAGACTTTTGGTTTCTTGCTGGAATTAAACAGAAATTCTTACCCAGGAAAGTTCTTAGGCAGTATAGTACACAGGCTTTGGAGTCAAACACCTGGGTTCAAAACCCAGCTCTTGCTATTTCCTAGCGATGGGATACTGGACAACTTTCTTCACATCTCTGAGCCTCAACTTTCTCCTTTTTAAAATGAATTAGACCAGACGATCTCTAAGGTCACCTCCAATTCTCAAACCTGACTCTAGCATTTGAAAACTCTGATGCTTTGCACCAGGAGGTAGGCAAGAGAACACAGTGACTGATGGCAGGCAGAGTAGTGACCCCTGGCAGGCACCTGGGGTGTCCAAATCCAATGAGAAGCACCTGAGTCAGACCTGGGGGATGGTGAGCCACAGTGCTCAGGGCTCAGAGCAGTGAGCAAAAAGAGGGTGGGAGGAAGGGAGAGAAGCAATTAACAAAGGCCTTAAAACCTATTATTAGTAAATTAGTTTAAATCATAATGATACACTGCACTGGGAGTCTGGAGACCAAAGTCCTAGACCTAACTCTCACACTAACTCACAGTATGACCTTGACAGTAACAACTATTAACTACCATTTATGTACTACTCTGTGGCTTACAAAACTAGGCTCTGTCCTAGACCTCTTCTCTTCTCCCTCTTTACTATATCATTTGGTGATCTCATTAGCTCTCAGGGGATTCAATTATCAGCTCCATGAAGATGATCTGAGATCTATTTGTCTAGCCCTTACCTCTCTCCTGACCTTCCATCTCACATCTCTGCCTTTTCAACAACCCAAATTGCATGTTTCATAGACATCCTAAACTCAGCATGCCCCAAACTGAACTCATTATTTTCCTCCTTTCCCCAACCAAATCCTCCCCCTCTTCCTAATTTCCTAACACTTTCTCATTGCACCCCCTCCATATCTAATCAGTTGCCAAGTCCTGTCATTTCTGCCTTCTTAACATCTGTCATACACCCCACCCCATTCTCTGTTCTGCCATTGCCTCAACTCTGTTTCAGGCCCTCACTGACTCCTCAGGACTATTGCAATGGCCTGCTGGTGGACCTATCTGCCTGCCTCAAGGCTCTTCCCACTCCAGTCCCTTCTCTATCCAGCAGTCAAATGGATCTTTCTAAAGTACAAATCTAACCATGTCACCCCCACCCCCATTCAATCAATTTCAGTGACTCCTGGTTGCTTTCAGGATCAAATATAAAATTCTCTGATACTTAAAGATATTTAACTTGACCCTTTCTACTTGTCCAGTCTTCTTACACTTACAGCTCCCCTCACCCCTACAAACTATATGATCCAAGGTCACTGCCCTCTTTGCTGTTTGTCAAATAAGGTGTTCCATTTCCTGATTTCAGGCATTTTCACTGACTGTGAAAATACGAATCCTCTCTAGAAGATCCCTGACAACTGATCATTTAGCTTCTTCTTGAAATCAAAGTCTCCATGAAGGGGGAACCTATCAAAGTCCATTCCATGGTTAGAATTAGCCTAATTCTAACTAACATAGTGATTGACAAAGCCCTTTTCACATATTATCTTATTTGAATCTGATAACAACCCTGATGTAAGAAATACAGATATTTTATTATTCCCATTTTAGAGATGAGGAAGCAGAAACTCTAAGAAGTGAAGTGATTTGCCCAGAGTCATACAGCTGGCAAGTGGGAGCACCAGGATCCAAACCCAGGTCTTTTGATTCCACGTCTAGTGCTCTATCCCCACTCTATGCTTCAGTCTCCTACTATAAACTATAGAAGTAGACTATATGATCTCTAAGGTCTTTATACATACACACATACAATATAGATAGAGCATACATATACAATTTCTCTATAAATATATACTCATGTATATGTTTACCTATGTATGTATACACACACAGAGGAAGTCAGGAAGAACTGAGTTTGAATCCATTTTCAGACACTTACCAACTATATGACCCCAGGACAGTCATTTGACTCTTAGTGTCAATTTCCTCACCTGTAAAATGAGGATAATAAGAGCAGTACTTCACAGGATTGTTGTGAAGATCACACGAGATAATGTATAAGATGCTCTGCAAACTCTAAAGTGCTACGTAAATGTGAGCAATTATTATTATACATTTTAAGGTCCTTTCCATTCTGTATTCATAACATGAGTTTTGCAGGTCATCTCAA
>CM053771.1:76733409-76751228 GCA_028658325.1 Potorous gilbertii | reverse complement strand
GGAAATTTGGGGAGGAGGGAGGGAGGGGGGGAGGAGGGAGGGAGGGAGGGAGGAAGGAAGGAAGGAAGGAAGGAAGGAAGGAAGGAAGGAAGGAAGGAAGGAAGGAAGGAAGAAAGGAGCATTTGTTGAGTACTCATTATTGCCAGGCACTGTGCTAAGCACTTCACAAATATCTCATATGAATTGCTTCTCTAGAAGGATTTATAGAATTATGAAAAAAATCAGGAAAATTTTTGATTAGTTTTGGGTTTTTTTTAATTACTCTATCAAATCAAACACTGCCAGCCCATCCATAATATGCAAAACTTCTGTGTACATGTAGGTGTAGATGCACATCTATATCTAGCATCTATAATATGGAAGACTTATGTACTAAGTCATGTGGGTCGGGGGGGGTGATACAGAAAACAAAATTTCTTGCTCTTTAAATATACTACCTAAAGTTCAAAATGAAAAGATAATTAGCAGTACAAAACAGCAAGTCAAATGTTAAATGCCAAAGAGATGTGTAAACCATGCAGTCTATGAAAGGTCGGAGAAGAAGTCAGGATCTGACCATGTCACCCACTCCCTAATCAATAATTCTAGTGGCTTCCTATCACTTCCAGATCAAATATAAAATCCTGTTTGGCCTTCAAAGCTTTTCACAACCTAGTCCCCATGTCTACTTTTCTAGTCTTCTTTCCCCTTTCTCCCCACACCATACCTCCAATCTGCAATCTAGCTTCCTTCCTCTTCAAACAAGAGGCTCCTCCTACAAACTTTAGGCATTTTCACTGGCTGTCCACTGGGCCTGGAATTGTCTCCCAATCAATCTCCACCTCCTGGCTTCTTTCAATTCAAACAATTCACCTTCTAGAAGGAACCTTTCCCAACCCCCTTTAATTCCAGTGCTTTCCCTCTGTCAATTACTTTCTATTGATTTTGTACATAGCTTACATATACATAGTTGTTTACATGCTGTCTCCTTCATTAAACTGTGAGCTCCTTGAAAGCAGACTGTCTTTTGCCTTTCTTTGAATTCCCAGATGTTAGTATAGTATGTGACACACAATAGGCACTTAATAAACTGCCTAACTGATGACACAGGCCACAATCGTTAGGAAAATTCCTAGAAAACACAGGACCTGAGCTGAGTAGGGAAAGCAACTCAGAAAGGTGGCAAAGAGGGGAAAGCATTTAAGTAAGGAGAAATATTGACTCCTCCAGATTGTTAGTGTGAAGATTTCCAAAGGATGCTACAGCACGACACCTAAGGAACTGAGAGTCTTCCTCATCAACCCTGTCCTCCTGTACAACAGTAAAAAGGCCAACAGACTGGGAATTAGGTGCAACTTGGGTTGGAATCCCAGCTTCCACACACTTACTGGCCGTGTGACCCGAGGCGAGTCACAATCTTCATGAAAATAGAAGAGTGCTGGTCTGGGAATATTCTTGCTAACAGGATACTTCTCACAAGTGTGCCCCTTGGGCTTACACTATCTAAAATAGGGTTGTCAGGAGGAAAAATACCTTGTAAACCCTAAAGTGTTACAGAAATGAGTTATTATTTTTTAGTCAGGTATTCAATATCTGTAAAGTGATTGAATGTCTACATAAATTAGACATACATTTCCTGAAAGTTGCCCTTTTCTACTGGCACAGTTAAGGTGTTAATTTAGTGCACTTCCTGAATCCTGTGGTAGGGAGCAACTGGCTGGCCCTGGAATTGGGAAAGTTCAGAGCTTGGGGTCTGAATCAAACATCCGTGCTGCCAGCATGCTTCTGGCACAGGACTCAAAGACCAGCAAGGGGCACAGTCTTGAGAAGGAGCCTGTTAGCAAGAATGTTCTCAGAACAGCATGTCCCCATTTTGCCACAGGGCCTTCATACCTACAGCTCAGCTTAGCTCTCTGCAGGGAAACAGGAATTTAGGGAAACTCGAAATGTCTTCTGACCAAGTGGAATCATGGCAAATAACCTCTTCTGGCATGTGGGCTCTGAGACATCACTTTCAACTAGCCTGATCATTCAGTCAATTCATTCTACCAATGTTTAATAAGCAGAATACACCTGCAAATTCCTGTGCTTGGTATTAGGGATACAAAAGCAGCATGCACACAAACAATTATGATAGAAGATAGTGATAAGTGCAAAGGGGCAGTCTACAAAAACTGCTCTGAAAAATGAGAGAAAGGAGGGACCAACCACTTTTACTGGGGTCAAAAGGAGAAAGAGAAAGGAAAATAAATCAGGAGTCCTATTTCTTTATGACATCTAAGCTAAAGTTAGAAGAACTTCAAAACTCTGAAAAGGGGGAAACTATTCTTGGAATGAGGCAAGGAACCATGATCACAGATGGAAGGACAAGAATAGGTGGATGGCCTTAGCGAACGTGGGAGCTCAACAGGAATTGCATATTGCTCATGTTTTTGGACTTTTCCAATGCATTGATAGGTTGTGCTGGTATTTTCATCTTCATTTTCTTTTTTCTTTTTTTTTTTTTTAAAATACCATTTCTTATATAGGGTAGCTCTCTTGGAGTAAAAGAGAAAGAGATATTGAAGAAAACTATGATGATATAAAAATCATCAATAAAAACTTTTTTTTAAAGAACAAGGAATAGAAAATAGTTTAGTTTGGTTGGAACACAGATATGCAAATGAATGTGATGGCAGATAAGGTCAGAAGGTTAGGTTGGAACCAGACTGTAGATAGTCTTGACCATCAGAATCACAGAGTATATTCTTTAGTCCATAAGTAACTGAAAACCAATGAAGGTTTTGAGGAGAGAACACAGAATCAAATAATGTTAGAATTGGAAGAATCCTGTAGTCCAATCTATACCTGAACAGAATTCACTTCTATGATACCTCTGATACATTCAAGCCTCTGCTTCAACACCTACAGTGAGAGGAAGTCCACTTTTTGAGGCAGTCCATTATCCAACTCACATTGTGAGGAAATTTTTCTTTACATCCACAAGAGCTCTGCCCCTTTGAAACTTCCACTCAGTGTTCCTAGTTCTTCCTTGTGAGGTTTGTTCTGCCAAACAGGACAAGTACAATCCCTCTTTCGCATGAAGTCATTATAAGGCTACTTCCTGTTCCCAAAGGGCTTATAAAAACTGCAACATATGGTATAATGTGACAAATATTAATTTGTTGCTTAATTGAAGGGTTATTATTAGGTACATGCAGAATGTCAAGGGTATACAGAGGAAGAAGAAAAACAGGTGACACTTGGGCTGGGCCTTAGAGTGGGGACAAGATTCTTTTCACACAGTAGATGTTGGGGAGGGAGAGAAGAGAAGCAAGGTGATCTTTGCAAGGGAAAGTTAATAGTGTGAGCAAAGCAGAAACCACCATGACATGTATGGAGGCCATTGAGTAGAACAACCAGACAACGGGAGGTCAGGTCATAAATACAAGGCCAGGTCATAAAAGACTTCAAATTCTCAGGCATCAGAAGAATTTCCTAGACCAGTTTCTAGAAGCCAATGTGGTACAATGGAAGGAACACTGGCTTTGGAGTCAAATAACCTGGGTTCAAATCTTAGGTCTGTTACTTATTATCTTTGTGACCTTGAGCAAGTTACAAAGGAAAGGGTTAAACTAAATGGTCCCAAGAGTCCTTTCCAGTGCTACTGGAGCAGGATAACAGGGGTAGAAATCCAAAAGGAAGGGAAACCAAACCTGGACCATAATGCCTCCCTCTTCAGTCCACAATACATACTCATATGTTAACAACATGAATTAATAATCCTTTAAGGTTTACAATGTGCTTTCTCCACAACAATTCTATGAGGCAGGCACTACACCTCATCCCCATTTTACAAATTAGGAAACTGAAACAAGAGTTGTCCAACACCATCACAAAGCTAATAAATTTCAGAGCTAAGCTACAAATCCAGGGCTTCTGATTCTAAATCCAGCACTCCCTTCCACTACCCTGGAGTGCCTCTGACAAACACTCCTCCCCAGGATCATCTTCTTCCCAGGCTCTGGGCTTGAACAACATAACTGACTGAAATCTCATCAGTTCCAGGGAAAACAGGAAGAAATCTCTGGGAACAGATATAGAAAGAAAGAGAGAATGAGCTCATAAAAGCTGAGGAAATCTGACCACCTGCCATGAAATTCCTCCCCACCTATGTGTAGTCTAAGCTGGAAACTGATCTCACTTTGCCAATCAACAAGCATTTATGAGTGCCTAATCCATGGCAGGCACTGTGCAAGGTGCTGGGAATAAAAATCAAACAGTTCATACCCTCAAAGACCTTACGTTCTATGGGAAGCTACAATATATTTAGAGAATTTAAGTAAATATAGTTCACACAAAAAGCATGCTGATATGGAGAGAAGAGAGAGAGAGCCAATAATAACCAGGAGGATCAGGAATGCCCCCCCCTTGAAGGTTGTAGCGCTTGAGCTGGGCTCTTAGAAGAGGCTAGAATGCATCAGTGATCATTAAATGCCTACTACATGCCAAGTGCTGTGGATACAAGCAAAAAAGAAACAATCCCTCCTCACCAGAGGCTTACATTTTTATAAAGAGGAAAGTTCCAAGAAGTTGAGGTAAGGAGGGAGAGCATCCCAGACACTGAGATGAGCCTGTCCAAAGGCATGGAGACAGGAGGTGAATGCCAAGAAATGGGGAACAACATGTATGCTGCTTTGGCTAACCACCACTCTCTTCTCCATTGGGTGGCATTCTCATCTATCTCACACAGAGCCAGCTGTAACCGATGGAAACCACATCACCACCAACATATCCCCAGTGCTTTTCTGCTTCTGGGACTCAAGTCACCTGCTCTTGCCTGTCACTGAAGAAGAGTAATTGGAAAGAGGTGGTTCTAAAACATGGGGGACATGGAGAGAAACTGTTTGGAGAAAAACTGACTCAAGACTTTAGAGATGTTCAATCAAAGAAACATTTATAAATGCCTACTATGTGTAATATAACACTGAAAAATAAATTCAAGGGACCACTTTTATTTAAAAGGCTCAGGGAAGGCATTGTGGAGATAGTGGCACTTAAAGTGGGCCTTAAAGGAAGAGCAGTGTCAAAAGTCAGAGAAGGCAGAAGAGAGTTCTAGGTACAGACCTTTATTCATGTAATCACAGAGAGAACAGGAGGAAATCAGGGAACAAAATATAAAATAAGGTCTAAGAAACATCCTGGAGCCGGATTATTGAGAGCCTTGAATGCCAGACTAAAAAGTATATTTTTTTTCCTACATGGTAGAGGGGAAAAGAAGACTGGGTTTGGACCTGGCTTTGCAAGTTGGCTCCATTTAGTACCTGTATGATCTTGAGCCAGTCACAAACTCTCTGGGCCTTTAAAAAAGAAGTAAGAAGGTTGGTCTAGATGACCTCTAAGATACATACTAACTCTAAATCTACAATCCCTTGATACTTTAGGGAAAAGAGACATACTGAAAGTTGAAACAAGGAGAGGTGAGGGTTTTACATGGCTGCACTTATTTTTACCAAAGATATAGGGAAAACATCCTCATTACTAGTTACCCAGGTACTAAGAAGCTACAAACAATCTATAAGGAGAGGTAACATGGTTTAAGGAGAAAAGCATCGATCCTGGAGCCAGATTAACATTCCTAAAACACTCCTTTCACCAGTGTCACTCTCTACGTCAAAATCCTTCAATGAGTTCCCTAATCCTTATAGGATAAAGTTCAAACTCCTTACTCAGACATTCAAAGTCCTTGATAATCTGATTCCTACCTTCCTTTCCAATTTTAGCATTCCTGGCCAAACAATTAATTTACTATCTCTAGAACAATGGACTCTAAGAATTACAAGGAACTTCAGAGGGCAGGAACCATCTTAGAGGCTTCTGTTAAAGCTTTCCACTGCCGAGGAAACTGGTGCTTCCTAAAGCAGTCAATTTCACATTTTGACAGTTAAGATTGTGACTTTCCGATGTCCTATCATGGCCAATACCCAAATTTCTTCCTACTGAATCCTATCAATCTGTTAAGGCCCAGGATACATGGAACACAGAAACTCCAAGAGCCTTCCCCTGTAATTCTAACCAGTCATTTTTTTTTCCTTTTTGTGGTCAATAATACTTCTTATGGTCTGTACATTCTTATGATCATAAAATATTAGAATTAAAGGGAACCTTACAGATCACTGAGAACAGTGTTTCCCGTAACTATGTTCCAGTTACTATAGAACTATGGAAACTTATACTAGGATTATCATGAAACCCTTGTATAAATAAGGGTTATATAAAAAAGCTGCTGTCAATATTCTTTAACCCTAAAACATTTGTCACAGAAACTAAATCTGAAAGGTGACCACTAATCCAAATCCTTCATTTTATAAATGAGGAGACTGAAGACCCCAAAAAGTGAATAACTTTTCCAAGCTCACACAGCTAATAACAGCAGAGACCATATTTAACCCTCTGATCCCCGATCAAGTATTCTTCCCATTGTATATTCTATCGGAAACACTAATGGTGTTTGACAATTTTTAAGTAGTTGAATGACCTCATTTTTTTGTATTTGCCCCCAAATTACCCTGACCCCTCCTTTATCCTTTATCCTGGGGAATTTCAGCCCTTTATCCCCATGCCAGAGGAGCATTTTATGGGTTCTCTCCAGTTTTAACCCTCAAAGCATTCCATAGCCAAATGAGTTCAGGAAATGTTGCTCTAATCCAAACCCCTATTTTCTACGGATGAGGAAGCTAAGATGCAGAGGGTTAGAAGCTTTGTCCAAGGTCAGGCAATAAGTCATAGAGATGATAACCAAGCCTAAGCTTTGTGATTAACTACATATTGTTTTATAAGGTTTGCCAACTATTTCCTACCAGATCTGTCATTTGCCCAAAGTCACATAGCTAGTGAATTATCACCTCTCTGAACTTCTCTGTAGAACATTGATAGTAATACCTCACAGGTGGATTATGAGACAAGTATCTGTTCAAAAAACATGAGGCCTGGGGTCAAGAAGACATAGTTCAAATCTAGTCTCAGACACTAACTAGTTGCGTGACCCAATGAGCTGAAGAAAGAAATGGCAAACTACTCCAGTAAGCACCAAATGGGATCACCAAGAGTCGGATATGACTGAACCAATTCAACAACAATGAAATCACTACAAAAATTTCATGGGACAAATATTGTCTGCTAATTAACAGTTCCTTAAAAACAAGAGCTGAAACCTCTGCTTCTCTTCTTTTCCTTATGATTAGTTCCTAACATGATCCCCTAACCAGTAAGTCCTGATTGAATGTTCCCATCTGGCATAGGCCCCAGAATTGGGGACTTCTTTGTTTCAGTACAGACATCTATATTACAGAGTATGTCTTGCAATGATGGCTTCTGCCATCTGAATGCATCTACATCAATAATGCTGAAATTCCTCAAACTAACCCACCCATCCTTCCTTCCTCTCAAAGATTAAATCACCTCAGACTGACTGAAATTCTATCCCTGCTCTGGAATGTCAAGGTAACCCAGTCACCTTGGGGACCATCACCAGTCATCTTGACCTATGTCTTGCCACTGGAGTCTGATGACTGTAGAGGAGAGGGTGAGACTGATGACTTTACACAGCCCTGCCTCACTTAAATCCAATTCACTTGCAAGTCAAGACAACACCTCCCGATGTCATTGATCCTCTTCGAGAATGAAGGACCAACAACAACCCTGCCCTCCTAGAGTTTGAGACAAAATGAAGATTACCAGAAAATACAACTAGTGTAAGTCAGACTTTACTGCAGAAAAATCTACACAAGGCTAGAGGGATAAAACCAGTGAGGTCTGAATTTACTGCCCTAAGCCTGGTAAGGAGAGGAGACTCCTGTAGAAAAGGCTCTAGCAAACTGCCTAGCCCCCACATACCTACTCCAACAAAATCCTGATGTTCCCAAAAGACAGAACAATGATCAAGAAGGTCAATAAGAAACTACCGTAAATTACTTCTGTTCCAGAACTGCAGACGAAATCATTCAGAAACCCAAGGGCATTAGGAAAAGGGGCAACAGCAAAGCTATCACTAATACTAGCAAATAAACCTAGAACTTTCAACCACAACCACAGAGGAGCCAGAAACATGAGTCACATGCAGAGCTGTCTGGAGGCAGCAAGAGAAGAAGAGCCCTAAGAAAGACCACGGGGGCTTGTAAAGTCACATCAGGGACCTTGGGAAGGAACTGTGAGTAGTGCAGGGAGAGACTAGAGCTTCAGGACAGCACTCAGACAAGAACAACTCAGGTGCCCAGGGCTTCAAGTCCCTAGCATTCTGTCTAAAGACTGAAAAAAGACTCTTGAAAATACAGTGCCTTGAACCTCTAAGATCCAAAGGGCCAGGCTCTAAGTCATGGAAGTGGAAGTCATTTTAGGAATCAAGGGCTCCCGGGGCAAGACCCAGCAGGGCAAATCACACTACCCAAAAGCAGAGGGCAGAGCCTGGCTCTAGGAACAAAATCCTAATTCAGGAACTAAAGGAGAGATGAGTAAATCAAATTAAACACCAGCTACTATCTATGAATCAATAAACAAACATTTGTTAAACACCTACTATGTTCCAGGCACTGTGCTAAGTGCTAAGGAATACAAAAAAAGGCAAAGACAGTCCCTGCCCTCAAGAAGATTACAAACTAATGGAGGAGGCAACAAGTAAACAAATACATACAAAGCAAACTATATACAAGAGAAGAAGAAATAATTTAGCAGGAAAAAGGCACTAGTATGAAGAAGGGTTAATTAAATAAGAACTTAAGTAAGAACTAAGAAGGGTTGGGAAACACTTCCTGTGTAAGATGGTATCCTAGTTGGAACTTAAAGAAAACAAGGGAAGTCCATGGGTTGAGGAGGAAAAAGCATTCTGGGCATGGGGGACAGCCAGAGAAAGTCTGGCATTTAAAAATTTCAAGATACTATATTTCAAAAAAATCATAGATGAAAACTGGCCCAGACCTATCTGGAAGGAAGCGAAGGAAACAAGCACTCATTAAGTGTCTATCATATGTCAGGCACCACGCTAACACATTTACAAATATCTCATTTGATTCTCCCAACCCTGTGTTGTTATTATCCCTGTCTTACAGTTGAGAAAGCTGGGATACAGGTAAAGTGACTTGCCCAGGGTCACAGAGTTATTAGCTAGTGTCTGAGGCCTGATTAGACCTCAGGTCCATTGCTTCATTCACCACACCACTTAGTTGTTTATATTAGAACTACCATTAGGGGAAACTAAAGATAGCATTGATCCAACCTAACCTCTTTGGGGGGGGGGGGGGGGGAAGAACTTCAAAAGTAAAAGTCTCAGGAATGTCCTAGCCAAAATCTAAAGCATATGTCAAAAAAAAAAAAAACCCACAAGCATCCAAGAAGAAGTTCAAGTAATAAGGATGCACAGTTAGACTCACTCAAAACCTGAAAGTATACACTAAAAATGAGAGCTCTTAGAATACACTATTCCAAAAAAGATAGACTTCCAAACAAGAATAAGTTACTCTGAAAAGCTAAGGATCATCCTCCAAGACTGATATAGGAAGGTTAAACACACACACACACACACGTTTGGTGCAGAAATATATCAAACTCAGAGACATAACTGAGAATGGGTAATAAGTGTGATGTGGTATAATATGAGGAAGGAATAGATACAAGCGAAACTAACTTACTGATCCCCAAGTGGCAATTATAAAAAGAAAAACAAAAAAGCAACCAGATTCTGAAGGGGTGTCCTCCTTAGGTAATTGGGAATGGCTGGATTGTGGTATGTAAGTGTGACAGAACAGTGCTGCATTTCCAACAATAACAAAAGCAACAATTTCAGGGAACGCTGAGTGAAGTGAACAAAATCACCACAATTCATTTATATAAAGGCCACTGTATCATTTCAAAAAACACCCTGAAGACTTAAGAACAAAGACCAACCGTGTCTTCATGCAATAGCAATGACAAAACAAAGAGATGCACTATAACATGTGTCAAATGCACAGAAGACAGAAGGAAATTCAGAAGGAAGCAAAGATAAGTGGGACAGTTTTGAAAGGGACATACAGTATTTATGCTTTTTTTAAAGTAAACAGTTAAATGGGAATTCATGACTACAGAGCAACCTCTTTTTGTGTTCTGTTATGTATACAGAACTGCTCCCTTTATTTGGTGTTTAAGTATAAAAGATTTAGGATTTTAAGTACAGCAAGATTTCCTTAAATTCTTTGCATTAAAATCTCACATCTAAGTGGCACGGTGGATATAGAGTGCCAGGCCTGGAGTCAGGAAGAGCTGAACTCAAATCTGGCCTCAAATATTACTAGCTGGCTGAACATGAGCAAGTCACTTAATCCTATTTGCCATGGGTTTCCTCATCTGCAAAATGAGCTGGTAGAGGACATGGCAAACCAGTATCTTTCCCATGAAAACCCAAATATGGTCACAAAGAGTCAGACCCAATTGAAAAGACTGAACAATAATGACAACTACAACTCAGAAAAGGGGATAGCAGACTCTGGGGCTCCTATAATAACTCTTAGATTAACTTGAAGGTCTCCCACCAGAGTAACCCTGTGAAATAAGTAGTGCAAGTATAATTATGCCCATTTTAAGGAGAGTTAAATTAGGCCAAATAAATGAAGTAATCTGCTCAGGGTCAAACTGCTAGTAATATAAAGCTACACCACCTGACTCAGCCCAGCCTTCTTTCCACTACACGACACCACTTCAATCAGTGCAGGAGAAACACAACCAGTAAACAAACAAGTTTTTGTTGAAACTATGGTGTAAACTGGGAAACAAGGCCAATTCTGATTTCCAAGGATGCTAATGGAGACTTGAGATGTAGAGAAAGACTAACAGGCCCAGACACTGACCAAAACAAATGTAGACATGAATATTACTACTGTTTGACTGTAGAGTCAGGATACTTGTGTTCAAATCCTAGTAAACTCTGTGACTTTAAGCAAATCAATTTAACTGTCAGCTTTAAACTGTTCTGTGAAAAAAAGGATCAAAAATCAATCATAAACATTTATTAAGCACTTCCAGGCACTTTGTTAGGCGCTAGGGTTATGCAGACAAAACTCAAGCCCTCAAGAAGCATACATTCTATCAGGGAAACAAGTATACAAAAAATAGCACAGGATAATAGCAGTTGCACCAGCTCCTTCACAGGACTGTTGTAAACAAATTGCTTTGAGAACCTTAAAATACCACTACATTATTTCTAGTCTTCAGGTGCAAAGTAGAATCAGACACTCCGATAGTTAAACACACTTTCAAAAATCTGGCCTAAATGTGAAATAATATCCTAAAATCTCAGAACTGAAAGCAACAGACCTCAGAGGACAACTAGTTCAAGTCATACCTTAATAGACAATCTTTCCACAATTCTTCGATAAATGGTCATCTAGTCTTTTCTTAAAGACTTCCCAATACTAGGGAATAGCCAAAATCTGCTCCAGATTTTCTACAATTTACGATTTCCTAATTCTGCCCTCTGAGGGGCAAGCAGAGTCAATCTGCTCAAATGAAATGAAGCATTTGTGTTTCTCTCCTCATCAACTCTGCCTCATCCTACCACTAAACTCAGGGCTAGGCACAGTGCTTAATTAACAGAAATCTTACCTTTGTTAACAAAGAAAGAGGAAGATCTGTTTCTTGGCAGAGAAGGCAGGATTGTGACTTGAGAATCCAAAAATAAGGATAAACCTACCTAGTCCTACCTGTACCTAGGCCGCAAGGAAGACACTAAGATTCCTTCCTTCAAGATTCCCTGAGTCCCTCTCAATATAGAGGAAGCAGGCCCTGGAAGGTGAAAGTAAAGGGAAATGCAATCAGGGAATGTTGGAGCAAGGACTGAAATCAGAGAGCAATGAGTTCAGATTAGAGTTAAAAATATTAACTCTAAGTTAACTCAAAGTTAAAAATGACCTTGGGAAGTCATCTATTTCAACTATACCTAAGCAGAAATTCCCTCTACAACATAACAAGTGATCATCAAACCTATTACTTGAAGAACTCCAATAATGAGGAACTTCCCACTTCCTGAGATAGCCTATTCCACTTCAGAACAACTCTAATAGTTAAAAAGCTTTTTCGTGACATAATGTGAAATCCCCTTGCCTTCCCCCCCACTCTCCAAAATTGCTAGGGTTTCATTGTTTTATCCTAATTCTGTCCCCTCTAGAGGCAAGCAGAAAAAGTCAGTTTAAGTCTTATCCTTTATTCTTCCCCATGACAGTCTAGTCCCTCAGAAAAGAGCTGAAAACAGCTTTCATTTCCCCTAAGTCTTTTCTCCTCCACACTGCACTTTACAAATGAGAGAACTGAGACCCAGAAAAGAGACAGGACTTGCCTGACAATACAGGGCTAATACTAATAGTAAGTTCCACAGTCAGGACTAGAACCTAATTTTTTGGACTTGCATATCAATGCTCTTTCTCTTACCATACATACACTGTCAAAGACAGCATGATACAGAGAAAATATGCACCTAATTAGTAAATACTACCCCTGCTGCTGCAACCTTTCCCAAGGTTCCAAGGCTGCAAATGCCAGAAGACAGCGAAGAGGTAGATGAAACAATGACTCTCCACCCACAGCTGTGAGCTGTTACTAACATGCCGGGAAGGGGAAGCCAGGCTGGGAAGGTCAGATCCCAGTGATGTTATATGAGCTGACTACACTGGGAAGGATAGGCTAGATAGTAATAAAAAGGCATTGATAGCTAAAAATGATACCAACCAAACTGAGCCAATCCTGTGGTTTTCAGCTACACTCCCAAGGAGGAGCACATTTTGGCAAGGACACTGACCACCTAATTATCTACTCTGGTCAGGTCTCATGTAAATAAAGCATGATGTCTTGTACTGCATATCATGTTTTAGGAAGAAACATATAAGGAAAACGGCAACCAGGGGACTGGTTAATACAGTATATACCATACAAAAATCAGCTGAAGAAAATGGGGATTTTTAGCCTATAAACTTATATGACTTGGCTTGACAGATGATAGGCTATAGGTGTAGAATGAGATATATTTTTTCATAGACACCCACACAGAATACAAAATTTACAGGAAGATAACTATCTTCAAGGATATGAACAGTGGTCATCTAGAACAAGGAGAGATCTACAGTTAAAACGGATTATCTAATTTAATAACATCATTTTGCAGGTAAGGAAACTGAAGCCCAGAATGAAAAAAAATTACTTGCCCAAGGGCACAGATCTACCAAGTGGCAAAGCCAAGATCAAAACTCAGACCTTCTAACTCCAGATCTAGTGTCTCTGGTACCATATTGTCTAGCTAGAATCATTCTGCTTGACCTGAGAGGGCAGAACTAGAAACAATAAGCAGAAATTGCAAGAAGATAGATTTCTATTCAAGTTAAGCAAGAGCTTCATAACTGGGGCTGCACCAAAGGGGAATGGGCTACTACAGAAGGTAATGAGCACTCCTTCAATGCGGAGGGGTGGTCTTCAAGCAAGAGCTGGAGGTTGAAGAAAGAATTTTGGGAATTTAACAGCATGCCCTTCAAGCTCCCTTGCACCCTGGGGATTGTGTAATTTTGTGAACCACGGGACAAATAAGAGGTTAAAAGCACAGAACAAAATACTGAAGACCTGCTTCTCTCCCTCCTATCCCAACCATAAAAACATGAATGCAACCGGCCCCACCCAGCAACATCTAATAGGCATGCTGCGGGAACAAAGATTCCCAGCAGGCATAGCAATACTGATATAGGTATGGACAGGCTACAATGTCTTGTATCCCAAGCTGGTTGACACTGGTAAATGTTTTCCCCAAAGGTAAGTAATTTATTCTAAGAAGCAATAGACATAAAGAATTTTAGAATCTCAGAGCTGGACAATACCTCAGCAATCAGGTCAATTCAACCTCTGCCCAAAAACATTAATTCCTTCGACAGCCATCCTAATATGTGGCCATTCTGTCTCTATTTAAACACTTTAAGTGACAGGGCACTTACTTCCCCTCAGACAACCCTGATCCAGCATGGAACAGCTCTGGTTCACAGGACAACAGAATTAAAGGTAGAAAAGGCCTTGTATAAGTTATCTAAAATGTCTTGCTCTGACATTTTACAGATGAGAAAACTAAGACTCAGGAAAGTTAAATAACTTATGCACAGTCACATGAGTAATAAACACCAAATCGAGGATTTGAACCCAGGCCCTCTTACTCCAAACCCAGCATTCATTTGCCTCCTTGGGATGTTTCACAGTTTTGTACTCTAGGACCAAATAGGGAATTTACTTCATAGAAATCTGTTATGTAAACAAATTTTTGAGCCATATTAAATGAGGAAAATCTTTTTAAGGTATATAAACACAATCATTTTCCAGGACTTGGCTGTAACAGGTATTTTTTCCAAAAATAGGAAGACTCTGATGAGCAAAGATGAGTATGTCTATATTTCATCTATCAGTGAAAAGAAATAATAATCCTTTCCATTTACCGTCAAGGAATGCTTCATTCTCTCATATGGTTCTCATAATAATTTTGGCCAGTAGGTAGGGCAAAAATTACTATCCTCATTTGATAGATCAAGATAGTGATAAGCATGGAGGAGAAGTGATAAGCACCCAAAGTCATGCTCCTGCCTAAGGAAGAGTGTTCTTCCTTGCTTCCCCCAACACTTCTACAGCTAGGTCCAAAAGATAACAGTCAGAAAAGTTAAACCCAGAGCAGCTGAGAGGACCAGACTCTCTCTGGCTGTACCAGTAGCCTGCCTGCATATACCCCAATTCCCTTAGCTGTGATCTCTGTAATTAAGATATTCCATCAATCATTAAAATGGCCACCAAACCCTCGCTGCCATGAGATAACACATTGTCCTCACAGAAACATTCCTCACAAACAACTCAGCCATAGCACACATATCTTCACATCAGCGTCATCAAGCAGGGAGATTTCTGAAAAAGGAAAGGCAGAGGAATGCAATGTCTAAACTCCAAGGCTGCTTCAAACTCTTCAGGACACAATGGAAAGGAAATCAAATTCAAGGCCTTGCTTAGGGAGGGGGGGAGATCAGATGCCCCAAACCCCAAATCTCCCAAGTCCTTTCATTTCTTCAGAGACAAAAAAGGAGACCTTGTGAGGGTGTCTAATTCAAACAAATCCTCCCCACAGTGGGAATATTCTTTATAATACTCCATCAAGTATGTATAAACACCCCTAACAACAGGGAGCTCACAACCTACTGCAGTCCATTCCACTCTTGAACACCACTAATTGTTTAAAAAGCAGCAACAATACATTTTTCTTTATATTGAACTGAAATCTGCCTCTCTGAAATTTCCCTCCATTGCCTCTAGCTATCTACTTGACCCAGTCTAAAGTCAAACAGAAATCAAATACCTTTTACATGATAACCCTTCAAACATACATAAGTATGTCTGCCTCAAGTCTTCTCTAAGTTATACATTTCCTGCTTCCTTCAGTCCAATGGTTTAATTACCATGTACACAGGTAAACCATCCAGAATGGAGCTTAAGGCTATTCATGGGACTGCCAAATGACTGTAAAGCCTCAGAATACAGGCAGAGCACACAAAGTGGCTATGAGTTGACTTTTGAGACAAGGCTGTGAACACATTCCTATTCTAGCTTTTCAAAAAGCAATTCCCTCCACCAAAAATAAATAAATAAATAATGAAACAAATTAGAAATATTTTGAAACCATGGAAGCATAAGTAACTGAACCATATCCTCCCTATTCCCTAGAATAAAAAGCTAACTAAAATTATGATGTCAGAGAGGAAAAGATCTCCAAGTCAGAAAACAACACTTCTCTGTTGCATTTCAAACAGACCAGTCAAGGCACTTAAATTCTAGCCTTGGGACTGTTAAATGATCATTCTTTGTTCTGTCCTAACACTATATTGCCTCCACTTGAGTGTACAGCTCTTTCCTTCATTCATATAACACCTTACAAAAAGCACAGCATATAGAGCTGGAAGGGACTTCAGAAACTAATCTAATCCCTTCATTTTATACAAAAGGAAACTGAGTCCCAGAGAGGGGTCACACAGCTACTAAATGGCCAAGTTTGGATTCAAACCCAAGTCTTCAGATTGATGGACCAAGGCTAAAATTTACCACTACAGATGCCCTGTCCCCACAAGGGCAGAGGAAACCCATCCACTCTGTTTGGTTCTGGAGGGTAAAATTATCACAAATATAGAAAGTTATAGGGAAAATGCTGACTCAATAAACAGAAGAATGTCCTAACACTCACAGCTTTCTAACAATGGAATGCACTCAAATGAAATGGTGAATTCTCTGTCACTGAAAGTCTTTAAACAGAACCTAAATGACAGTAATATCACAGAGTAGATCTTTCATTGGGTGATTTAATAACAAACACTTACTAAGCATCTACTATGTTGCCAGGCAGCACCTTTGTGCTAAGTGTTTGTGATATAAATGCAAAAGTAAGCTACTTGTTGCCACCCAGAAACTTACATTTTACTAGACTAGACAGAAGGTGGATCTAGATACAGATACTGTACATAGTATCTGGAATACTACAAAATCCATCAAGGCAAACTGCTTTGGTGTTTCTCTACAATCCCTCTGCTGGTTCTCCCTGGCCTTCATTACTTCCTCATTAAAAAGGGATGCTAATAGCCCTAACTTTACCCATCCTGAGAAAGCCCTTAGCTTTGTCGGCCTCACTTCCTCCTCTGTGAAATGCAGACAATAATAACCTACCTCCCAGGGTTTTATGAGGATCAAATGAGATGTCTGTGTAATATTTAGCACAATGCCTGGCATATAGCAAGCACTTAATAAATGCATGTTTCCTTCCTACCTTAATCAGTAAAATTTTATTAAAGCACCTACTATATGTCAGGCACTGTGTTAAATCCTGGGCATACGAAAAAAAAGGCTAAACATAGTCCCTGGCCTCAAGGAACTTACAAACCAATGGGAGAGACAACATGCAAACAAATATATAAAAAACAAGCTATAAACAGGATTAAGAGGAAATAACAGGGAAAAGACACCAGGACTAAGAAAGGCTACTTGTAAAAGATGGAGTTTTAGCTGGTACATAAAAGAAGCCAGGAAGTCAGTAGGTGGGTTTAGGAAGGAAAATATTCCAAGCATGGGGGATAGCCAAAGAAAATGCCTAGAGCCAAGAGACTTCAAAGAACAGTCAGTAGGCCATCGTTATTGAAGAGTGTCTCTCCTCTGCCTTTTTCACTAGAGGGGTAGTAGTATCAGAGGAGAGAAAGGGGGGCATATTCAAGAGAAGCAGCAAAGGTGAAATTGACAGGTCTTAGCAACAGACTGGATACAGGAGGAGAGAGAGTAAAAAGTAGAGGATAACTCCAAGTTGGTGAGCTTAAGGGACTGGGAGGACAGTGTTACCTTCTACAATAATAAGGAAGGAATTCTACATTAAGGGATCTAAGGGAGTGGAATATGATATTCCAGAAGTCAAAGGAATTAGGACTAAAACCAAGAATCACCTACCCAGCAAAACTGAGTAAAACACTTCGGGAGGAAAAAAATGGTCTCTCAATGAAATCGAGGACTTTCAAGCATTCTTGATGAAAAGACCAGAGCTGAAAAGAAAATGTGACTTTCAAACACAAGAATGAAAAGAAGCATGAAAAGGTAAACAGCAAAGAAAAGTCATAAGGGACTTACTAAAGTTGAACTGTTTACATTCCTACATGGAAAGACAATATTTGTAACTCTTGAAAATTTTCAGTATCTGGGTAGTTGGTGGGATTACACACACACAAGCACACACAGAGACAGAGAGCACAGGGTGAATTGAATAGGATGGGATCATATCTTAAAAAAATGAAGTTAAGCTG
>CM053771.1:76640973-76732909 GCA_028658325.1 Potorous gilbertii | reverse complement strand
TCATTTCTTATGGTGCAATAGTACTCCATTACATTCATATTCCATAATTTATTAAGCCAGTCCCCAATTGATGGGCATTCCCTTGATTTCCAGTTCTTGGCTACCACAAAGAGTGCTGCTATAAATATCTTTGTACATGTGGGACCCTTTCCCATTTTTATAATCTCTTGGGGATACAATCCTAGTCGCGATATTGCTGGGTCATTGACCCTTTCTTAAATGTAATATGTATTGCATCATATTTCTACTTTTTTGAATTTGCTTATGAGATTTTTATGACTTAATATATAGTACTTTTTGTGAATGTTCGATGCATGATAGAAAAGTAGGCGCAATGCTTTCTATTTTCGTTGAGTATTCTCCAGATGTCTAGTGTATTGGACTTTTCTAAAATTCTATTCAGTTCCTTGTCCTTTTCTCTTACCTTTTTCCCTTTGATTTATCTGGGTCTGATGGGTTCATTGAGGTCCGTCACTATTACAGTTGTACTGTCTCTTTCTACAGCTCATGTAACTTTGCCTTTAAGAATTCATATATTATGCCATTTGGTGCATATATGTTTAGTACCAATATTATTATTAATATTGATATTGTCCATGGTACCTTTTAGCAAAATGTCATTTCCCTGCTTATCTGTTTTAATTAGGTATATTTTTGCTTTTCCTTTGTCTGAGATTATGGTTGTTATTTGAAACTTTTTTTTAATTTCAGTTGTATTATAATAGATTCTGCTCTAATCCTTTATTTTAACTATTTTTTTCTGTTTCAAGTGAGCTTATTGTAAACAGCATATTCTTGAATTCTGGTTTCTAAGCCATTCTTCTCTCTTCTTCCACTTTATGGGTGAATTCATCCCATTCACATTCACGGTTATGATTTTTAACTGTGTATTTCCCTCCATTCTGTTCTCATATACTTACTCTTTCTTTTTTTCACTGACTCTTCTTTGAGTCTGTTTTGCTTTTGACTAATCCTTATCTTTATCTGCCCTCTTTTTGTTCTCCTTTTCCCTTAATCATTTTTTTACTATTTATACTTTGAGTAAGATACATTTTTGTACCCAGCCTTACCTTTTTTAAGCAATTCAGATGAAAGTGAGGTTTAAGTATTGTCTCTTGCTTCTCTTTTCTCTCCCACCATTGTTTAAACTACTTTTTTGCTCACCCCCTTTATGTAAGATAATTTTCCCTATTCTTCCTTTCCTTTTCTCCCTTCCTCAGTTCATTCCTCTTCCTCACCTATTCCATTCTTTTTGTGAGGTCATCGAAACACAACAGAATTATGCCCAAGTCTTCTGTCTCATTAGATTCCTTCTATAACTTCTGGTGATGAGCACCATGTTTATCATATTTCTCTATAAGAATATAAACAATTTAGCCTTGTTTAATCTCACTCATGTTTACCTTTTTATGCTTCTCTTGACTACTGTGTGTGTTTGTCACATTTTCTACTCACATCCGGTCAGGAATACTTGGAAGTCTTTTATTTCATTAAAGGTCTACTTTTTTTTCCCCTTGTAAAATTATACTCAGTTTTGCTACATAGGTTATTCTTGGTTATAGGTCTAGATCCTTGCCTTCCAGAGAGTCATTTTTCAAGCTCCCTGTTCCTTTATGGTTTGCTCATTCTTCCAGGCTCCCTTTTTGACTTTGGAATTTATGCTAATGTTGAACTCTGCATGTTTTGGGGGGTAGAACTGTCTGGTCTGAGCTTCTGTCCTCTTGATGACCTTTTGATCTTTCATAACCCTGGCTCAGTACCTGCAAGCTTTCAGTGCTCCCAGAGAGGTGTGATGGAAGGGGAAGTTTGTTTAATGCCATCCTGGACTGAGATCTGCAAGTTCCTAACCCAGACTTAGGTCTATCAGCTTCTTTCTGGTTTGTGTCAGAAGACTGCTATTTGATTCAGCCGCTGCTGACCCTCTGGAAGACTCTTGAGGTTCAAGGCAACTAACTTGCCATCTCCTCTTTGGTCTGAAACATTGTTCCTGACATCAGTGTCTCATAGCTATCATTTGCTTCCTAGCCCTTGTTCAATGCTCAGTACATAATTAGAGGTACCACTGTTCTCCACCCTGAATCTGTGACAACACTGAATGGTGGGCAACAGAGATTTCAGTTGGTGGCACTCATTCCTCACTCAGCCTTTGCATAAGGGTTCCTTGGGATGTCTTTCTGGTGCCCTGTCTCAGGTATCTCTTAGTCCCTGAGAGCTACAGTGCTCCCCACCACAGCTGCTGCACTCTTCTGCCAGCTCTTTTCCCCAGTGTCTACAGATCTCTCTGTTTCTTTGAGTTGCCCTGGGCTAGGAAAATGACTCATGACTTCTTGGCTTTCCTGATTGGAATTCCATCTTGAGTATTCTCTAGATCTTTATTGAAGAGGTGTTGGGGAGAGCTAGACTCTAATGCTTCCTCTAACTTTGCCAACTTGACTCCACCCTGAATTACTTTCTACAAACAAATCTGTTAAAAAGTCATGGAGCCTTGCACAGTGTTTAGCACATAGTAGGCTTAATAAATACAGGTTGATTGATAGTGACCAGTCTTAAAACTACCATTAATAGGCACTACTTTTTCTTTTTTAAATCTTATCATTTCTCACTGCCTTCACATGCTCCTAATTGCATCTGTTTCACTACTCTCCTTAGCCATCATGCTTTTCATCTTGCTTGTATGTACTCTGTCAGACCTACCCCAGCCGTGGTGTTGACAAGAATAGCAGTGGATCTGATAGACTTGTCTTAATGTCAGAGGCCAGTTTTAGCATTTGGAGTTGGAGAACTATCCTAAAATACCCCAATGAAAGTTACTCACAAAATAGTCATTTTCTACTACTTGTCCAGAGACATAGACTATCTGGTCATTGCCCTCAAGGAAGAAGACAAGACACAAAAATGGCAAGCCTTAGTAGGGCATGTTTATTAAGTACCGAAAGGATACAAAATCGAAGGGCCAAGAGATTTCAGAGGAAGGTGACATCAGTGATGGTTGGGATGAGGTTGAGATGTAGGAAAAGATTCCTACAAAGGATATGTTTTACTTCATTTGTCCTACATGTTTGTGCGACTTTTGTGTATCTCTTTCCTAGTTTTTGCGGGAAGATCTCAACTACCATGACCCAACAGTGAAGCACAGCACGTTCCATGGGGAGGATAAACTCATCAGTGTGGAGGACCTATGGAAGGCATGGAAGGCCTCAGAAGGTAAATCATTGACCTATCAAAACAGTGTGGGGGAAGAGGCACCTGACTTTTTGTCCCAAAGTGAAAGCTTAGAAAAGGTAAACTCGTGAAGAGAACTCAGAAACTAAGTGCAAAAGGGAAGGAGAAAATCTCTTCGACGGAACTATTATTAATGTTCCCAAATGAATGCAACTATTATAGCTCATATTTGTAAAACACTTGGAAGTTTACAAAATAATTTCCTTATAATACATTCATGAAAGAAATAGTAAAAAAAAAGTTATTCTCATTTTACAAATGAGAAAATAGAGGCTAAGATAAGTAAATTGACTTATCCAAGATGAAATAGTAAAGATCGCCATCAGGATTTGAACTTAGGTTTCCTGATTCCTACTCTAAGGCACTTTTTATTGTACTTTGAATGCATGTAGACAATTGTGCTTAAAGAACGTATTGCTGCAGAAGTTTTAAGACAGTTTTTGCCCTTGTGGCACTCATAGTCTTGTAGGAGGGTATGATACATAAATAACTATAATGTAATAAATCATGATGGTTGTATGAGTGTTGCCAACCAGGGGAAGGAATATCATTTCTGAGCAGGTAGTTCAGGAAAAGCACCCTGTAGGACGTGACATTTGAATGGGACCATGAAGTACAGATAGGATTTTGATGGAGATTGGGGAAAGGGATGTTTCATTGGTAAGGAATGGCATGAAGAAATTTAATTCTAGACATGTATGACAACTATTGAAGGGGACCAGCTTAGAAGTAGTGCTTAGAGGATATAAGCTACAATACAATATGAATGGAGAGATAAACTGGAACTTAATGGTAGAGAAACTTGAATTCTTCACTACCAGCAGAAATTTGTTTTCAGATCTTGAAGAATCATTGAAAGTTTCTGGTGGATGAATTTAGGGGTGGTACTTGTAAACTTCTTTTCCCTGCTTATTGGTCCCTTGGCAGAGGTTCACCTTTCCTAAGAGAGTTCTTGAAGAGAATGAGAGGATGAATTCTATTAGTTCTGCCTGGTTGTAGCTTTTCTTTCTCAAGCTTCTTCCTGTTTTATATGAGGTACTTTACTAATGGCAGTATGACCACTTCCTATAACTAAGGAAGGCAAGGAAGAATGATGATAGCCACAAGGTTTGGGCTTGAGAAACCCAGAAAGAAATGTTGCCCAGACTATTGTGGTACAGTATTGAGGACAGGATCACAATGTTATAATCATAGAGCTTCAGAACTAGAAGGGGCCACAAAAATCATCGGTTACAATTCGCTCATTTGCTGATAATTATATTAAGGCCCAGAGAAGGAAAGTGACTGACTCAAGGTGACAGAAGCTTTCTTCTAGTGTTTCAGAAAGAGAATGTGTAGTTAAGTATTCTTATGGAGTTTACATTTCTTTAATATTTATAAATCCTTGACTTCTCCTTTAATTTTCTTACCATTGTCTAGAGATGAAAAGTAAACCTCTTGTGAAGATTGGAATATAATGTCCCAGTTTTCAAAAAAGGGAAAGAAGTAGAGTCTAGTGAGTTTGGCTTCACTTCTTGTAAGAGTTCTGGAACTTACTATTAAAAGGATGGTTTTTTAATATCTAGAAAAAAGCAGTTGTTATTGAGAGCCACCATAACCTTATTAAGAACAAAACAAAAGCATTTCATTTTTTAAAAACAGAGTTATTAGGCTGATAAACTAGAGAAATGCTGTAGACGTAACATTACCTAAATAGAACAAATCATAATAGACTCTTACACTATTCTTATGAACAAGATCGTTGGTGACTACCTTACAACATGTGTAGTTATGTGAATATATGTACTGCATGACAGAAATTTTGTGGAGAACATGCTTTATATTATTACATGCTTTTATTATTACAAAGGGCTGATGAAGTGTGTTCGTGGGAACACTGCACTCTTGGGGTTGCTGGGATCCCGAGAAACTATTCCTCACCTTGGGACTGGTATAGCTTTTGCAAAGCTTTGGCTGGCCATGTCACAGGTTTTATTGGTGTTTCCCTGCAAGGAGTGTATCCACAAGGGGCCTATTCTCTAGTTCTCTTGTTAGGGAACTAGAAGATCAGGAAACCACTGTAGGCAGGTCACTCCTGCCCACTTATCCACCCATCTGTCTTGGCAAGTGTTATAGTTTGGTGATTGGGGAAGTTTACCAGACAGGAAGGAGCTTTTAATCTGCCTAGGTGCTCAAACTTTGAAAGTGGAAAAAACCAGTGTCTAACTAATATTTGTTATGTCCATACCTCTCCTCCTCAAATCATCTTAAAGTAAGAATTCTTTGTGGTTTAGTTTAAGTAAGCTTTTCTTTTCCTTGTTTCCTTAAGACTTCTTGGGAGCAAAACAGACCCCATACTTTTTTGTGATATCTAAATTGCCATAGATTGATTGTGCCAAGCCCCTTCCCATATTCCCCAAGCCAGGATTAGCCTCTAGAAAGAATAATTCAAACAAAATTTTCTCATTCTGTTTAAGCTCTTTATATTATCTTAAGTACATAGTCTCTATTGTATTTAAAACAGAGTTTGGGAAGTGGCAAGTGGATGGGGAGAGGTGAAATTGCCTTTGAAAGAGCTCTGATCTTGGAATTAAGAGATGCACCTTAATCTTGGTTCTGCCTTGATTCATCATTTCCCTTCTCTGGGGTTTTGCTTTCTTCTTTGTAAAATGGGAGGATTAATTAAAGACTAAATTGTCTCTAAGGTCTTAACTTCCTAACACGTAGGGTTATGGAGAAGTGGAAATGACTACCATGGATTAGGCTTAGTGCTTTCCCTTCTCTGGACTTTAGTATTCTTATTTGTAAAATGAGCTTAATTAGGGATAAAGTGACTTCTGAGGTATTAACTTCCTTATAAGTAGGGCTATTGAAAAGTGGAAGTGTCTACCAGAGGAGATAGTGAATTCATCTTCACTTAGGGTCTTAGAGTGAATACTCTTTGAGAACCACCTGTTAAGTATATTTTAGAGAGATTCATGGGTTGGACCAGCTGGCCTCTCAGATCCTTTCCAGTTCTGAGATTCTGTGATCCATATTTAGCCTTTCAGTAGATCATTGCAACTGTCATTTGAAGGAAGCGGAGTAGCTACTTCTTCGATAAATAAGACAATCAAGGCATAGAGATGGTAAGGAATTTAGCCAAGGTCATATACCTAGTTGACAGGAGTTTATGTTACTAACTTATCTTATGCTTCATGCGGGCATTGACTCTGTCTTATATAAATTTATCTCTCGTAAAGGTGAGAACAGTACTTTGCATCTAGTATGCAATAGATGTTTGCTGAGTGAATAACCCTTGGTCCATGGCTTCTGGGGCAGTCATTTCTGTGGCATTTGCAACCTTGAAATTGTACAAGTGATTTAATCCCTCTGTAAGCCTTTGCTTTCCCATATGGAAAACGGAGACAGTAAACCTTGTACTACTTAAAAAGGCAGTAATGAAAAAAGTACTTTGTAAGGTTTAAAGTGTTAAAGAATTGTGAGTTACTGTTATTGTTATTAGGGGGGTGTGTGGTGGGGAGGGTCTAACAACTCTCTCCTTAGTGCTTAGACCTTAGGTTTCTTTGTCTAAGAAAATAACTTTCCAGGTTAACAGTCCTATAACCTTCCAGACAAACCCTCTGGAGTCAGGCTGAAAAGGGTAAAGTGTATATAGAAAAAGACATTTTCTGAGTTGTCTGTCTTGAGGAAAGCCATAGCCACTTTCAATGACTTCCCATGTTTTAATAGGAACTTGGGCCCCTGGAGTTCCTCAGTGAATTTGGCAAGACTGAATATGGGGGAAGAAATAACTTCTGTCACTGGTGTTAACAGCTGAGACTCATATATACACATCCAGTCAGTCCATAAACTGGCACTAAGGCAAGGGGTAGGCCTGCCTTTTTTCTCTTTGATAAACTTTTCCATCTCTTCCAAATGCTGCCTTAATGATACTCAGAACCCTGGGTCTCAGTACAACATTTTGGGGGCAGCTTGATTGTCCAGTGGATATCTTGCTGGGCCTAGAGTTAGAGAGACTGGAGTTCAAATGTGTCTCAGACATTTAGTGGTTGTGTGGCCCTAGGCAAGTCACTTGACCTCTCTGTCTTCCTCAGTTTTCTCAACTTTCTCAACCCTATCTTTCTGGGTTGTTGTGAAGATAAAGGAGACAATATTTTTAAAGTACTTAACATAGTGTCTGGCACATAGTAGGTATTTAATAAATAAATGTCTGTTCCTTTTCTCATGATCTATGGTTTTTTAAGGCCTATATCCCCTGCCTTTACCTGTTGGAACCCAACTGAGGGAGAGAGTTTGTTAGGTGCCAAAAGGTGTATTACTCATGCGTTAAATGGAGAGGTGGCGGGGAGGGGTGTCAGGCTTTTGGAACTGGCAATTAAGGTACTCTCAGTAGTGGGGAGGGGAATAGAATGGGCTGATCTATTGGAGAAGTAGAGGAGCTTCTTTTGCTTTTATTTATACTCCTTCCCTTTCTTCCCTCCCCCTGCTAATAACTCATTTTCCTTCTCTGTCACAGGGTTGCTATACTTCATAGTGAGAGTTGAATTGCACACTCATGCCTGATTTCTTCCAAGGTGCTAAAAGGGTCATTAATACCCCTCAGTTTGAATCCCAACTCTGTTACCGTCATAGGCACAGTTTTCTTCCCCTGTTCTCCTTTCTTGGGTCTTAGTTTCCTTTTTTGAAATATGAAGGGTGTGTGTGCGTCCCTTTCTAGTTCTAACCTTCTGTGATAAGTTAAACTCCACTTCTCTCCACATCCCTGTCAAGAAATGGCAAACCTTTGAATTAAGTTTTGGGTTAGTTAAGATGAGATAACCAATGATCAAGCTCTAGATTTCTTTAGGACATGTATGACTTTATTAATCAGTACCAAAGATTTTAGCTTCCCCGGCTACCTCTGATTTCTTTCTCTGTAGCTCCAAACTAGTTGCTCAAGTAGCTTGCTGAAAAGAAAGGATTTGGGGATATAGAGACGTCCTTTTTGGGTCAGCCATAAGTTAGTTACAGCAGGAGAGACAGAAGAGATCATTATACCAACAGCTTGGGCTTCAACCCATTAGAAAGTAGGAAGAAGTTCCAGATGAGGCTTGAGATTGAGACGTGATTGTGAAAGCCAGTTCTTTTCCTTCCTGAGGTCCTGCCTCTTTATTATCCTAGGGAGCTTCAGCCCAGTGAAAGGCATCTGTATTGGTAACAAATACCTAAAGGGTTTTTGTTGAAGAAAGGCATTCATGAGCCACTGGAATCTCTACTTGTTGAAAACTCTTGGGTGGGCAGGTGTCATCAGACTTATATCCAAACCACTTCAAAGCTCAAAGGAAGAAAGAATTGGCTGGCCTCTTGTGCTTTTCAGATAAACAAAACCAAGAGAGATGTTTATGCTGTTGTATTGGCTGTTTAGAAATGTCTTTGCTAAGTGTATTTTAAAGCCAATTAGTTAGACTTCACAACCATTATGTGCTGACATAATACCAGTGGAAGGATACAAAATGTTTTTCTTTTCCCTGAAGTGCTCTCTGACATGGCATTTTAACTACTCAGTTTTCTACTTTTCCTTCTGCTCAATAACTCTTGGGTTCTTGCCCTTTGATACTCCATTTATCAAGTCCCAGAGGTGATTCTCCAGAAATAGGAAGAGAGATGGCTGCGGCCACAATCAGTAATCCAGGCCAGTTGTAGTCCCTGTTTCTACCAAGAGGCCCGAGTGGAGCTGGTGGCTTGCAGGTGACCCAGCCCTGGATGTAGGCAGACCTACAGTCAGGCCTCAGACATCCTCCAAGAAGACAAAGGGCCCTATAGGGCCTGAATTTAAAATGGCTCAAGAATATTGGTAGCAAGCCAGAAGGAAATATCCCAGAGCAGATAGGATGTGATGGCCAGACCCCAGACTCAGCCTTCCTGAAATGTCACAGGGATAGGTAGTTGGCAAGGGCTACAATCATCACATAGACCTCTCCAGAAGAGCTGAAGGGGGCATTGTGAGCTGGGAACAGGTATGGCCATTCGGAGTAGTAATCATTTGGACACCATTGCTTGGGATAGCAATGTTTTTTTCATACAACTGATATCATTTTCTTTGCTTATTAATATAGGAAGGGCTCAAGGATATTCTTCTATGAGGTCTATCATTAAAGAACCTTAAGGCACAAATAGATCAGAGGTTTTTTTTAACCATCTAGACTTTGCTCCTGAGGGAGGCAACTAGTAGGATTTGTAGCTTACTTCAGACTTCAGTCTGTTACTTAGGAAGGATTCCCCTTATCTCAGGAGGCTATCCACATACCCTCATCCCATCCTCACTTGGGCTATCTTCATACTTGAACTTTGAGTCATTGTCTTCTGAATTGGTGCTTTGAAGGTAGAGAAAGGGATAAAGGAAGAGTGATCACTGGTTCTCACACCAGAGAAGCTTTGCTTAGGCCGTTCCATGTGAATTAAATTCTGTTCCATCCTCTGTTAGTCCTCTGATCTGACTCTTCCTCATTGCAAGATACCTTTCTGGTCTGGGAGGGGGTGGGGCAGAAAAAGGCCACTCTTTCCTGTTCCTTCCACCTATCTCTTGGCTTGGCCTATTCTACTTCAGGGAATAGAAGAGAAATACTATTCTATCAGCTCTTTGCCTTGGTCCCTTTCCTTGAATTTCCTCACACTCTGAAAGGATTCTACCCAGAGGCCAAACTCTAGTGATGTTAATAATCATCCTGAATTCGTCCAGCAAATAATAAATTATCATCTCATCATATCCTTTCCATCCTAGTAATCTTGAATCCTCAGGTATCATTCTGTAAATTCTATTCTACATTGCCATTACCTATTTCATTATTCCCATCACCCTCAACCCAGCCTTCCCTGTGTTACACTCTAAAGCTGTCCACCCTTTCACTGTGCTCTTTGGAATATGTACTCCATATATAACAGACCTGCTTTTATCTTAAATTTTTTCATTCTCTGCTGCTTTTATCTTCTGGGTCTCACTGAGCCCTGGATCTGTCCTGATGACACAGCTTCCTTGGCCACCCTCTCCAGCACCAACTGTCTTTTTGCTCATTTCCCCCAACTCACTGGTTGAGGTGGGGGAGTGGGCTTAGTGCTTGCTTCCCACGACCACTTCTAAGCTTTCTCTCAACCTCCGTCACTCAATAGTCTTCCATCTCATTCAATCCGCATCTATTACCCAATCAAAATTCTGGTGACTGTTTTCTACCAACCTTCAAGATATTTTCCTTCTTTCCTCACTGAGTTCAGTGCCTAGCTCACAGTCACTCTTTCTTATCTAAGGCTTGCCCTCATACTGGGGGAATTCCACGAACATACCGATATTCTTCAAACACCCTTACCTCTTAGTTCTTTAGCTTGCTCATTTCTCAAGACCTACTTTTTTACCCCATCTCACCTACACAGTCATACTCTTTCTTGATCCTGCTGTCACACACAAATGCTCCACTTCCATGTTGATGAACTCTGAAATTCTCTTATCTGGATCACAAATCTGTCATCTCTCTTTCTTATAACTTCAGATTCTGAGCTTCATCTTTACTGTGGCCTCCAATAACATGGCCTCTTAGCTCTTTCTGTGGCCATTACCTCTAAACTGGCTACACTCTCTGCCCTTCCTCATCTGGACCTCTTAGTGAACCAGTACATCTCCACACTGGCTTCCTCTCTTGAGTCTCTTGCCCTCTTAGCATCCATCTTGCACTGCTAAATTTTAGCCCTGGATTATTCCCGTTATCTACTGCCTTCACTCCTACATACACGCTGCTAAACAAAACTGGAGAAAAATACGCAGTCATGCTGATTGGATTCACTACAGGTATATGTTTAATAATCTCAAGTGGGCCCTCACTGCAGCAAAGCATTTCTTTTATGCTTCCGGAATTCTCATTTTCTCATTCACCATAGCATCTTTTTATTCCTCCTCAAACTTCCCATAGCTCATCCTCTCAGCTCAAAAACTTGTTCATTTTTCATTGAAAAAATTGAGGGCAGGTGCATGTGTGTATGTTTCTCGGGAGCAGGGACCACGAGGTGCCCGTGGGTGAAGAGGGAGAGTGCTCCAGGAGCCAGAGATTCCAGTTGCATGTGGGAGATGGAATGGAGTTAGGAGGAGAGAATGTCCTTTCAAGGCAGAGGCCCCCTAAGGGGTGGGGAGCGGTGGCTACAACAGTGGGGGCTTCCAGAAGGGAGGGTACAACTAGGGGCCCCCTGGAAAACATGGTTGTGTTAGGAGAGTTCTTGCATCCCTGTGAAGATGACACTGTTTGCAAGTGCATAACACATGAAAATTGTCTTATTTCAATCCTCCAATTTATTTAGAAAACAAAGATCAGATTGGTAAAGTAGATGAGATATTTGGAGAGCTTAGAGATTTTTATTTTTCAGTTAAACTGTCAAAATATGAAGGCCTCTTCTTTTAAAAAATTACGTAAGTTTTATATTGACCCATATAAACTGCTGCCCCTGCAACCCCTGCAAAGATTCTTACCTACGCCACCAGGTGAAAAAGCATCTCCAAGAGGTGGTGGCAGAGAAGGAGGAAGAAGAGGTAGAGGTGGAAGAGGCAGAGGTTGTAGCTTTAGAGGTGGGACAGGTGAGGGAAGCTTCAGAGGAAGATGAGGAGATGGTGACTTCAGAGGTAGAGGACATTAAGTGGAATTTTTGGCAAGTAAACTTTTCCAGTTGGCTTTTTGAATCATTCTTCAGAATTAAGAAATTATATCTGCTGTGGATCTGAAGATCGGCATTTAAAAAAGCAAATACTATTCTAAGGAACTGGTCACTTTGTGACAGTGTGTCAACAGTGTCATTTCACTGTGCAAAACGGATGCAAAGGATGAGACAGTTTTGCTCCAAAAGAGCATGGACTGAATCGTTTATATATTTTGTACAATGCTCAGCACTCTGTGGGTGCTTAATAAATATTCAGTAAAAAAAAATTGAGGCATTCATTGAGAGCTGCTTTTTCTTCCTTCCACCTTAGCTCAAGTCTTCCAGATACCTGTTGCTCCTATCTTCTCCTTCACACCTGACTTACACAGTGAGGCAGCCCTTCTCCTTGCCAGGGCATGGAGAGTGATCCCATTCCAGCCACTCTCCTTCAACAGATTGCCTCCTCTGTCATCCCCACTCTCTAACTTATCTTCAGTCTCTTCTTGTCTGCTGGCTGCTTCCTTACTGTCTAAAACATGACCATTTCTCCGCTAACCTCACCAAAACTCGTTTCATCCTTCTCATCTCTGCTGTTACCCCTTACTTCTTCTCTCTTTTTTGGCTAAACTCTTTGAGAAGGCCATCTATAGTGGGTGCCTCCACTTCCTTTGCTCTCTCTTTTTTGACCGTCCACAGTCTAGATTCCGACATCATCATTCATGTCATGATTCAACAGAAATTGCTCTCTCCAAAGTTTTTAATGATCTCTTAATCACCAAATCTCAATCTTCAGCATTCTTGACCTTTTTGTAACCTTTGACATTTTCAATCACTCTTTTCTCTCTTGAATCTTGTCTCTCTTTATAGTTTTCCCATCTGTCTGTCCCCTTCTCAGTCTCCTGTTTTGGATTCTATATTCAGGTAATACCCTCTGGAAATGGACATTGACTTTCCATGGGGCTCTGTTTTGAGCCCTTTTCTCTCTCCATACTCTTTAACTTAGTCATCTGATGATCTCGCATGGATTCAATGATCATCTCTATGCAAATGTTTCCTAAATCTATTTATCCAAACTTAACCTCTTCTGCTGACACCCAGTCTCATACAACTACCTATTGGATGTCTTGACCTAGCTATTCCAGGGGTATAAAAATCAAATAGAAATGAATGCCTATGGTCACATAGTGAGTTGGAAACCACAATTTAACATTACTTATGTTGTACTGTATTCAGATTTGTTTTATTAAGTATTTCCCAATTACATTTTAATCTGGTTCAGGCTACACTTGGGAGTTTTATGGACAGCCATGATGAGTTTGAAATTGAATTATCTTTTACCCTAAACCATCCTCTCTTCCTAACTTCCCTGTTATTATTAAGGGCACTACTATCTTCTCAGCCACCCAGGCTTGTAACCTATTTGTCATTCTTGACTTCTTACTCTCTCACCATCCATATCTAATCAGTTGCCAAATCCTGTTAATTCTATCATCAAAGCATCTCTTGCGTATGCCCCATTTTCTCCTCTAACATTAGCATCAATTTGGTACAGGCCCTCATCACCTCAAGCTTGGGCTATTGCAGTACTCTGCTGGTGGTTCTGTCTGCTACAAGTCTCCCCCCATTTCAGTCCAATTCTACTCAGTTGCTAAAGGAATGTTAGGTTTGACCACATCTTGCCAATACTCAATAAACTCTAATAGTTTCTTGGCATCTGCAGGATCAAATACAAAATCAACTGGTGTTCAGAGTCCTTCATAACTTCCTTCTCTCTATCTTTCCTAGTCTTTGTACGCCCTGTATCCCCAAGGTATTCAGCAATCCAGTTATACTGTCCTCCTTACTGTTCCTCACACAAGAGACACTATCTACAGACTCTAGGCATTTTCATTGGCATCCCCCACACCTGGAATTCTTACCTTCCCTATGTGCCTCCTGGTTTCCCAGCATTCCTTTAAGTCACAGCTAAAATCCTACCTTCTATTGGAAGTCTTTCCCAGTTCCCTTTCATTCTAATAATGTCTTCATTATTTCCTGTTTAGCATAGTTATTTCCATGTTGTCTCCCCCACCAGATTGTGAGCTCCTTGAGAGAAGGGACTGTTTTTGTCTTTTTTACCCTCAGTGCTTAGCCAATGCCTGGAGCATAGTAAGTATTTAATAAATGGTTATTGATTGATTGGTTGAACTTCATATAGTAGTTTATTTGCTTTATTTATTTATCTTAGCTTAACAGTATTTATGTTCTATGTCTTCCTGAGACAATTGCCTTTTTTTAATGTATTTATCATCATAGACTCTTAATAAGTGGTTTTTATTTAATATTTGAGGCAAATATACAGGTGGGTTACATGGCAAAATGTGATAGCAAAGGAGAAATCCTGAGAATATTCACTAGGAAAATTATGCAGATATAAGAAATATTAATTTCATCAACCTAGGGAATGCCTAATAGGTGACTTAAGTAAATCCAAATAATTGTTAGGTGTTTCAGGCTCTGAAAGGTCACACTGCTAGTGTCAGAAGTAGGATTCGCATCTGGGTTTTCTCAAAGTCCAGCACTATATTCACTAAGTCACCATGCCTGGGGAAAGAATGACATTGTTATTGTGTTAATTATTTAAATCAGTAGTGTCAAACTCAAATGGGGGCCACTAATCTCTACATAAGGATCCCAGTGGGCTTCAAAATGACTTAATTTTGAAATGGGATGTTATCTATGTTTTATTGGTTTTGTTAAATATTTCCCAATTACATTTTAATCAGTTTGATTGCACTTGGGAGTGTTGTGGGCCATGTGTTTGACTCGTCTTATCTAGATCATTTGATCACAGATGTAGAACTGGAGGAGACCTCAGAGACAATCTTGTCTAACCACATCATTTTACAAATGAGGAAACTGAAGGTCAGGAATTTAGATGCCAGAGAGCTTGCTGTTGCCAGATGTCAGCCCCTTCCATGAACTTCATGCTAGAAAAAGAAAGAAATCTCCTTTCTAGTGCTAGGTGATCACCTGCCTTAGGTGATAGCAGGAGAAATGACTAACACTTTCCTGTTGAAATGGAGTCAGATCTGCTGCCTAAGCTGATGAATGGGTTTTGGTTATTAGGGCTGTCTGCCTGGACCTGTCTAGAGTTCAACTTTGAATAGTTGATCGCCCCAGGCCTTTCCCTGAAACAGAAAATTATCTCCTACCTGTCTTCTGACGGCAGAATTGAAAGTTCCCTTTGTGGAGGAGGAAGGTTGCTTCCTTGGCAGTGGAGGGGGCTCCACAGGTCACCACTTGCCTTTCTGAGTCATGTCTTCCTATCTCTTCAGCCTCTAGCATCAGGCTCTCCCGCAATTGTTCCAGGGAATGGAAATTATCATCCATCGAGATCATCCTGAGTTTATTCTTCTCTGGAAACAAAATCCTACGTTCCATTTTTGGATTTTGCTAGGTACCTATCTCTGCCCTTTTCATCCCTTCTAATCTCTGGCTCTGTCATTTCCTAAATATGACTACTTGGAGAAGCAGCATTGTAGAGAGGACAAAGTGCAAGATGTAGAAAGAAGAGGTCTTAGTTCAGTTTCCATCTTATGGGTAGTTCATGTTACCTCTGTGAGCCTCAGCTTCTTCAGCTACAAAAGAACTTTAGACATAAAACCAAAAGAACTGGATTCTAGCTTTGCTGTGTGCTTGGAGTGTAATCTTGACCAAGCCCCTTTAACTCCTATATGCCTCAGGTTCTTCATCTGTCCAGTGACAGTGGTAGAATAGGTAATTTTAAGACAGATTTCATCTGTAACACGCTATGATTTTGTGACAATGGGTATAATGATATTCTTTCTGCCTCATAAAGTTGTGAGGAAAGCACTAACCTCCCTTAATCTGTTTCCACATTTGTAACAAGGTAATAATACTTGAACTCTCTGGTACGCAGAGTTTTTATAGAGCCCAGATGAAACGAAGGATTGGAAAGCATCCTTTCTTAGTTGTTGTTTTATTTTTCCTGGTGTCTGCCATAATTCATTGACAAATAGAGGCTTAATGAATCTTTGCCAAACATAAAGAATGAGAGCATTTTGGAAACGACAAAGCTCCATATAAATGGGAGCTGTTGTCATTATGATTAATCATTCCTTGATTAAAATCTTTTTCTGTTGGTTCATTGGTGATCCTGGGTTCTCTATACAAGCTCTGGCAAGTCTGCAGTACTGGAAAGGTTTCAGGCCTAGTGGTGGATTATGAGCCTCTCTCCCAAGGACGAGCTTGGCTGTGTGTGGAGAGGTTCCTCACCAACTGATGAATTTTTATGACTATAGTAACTAAAGAAATAATCTGCTACGGTACGGAGGGTGTTGGGACCTGAGTTGGTGAAATTATGCATCCTTGAAGTTTTGAAGCATCGTTATTATGCTTCTTCTAATCCTGGAACCGGATTTGTATCTATCTTTCTTCCTTTCCCTTCAGAATTCAGCCCCAGTCCTTCTGCAAGTTCCCAGAGTTTCTTCCTCCCCTGCTCATCCCTCTGCCTTTGTCCAGGCATGCCTGGTAACTATTGCCTTTGTCTTCATTTGTTTACATCATCTTTGCCCTTTGGGTGTTCTGTACAGCCTCCTTCTTGAAACTCATTTCCTGGTCCTTTGCTTTAGATTCAGAACTTATACATTCAACACCGATAGGTTCCCAGGCTGATTATGAGGAAGAATTGTGTTTATTTTCAATGCAATCCAGCAATTCTGTATTACGCCCACCTGGGTCCCTATCAGTCTTACCTTTGGCACTATGTGAGATACAAAAATGAGTAAAGTGTGGTAGTTACTTTCCTAGAACTTAGTCTGGTACAGGAGATATGAGACATATATACGTTTTAAATTTAGTTCACAAGATTCATGTTTTTGTTGGTGTAGATCAGGGATTCCCAAACTTTTTGGTTTTTGGACTCCTTTATGCTCTTCAAAATTATTGAGAACCCTTCTTGTTTATGTAGATTAAACCTATTAATATTTACCATTTTAAAAATGGAAACATTTTACTGTTATTATAAAAGTAGTTCTGACTTCAAGGTTTTGTAAAAGGTCTCCAGCATCACCAGAGATCTTCAGAATACACTTTGAAAATCATTCAAAGTTTCCCTTAACTCACACAATTTTCAGTCCTTGTATGCCTTTGTAGATGGTCTTTATGAGTTGTGTTGATCTAGAAAGGTATCCTCCTCTGGTGGCTAACATTCTGATAATAAACCTTTTCTCTCTGGTCAAGTCTTCAGAGCTCAGACATCTGGTCTATCTTTAGGCCTAAACTCTCAGGCTTGGTAAAACCTGCCCTACTTCCATAACCCTGTAAGAACACAGGATCATGTCCTTGCCACTGAGAAGTATCTGAGGAGAACTTTAGTGTAGGAAGACACATAATCATCTAAGTTAAATACCAGGCAGAATATGATTCCTGATCTAGAAGAGGTAGAGAATATTGTGACATCTCAGAGGAAAGATTGTAGAAAAGTAGCAGCAGGTAATTAGGAAATTCTTTAGTCATAGATCTCTGCACTGGGCAAATGCCAACCTTCAAGCTCACTTGGACCATCCTGAGGAAGGGCTTAGGGATGGGAAGCTGAAAAAGGGTTGGGGGAATCACCTTTAGCCCCAGGTGAAAGGAGATATAATTAACTTTGTGGAAGATACTCCTCTGTCTATCTTTTGAGGGGCTGAGGAAGAGATGCTTTGCTTGGTTTATTCTCCCTAATGGCACCTGCCTGTTTTCTCCCACAGTATACAACTGGACCGTGGATGAAGTGGTGCAGTGGCTGATCACATACGTGGAGTTACCACAATATGAGGAAACCTTCCGGAAACTTCAGCTCAGTGGCCACGCAATGCCAAGGTCTGCATGTAGTAAAGGGAAGGAAGGGCAATGAGAGGGGGAGAGCACAGGCATTGTCACAAACTGCTGTGATGGTATTTCAGCTAACTTGAGACATTTCTCTGGATGTGGGTTTGAGTTTAGATCTAATCTTCCCCAGAGTCACTTCCTTTCTGTACCGTGTTACCTGATCAGTCAGTCCCTGATCCTGGGACTGACTGGGTTTTTACCTATTCACATCTTGACTGGGAGCCTGTTCCCCTCACAGGAGCTGGCTTGGGAGTTCTGTTGATGATGGTAACGATTGCTTGTAATCTCAGGGTTGAAACCAAAGAAACCATAAAGAAACTTATTTTTAATTATGTATTTATATTATGTACATAATATAGATTTTGAAAGTTGTTATTTTTAATACCCCTTTTCAGATGCACCTTGATAGAATGGAAGAACTATTGTATATGAAGTTAAAATTCTCTGATTTTATTCCTGGTCAGAGTATTTCCTGGTTGTGTGACTGACTAGGGGCAAGTCAGTTAACTTTCTGATCCTCACTTCCCTATACAATTTGCACTGTTTATGTCACAGTGTTATTGTAGGGAGAGTTTGATTAGGGTAATGTCATGGTTAGGCCTTCACTTTGGGAAAGTTATTTTGGTGCTATGTAGATAATAGACAGGAGAAGAGATGATTTTTGAGGGGTTGAGAGCAAGTATAAGGCTATTTTAGTAGTCCAGTCAAGAGGTAAAGAGATTCTAAATAGACGTCTAGCTATATGGATAGAGAGAAGTGGATACATTTGAGAGATGTTTAAGATAAAAATAAGATTTTGCTGCTAACTGAATATGCAGAGTTAGGGAAAGTGAGAAATGGAGGATAACAATGAAACTTAGAAATTTGTGTATGACCTTTAATTTTTCAGACTCCTTTCTTTTGTTAGCTTAGTATGCAAACTAATAATGTTGTTTAAGCAAAATAGAAAGGGAAATATTCTGTAATTCCTCCTCTCCCATCTTTCCTAAATCAGAATATGAAAATACTATCTAAAATAAAACAGAAATGGCTTCAACATAGGACAGTGGGATGGGGCACTTTACGTTTCACAAAGCACTTTTTGATAACTATAATCCCTTGAGGGAGGGGGTAATACCAGTATTATTGTTTGCATTTTAGAGAACAAGAAAGTGAAGCTTAGAAAAGTATCACTTGTTCTTACCCTTAGCAAGCAGCAGAGGTGTAGGAGTCTAACCCATCTCTCTCTGGACTCCATATCTTTTTTTTTTCTACTGAAGTATACTTACGTAAAAATCTATGAGAGAAATGTTGTAAATGAATTGACAGCCTAGAGAATTCCTTCTGGCACAAGTCAGTCAGCATTTATTAAATAACTACTGTGTTCTAGGCACTGTGTTAAGCACTAAAGATACAAAAATAGGCAAAAAATAGGCTACACCTTCAAGTAGCTCACAGTCTGATGAAGTACACAACAAGTGAACCAATTCTACAGACTAGCTACATGTTGGATAAATAGGAAATAATTAAAAGAGAGAAGGCACTAGAATTTAGGGGTTGGGAAATCCATATGATGTGAAGAAATAATGAGGTGATAATGTTGTATTCTGCCCTGGTTATATAATACCATAAGTATTTGTGTACCATAAGACACTACACTTTTGGAAGGCCATTGATAATCTGTAGAATGTCTATAGCAGAGTAAACTAAGATGGTAAAGGACCTTGAGTTGTTGATTTATGAAGATAATTTGAAGTTGTTTGGAATATTCCCTTGTGAGAAGAGAAGGCTGTGGGGTGGTTGTAAAGAAGGAGCAGACCTAAAATGAATACCTGTCTTCAAGCAATTGAAGAAACGGTTCTTGTGTTGAAGAAGGTATTGGACTTACTTTGTTTGGTCACAGAGGGAAGTTACAGGGACAGATGAGTAGAAATTGCAAAAGGGTAAAATTTTAGAATTTTTATAAGAAAAGACATCTTAGCCATTAGAGCTATTCAAGTATAAAATGAACTGTTTTCAAAGGTAGTAGCTTCTTCATCATGATAAATAGATTTGCATCTTCTCCACGGTCCTTCTGGGGCCTGGCACCACTTACTGTTTGTTGACCTGAAATTTATTGATTTGAATTTGCTCTTTTCTCTATAGGTTAGCGATTACCAATGCAACAATGACAGGTACTGTTCTTAAGATGACTGACCGGAGTCACAGGCAAAAGCTACAGTTGAAAGCCCTAGACACAGTGCTGTTTGGACCCCCTCTCTGTGAGTACTCCCTGGGGACTGGGCTGAAATCCAAGGGCATCATTGCTGGGGAGAAGGAGAGTAGCTATTTCCTCAACCATCTGAACCTAGGACACTTGGGGAGGCAAGGGAATTATCCTGTATCCCGAAATAGTCAGCAGTTCAGTACCTTGGGTTGTTTTAGATTGTTGGACACAACATTTCAGTCTTAGCTCTATTAATAATAGAGATCTAGCATCTACAGAGTGAGAGAGGTAATAATATTTGTTCTTCTTGCTAGCTTCTAGTCTTTGCTAGTTCTTTCCTGGAGCAAACTTTCTTTGTTCAGTTCCTGTGCATTTTAGAAAGGATATTGACAAACTGATCATTAATATCAAGAGATGCGTAAAAGAGATGTACACTCACTAAAGGTGTTTGCTGCTGTCTTGGAGGAAATTTAACAAAGTCTGGCTAGGGAAAGGATTTTCCAGAGCTAGTGAGGTTCTACAAATTGCTCTTGTTTATGGGTGACGCTGTGGGTAACTTTTCAGCCCTTAGAATATTGTTGGGATTCGTAATTACTCTGAAGAGTTTGGCTTAACTATGCATATATGAAAAGCCAAATGGATAAAGAATGTTTGTCATTCAGTTATGATATGTAGTAAGATGAACAGTCTGTAGAGCTTGTCCATCTTGGTGCATATATGTATGTGTATGTGTGTCTTCAAAGATTGGTAGGTAGAGATTTATACATGTGAAACACTATAATTGGACAATGAGATGCGTGCAGAATTGAATAGAGAGAGGGGAGCAGACTGAATTATCTTTGGGAAATTGGAAATTTCTTTTATTGTCTTTGGGCTTCTTACCAAAACAAAGGCCCGCCTTTTTTATATCGATTTCCTTCTGTTGGTGATACATGGCTATGAGTCATGGTAACACACTGCTTGTTCAATTAGTGCATTACGATGTCAAGAGAAATCAAATGAAAACCTCAGCACGTTGGGTAGATCCCTCAGAGAAGAATTTATGGAAGGCGACGAAATTTCAGAGGATAAGTATAGATGGATTGTAGTCTGTATCATTGGAGGGAATACCCAAAAAATGAGATCAGAAATTTTTTTGAGTACTTTAGCATTAACATCCTATTACCAGTCCAATGGAGGGTGAAGAGACTTATTGCCAAACGAGTCCTACAGGAGGCCTGTTCCATCCTTTCAGTTTTAGCATGGAACACACTAGCTAGTTCTAGGCATTCCTTTTCATTAGCAAAGGTTGGGACAGTCAGGTAAGACTTAAAAGGGAAGGAAGTGAAACCAGACTTTGAAAGAGAAAACTTAGGTGCATGGTGAGGATAATTGAAGACATTTTAAGTAAGGTGAATGATAAAATCAGTGATACTTGGGGGGTATGTCTTGACATGATGTTTTCAGAGAATAATCCAGTTTGAATAAAGGCTACTTGTAGGAGAGTAGCAGAAAATAAGACTAGAAATCTAAATTGTTTACAAACCATAGAAAGACCCAGAGGCGAGACTAAGGAGTCTGGACTCTTGGAGGTTCCTATGCACTAGAGGAAGATATTGTTGTGCTCCAGGAAGAAGTATCTGGGTTTCTGTGCATGATGGATGGAGGTGGACTGATTGGAAGGAAGGAGACTGGGGAAGAAGCTGCTGCCATCTTAGAGAGGAGTAAGAAAGGGACATTTCTAGATGAGGCTGATAGGCTTTGGTGAGTAATTGGAATTGAACGACTTACTTTGTGACATAGTTTGAGAGTGTATGGACCAACAGACTGATGAAAGTTCATCCTACTTTGACTAGGATCAGAGGCTTAATGATTCCTTTCAGTGAAGCTTTCTACAAGAGCTACTACAATCTCTACTGGAGCCACTCAACACTGTACACTGCTAACTCCCACCCTCCTTTTCTCCCCTTTTGGAATGACAGTTGTTCCTGGTTCTGCTGTCTGGGTCTAAGCAGAATACTATGGTCAGACAGACTTATTCCTTCTTTCCCATAACAATCTATTCGACAACAGTTTCTATAGATGTACTAAAGTTTTCATAAACATGAAAGATTTGTATGAGGAGTATGCTGGACATTTGCTCTTTATATCCATGGAAAATCAGGCAAAGGGAAATGGGGTTATAAAACAACTGAGATTGTAGATGTAAGAAGGAACTTGTTAACTATCTGAGGAATTAAACCTGGACCAGCTAACTGAGTTTGACTTATGAGACTGTCCCTGGGAAAAGAACAGGCACAGTCAGTGGTATTCATTTTTTAAAAATAAGTTTTATGGATATTTTTTGTTTACATCATAGTTATTTCTGGAAATAACCTTTCTCCCTTACCCCATCCAAATCTAACTCTCTCTAGTAACAAAGAAAAAGAGCTAAGCAACAATACTTACTGTGACAACTGTACCTGGCAATGAATATAACATTCTCCTCAGGTAGTTCCCTAACTTTACTAAGAAGGAGGTATATTTCATTATCTGTTTTTTCTGGGACCATTATTTTTCAGTTGCTCAGAGGCTGACTTTCTCTTGCTGATCTCTTATTTATATTGTTTTAATCATTTTATCTACCACCACATAGGATTTCCTTATCTGACTGTGTATCATTTCATACAGCTCTTTCCATGTTTTTCTGAATTCTTCATATTCATTCTAATTGCACAATAAAATTCAGTTACATTCTTATAACCACAGCTATTGCAGTCATTCCTCAGTTTATGAGTGCTCACTTTATTCCTAGTTCTTTACTACCACAAAAAGTATAACTGTGGTTTTTCTTATATCAGATCAAATCAGCTTGTACTGCACAGGGTTTCATTGGCCTAGAACAAGAGGTACCCTCCCATTTTTTCTACTTTTGCACCTTTGTCCCTCTCAGAGTTTTATTTCCCTGCCAAATGACTTCCAGGGCAGGCCCTAGGAAAGTGAAATGCTGTCTTTCCTTGATAGGTCACCTTGTGCCTTAAACTCATCTGGGGGCCAAGAATATTGGTATTTGTATTTTTGGTGAATTTAGTGTGGTTGGTTGAAAGACCTTGAGTGTGGTCCTTGTTGAATGAAGGGACAAAAAATATTACCAGGAACTGTGCCCAGAGAAGCAGCTGGCACCAGAAGGAAAGGGAAAAACTTCTCTTTCTAATAGTCACATTATCCACCTGGCTTTGGTTTTGTTTGCTAGATTGTTTTTTTAATTTTTTGAATGTTTATGAGCAACATAAGTATTGTCAGTTACCTACCCATCCACCATCCGCCTCTGCCCTTCTAGCATCCTATGAGTCACTTTCTTTCTCGTGTCCCAGTTTCCTTCTCTGTAAAATGAAGGGATTGGACTAGATGATCTTAAACTCTATTATCCAAAAATGTAGTGTAGTGTTGGAGGCAGGGCATGAGTTAACGTATTCTAGCAAGCTAGCTGTAAGAACTGAAACCAGCATTAACTCCTTAAGACACACTGGAGGTATAGTATAGGGAAGTGACAACTTTAGGGGATCTACCAGGTCAGTTGGGAAAATAAGGTATTTATCATTAAAAGAGATGGCATACACACGTGTGTGTATGCACACATGCATGTATACATGTGTAGATATGTACATGTATGTGTGTGGGCACATATATGTGTATATATGAATTGTTGGATTTAGAAGTAGAGCTGGATAAGTGACTTGCCCAGTGATACACAAGTGGTAACTTTAAAGTGGTGTTTGAACTCAAGTCCTCTTCCTGAGAAGCCAGTATATTTTACATTATAACGTGCTACATTATATCTGGCTGTTACACTTTAAGTCCCTTGAGAACTACCTCCCATTTATTTTTTTCTCTCTGGAGCCCTTTTGGGCTCCAAACATACCAGGGACTTCATATATGTTTGTGAAATAGAACTGAAGAACTTGAGCACAAACAGGCAGCACTAAGGACCCTGAACTGTGCAGGGGTTATGCAGAGACCAGACTGGATTATGCAGTGTAGCACTGCTATAGGGGAGGGATAGATAAAATGTACCAGAACATGAGATTGACTAGTTAAAATGTTGCCAGATTCTGGGATGATCAATTAAGACCAAATATATCTGTGTTTTGATGATATGACATATAGTAAGGAGTAATTGCAGTTAGGTTGGATTAATCACAGAAAGGTTGGAGGAGGTGAATTCTGAGCTATGGATAAAAGAGTGTAGTAAACCTAATTTGTTGAGAACAGAGGTGGGGCTAGCATGGTGGTGGGAAAGAAAGTACATCTACAGAGGTGTGGAAGCAGACCTTAGGTTAGAAACTGAGGAGCCTCATTATAAAACAATCCCAGTATGAGTCACTTGCCTTGTAATAAAATGAGCCAGTAGTATGACATGGCAGCCAAGATAACAGATGCAGTCTTCTATATCAGTGCTCCAAGGATATTTGTGAATGCTCTCCACTAACATAGATCAGTTCTTAGTGTCTAGAAGTCTTCATGAGTTCCTATAGCCAAAAAATATCAGTCTTCTGGTAGCCAACCTTTTAGCTATGAAACTCACTCAGACTTAGCTTGGCTGATCCTTGAATGACCAACACAATTTATCACTGGGCCAGTACTTGAAACTTGTCAAATTTGTTAGAAGTTGCCCAGAACTTAGTTGACCTTTAAGAAACTAAGGTCACCCATATGCTGAAATGTGGTATCAGAGGAGAGCTTTCTTGGTCTGATGAAGTCTGAGACTTCTATAGGAGTAGTAGTGACCCTACTATTTGCTGCCCTAGTCAGACCATGTTGAGATGTGTTCAGGTCTAAACAATGTATTTTGGAAGAGTCATTAACAGGATAGAACTTGTCCAGAGTAGGGTTTGGTTGCCTGGAAACATGACCACTGTTTTCAAATATCTGAAGGATAATCAAAAGAAAAATACAGTGGTTGTTGTTCTTCGTGCTTGAAGAGGACCAAAATGACATCACTGCATCAGGGTCAAAATGCAATGGTCTATCTGTGGCCGATCAGACCAGTACACACTTAGAAGATTCTACCACAAGTTGGGCACAAATGGTCCCTATGAACATTTGGAATGGAGTTGTTTCTAGATTTGCCCATCTAGATTTTGAGCTACTGCCATTCTGCTTTGCTCATAGAGCACAGCACCTTCTTTGATATGACCACGCCATGCTGGATGGTCCTGTGCCAGTGTTTACCATGTCTCACAGTTGATACCAAAGTTCTTCAGAGAGACTGTGAGAGTTTCTTTGTATCACTTCTTCAGACTTCCGTGTGAGTGCTTTCCTTGTGTTAAGTTCTCTGTAAAATAGTCTTTTAGGCAAGTATATGTTTAGCATTTGAACAACGTGGACCCTTCAACCCCACTGGAGTTGCACTCTCTGCAGTAGAGTTGGAATGTATGGCAGTTCAGGTTGAGAAAGGACCTCAGTGTCCAGTGCCTTATCTTGCCAGGTAATCTTCAAAATCTTCCTAAGATAGTTCAGATGGAAATGATTCGGTTTCCCAGCATGACGCTGGGTTATACTGTCCATGTCTCACAGGTATATAAAAATGAAGTCAATACAACAGCTCTGTAGACCTTCAGTTTTGTAGGCAGCCTAATACTTATTCATTTCTCCCATACTTTTCCTTTGGAGCCCTCCAAATACTGAGCCATCTCTGGCAATGTGTGTATCAATCTCATCGTCTATGTGTATAGCTCTGGAAAGTTATACTGCCAAGGTAAGTGAACTTATCCATGGCATTCAGAATTTCTCCATTTGCTGTAAACAGTGATTCCATGTATGGATGGTGTGATGCTGGCTGCTGGAGAACCTCTGTTTTCCTGTTGTTGCGAGGCCAGAATTAGCACAATCAACAGAGAATCGATCCATAGTCTGTTGCATCTTAGACTCAGAGGCTATATTGAGTGCACAGTCATCTGTGAACAAAAACTCATACACCAGCTCCCCTCCACTTCAGTCTGGCATGTACCCTTTTCAAGTTCGATATTTTGCCATCAGTGCAGTAGCTGACGTTAATGCCGTTTTTGTTCTCATTGAAGGCATCCAACAACATTGCTGAACATATCATGCTAAAAAGCATGGGAGCAAGCACACAACCCTGCTTCACTCTATTGGTGACTGGAAAAGTTTGAGAGCATTGTCCATCATCTATAATCCATGCAAGCATGCTGTCATAAAACTGGCACACAACACTGATGAACTTCTCTGGGCAACCATATTTTGCCGTGATCTTTCACAAGTTCTTAGGACTGGTAGTATTAAAGTTCTTAGTTATATTAATAGACATTTTGTACAGACTTCTGTTCTACTCCTGGCATTTCTCATGGAGTTATTGGGTAGCCAACACCATATCAATAATTCCTCATCCCTTTCTGAAGCCACACTGGCTCATTGGTAAATGACCATCTTTCAGGTGAAGGATCAGCTGATTAAGTAGGACTCTGGCAAGAGTATTGCTCGCAGTGACTAAGAGAGAGATTGCATGGCCACACATCCCTTTTTCCCTGTTGTGATTGTCATAGCACAACCTATTTCCTTTATAGAAATGGGCAATGGAGGCATTCTTGAACTCCTGGGGAATAGCCTCCTCTTGCCATGTAACTTGAAAGATTTCACCTTTTCTATGAGCAGTGGGCCCTCTGCCTTGTAAATCTCTACTGCAGTAAAATCAACACCAGGTGCTTTGCTACAGGAGAGGACCCTAATGGCATTCAAAACCTCTTCTTCAGCTGGAAACTCAGCCAGAGAGAGATTGTCTTCAACCTGAGGTATATGGTCAGTGGTTTCAGCATTGGTTGGTGATATTCTGTTGAGAACATTATGGAAGTGTTCAGCGCGTCTCTCCAGGATTATATCCTTATCACTAATCAGTGCAGCTCCTTCAGTGCTGAGTTGTTGAAATGCCTCAGAGGTCTTTGGCCCATCAATAGCCTTCAGGGCATCATGAAAGTCCTTTGGATTGTTATTATCAGTGTAAAACTGAATTTCACCTGCCTTCTTACTGAACCAGAAATCCTATATCTTTCTAAGCCCTATAAGACACTCTTACTTTGGATGGAGTTAAACACTTGCTATCCTAGAAATGGATGAGTATCTTGCTGGTAAACCCTGTGGAGTTCTCATCTTTTGTTTAGCAGCTTCTTAATTTCCCTATAATTTTTATCAGAACAGTCTTGACATTTGCAGGGCCCAGATGAGCAAATGCTGTACACCAGATACCTGAAAGCTACCTGCTGCTTTTCTGCTCCACTAGCTTCCTCTTCAAGTTAGCAACCAACTGTTCATACTTGGAGAAATGCTCTACTCTGTTGACATTAAGTCTTCTGGTAGTCACCTTAAATGGAAGACAGTGTTGGTAATGAAAAGGTCACGAGATACACAAATGTTTTGTAGTGACTGTTGTTGTTTCTGACTCCATTCCTCCCAAGGACTCCCTGTCATTTCTGATATTTTGTGCCCATTCTGGTGTTAAAGTCAACCATGATTACAAGCTTTCAGCACATTGATGATGAGTATCTGTAGGTCTCCATAACATTTTTCTTTAACTTTAATGGGGTTCATCATGGTGGAAACATATGCACTGATGATAGTTGTGTGGGTGCTTTCCTTCAAGTGGAAATTGCATTGTCACAAGCCTATTGTTGACTCTTTTTGGGAAGCATATAAGCTTGTTGACTAGATTAGTTTTGATTGTAAAACTTGTGCCAGCTTCACAGTGTTCCATATCACTGCAGTGACGTCACAAAAAACATGTATCCAGTTCTGACTTTGGTAAGCTGGTCTTCATTTGCCAGCCTTGTTTCTACTCAGGGTTTCTATTCAGATGTGATACCAGCTGAGTTCTTTCACAAAAAGAGCTATTTGTTTTCTAGGTCTGCTGGATTTTGTGTTGTCCATAAGTGTGTTCCCATTCTATGTACCAGTGATGAGTGGAATCATGTTTACAAAACTTTTTGTATTTTTTTGTGTGTTTACATCACAGGTTAGGATCCCCATCTGCTGCAGTAAGCTGGTCAGGGTTAGGTTAGGTGAAGCAGACAATCTTTAGGGCACTAAATGCATACTCATGCCAGGAGGTAAGCAATACAGGTCTTAAAAAAGGTTACTTAGACACCTAAGGGGCTGCTACATCCCACTACTGCTTTAGTCCAGTGAAAGATGACCTTATGCCCTGGACCACCTGTGTCCGGGGTTGTGACTGTGTAGCCATACCTGCTTCTTTGTCACTTGTCTGTCATCATAGAACTTTGAAGTAGGTAAAAATGGTAAAATAGTGTGGGTGATGTCTTTTAACTTGTGTGTAAATTGGATTTTAGTGTAGCAGAGTTGCATGACATCATTGGCCTCACTCTCTCTCCCAGCGTCATGAGAGTTCAATGGCAAGATGAAAGTTATGATGACTGGTTATGCATCAGGATGCAGTGGATGACCTTGGCATCTTTGATGTCTAATCAAGCTCTAAGTTCTCCACAGCACCTGCTTCTCTGTCTTCATGGCCTGTTGGAACAAATTGTTCACATCCAAGGAAAATAAATTCCTTCATTGTATATGAAATATTGTAGTCACTTTGGGGTGCATTTGGGGACAAACTGGAGTTCCTCCAGGGGATGAGATGAGGACTGGAAACCATTGTCAGTGGGGATTGATCGAAGGAACAGTAGAGACTGAATCTTGATAAGGGAAGACTTGGATGCTCATTATAGCCATTTTCAGGTATTTGAACAACTGTTTTATAATTGTTAATTCTATAATTATTAGGGATGGGTAGTTGGGATTCCTAATCAGCTATGAATTATTCTCAGTGACCTCTATGGTCTCTTGCAACTTGAAGTGTTTTTATAGGGATATGTGAATCTGAATACATGCTTGTGTATGTATTTCACAAGGCAGAACTAAGAACAATGGATAGAAGTCTCAGGGAAGTGAATTGTGGTCTAAGGGAGAGCTTTCTAAATCATTGTCTTCTATGGGATGGGCTGCCCTGGGAGAGAAAGTTCTGTGTCACTGAAGGTGTTCAAGAAGAGACTGAATAGCTCCTTGCTGACATCATAGTGGAGGCATATATACCTGTCAGGGAAAACTCCACTTTGTGGTAGATCCTGGTCCAGAGACTCATTAGATAGAATCAAAGCTAACTAGCCTCTGTATCCAGAAGCAAGAAATTGGCGAGTAGCATCAAGACAGAACTGGAAGATGCAGCTTGTCATAGGTTTCTATCCAGCCTCCAAACCCAGCATCTCTGAAGTAGAAAGAAAGAAAGAAAAAAAAAAGAAAACCAGAAGAAAGAAAGTAAAAGGTGTTGGTTTTGTGAAAGCCTATTTCCTACCTGCCAGGTCCCTTTTCTTTTCATGTACCTTCCTCCCTTGCCTTATTTCACTAAACCTAAAAGTAGGGAAACTAGCTGTTGGGCAGGAGTGGGATGGCTTTGGCATACAAGTCATGTCCCTAATAACTGCTTCCTATAACATCTAAGCACAAATCATCTGTCCAAGGAGTTTCTCTGTCTGTGCTCACTGGAGTTTGGTTCTGTATCAAGGTCTCCTCCCTTCTCCCCCACACCTCTGAGTGGGTCAGTCCCCTTTACAATAGTTCCTTGTCTGTCACAGTCTAGGCCTCCAGCAGCTACCAGCCAAGAAGGTGATGAGTAAAGAAGTTATTGCTGTGTATCTGGGCCTGTCCTAGTCTCCTGACTTTATCCTGCTTGACTGGATGTGGTCCAAGATCAAATCACTACCTCCTTCCAGACTCTCAAAACTTGGCTTTAGGAACCTGGCTCTGCTGTTTCTGAACACTGCGCTTTCTCATTCTGTTGCATTGCCAATATAGAGGGTCTGTTCTCTTTGAGGTCTACTTTGATTGCCACCTTATTGATTTGTAGGTTGATAGACTTTTAGCACTGGAAAGGAACTAGGAGATTATCTAGTATGACCAAGTTCTCAAAGCCAAGAGATCTATAACTATAACTCAGATCCAGGTCTTTGACTTCAAATGTAGGACTCTTTCTATTATAGTATGCTTTTTATTTTGCCCACAAAGAAATGCCCTTTGTGAATTCAGTCAAAGGGCAGCACTTGAGGACCTAGAGGGCCACACATGTCCTCAAGGCCACAGGTTCCCCATCCTGGCCTATACTGTTCTTTCTTCTTGGAATCATAATTACACATATAGGACATAATTTCATATTGGATCTGCAAGAGTTTCAGGTGTGAGTCTTATCTCAGAGATAGACTGTAAAGTCCTTGGAGGCAATAGACATCCAGCAGATTGTGGGGTGGTAAAGGTCCCTTGCCTCTGACACAAAGTCAGTAAAGACCATAGTCTTAAGCATCTGTATCAGGAAGTTGTTTTTCATCACCTGAAGGTCAAAGAATGCTACCTGGGGAACACAGGAAAGCTTCATACAACCCTAAACTCAAGTTCCTAAGAACAGATATCTGTCAAATTCTATTCCCAGAAACTCTTCCCATGCCTCAAATATTCCCCCAAAGACAAACTACTTTTGGGACTACCAGAAACCTAATTCCAGAAGACATATTATACACCTAATTCCAATTCAGGAAGCAGATAAACCCATCCTTGGAGCAATAGATTATTATTCCCACATTTTTAAGTGCCAAGTCCTGTGGTAATGGATGACATCCCCTCTAGGCTCTTTCAGATGTATTTGTGTGTCTTCTGTCTTCCCTCACAACATCATTACACTGGACTGGTCCAGAATGGCCTGGCTTATTTGACATACTAATTAATCTAGAATGCCATTGGTAATAATATATGCCTATCCTTTCTCCATCGCTGAGTTGAGCTTTATTGGGAAGCACTGTTCAATCATGATACCATGGAAAACTTACTGTACTTTACGTACCTTAGGCCAGCAAGGGTCAAATCCTAGAAGACATGATGATCTTTAAATATTAGGGTGGTTGTATAAAAGGAAGCACTATCTCAGACTTGCTGTTTGCTTTTGGGCAAGTTTTTTTTTCTCTCAGGATCTATTTTCTCTTCTGTTGGATAAGCTGATCTTGAAGAGCCCTAACATTTTTATGGTCTTTTCATTCTTATATAGCTGGGTGTTTTCAAATCTGGCAACCAGTCCAATGGTAAATGTTTTCGTATTTTTCTAGTGACTGTTGTTAAATGTGAGTCTTGAAAACTACAGATAGCATTTAAAGGAGAAAAAAACAGGATGATTACTAAAGGTCCTCAGACATTTTCAGGGCTTGCTCATTAAGATGCCTGAGAAGAAACACTCTGTACTTAGACCTTATGGCTTTTGGCTTTAGTCTTGTCCTGTCCTTTTATACTGCACTCTGAAGCTGGGATGCTAATGGGCCCCTATCTAAGAGCTCTTCTGGACCCTCCTAGCTTTAGAGTGATTATCAATAGTAACTGTTGCTGTTTTCCTCCCAGCCTGATGTCTCTTTTTTTTTTGGCCTCATTGAAGGGGCCATGCCCTGCTACTTCTTAAACAGGCCTATTCAGGGTGTTACCTCATCCTAACTGAGTACCTGCATGGACCTTGACCTAAAGGGCTCCCTGTGCATCCTGGGTCATCTCCAGTCATCCTGATGAATATCTGGTCACTAGATTCAGATGACTCTGGAGGAAAAGTGAGGCTGGTGACCTGCACAGCCCTCTGTCCCTCAAAACAAAGTCAAGTCCAAGTCATATCATCATTTCTTTGATGGCATGGACTTCTTTGGCAACAAAGGGTGAATACAAAGACCTGCTGCCTCACTATCTTGGGGTACTGATAAGGTATCATTCTCAAGATGCCCCTGTGTACTGTGTTCCTTGCTGTCAGAATGTACTATCAACTTTCCCTGTTCCAGTCCAAACACAGCCATACCATTGCTTTGAATATGAGGAGCTAGAGAGCAGCTAGTGGGCCTGCTGTTCAGTAAGTGGGACAGGCTGCTCCATTGAATTCTACCTTTTCTTTCTCCTTTGTGTCTCTTTGCCTTCTTTCCTGTTGTTGCTGGCTCTAGATGGCAGGCAATCTACTTTTCACCTCTTCCTGTTTCTTCTTTTACCTTTGGGAGTCGGAGCTTAGTGTTTTTGCAGCCTGAGTTAAAAAACTCATTTGCATATCCTCCCTATCTAGTCAATGAAGTATAGAAACCATCTCAATAGATCATAGAATCAGAACCAATAAGGACCTTTGGGATTACTTAGTCAAACAACTTCATTTCATAGTTGAGGAAATGGAAGCTGAGCAAAGTTGAAATGATTTACCCAAGGTCCACAGGGAATAAAGTGCAGAGCTGGGATGCAAAGCCAGTATTCTTTTCAATATACTACAGAAGACAAGGTTATTTAGCTTGAGTTTGTCCCATCTCCTGTTCTTACCTCCAAAAGAGTTACCACTCTTAAGACAAAACCAATGTAGATGTAGACACAGATAGTGGAGAAGGAGGCTGATTTTTTCTTTTTTTGAAGATTGTGTATGGGGCTTATGATAATTGAAAGTCTTTTTTCTCAGATACTCTTTAACTGAATTCACAGTTGTAAACTTTAGCAATAGTAGTAGTAAGAGGGAGAATGTAAAGAATGGTTGGGATTAAAACCTTGATGACCCAGTGAAAATCAGTCATCACAGTAAAGGGGGAAAAAATCACATCTGTGATCTGATGGAAAGATGTCCCAACTGGCTTTGTCATCAGAGGATCTGGATTTAAACCATCATTCAGCTGTTAATACTGAGGTCCCTTCCAGCTCAAATTCTCTTCTTAAGACCCAGTTCAGGTACCACCTTTTCCAGAAAGCCTTCTCTGATCCTGCATTGTTCCCTTGAAACTACCTAACGCTGTATACATAATATATTTATCTTGTATTATTTTGTCTGTGTTTTATTGTTATCTGTGTGTGTATGTGTGTGTGTGTATCTACACCTTGAAGCTCACCCAGGGCTGATTTCAGGGCTCTGCATGCAATAAGCTCAGAGTAAATTGTTGAATTTAATTTTGAATTTTCCTTGTGTGACTGACATTCAGCAAGTCCTTTCTCTTCTCTGGGCCTCAATTTCCTTACTTATAAACTAAAGGACTTGGAATAAATTATCTTTAAGGTTCCTTTAGGCTCTAAATCCTATGATCATTTGTTTGTTACCTACTCTCCAACCTTTGAACCAAAACAGTGGGATGGAATGGATGGGAAAGAATGGGGTTTGATAAAAGAAGACTGTTTACATGGGGAAGGCAGATCAGTTCTCATTTGACTGGAACAACAGACAACAGTGACGGCGGTGGTACTTCTTCCTATTAGCTGCTGAAAATCCAACAATAAATAGAGCTAGCTTGGTATGACATTTTCAGTTTGGAGGAAAAAAAGTTTTATTAATGCCATATATTTTTATGTCATCATCATTCCTAGAAGTACTCTCAAAAGTCTCCAGCACCACAATTTAAAAGCATCAGTTCTGTAGTGCTCAGCTTTAATAGTCCAACTCTCACATCCATACTTATCATTCTCAAGATGGCCATAACTATAAAAAACCATAGCTTTGATTATATGGACTTTTGTCAGCAAGGTGATGTCTCTGCTTTTTTAGTTTGTTGTCCAGATTTGCCACAGCTTTCCTTCCAAGGAACAAATGGGTTTTAATTTCATGACTGCAGTTGCTGTCTACAATGATCTTTGAGCCCAAGAATATAAAATCTGCTCTTGCTTCCATTTTTTTTTTTGTCCACTTGCCGGGAAGTGATGGGACCAGTTGACATGTCTTTAGTTTTTTTTTGATATTAAGCTTCAAGCCAGCTTTTACACTCACTTCTTTCACCCTTATCAAGTCTTCTTCACTTACTGCCATCAGAGGCATATCACCTGCATATCTGAGATGTTTATTAACTGTCCCTTTAATAATACTTTCTAGAATTTTGCCATTGGCCTATAATGTTCCAGATCCATTCCCTTCCCCTTTTCTGAAAATTGGGATATTTGCTGTTCTTTAATGTTATGGTACCATTATTATTTCATGATCTTTCCAAGATGACAGACACCAGATAATAAGAATGATATTTTACTTTATATGGCACTTAGTATGTGCCAAGCACTGAGCTAAGCACTTTACAGTTGTTATCTCATTTAATCCTCACAATCCTGAAGGGCAGGTACCAACATCCCCATCTTACAGATGAGGAAAATGAGGCAGATGTTAAAGTGACTTGCCCAGGTCACACAACTACTAAATATCCGAGGCTAGATTTGGAATCATGGCTTCCTGACTCCACACCTGGCGCTCTATTGGTCACTGTGCCACTTAGCTGAGATTAGAAGTCCCATCTGCCAGTTGTCTAATGTGGTTTATTTAAACCAGGTGACTTGAACCTGTCATACACAGCTTGGTGTTTTGTGACTATCTCCTTATTTATTTTTCTTATTAACTCCAAACCATAATCCATTCTATCTTTTCCAGGTGAAAGATTATTGTTCTTGACAGAAAACAGAAACAAAAGAAGAATTTAGTATCTTTGTCTTCCCTCTCTTCATCTGTTGTCTCATCTACTTAAAGCTATTCCTTTCAATCATTTCAGTTGTGTCTGACTCTTTTGTTACCCCATTTGGGATTTTCTTGGCAAAGATGCTGGAGTGATTAGCTTGCCATTTCCTTCTCTGGATCAAACAGGGTTAAATACTTGCCTGTGTTCACACAGTTGGAAAGTTTCTCAGTTCGAATTTGAGCTCAGGAAGATGAGCCTTCCTGCTTCTAGCACTGGTGCTCTATCCACTATGCCACCTAGCTGCCCATGTTCAATTTTGGTAGCAACATTTGAGTTTATATTCTGATAAGCTAGTCAGAGAACATCTAGAGGACCTCAACTAAGATATGAAAGCCTTCAATTTCATGCCATGTGAGAATGAAAAGAAAGAAATGAAGATGTTTGGCCTGGAAAAGAGAAGATACAGATGGAGTTAGATAATCATTTTAAAATATTTGAAAGTTTATCTCATGGAAGAGGGATTCTATTTATTCTACTTGGGTCCATAGGGCAGAGCTAAGAACAACAGATGTAAGAAGCAAAGGGATAGGTTTAGGTTTGATAGCAAGTAAGGGAAAATTTATAGTAATTAGCTGTCCGAAAGTAGGAAGTCCTGCCCCAAAATGTGGTGAGGGCAACTTGTCCTCCTTAGAGGTCTTTAGAGGATGGGTGACCATTGATCAGATGTTATAGAAGAAATTCTTACTCAGTTATGGGTTGTACTATATGCCATCTGAAATCTCTTACAATTCTGAGACTTTCTTATTTTATAGCACTGGATACTCTTATGTAGTTTCATATTCCATTTTATATTAATTACTTATGTATGTGTTATCTCTCCTACTAGATTATGGGCTTTGTCATGGGAGAGCTTGTGTGTGTGTGTGTGTGTGTGTGTGTGTGTATGTATATATATAGTTTACCTTCCCTTGTACTGATCAGTTTTGCACTGTGATTAAGTAAACTCTTACTCAGCATTTGTTTATTTGAAGGAGCTTAAATCTAGTTGGAAAATGAGGCATAAATACACAAAAAATTCAATAACAATACAAGATTGTGAGGAGATGGTGGATGAGGAACCAAGAAAGAACACAAGCACTCAGAGATCATAAGTTAGGCAGTTTATTACTCACAGACATAAAAACCTAGGCTCCCCAACTCTTCAGTCCTATAGGTAAACATGTGTATAGGAATATGGTTAGATTCATGCTATGGTTGAGAGCGCAGAATTCTGAGTCTCTGCCCTTATGTCTAATTGTCATTGCTGGGCAGGCTGACAAGGACGTAAGTGGGAAGAGGACCTTAGGTACAATCTATCAGTGGGTAGCCCTGATTGTGACACTCTTCTTTCCCCCTTGTTGATCATAGGGGCATTAGGAAAATTTGCTAGCTTTATATACCTGGGTTTGATTAAGTTTGCTAAGCTGTTTATCATCAGGAGATCTTTATTTTCCTTGCCTAAATGAAGCTGACTAAACCGTTTATTAGGTACATAGGTGAGTTAATCAGTGTTCAGTCATGGCATTAGTTCCATCAGCTATAGCCTAGCAGTAGTCTTATCCTTGTAGATATATGTATATATGTAGTAATTTAAAACAACAGTATAAAGAATTATACAACCATGGAAGCTAAGAGTTAGAAGGAGCCATTCAGTGAGTGTGGCCAAGTCAACATTGTGCATTAGCTTTGATTATCAGAAATTTTTCTTTCAGAAGGTAATTAGTAAGAATGCAGCTGGTTACAAAGTTGTCATTTTCTGACACTGCTTTGGTACCTGAAATCTGCTTCCCTATAATTTCTCTCTTTGCGCTTACTTCTGCCTTTTGGGATCAAAAAAAAATAAGATCCTACTGCTATATGAGAGCCCTTTGGCTCTTTAAAAGCATTAATACCTCTCTCTTCATCTGTCTTCTCTTCAGGTTAAATATTTCTAATTATGACAGCTATCCATAACAGAACATGGTTCATTCCCCATCTTGCGACAACTCTCTGATACACTCTTATTTATCATTTTTTTTCTTAAAATGTGAGTCAGAAGTAGACTGAATACTCCAAATCTTTAAGGTTCCTTCTAGCTCCAACAGTGCTACATGTGGTATGACCAGGGTGGGATACAGTATTGTTGAATGTTCCTTCTAGTCACTAGGCTTTTTTTCACCTACATTGCCCTTCTCCTCAATTGTCTGGGAGCCCCTTGTTTCCACCTGCCCTCCAGGATATCAGCATCCTCAGTTTGACTCAGCCTCCAACTCTGTCCCATCTCCCTGAGTCAGTCTCTCTGAGCAAGTAGACCTGTCGTTTCCCCTTAACTGTTACCTTATTGTCTGAAGTTCCTGTTTGAGGAACTACCATCAGCCTGTGAATCTGAGGAGGTTCCTCTTCTCATGACAGACTTAAGTTGACTTTTTCTTGACAGGTGCTCTTAATTTTTTTCTGCATCCCACCAGTTTCTCTTCTCTCCACCTCCAACATTTACTATATTGTCGTACTTAAGCTTTATTTCCTATAACTTTGTTTTAGTCTCTTGTCTCTAATTTTGCCTCCTTTGGTGAAAGTGATTGTGAGTATCTCTTGAGGCCTTCTTCAGTACCTATCCAGCCTTATGTCACTTGAAATCTTCTGTTTGTAGTGGAACAAGGCACATGTGACATGGATAAAAAGTTTATGTGTTGTAGTAGAAAAAAGTGTTAGATTGGGAGACAGAAGACCTAGGGTCTAACTGCAGGTTGGCCAGAGTGATTCTCTGGAACTTTGGGCAAGTCACTTCTCCTTTCTGAATCTGTCGCATTCTACAGTTATCCAATCCCTAGAGCATCATGCTAGGTGCTGAAGTTTTAGCACAAAATAAAGAGTCCTCACTCCTATTCTCAAGGATCCCACAGTTTCATAAGAGATATATTGCATGCAAAGATTCATATGTTAGTATAAACAATGGAATGATAACTAGATGGGAGAAGTACAAATCCTATGGATTCAGTTGTGGGAGAAAGCACTTGTTGCTGGAAGAGTTCCTGGAGAAGGTGTCAGCATACCTGAACCTTGAAGGATCTGAGTAAGATTTAGATCTGTGTAATGAGGTCTTAGACAAGAAAATCTTGCAGTTAACCTTCTATCTCTGTGATATACACCAAAGATTCAGTGATTCTATATGATTCTTGCCCTCAAGAAGTTTGAGGTCTATTTGGAGAGCCTCCACACAAAATTATCCATATCAGAGATATCACAGGGCTGTGTATAACTCTCTGCTAAACAAATGAATATGATAATCAGAGGAGAGACAGAGCAGTGGGGGCCAGGGTGATCAGGGAAGGTTTTCTAGAGGAAGGAAGACTTGAGCTGGAGGATTCACTGTGGTTAGTGGGGAAGCACTGCTGGCATGAACACAGTAGAGAGTAGTTTGGGTTCTTAGTCTAGCTACTCAAGAATAATAGATTCCCATAACTATGCTGACTTGTAACACAAGTCTTATGTGTACATTTGCTCTCTTTCCCCCTTCCTGTGAAATAAACTTTGTACCCCAAATGTCATGGGCCAGGCTGTAACAAGAAACCGTAAGTGAGGCCAGAGGGTCTAACCTGTCCTGCTTTTCTCTGCCACTTGTTGGAGTGGGAGAGAGGTTATGTTCTGAGAACTGTTGATAATAGCAGCTACTTTCCTACTCATTATTCAACAATCTGTTCACTCCAGTTGTGTTAACAGGAGGTGAGATTTAAGAGTACAGTTTTCTAATGAACAGATATCCATTAGTATTTGGTTCTCTGTGGTAGTTTTTTTTCCTTCAGTTACATGTAAAAACAATTTTAAATATTAGTTTTGAACATTTTTGAGTCCCAAATTATCTCTCTCCCCTCCCCCCTTACTGAGAAGGCAATAAATTTGATATAGATTATGTATGTGCAGTCATGTAAAACATATTTTGATATGTCATGTTGTGAAAGAAGACACAGACCACCAAAAAAAACCCATACAAAAGGAAAATAAAGTTTAAAGTAAAAAAAGCATACTTTGATCTATATTCAGACTCATATAAGTTCTTTCTCTGGAGATGGATAGCATTTTTCATCAAAAAACCTTCAGTTATCTGGATCATTTTATTGCTAAGAATAGCTAAGTCTTTCACAGCTGATCATTTTATAGTATTGATTTTATTATGCACATTGTTCTCCTGGTTCTGTTCCCTTCACTTTACATCAGTTCATATAAGTCTTTCTGAGTTACTCTGAGAGTGTCCTGCTCATCATTTCTTATAGCACAATGGTATTCCCTCACAATCATGTACTATAACTTGTTCAGCCATTCCCTAATTGATAGGAATCCTCTTAGTTTCATTTCTTATGATCAGAGAGATTTTAGCTCTATAAAAAGAAAAGTTTCCTAACAAAAGAGCTGTCAAGAGATGACATGGGCTCCCTCAGGAGATTGTCAAGTAGAGGTAGATGACTTCTTATTCATGGGTGGTGTAAGGAATTATCATTCAGTGCTCGATTGGAATAGATGTCTTAGAAGATCCCTTCCAGTTCCAAATCTTGTGATTCTTAGTTCCCATGTGTCCACCTGACTTTACACCTTCTGGATGTTGGGCTCTGTAGCTCCCAGATTTGGAGAACTCTCAGAGTAGTATAAGCCATGAACTCCAAGCCTCAGATGGGAAGACATTCCCTACTAATAAATGCTGCAGCCAAGACCTACAAATAAGTGAAGCTGCTTTCAAAGTGTGAGAAGCAATTATCCACTCTGCTGATGGGCACATCAGAACCTAAGGTCACACTGTATATAACACGCCCTGTTCTCAGGAAGTACTGATAAGTTGGTGATTCTGCTTGGCCTGTCCTCCACCATTACTGTTTCCCACTCCCACATCCATTTTAGTTCTCATGAGAGGAAACATTGTATCCTAGAACTCTGACCTAGGCTTTCTTCTTTGTCCTCTCTCCATGATTTCATAAAGTTAAATGGAGGAAGCTATCATCTCTGTGCAGATGATCCCCGAGTTAACATGTTCAGTCCTTATTTCTTTCCTGAGCTCTGGTCCCACATATCTATCTCTTGAAGATAAATGTATCAACTTTGATGAAAAAATTCATCTTTCCATGTAAATCCATCTCTCCTCCTAACTTTCCTTTTCCCCAAGGAAGCTTTAAAACCTAGGAGTTATGCAGAATGCTTCATTCTTTTTCGCTCCCCATATTCAATCAGCTGCCAAGTCTTGTCTCTCCCATTACCTTCTGTTTCCATTTCTCTACTCATATATATCACCCTAGTCTAGGTCGTCATCACCTCTTTTTCCCCCAAATTTATTTATTTTCGGTTTTCAACATTTACTTTGGTAAGTTTTAAATTTTCGCCCCCTCCCTCTCCAAGACGGCATGCAATCTGATCCTCATCACCTCTTAACCTAGATTATTTCAATGGTTTCCTGATTGGTTTCATTGAATCCATTTTTCAGTCTTCAGTGTACCTTCTATACAGCTCCCAAACTGATCATCCTAAAGCATAGATGTGACTATGTCGCATTCCTGCTTACAAGTTTCAGTTGTTCCCCATTACCTTTAGGGATAAAATATAAATTTCTTTGTGGCACTTAAATCTTGAGCTCTAGCCTTTCTTTCTTTCCAAAATTTCTTTTATTTTTTATGATGAATTTGATGAACCTCAACAAACATGAACATTTCCACATAAAAAGACCAGAAAAGAGATTTATACATATGAATTTTGTATTATATACAGCTTTTTAAAAGCATATGTTAAATTTAACAACGCATTTCCAACACAGTTCTGCTTGTCTGTCTCCCGCTTTGAACCTCCTTTTGCTCTCTTCTCCTTATGATGGTCTTTTAAAAATACATATTACTAAAATTATTTCCTAATCTACCTTCCCCCAATAAAGAAAAGTTCTCTTTTATAACCACTAAGTATACTCAAGGAAAATAGATCTACACTGGCCCTCTCTGAAAAGGAATTGTTTATTCTGCCCTTTTAGTCCATCATCTCTCTGCCAAGAGTTAGGGGGCATGAATGAACATCAGTCTTCTGGAATTGTGATTGTCATTTTGTTGATCATAGTTCTTCAATTTTTCACAGTCGTTTTCCTTCGTAATATTGTAGTCTTTGTAAAATTTGTTTTCCTGGTCCTGGTTACTTGATTCTCCATCAGTTCATACAAGTCCTCCAAGGTTTCTGTGAATTTATCTTTCAGTGTTTCTTATGGTACACTAATATTGCATTACATACACACACACACACACACATACACACACACACACACACACACACACACACACATATACCACAACTTGTTTAGACATCCCCCAATTAATAACCAATTCTTTGGTACCACAAGAAGTGCTATTATAAATATTTTTGTGCACATTGAGTCTGCTTTTTTCATCTTTGTCAGTTTGATGGGTGTGAGGTGAAATCTTGGAGTTGTTTTAATTTTTCTTATTATTAGCAGTTTGGTGCATTTTTTCATATGGGTTGTTGAGAGGTTGCTTTTCTTCTTTTAAGAACAATCATGTAATCACTAAAGAAGAAGGAAAATGACAGTTGTTGGAGGGGCTCTGGGAGAACAGGCACAGTAATATATGGTTGGTAGAATACTGTTCTAATTATTCTGGAAAGCAGTTTGGAATTGTGGTGAAAAAGATGTGTACAGATATAGAGCAGAAATATAAAGTGAATAAATGCAAATAACATATACAAAGTAGTTAAATGAAAGGTAGTCTGCAAGGGAAAAGGTAGTAGTTGGGGAAATCAGGAAAAAACTTCTTGTAGAAAATAGTGTTTGAACTGCATCTTAAAGAAAGAGGACGCTTCAAGGTGTGAAGTAAGGGAAAAGTACGGTCTAGGCGGCATAGGAGAAAACCAAACAATGCAACAGAATGTGGAATATTATGTGAAAAGAATAGAGAGAAGGCTCGCTTAGCCATATTGTAGAGTTTGGGAGGAAATGAGACTGGAAAGATAGGTTGGAGTCAAAATTAAAAGCTAAATAGAAATTGATAGTTTATATAAACCATTTGTTATTCTTTGACTGTTTATCAATTGGGAAGTGGCTCTTTTTTTACATATTTGAAACAATTTCCTACATATATTAGATATCAGACTGTTATCAATAAATTTACTGTAAAGATTTTTTCTAGTCTTTAGTTAACTTTTTCTCTACTAATTATCACTGCACTGATTTCTGTATGTGTGCAAAAACTTTTCAATTTTGCTACTCTGTTTTATTGCCTCTGGTTCTTGTGTACTTAATCGTTCCATTGGTTTTCTTTATTTTTTTAAACTAGTATCAGATAATTTGGGTAACTTTTACTGTGTATTAAAGTTTGTGCTGCTAGGTCCTCTACCTTCTTCAGCTTCTTTCTGTCTTTCGCTTCCGCTCTCTCTCACTTTCTCTTGCTCTCAATACAAAAGATATGTTTAATAATTAAGTAGCTAGGTGGTACAGTGTGTAGAGCTCTGGGCCTGGAGGCAGAAACATCTTACAAGTTCAAATTTGGCCTCAGATATTTAGTAACTTTGTAACAGTTTACTGTTTGCCTCAGTTTCCTCAAGTATAAATTGAGGACAATAATGATACTTCCTTCCCCAGGTTGTTGGGAGGTTCAGATGGCACATTAGCGGCACCAGCTGTTGTTACTGTTGTTTTATAGTGATTGTTACCACTACTACTAAGATATTATTCAGTCCTGACATAGTCACACTGGGCTTTTAGTAATAGATTGGCTTTATAATATTAGAGAAGGGAAATAAAATGAATTCATTCTGAAGTGTCGCAATTAAGAAATAAAACAAATTTTAAAAAATTTTAAAGAAGAACTCAGGAGTAAACCTCAGTGACCCAATATCATACTTCCATTCAGGACTCATATAGAAAACATTTAGTTTGAACTGTTGTTAGTAAGTGGCAGCTAGGCTGCCTAGTGGATAGAATGTTGAGACTGGAATCAGGAAGACTCAGCTTCCTGAGTTCAAATTTGACGTCAGACACTTCCTAACTATGTGACCCTGGGCAAGTCACTTCACCCATTTTATCTCACTTTCTTCATCTATAAAATGAGCTGGAGAGGCAAGTGGCAAATCACTCTAGTATCTCTTCCAGGAAAACCCCAAGTTGATGAAGCATTGTACATGACTGAAATTGTTGAGATTTAGGGGTGGTGGGACCCCAAAATAGCGGCACATGGGTCCTGCCTGAATGAATTTGACCCAAGCCTTTTTTCATCCAAAGAAAGACTTAGGGAATTTTGAGCATTTGTATTGCCAATGCCAGTGGGCCAGATTGAATCTGAGCCTTTGTGACCCTTGTATGGACAAGCAGGCCAGACTGAATCTGAGTACCTTCAAGGAGACAAGATGGATCTTATATACAGAAACACTGTGGGAGGGATCTAGGGATGGCCAAATAGTCTGGGGTGACTGGAGGAGGGGTCCAGAGAGGATCTTGAGGAGGAGTCTAGAGAGGATCTTGATGGAATTGGTCTCTAGGCTGGAATAGGATCAAAGGTGAGAAGTAGCTGGAGGAAATTGGGAGGTGGTTGTTTGTCCTTGCTTGTAGAGGGCCATGATGATAGGGGGATGATGACATGACTTGTAGTTAACTCTGATTTGAGTGAGGGAGGGCTGTGCAAGATCACCAGCCTCACTTTCTCCTCCAGAGCCATGTGGGTCCAGTGGCCAGATATTCATCAGGATGGCTGGAGATGGCCCAGAATGCAGTGGGAGACCCTGACCATTTTAGATTAAGGCCTTTTCAGATTCTCACTTTGAATGAGATAAAGCCCATTCAGTGAACCTGTGAGTGAGTAGCAGCTTCTCTCCTTCCCTCCCCTCCACTCCTTACCTGGGGGTACTCTGCCCAGGGGAAGGTACATTTCAATGGTCAAAAGATACCTTTTTCCTTTGAGTTTACTGGCTAGATTGCTCTCTCAAAGAACATGCCTTAAGCCCAATTTACTCTGGAGCTGGTAGAGTGGTAGGTTTCTACCCTCCTAATACAGATTGAATGTAAATACTAAATAGTAACTGTTTCTGTTTTGGCCGGGAACTCTGAGAGTCTTCCCCTCCCAATTTGGTTTTTTCTTTTTCTTTCATTAAAGGGGCCATCCCTTGAGTAATCAGGAGGTAACTGAGACTTGGGCATAGTGATAATGAAAGGCTTATGTCTGCCAGATCAATTGGGAAGATTCAGGGAGAGTTCAAGGGGGTTCCCAGAGCCTATGCCCCATCGAAATGACTAAATGGCAAAGATGTGTTAGTGAGTGGCACAAGTTATCCTCAACTGCATTTTCATAAGAAGCTGCAAATGTAATAATATAGTATGATTTGTACCTATTTTGATGACTCACTGTCCAGGATACTTTCCCATCTCCACTTTACTCGTTACTACCTTTTCCTTGAGCTTTTCAGGTAAATCCTCCTCTAGATTCCCACTGCTGTTGCTGCTACTATTTGTTCATTTGACAGAGCTACTTTCATGTCATATTTATAAAGGTCAACATTATGATTTTTCTTTTCCATTATTTAGAGGTAATAAAGCAGAATTCACACTTCTTGTGTCTTGTTGGTCATGAGGAGTTCTCTAGTTTGTCCTTCACCAGAATATCTTATTTTCTCTTCAGCTGTATCTAGAGAAAGGCTACTAACAAAAAGAATGTTTTTATATGTTTTTAATCTCCAGCCTATCTTCCCAGGCCAGTACCGTCTCACTCCCCCTCACATACTCTTCATTGCAGCTCAGTTGACCTACTTATTTTTCCCCATACTGCACGTTCTGTCTCCTGTCCCCGTGCCTTGCACAGGCTGTCCTTCAAACCTCAATGGTCCTCTTTTGGAATAGCAAGATTTCTTCAAGGCCCAACTCAAGTACCACCTGCAGTAGACTTTTTATGATTTTGCCACTTTGTGATGCCTTCCTTCCCAACCATCAGTGTGCATTTATTTTTAATATATTCTATATATATTTATCTGTGAATGTGTTATAAAAACATCTTTAGTAGATGGACTGGCATTCTCAGTTCTACACATTGACTTCCTTGGTTTTCTTTAAGTCCTGTGAGAAATGTATTCTCTCTAGAAAACACAAACACTCATTGCTGAAGCCACAAAAGCTCTTATTTTATTTTACATTCTTGCTAATTGGTAACTCCCTAAAAGAATACGCTTGCTCAGACAAATACGTAACTATTTATGCCTTGTTCATGATTGAGTCCCCTCCCTTCCCATTGGCTGGATACAACTTCCTGAACCTCCCTTCCATTCCATGTTCTTCTCCTAGATGTGTTCCACGTCTCTTGTCATGCATTGCATGTGAATTTAAATGAGCTTTCTTTGCCCTAGGGTATGTGGGTTAATATTAAAGTCATTTAACATGTGTGTAAGTTTTACTTGATCAGAAGCCTGGTTCTGCTAAGTCTGGTTGGAACCAGTTAATTCTAATTTACATCCTGTTATCTTTCTTGCAAAGCTGGGAGTGTAGTGTTAATCCTGTGGAAACAGAACTCCTATTGTTTCTCATAGTCCTGACCAAAATCCCATGTTTTACTGGAATCTGTTTTCAACCTCTTCCCTCCGTTAATTATTTATTATTTATCATGTAAATAGCTTGCTTTGATATGTTTGTTTGCATGTTTTTCCCCCCACTAGATTGTAAACTCCTTGAGGATAGAGACTGTTTTTTGCAGTCCCCAGCACTTAGCATGGTGCCTGGCACGTATAGACAATAAATATTGATTGTTTGTTGTGCCTAGAACATAATAGGTACATAACAAATGGTCGTTGACTGATTATTGATTGAAAGTACAGACCAGAGATGGGGAACCTGTGGCCTTGAGGCCACATATGGTCTAAGTCCTCACGTATGGCCCTTTGACTGAATCCAAACTTCAGTGATGAAATCCCCTTAATTAAAGGATTTGTTCTGTAAAACTTGGACTCAATAAAAAGGCTGCACTCAAGGACCTAGAAGGCCACATGTGGCATCGAGACTGTTTGAGCTGTTTCTCTGCTAGATTTCAAGTGCCTGACATCAAGATTTAAATCACATCCTTCCATGCCTTAATCCTGACTCTAACCACATGAACTTCTTATACTGGAAAACACTGTCCTGAGCATCAGGGTCACCTCTCTGCAGTCAACTATCCTATACTTTACACACTTGACCAATCCACTGTGTACCCATCAGAAAATTCAGGAGGCTTGAATTCAGAGTCATTGCGATCACTAATTTCTTATAACTGAGTAAGGGATTTATAGATGTGATTAAGGAGAACATTATGTGCTGAACTTTCTTCTGTGACTTGAGATGCAGGCATCCAGCTAGTAGATCAAATTCCTGGTAACAGGCATGGGTATCAAGGGAGATGGGGAAGGGGAATCTGACATGCAGTAATAGTTTTTCCATTTATGTGAGATCTGCTTTCCAAATACTTTTATATGCACGATCTTATTTGAGCCTCCTGGCAGCTCAGTGAGATTGGGTAGGCAGAAGAAACTGGGGCTCAGAAAGGCTGAAGGACTTAAGTGAATTGTTATACAATTCAGTTCAACACTTCTTAAGCTTCTGCCATGTGTGAGGTAATTTGCTATGTGCTGGAAGAAATATATAAATAAATAGTAACTGGTCCCTGCTCATAAAAGCTCACAGTCTAGATAAAAGACCAATACAAAAATTCCTGTTGTATAAAATAGAAGATAAGCACATAAGAAAGATACAAAGTACTGGCATACTTCTGAGTCAGAGGCCAAGCTGAGACTTTAACATGAGCATCGTATCTCTGTCCTGTGTACCAGGCTGCCTCCCAGACAGAAAGGATAACAAGTACTTTAGTGAAAAGAGTGCTGAACTTGAAATCAGGAGATCTGGGTTTTATTTCTGGCTCTGACACTTTCTAGCTGAGTAACCATAAGCAAGTCGTGTCCCATCTCTGAGCCTTAGATTTTTTACCTATAAAATGAGAACAATACTATATGATGAAGTTGTTTTGAGAAAAATATTTTTAAAACTTGGAAGTGCAATAAAAATTGAAGTTATTATTGTTTTCTAAACAAGACTCTTCAGATTAACTGCAATTATCAGGCTTCTTCATTGTGGCTCTCTGGCCCTGTTATTAACCTTTTGGGCCAAAGAGTTGAGGCAGTACCTTGCCAGGCTGAGATGGAGGTAATGCAGTTGTAGGTTTCCTGTACTGAAACCTTCACTTGCCTTGCAATCAGAGTGGTGGTGGTGGTAGTGGTGATGGTGGGGAAAGGGTGGCATGGTAGTCACTTTGCTACCACTGGGTCCCTTGGAAGTCCTAGGTACCCTGAGGAGACTTGAGAATGAAGGGGAATAAAGTGCCCTTGAGAAGTCAAGACAATCTAGAAAAAACCCAAGTCAGTCCCAGAACGACCAGGGGGCATGGTTCTAGCAGGAGGTTCCTGGAGGGCGACCTGTGGGCTCTTATACCCTTCTTACAACGTAAAGGGGCAAGAGAATGGGGAGGTTTCATCTGCTCAAGGATGTGCTTTGCTGTTAATGAAGTTATTCAGGCAGCCACAAACTGGATGGTACTTATCAGGGCTGTTGTAGAGGAGATTCCTGATTAGATATTAGAATCTGAGGGCTTGAAAAGACCTTAGAGGGAATCTGTCCCAACCTTTACTAAAATAGAAAACTTCTTGAGGCACATTTTCCCCTTTTAGACAGCTCTGCTTATTAAGAAGTTCTTCCTTTTATTAACTTAAATCCTTCCCTGTAATTTCCATCCACTATTCTGGTTCTGCCCTCTGGGATCAAGTAGAACACACCTGCTTCCTCTTCCATGGAATCACAGACTCCCTGAATGGGAAAGGCCCTCACGGCCACCTAGTCCAGGTTGTCCCTGCATAGGACTCCTTTCTCCATCCATCTGACATAAGATTATCCAACTGCCACTAAGAAACCTTTATGGGAGGGAACTTCATTTCTTCCCAAAGCAAGCCATCTTTCCAGATATCAAAATTTACCTCTTTGCAACTTCTACCCATTATTCTTTGTTTCTGCTTTGTAGGGCCATGCCAAATAAACCTAATCCCTCTTCTATATGTTGGTCTTTCCACTTAAAGACATGGTTATCCTGTGGGGTCTATTGGTTTTGGTTGCTTCAGCTAGTCCTTGTATAGTATGATTTCTAACCCTGTCACCATCCTAGTTGTCCTCTCCCAGATGTGGGTGTGTCCTTCCTATAATGGGATGCTGAAAACTGATATTATTTGACCAGGGCCCTGGGACATGAGAAAGGTTGACTGTAGGCAAGGAGATGAGTAACAAGTTGTTTGAAAAGGACAAGGTCAGGCTCAGGTAAGGCAGGTTCATTTTCAGGGGATGAGAGAGGAGAGGAACTATACATATGATTTTATTGTGTAGGGGACTCTCAGTGAGGAAGCTCTTGGAGCAGTTTGTCTTTTTCCTGACCTTAGAATCAGACCATTGAAACCAAAAAGGACTTTAAAAATCGTCTAGTCTTGCTTTTTTTTTTTTAATTTGGAGAAGAGGCAACTTAGAGGAACAATCCCTATGGCTTTCATATGGAAAAGGCATCATGTTAGTTTTGTCTGGCCTCATGGGGCAGAATTAAAACCAGTGGGTAGAGAGATACAAGAAAGCCAATTTAAGCTCTCCATCACGACAAACTGTTTTAGTGGGTTTCCCACCACTATGGGTTTTAAGCAAGAGGTTGAATGATCACTTGGGAATGTAGAGAAAGTGACGAGTTTAAGACATGTTGAAGGAGAAAAGTGACAGGATTTAGTTACAGGATAGTTATAGGGCATGTAGAAAAGAGGTGTTCATTTGAAGATGAATTCAAAGTTTACAATCTAAGAGACGGGAAGAATGGTTACCCCAGTGATAGAAATCGAGTTTCCAAGGAAAGAAAACATGAAGAGCTCTGTCTTAGATCTATTACATTTGAAGTGAAGCACTCAAGTGGAGTTTTCCTTGCTGAGACTCTCCACTTTGTTTATTTGATCATCCTCTGAAATAGCATTTCATCTGGTAGCTAGGTATAGTGGTAGCTGCTGTCACATCAGATGAGAGATGGCCAGGTTCTGCTTTTACCAAGAGTAGCCAAGGAGGAAGTGGGCTTGAATTGCAGCTTGACCTAAGTAAGTAGAGGGCATCTCTAATAGAATTTTCTCACACTATAGTTGGTTTAATAGTGGAATGGGATTGGAGTGTTTTGGCAACCCGGAGTTCTTTAAATTAGGATAACTCTGTGTGCATGAAGTCATTTTGGTTCAGTCCTGCACAGAGAAAGGGAAATGAACGAATGCCTTCTGAGGCCCTTCCTGCCAGAGACAGGGGAACAGATGAAATAGTCTCCCATAACTCTTCTTGCCAAGACACAAGGAATATGTGACATCATTTCCCCTCCTCCTAGAGAGAGGGAAGGATATAAATGAAGTGACCTCCTGATGCTTTTCTTGTCCAGGCACATGCAGAAGTGGATGAAGTATAACCCTTAAAGCTCTTCCCACCAGATGATCTCATTATTGCAGACCAACTGGTGTCTTACTTTAACTGTCATAGTGCTAACAATATATTGACCATAGGCACAGCTGCTGTTGCTTTTCTTTAGACAAGACTGTTGATTGGTAGGATGACTTTTCTTCCAGGATTAAAATTTCATTTTCTGTAGGATTCCCCAGAAGTGTCCCAGCAGTCTCAGTACCTGAGTTCTCTCTCAGTTGATGCTTCTCCATGGTTTGAAGTCAGCATTTTATATGTTGTTCCTCTGCCCCTAGTATATAGTGTGTATTTTAGGGAGCACATCTTTACTTTGATGAGACCAATTCTGACAACATTTGTATTTGCATTGAAGGTTAATCAGGGTGGTAGGAATTACTCCCATTATAAGAGAATTTGCCCAAGAGATTCTTTTGAACTTCACTTTGAAAATTAGTTTCAGTTTTAGAACTCTCCATTTAAATAACATTCCAGCAATACAGCCCTTAGAATCAGACTCCTGGAATCCTAAAACTAGAGAGAACCAGTGCAGGACCTTGTTGTTTCCTAGAGCAATCCTGTAATATTAGGAGTTCCTCTGTGGAGCATTTAAGGGTTATGCAAGACCATTTTGTCAGTGGGGAAACACTTAAGTGACTTACTCAAATTCACACAGTTTAGGAGGAGAAAGGAACTGTGCGATAGTGGTAAGCTTTCCATCTATAATGCTTTTTACCATTGTGACCTTGGATAAGTCACATAATAATAACTAACATTGATGTAGCACTTGACTTTGTGTTAGGCAGTAACCTCCTTGAATCTCAGTTTCTTTTTCTATGAAATGTGGGGTGGGGAAGTATAAACTAGACAACCTCTCATAACCCTCCCAGGACCTTGGGAACCTGATTCCAGCTCCATCATTCTTTCTACCACTGCATTATAATAACTCTTATCTCCTACTCTGTGGTTTCCAAAGTAATGTTTTCATAACAGTTATGGAGATCATTCTAATACTCCTTATAATATTCAGTGACCCACAAGCAAGAGGAAATAACATTTCAAGGTTATAGAGATTAAGTGGTACCTAGACTTAGGACAGATGAAATGGGTAGGTATCCAAGGGGATCTTGGAATAAGAGTCAGTGCTTGAGATCTGATTGGGCTTTCTTTGCTTAGAGCAGAAGGGGGAGGAGGAGTCAGGTATAGCTGCAGAAATTCTTCTTCCTACTTTGACACACTCTTCTGACACTATTACTTTCCCCTCCTTACACCTTCTCAGCATGAGTGAGGGGAAAGGTCACCTGGCATTCACTGTGAGAGAATGTGAATTCCATCTTGGTAGCAACATAGGTACCTCTGCCCATTCATCTTTGAAGGGCCTATGTAATGAAGCCCACTAGTTCATCTCAGATAGTTTGAGTTCCATAGTTCAACTCCTCCTGCCTCATGGGCTCTGATCCCATAGGTCACCTTTGCTGTTTGGTCAGGACTTAGGTACTATTTTCCCTCCTTAGGAGAATGGGTAAAAAGGATCAGTTTTGGCTCAGTGACTGATCCTTAGACTCAGAAGACAGATTCTTCTTCCATGTTCTTGCAAATGGTAGATCCAAGGCTTTTGAGGGGAAAGGCTAGAAGGAAAAATGATTCACTGACTTCTTAATTTCTTCCTCAGTATCTTTCTAGTCTCTCCATTGCTGGAAAAGGCTAGGGAAGTCAGGGATTTTCCAAGAAGGCAACAGGATTGTAGGTCATTGAGCTCTGAAAGTGATGCCAGTCTCCTACCTTGGGGGGTCTAAGTGGGATGTGCACAGTAAAGTGCAGGATTTCCTCTAATCACCCTTTTTCCTCTCCTCCATTGAGGCCTGGGCTGCATGGAAAGGTTGGAAATCCTTTCAGATGCCAGGCAAAGTTGTGGTGGATATAGGCCAGATCCCAGTGCAACCCAGTGAAAGTCACAGTAATGTTTCCAAATTGCTGTTTGGCACTCTCCAGGCTTTTCTTCCAGAAATAGAGGGAAAATTTGTCTCAGAAGGTGTACAAAAACTTCCATTCAACTCAATAAACATTTATTCAGAGCTTGCTTTGGAGAGAACCCTGGGCTGAGTTCTGAGCATACGTAGAGATATGGCACAGATCCTGTTCTCAAAAAGCTTACAATCTAATTTCAGGAAAAGTCATACATGAGATAGGTGCATTGAAGAAGCACAGGTAAAGTGGGAAACATGGGATCTATGAGGTAGAGTTGTGTAAGGCTGGAAAAAGAAACTAGAGACAGTTGATAGAAGGCCTCAATTGCTAGAATCAAGAGGTTCTACTTTATTAACCATTGCAGGGGGGTGGTTTATGTGTTTGTCAAGGCCAATTCCTCCACTCTTGGGCTCATTCCTCTTATCTCTTCTAGAAACTTGTTCCTAGTCATGTCCTTTCTCTCCCTAATTTTCAGTATCTCCTTACTCTTTGGCTCCTTTCCTGCTGGTTATGTGCTCAGATCTCTTTCATGCTTCAAAAACAAAAAACAAAAACATCCTTCATTTAACCTTAGAGCCCTCAAGCTGTTATCCTAAATCTAGCCTCCCTTTTGTGGCTAAACTCTGGGAAAAACTATCTATACTTACTGTCTCTCCCTTCTTTCACTCACTTGTAAGCCCCTTCTCTCTCCACACCACTTGAAAGAAGCTGCCTTCTCAGAGGTCATTAATGGTTTTTTCATTGTTAAACCCAGTGGTGTTAACTCCTTTCCCTTTCTGACCTTTCTGCAATATTTGGAAGTTTTAAGGATATCCTTCTTCTCAATATTCTCTCTGGATTTTGTTTTATGCCATTACACATATGCATAGTAACACTTTATTCCTCCTGTTTTCTCTTACTGTTTTGACTATTCCTTCTCGTCTTCCCTGAAAGACCATTGTCCATGACCTGCTTCTGTGTATTTATTTAGGATGACTTTTCTTCCTGAATTCAAATTGAGCTTCAGACAATTACTAGCTGTGTTACGTTACCCTGGGCAAGTCACTTAACCTTGTTTGCCTCAGTTTCCGATCTGTAAAATGATCCGGAAAAGGAAGTGGCAAGTCACTTTAGTATCTACAAAGAAAACCCCAAATAGGGTTATGAAGAGTAGGACACGATTGGACAACAACAACAAAATTTTGTATTTGTCCTGTATTTACTGATATATGAAAACACATTTCCCTAATAGAATTGTAAACTTCTTTAAGGCAGGGGCTGTTTTAATTTTTACTTTTAGAAGCCCAGTTCTTGGCACATGGCAGTCATAATACTTATGAAGTGAGTCATTTAGTTAAAGTTTTTAAATAGAAAAGAGAGATAAAATCAAAGTCATGTATTAGAAAGATAACTAAGAAAATGGTGTCATAAGAAGATCCCTCGGTCTCCCATTCCCAGGCACTACTACTCCTTGATTCCATTCCAGGACAGAACCCTGGAATGATCGTTTCTGATCTCTGTTGTGGGGAGTTGGCATATTCTTTGATTCATCCTTCAGATGTGTCATTTCGTGGTACTTCCTGGGAGATTATAGAATAAGGGAAATGGAGTGTGTCTGGGGTGATTTGGTGATCAGGTGTCTACAGACAGCGGGATAAGTTAGATGAACTCTGGAGGGTTCTGTTAGCTTGGGATAAAATTTAAGAAACTTGTGAAATACTTGGTTTCTACATACTAGCTGTATAACCTTAAGCAGCCTATACTATGATACAGTATTGTAGGCTAGGACAGTAAAAGTGTAGTATAATAGAACTAGACTTGGAATCAAAAGACTTGGATTTAAATCTTGACACTCACACCCAGTCATGTATGTTGAACAAGATACTGTACCATAATTTCATCATCCATAAAATGTGAGTAATTGTTCTTATGTTATTTTCTACATTATCTTATTATGGGAAAGTGCTTTGTAAACCTAAAAGTGAAATAGAAATAGGAGATTTTATTATTGGGCAAGTTCTTCCTCTTCTCTGTGCCGTAGTTTATTCTTCTGTAAGGTAAGAGAGTTGGACTAGATGATCTCTATGGTATCTCCCACCCTGATGTTCTTTGATTTTGTGATTCTCTTCATGTATTTGGCATAAACATGTGAAGGGCACAGATGCCACCCTGGATGCTATAGTCAATCTAACCTGCCTGGAAATAGAACATGTTAATCTGCTTTTTATCCTAGTTCATCCCACCACCTCAGCTGTTCATAGTCATGACCCTTGTGGATAGTCTTATCTGTAGCCATGTGTCTCAATCCTATACAGTTCCCAAACCTATCCCCCTCACTTCTAGGCTTATGAGCACTCCTACAGTACTGTGGCTAAGTTGATTGGAGCCTTTTTAGATTTCTTAGTGTCCCCAGCTGCCCCTTTGCTCTAAGACTGAGAGCAGAGATGATCCTATCCCTATCTCCTGGACTCATCAGGATGCTTTATCTCCTCCTTACATAGCAGGGTGCAGGTCACATCCAAATCACCATCTCCTGGAATCTCTTAGAACATGAAGCATAAGCTGACACTGAGAAAGTGTTCGATGCTGTGAATTTAGGATTAGATATTTTCTGCTTGGTTTCAGAGGGCAAAAGAAAAGAGGAAAGTTGTACAGAGGGCCAATTTTAGCTAAATTTAAAGAAAAACTCCCTAACAATCAGAAATGTGTATTGGCAATAATGGAATAATGAAATGAACTACCTTGGCTGTGAATGACTTGCCAAGATGTTGGCAGAAATGTTGTATAAAGTGTTCCTACTCTGGGGTGTGTTGGACTAGATTATTTTTGCAGTTCCTCCAGGGGGTGGAACCAAGTGACTTTTGAGGTCCTTCTCAGTTCCAGGATTCTGTAATTCCTTGGAATGAGGAAAGAAAGAGACTCTAATTGTTTTGGAATTGCAACCTTTAGCCGTCATGATTTGTAGCCATGCCTGCTTTGCTCTAAGACTATATCTGAAGCAGGCTTCTGTGGAAATTAAGTAAAAAAAATCGCTGTCTGTTTTTGAGAACTAGGCTGCATCTTCAGCCTTCTGAAAACTAGAAGAGAAAAGTTCACTGAAAAAAGCCTGAATAATGTGTCAGCATGGTTAAGTAGGATTTAGGAGCTCTGTAAGGCTCTTAAGAAGGTTGTTGGTTTTTTTTTATTTTTTTATTTTTGGAAGTCAGTTATTGAATACTGTTTAGGCAAGCTGTGATTTACTTGTAGAGAAGGACAAATGTGGTATGGTAGAAGGAGAATTAGGTTAGAGGACCTTGATTCAAATCTTGGCTATTCTATTTCCTAATTATGTAATCTTGGGTAAGACCCTTCCTATTTTGAGAACTCTGTTTTGTTATCTGTAAAATGAAGCATAGTGGACATAAGTAGAGTGTAGTATGTTATCAGTTATTGGTGATTTTTACTCATGAAATGGAATGAAGAATATGACAAAACATAAATGTCCAGAAAAGAAATAGACCATGGGGTTCAGACCAAGCAGGTCTGATGTAATACGGTCAAAGCCAGAGCTCACAAATAACCCGAAAGCTGTTCATCTGAGTATCATGATATAAAAGCAGTTTTCTCATGATATAAAAGCAGTTTTCTGATCCCAAATCAAGAGTCTAGATGTTTTTTTAAAATGTCCTTTCTAGTTCTCAATACTATGTTCTTTTGACTTTATGCTTTGACCTGGATTTGAACATCATTAGAAATAGTCTGTATCATAAATTTTAGGGGTGAAATCAGTAAGCTCTTACTAAATGCTGCTAAGCCTTGGGTATACAAAAGCCCACAAAATTAAGGTGCTTACATTCTAATGAGGGAACCAGTGTGCATAAACAGATACATATAAGATACAGAGTAGTTGAAAGATTGCTGTGTTCATCCTTCATTTTTGAAGAAGATCATGACATCAGAGAAATGATGACATGACTTGCATTTGATTTTGTTTTGAGTGAGGGAGGGCTGTGCAGGTCACCAGCCTCACTTCTCCTCCAGAGCCATCTGAATCCAGTGACCAGATATTCATCAGGATGACTGGAGATGACCCAGGATGAGGCAATTGGGGTTAAGTGACTTGCCCAAGGATGCAGTGGGAGACCTTGGCCTTTTCTCAGCTAAGGCCTATTCAGGGTAACCTTAGAAGGAAAGGCATCTGAGGGGACAGGGAAACGCCTCCTCTACTTTCTTTCTTCAGCTCTGCTTGGTCTCAACCCCATAGTATAAGATACCTCCTTAGGGTCCCCCTCACCCTTTCTAGCTTCTTTTTATGTATTGTCTTCCTTCATTAAATTGTAAGCTCCTTGAGAGAAGGAACTGTCTTTTTGAAAATTTGTGTCTTAATGGCTTAGCATGTAGTAGACAAATGTGTATTGGATTGCAGAATTGTATATGAGGGCATTTGAACAGAGTTTTGAAGAAAGCCAGGATTTCTGAGAGGCAGAGGTGAGGAGAAAAAGCATTCCAGTGCAAGGCCCAGAGAGTAGGGAGAGTGGCAAGTAAATGGATGAAAGGAGTAATATGGGAAGAAGACTGGAAATAAAGGCAGGGACAAGCTTGGGAAGAGTTTTAAATGCCAGACGGAGGAGATTATATTTGTTCCTATTGAGGTATTAGGGAGTTACTGGAGTATGTTAAGCAGGAGGTGTGACCCAGTCAGACCTACATAGACAGCCCTCCCTCACTCATCATTTCTCTGATGTCATCGTCTTCTTCAAAAAGGAAGGATGAATTAGAATATTAAGAAACTTGAGGCCAGGAGAACAATTAAGAAATGGTTTCAGTAGTGGACTTAGAGGGGCAGCTACATGAATGGAGAGAAGTAGACTGGAGAACTGATTTCTCAGATGTTGACTCTACCCCCTAACCAAATCATTAATCCCCTCTACTGCATTCTGACAAGCCTCTGATAATCCAGGCCCAGGCTCTGCCTGAACACTTAACAGTACTTAATAAATGCTTATTGAATTGAACCAAGGCAGACTGTTTTCCTGTTGGATGACTGTAATTTTATGTTAAAAAGTTCTTAAAATGGAACTGAAACTGGTCTTTCTGCACTTTCCCCTGTCAGTTCAAACAGAATAAAACTAATCTCTTTTCCACATGTCCCACTATAATTTGATATTCTCTGTCACCCTGACCTTTTCTGGTCAGTTGTTCTCTTGGCAAAGGAGGTGTGTATATGTGTAATTGTCCTTGTAATTTGGCCCAAATGAAAAACTCTCATCAAAATAATGCCCTTTATTGTTTAGATCTGATTTATTCAATGTAAGTATTCCCTTTACTAGAACCCTTCATTCATTCATCTAGCAAGCCTTAGTTAAGTGCCTACTGTAAATAGAACCTTGTTGTATGAACTGGAGGAGACACAGAGTCTAGATAAGACATAATTCATGCTCTTGGTGGAGCTAGAAGTATCACAGAGGACTAAGACAGCAGCACAGATAACAGATAACTATAACACACAGTATTACATGATGTGGATATTATGTGCAATGAAATTATTGTGTAGAGTTTGAAAGGGAAGGCAATTATCTTCTAAGGGCTTGATGAAATGGAGAGACCATGAGAATTTCTTGGAAATTTCACTTGAATTGGATTTTAAAGGAAGGGTAGAAATTCATCTGGGGAAGCTCCTCCACACTTTTGCTCATATTGCACAGTACAGTGGTTTTCCCCTGGTCCCTTTTGTGTCAGGGTACACTGTAGCACCGGTGTTGCCCATCTCTTTTCTTTCCTTCTCACTATGATGTCAGGTCACTTTCTTGTCATGTAAGTTCCCAGGGATGGTTTTCATTTCACGTTGTTTACGCTGTAAATCATTACCAGTGACATACTATACCCTACCTATATCTACCATACCTTTTCTCACTGTCTCTTATCTTTTTTATAATTTTAATTTATCCATTTGCATTTAAATTACTATAGTAAAACATATCATTTAGCCTACATTGTTGGGAACGTACTATTGTGGATGAGATGGAGAGGTGTGGACTAGATTATAATACAGTTTGATGAATTTGTAACTAGTTGAATGACGAAGAACAGTCATTTATAATATGTCGTATTAGAAGAATATTTCCAACTTTTTAAAAATTTTATAAATGACTTGGATAAAGGTTATAACATACTAATGAAATTTGCAGATGAAACAAAACTGAATGGCATACCTAACTCATTGGATATAAGATCCAAAAACATCTTGACAGACTGGAATCCAGGGCCAAATTTAAGATGGAATTTCACATAATTAAATGTAGAATGCTACATTTAAGATGGAAGAGGCATGGCTAGACAACAGTTAAGCTGAAAAAGTTGGGGGAGTTTTAATAGTCAATATGATTAATTAAATACCAGTATGGATCTTGAGTTAAGTGTGATAGCTCCTCAAAAATCTAATGCTTATTTGGAATAACAATAAAAAAGTGATTAAACTCTTTGCTCAGAGATCCTGTTGCTAGCCATCCACCCTAAATACACTAAGGAAATTAAAAAAATGTTCCCATATGAACTAAAATAATCACAACAGTACTTTCTGTGGTAGCAAAGAAATGGAAATAATAGATGTCCATTGATTCGGGGTTCAGAAAGAAATTTAGTACACAGTGTAAAATGGAATATTACTGTGCTGTAAGAAATGATGAATATGAAGAATTTGGGGAAGCAACTTTAGCAGAACCAGGAAAATAATATTCACACTAACAAGAGCAGTGTACATGGAAGCAACAACGTTAATGGAGCTGAACACTATAGTCATAACAAACAAGTATATCCCCAAAGATGAGATGAAAAAATTCATTTCCCTCACTTCTTGGAATATTGCATCTACTATTAGACTCATTCCCATATGGGCTAGTTTTGCTGAATTATTTTCCCTTTTTTATTTTAACGTTGTTACAAAGGATGACTTACCAGGTAGAAAAGGGCAGAGGAATATATCTGGAAATAAAGGGATGGTGATTCTTCTCAACTAAGTAGTCTGCCTGAGATAGTGTCTTTATGGCGGTGGCCTCTCACCCATGCTTGTCAGAGCTAAGGCCTGTATGCCTCCCTTGCTTCTCCACAGCTCTGTATACTTCTTCTCTTCCTTATGTTTTTTCCCCCCTTTTCTTATTAGAACTCTTTATAAAGTAAGAATAAACAAGCATTGAGGGAAGGCTTAAGGTTTTCTTCTGTGACTAAAGAATTTGAACATTGGAACAATTTAATGAAGTGGAAAGAATACAAGAGAACCTCCTATGCTTATTACCTGTGTGACACTGCATCAAGGTGTTTTAATAGGGGGATAGTGCTGGACTTTGAGTAAGGAAGACCCGAGTTCAAATCCTGTCTTATTAGCTGTATGACCCTGGGCCAGTCCCTTAACCCTTTGCTTCAGTTTCCTTATCTAAGAGTTGGGGATAGTAATGGGGGCAGTAACTCTTCTTCTCAGGATTGTTGGGAGAATAAAGTGTATTATAATATTTGTAAAGTGCTTTGTAAACCATAATGCACTAGAGGAATGTTTGTTGTTGTTTCGGTGTTCAGGCGTGTCTGCCTCTATGTGACATCTTTTCTTGGCAACAACACTGAAGTAGTTTGCTGTTTCCTTCTCCAGTGAGAGATGAGGAACATTTTACAGTTGAGGAAATAAGCAAATAGGAGTTAAGTGACTTGCCCAGGATCACACAGCCAGCAAGAATCTGAGGCTGGATTTGAACTCAGATCTTGCTAATTCCAGGCTTGGTCCTCTATCCACTGCATCACCTAGCTGCCCTGAAAGAATGTTTACTATTTATTATTGCTTCTCTGAGCCTCAGTTTTCTAGTCTGTAAAATAGAGATCATGATCATTGCACTCTAATTTACAGTATTGTTATGGAAGAAAACATTGTATAAATTTTAAAGTACTCTAGGAAGAAGGTGAAGTATCATTGACTCTATGATATTGATATTGATTCTTAGCTTCTTTCTGGATCCTTATTTGTGTTCTAGATAAAGCAGGTTGTCAGATAACTTTCTTCCAGAGCAAGTGAAGTGTTGGTGTAACTCTATAAGAAAGATTATATTTTGTGAAGCCAGCACTGACTGATCTGAGAAAACAGGGTTCAACAAATAGTACTGTCCATGATGGGCACTTTGAGCTTTTGCTGCATCTTTGTCTGAAGGACCTATCATCATTTGGAATTGTGTCTCTCAGATCTATAGTCAGTCAGACACTTTTGTTCTTTAAAACCTCTTGTAGTCAAGATTTCCTTATTAGTTTCTGTTGTTTGCCTGTGGCTCACAGCCAGCCCAGTCAACACATACTTTCAGGCACGTGTTCTCTTCTCATGGCACCACAAGGCTGCCCATGGTCCACGAGGATTCCCGCAGTGTAATGAGCTTAGATAGGTCATGGTATCTATTAATCCCTAGGGGTGGTTTCAGTGCTGACAATGTTGTTATTCCAGGACAGTCAAAATTCGTGGCCAGTTCATCCACTTCCTGAATACCGTCTTGTGGGTCACCCCTGACTCCAGAGCCAGGTTTCATACCCATTTATACCTTGTTGGCCAAGACAAGGAAAGCTGGGAGGAGACCAGAGGTATAGTGTCTATAACCTCACCTATTCTCCCTCCGCACAGGCTTATTTATGAAATAGAGTTCAGTGTAAGAACTATTATTTGGGCTTGGGCAGAATTCAGAAGACAAGGGGATATGTGGGCTGGTAAAATATCTCTGCAGGAAATAAATTTCAGGAATCTTTTACCTCAGTGGACGGAAGAGGCTAAAAATAGATTCAGGAACAAGGAAGTTATTTATGGATATGCAGGGATGTCATAGAGGGTGAGCCTAACTTTTCCCAAACTCTCACTGTTAGGGTTCTGATCCTGAGAAATCAGGTAGCTTTTGTTAGGTTTTTCTATTTTTTTCCTTCAACCCACTTAACCAGATTGTATACTTTTCCTATTCTGGTCTTGTTTCCTCTAGGAAGCATTCCCAGACAATTTCAACTGGTGTCAATCTTTTCTTTCTGAGTTTCTATAGTGACCTTTAGAACTTGTATTGTATTTGAGTTCTTGCTTCTGTCATGAGTTTTATATGTTAACACATTCATAAAGATTGGACATATCTCCCCAGCTGGACTACAAGCTGTTAAGAGCAAGCACTATTTATTAGACATTTATACATTGCCCAGTGGAGGCCTCAGGGTCCTGTCCTAGAATGTCCTATAATCTTAGTGCTGAAAACCCCCTTAGATATCATCTAGTCCAACAGTAAGAGTGATTTCTCTTTCCATAGACTGCCAAGCCTAGAGAGTGCTCTCCTTATAACAGGCGTCTGCAGCTTTCATTAGTTCCCATTTTCAGGAGTGACTTGTGTCAGATCACAGAGCTCCAACCCCTTGATTGATGGATAAATCACCTAGACAGTTTCCCAAGACAATAACCTCTCTAAAAAAATTTCTTTTTCAATTTTGTTTTCTCCCTCCTATCTCTTCCTTCCCCCTCCCCCAATGGAAATATAGAAAAAACAAAACCCTAATAACAAATAGCCATAGTCCAACAAAACAAATCCCCATATTGACCATATCCAAAAATGTGTATCTCATTTTACATATTAGGCCATCACCCCTCTGGCAGGAGACAGGTAACATTATTGATATTACTCCCAACAACATTTTCTTGAATACCTCTAGTGATACAAAGCTCACTTCTTCATGAGGTAGCTGTTCTGGGACAGCTTTGATTTTTAAGAAGAGAAAAAACACAGAATGCAAAGAATGCTTGATTTGTAGTTTAGAGACCTGGGTTCAATTTCCAGTTCTGACACATCCTGTGTGACTCTGGATTTTACCAACCTGTAGAATGGCAATAATGACACTTGTACTACCTATCTTATGGCATTGTTGTAAGGAAAATGCATTGCAAACCATAAGGTACCATAGAAATAGAGATATTTTAATTATATTGAACCCATCTGCCTCCCTGTAGCTCCTTCCAACATACTGTCTGCCCTAAGCCTTTTCTGCCATCATTTTTAATTGAAGTTCTTAATGTAACTTTGTTGATGACTGAAGTATTGAAATAAACAAAGTCTTTGCATTAATGACTTTCTCTAGCTTATGTCATCAGATTTGAGGTAAAGAGTAGGGCTGAAAGGGGAATTAAGGGCATTTGCCTCATACCCAGATTTCTCTGCTAAATTTTTAAAGGTCTATTATTCTTTTGGTGGGGAGGGAGACGTGGTTAGAGAAGGGAAAAAAACAGAAATATCATTTGACCCAAAAGAACAACTGTGCAGATATATCTTCTCCTCTATAAGGTAAATTGGAGAAGCATAATTTAAATTAATTAGGGCTCTGTTCTGATTATAGGCTACTCATAGGGCTCTGGATCTTTACCACTGTAATTTAAAGATCAAGAAGTTGTCTGATTCTCTCAGTCTGTGGGCTACCAGCACATAGTCCGGTTTGGGGCTGATGCAACTATAGGTAATTCCTTCCATTAAAATAATGGGACAAATAGTGATTCATGGAATCAAAGTCCTGAAACTGAATAGACTACAGATGGTCAGAGCTACAAGAGGAGCAATCAAGTTACGTACTCTTTTAGATACCAGACTTGGAGTCAAGAGTCCCCTTGGTTCTCTGCCCTGCTGCTGGGACTTGGCCAAGACTTACTGTGCTCTGTTTCTAATTCTGTTTCCAGCATAGGTTACCTATGTGATCTTGGGCAAGGGCAATTAATTTCACCTCTGTGGACTTTAGTTTCCTCATGTTTAAAATGAGGAGACTGGGCTGGATGACTTCTAAGATCCATGATCTGTGCCATAAATGTAGTGTCAGAGCAAGGAGGGACCTTAGTGATCATGTAATTCAGTCTCCTCATTTTATAGATGAACCTGTGAACCTTAAGACTGAACCTAAATTTTCCATAGCCATATGACTAGTGATAAGGCAAAGTCACGCTTGACCCAGATCTTTTTGGTTCTAAATTCTGTGTTCTTTTAGTATATCTCATTGATTCTCAAAGGGAAGAACCCTCTGAATGATTGTTAAGACATACTGACTGTGGAGACATTATATTCTCCCCAAAGGCTCTTGGGTGTTTTTGAGCTTGGCCTTCATTGTCCATCCCAGCACTACTGGAGACTAGTGAAAAGCACTTAGGAACTGGACCCTAAAGCCAGAACAAAACATCTTTGTTTTCTGGACCTTGCCACAGTTGCCTATTTCACTCATCTCTAGATTTCTCTGATGATCCTCATTATATTCCACTCTTTCTATTCCAGTGGGGTCAGTTTCCCAACACATATACACATACTTCAGGTCATTCCCCTCCTTTACCTTTGTACTTACTAACCCTACCTCAGTCCCCTAATTTTCCCCTCTGTCATTGAGCTCACACATTTTTTGAAGCTCATCCTTCTGAAAGACTTCTAGAACATCACAATCCTCAGGAAACTCAAAATTATCTGAGTTGTTAGAGCTCTTAGAGTCTGTGGTACTTAGTTTATCATTTGACTATGTTTGTGAGTCTTATCTCCCCAACTTTACTTAGAGCTCTTCTCTCTCATTTCTCTTTTTTCTGTCTCCTATTTCTTAACCCTCTCTTCCTCCTCCTTCCCTCTCCTCCTCCCACTTCCGAGTCTCCTGTAGGAGGCATTTAGTGTGTATGTTGAAATAAATTATCTCTTGCAGGTGGTACTCTTTTCCCCTGCCCCCCCAATATTCTACCCCCAGGGATGTTCTGAGATTTGGCCAAGGTGCTTACAGGACACTAAATGAATATGCCCTTAGAATTTCTTGAGGGCTCAACTATGTGTTGTGCACCATGAAGGGATAGGAGGAGAAGACATGGGCCCTGCCCCAAAGAAGCACTTGGGAAGGATTCCTGGAGAAATTGGGACTTGAGCTGTCTCTTGAAGAATGTATACTTTCTGGGAAGAGTGATGAGAAAGGAGAGGCCCTTTTAGGTCAAAAGAAGAACAAATGAAGATGCATAGGTGAGAATGGGACAATGAGATTAGAGTATGAATTTTAAGCAGTGAGGATAGGGGAGAGGTTAGATAAGCAAAGCCTTGGCTCATTTCTCCTGAAGTATTCAGTGTCTTATGTGTTTGCTTGTACTGAGCACTGTGAGGGGTATGGAAAGATACAAAGTATAGTTAACACCTGATCCTGAACTTTGTAGAGCTCACAATTCATTAAAGAATAGCTATTTTATAGATAATTTACTATTATATATTAAAATACTTTCAGGTTTGAGGCAGAAAGTCATTTTCTGCTGAGAGAAAGAAAAGGTTTCTTGGAGGAAATGGTGCTTGATTTGGTGATATAAAAATGTGAGTAGTTACTCAACAAGTAAAAATGACAGAAGGCTGATATAAGTAAGTGAGAAAAGCAGAACCAGGTAAACAGTATAAACAATGACTATAAGACTATAAATAGGTGGGTAGTAACAACTCGTCGAAAAATAAAATGAAACAGTCCTGGAATTGTAATGACCAAACTTCGCTCCAGTGAAGAGATGAGAAAGCGACTCTCCTTTCCTTCTTTGCAGAGATGAGGGACTTTGAATGTGGAACGTTGCATATACTGTCAGATTTGGTCAATGTGTTGGTCAGTTTTGCCAAGCTTTTTTTTTTCTTTAATTTTTATTCTTTGTAATGGGAAGTATCTCTTTAAGTAGAGGAATGGGGAAGAATGTATTAGAAATAAAAGTAATATAGGAACAAAAGATATCAACCGAAAAAAAAGAATGTGATAGAAAAGACATTCTATACGTAGGGAACAATGTAGGCCAAGGTACAAGTCAGGAGAGTATGTGATATGTATGGAGGACATGGAATGTGGAGTACATGTAGGAAAAAAAGATTAGAAGAGGTTGGAAAGAGTATGGATTATCAGATTATAGAAGACTTTGAATGCTAGACAGTATCATAGTTATTTGTGTATGTGTACTTTTCCCTCCATTTAATTTTAATATAGGGCAGGGAAAAGTTTGTTTTCATTTTTGTTACCTGAGTACTGAGCACAGTTCCCTTTACACAGTAGCCACTTAATAAACATCTGTCAGATTTGTCTAATTTAGATTGAATGCCTCAGGGGCTCAGAAAAGGAGAGCTTTACAGACACTGAGATAATCCTGGGGTGTTCTTAGAGGTTAGGCTTTGACTCAGGCTTCAATACCAGGAAGGATTTATTTGCTGCTCTCTCTATTTGGTGACCATATTCATACAATCTGTGTCCCTGCCCATCAAAGACATGTAGGAGAGGAACATACAGAGAATGGTTTGGGGGATGATTAACCTCCTTGTCATTTCCTTTTGCAGTGACCCGCCATAACCATTTGAAGGACTTCATGCTAGTGGTGTCCATCGTCATTGGAGTGGGTGGATGTTGGTTTGCCTACATTCAGAACCGATACTCCAAGGAGCATATGAAGAAGATGATGAAGGACCTGGAGGGGCTACACAGAGCTGAGCAGAGCCTTCATGACCTCCAGGAGAGGTATATGAGTGGGTGTTCAAAGACTACTGTTGTGGGAGGGGAGTGGGATATTAACAATTGGGACAAGTTACTTCTTTGATCTTCAATTTCCTAATCTGCAAAGTGAAATAATTGGACTAGATGATCTCTGTGTTTTTTTCTTACTCTGGATCCTACAGTCCTGAGTGTTAGAAGGAACTTTAAAGACATGTTTTAACCCTTCTTTTTATAAATGAGCAAACAGAGATATGGAGAGGTCACCTGCCTTGTTCAGTGTCACACAAAAAGTTAATGATAAAGCCAGCACTCAGATTAAAATCTCCTTAGTCCAGTGTTTTTTTCATACTACCAAACTGGCCAGAGAATTAAAAAAGAATAACTTCTTTCTGTCTCAAGAGAAAGCGTTATCTTTGATCGTCTTACCTCTGAACCTTGCTAGTTGTATATGATCATGAAATTCTCTGACCACAGTAGTCAATGAGGGTTGGTTATTCAGGCTCTTGTTTCTGGGCAGTCAAATGGATAGTTGACTTCTTTACTCTCTCCAAAGGGAGATTTTCATGGTTTATCTTATACTATATTGCAGTTTTTAATAGCTCTCATCATTAAGAAATTCTTTCTTATATATTTAGCCTAAATCTCATTCATATTCCTTACCTATATGACCTTAGAAAAATCTCTTTTTTTCAGGCTTCACTTTTATAGGATAGGATTTAGAGCCAGAAGGGACCTTAGAGATAATTTAGCTCAATTCCCTCATTTTATAAAGGAGACACAGAATGGGATGGGGATTTGCCCAGATAAAAACTGTAGTAAATGGCAGAGCTAGAATTTTAATGTAGGTCTTCTGAATAAAAATCCAGGGCTCTCCATTATGTCATGCTGCTGATCTCCTATCTAAAATAAAAGGGATGGATCAGATAGTCTCCAGTTCTGACATTTTGTGATGTTTAAGTAAAGAAAACAAGAAATAATTTACAAAAGACAAGAAAAATATGACTATGGAGAGTAGCTTTCAGGAAGCCAGAGCTTGCTGAACATTTGTTACGTGCTCCAGGAAGATCATAGGGACAGGATCATAGATCAGGAACTAAAGGTGACAGTATAAGCCAACTAGTTGGATCCCCTCTTTTTATAGATGAGTAATTGAGACCCAGAGAAACCTAATGATTTGTCCAAGGTCACACAGATAATAAGTAGTAGGGTCAAAATTAAAACCTAGATCCTTTGACTTTGTATCTAGCACTCTTTGCAGTGGACCCAGTCCCTGCCATCAAGGTACATACATGTACAATGTAAGGTACATGTAAAGGAGGAATATGTGTGGGAAATGTAGGTAATATTAAAATATGTAATGTTTTATTAATACATGTAATATTGACATATTATAGTTAGTCCTTCCCACATTAGTCCCTACTAAAACAAACAAAGGGAACAAAATGAGCCAGAATTGCTGTTAATGGGCAAAGTAATCTTTGCCACAATTTCCAGGGTTTTAGGAGCAGAGTAATTGTAACTCAAGGTAATTACAGGATAAAGCATTGCAGCTGTCTTATGGTAGATGTAAATATTCACATTTTAGCCACTGCCTTCTAGTACAAGGTCAGTACTACAGATTTCATCTGTGACAGTAGCACTTGGAGTCATAACATTGTGTCCATTATTGATCCGATCCTCCTCAGTCCTCCTTTGGACAATCCTAAAATGATTGAAATATGTTCCATGGTCCTTGATTGAAAGCATTCTTAACCCATATATCTACATAAAGACACACCAAAAGGTAAAATAAAACCTAAGAATTCCCCTAGATAAGACAAGATGACCAAACATTGCCAACATCCCAGTTCATACACACCATGGGAACACACATTTACACAGAATCATCAGACTGAAAAACATGGGTAGTTAAATTTAAACAATCTTCTTTTCTGCTAGGGTAGGGAGACAGGACCAGCTGGATCGAATGCTAGATTTGAATAAGCAAGCTCAGGCTCAAATCTTACTTTTTTTAGACACTGATTAGCTGTATGACCTTGAGCAAGGTGCTTAACTTCTCAGACTTAGTTTCCTCATTTCTAAAATGGGCGTAATGATATCTGTAAGCACTTACTTGACAAGATTTTTGTGAGCATCCAATGAGAAAGTGTGTGTGTAAAGTACTTCTCAAACCATGAAGTGTGATATAAATGATAATATTATTACTAATAATTATAATATTATTATATACACAGATCCAGTTCAGTTCACTTATTAGGCAACAAATACTATATGTACATGGTGCTAGACTAGGTGCTTGCATATAAAGATGAACATAAAATAGTCCTTGTTCTCAAGCTTACATTCTACTGGGGAAAACAATATGTGGAGCAAATGCAAAGTAAATGTGGAGTAGGGATGAGGAGTAGCCCCCATTGGCAGTGGCCCTTCAGCTGAGCATTGAGAGGAGTGAGGGCATTCAGGGGACGGAGGGAGGGCTTGGAGCCAGTAGGAGCTGCTGCTGGAAGAGCCAAAGTGGCATGGATCTGAGAGGCATCAGGTATGGAGGAAATGTGGTTACTGTTCTCAGAGCAGAGTAGAAAGAAGGGTCAGCAAGTGAGAGCCAGAGCCATTGCTGTATCTTCCTGTACTATGACCTTATGCAAGTGATTTGACCTCTGGGTGCTTCAACTTCTTTCTCTTTAAAATATGGGGCTGATGACAGTGCTGTAAGAAATAGTAACTATGATGGATACAGAAAGGTGTAGGAAGATACATGGACCGATGCAAAATAGAATAGCAGAAGCAGCAAAATAATATATGTGATGACTACAACAAAGTAACATTGAAACTGCTATAAATTATAGTGACCAAGCTTGGCCCCAAAGAAGTGATATGAGAAGGCACTTTCCCATATTTTTTGCAAGGGTGGGATCTATACGTGGTATCCATAGTATCCATGTACTATGGATATAGAACACTGCATATGTGTTGGTTAGTTTTGCTGAATTATGTTTTCTTTGTTGTTGTTATAAGGGGTGACTTGGGAGGGAGAAGGGAGGAATATGTGTGGGAAATGTAGGTAATATTAAAATATGTAATGTTTTATTAATTAAAATTAAAGTATATTAATTATATTTATATATCTATATAAATACACTTATTTATAAATGAAAATTTATCTATATTAATATATAAATATATAATGTTTTATTAATTAAAATATATAAAAATAAAATGGCAGTAATACTAAAAATTTTTTAAATATTAAAAAAAGATAATAAAGACATACTTTTTAAAATGTGGGGGTTAAACTAGGTGTTCTCTGGATCTATCCTTCTGTGATTCTAAATATTTGAAAGGTTGTCATGTAGAACTAGATTAGACTTTTCTAATTAGACTTTTCTAGACCTTTCCAGTCCCTTGAGGGAACTGGAATGAACTGGTGGGAAATTTAAGTGAGGGGAAGGTGGAAGGTCTTGAATTACAGGTTGGTGAGTCTGTGGACCATAGGGAGCCATATCTGATTCCTAAATAGGAGAGAGATTTGACCAGAGATGGGCTCTGGGAAATTGATTTTGGTTCTATTTGCTGGAGGGATGAAAGGAAAGAGACTAGAGAGGAACAGGCAAGGGAGAAGGTTATTGAAATCCCTTAGGAACAGGAATGTGAGGACTGGACTGGCAGGGTTGTGGGGAGGAAAGCACAGGGGTGATGGAATAGAAAAACTTTGAAGAAGGATGAATAGAGCTTTCGAACCGTGGAGCATAAAGAGGAGAGGAAGGGGTTGAAGAGGGTTTTGAGACATTTTGAAATGTTTTGCTTCTAGTCTAGTAAATTATATCTAGAGCATACCCTTGATAGAAATCTAACCTGGTAAAAATGGGGGATTAAATTAGTCTGGCATCCCTCTTCTCGCTGAAGCCATGCTGCCTCTCTAGGTCTCCCGCTTCGCTTTCTTGATACTCGCTCTTCCTTTAATAATGTATTTAGAGCTTTATTATGATCATTTTCATCTTCTAGGTTTCTGTTTCCTCATCTGTAAAATTATTTCTAAGGTATCTTAAAATTCTCTATGATTCTGTAATGTCCCTTCTAACTCTAAATCCATCGTGTTGTAATCCCACGTAGAAGAATGTCAGAGCTTGCAGACCTTTGAGCCCAACCCTTCACATTTTACAGATGAAGACACTGAGGTCCAAAGAGGTGGTGACTGGCTTAAGGTTACACAGATAGTGACAGATCTAGGATTTGAACCCAGTCTCCCCTTCATCTCACGTCTAGTGCTCTTGCCACATGGTAGCCCTAGAAGTGGGAGCAGGAAGTGAGTGTGACAAGAAGTCTAGGTGTGCTCTTACTTTTGGTTCTATTCAGGAGCCAGTGAGTTTTATTTTCTCCCAGAGCGTCCTCTTCTCTAACCTTAAAACTGCCTTTGACTCCTGCCTGTGAAGGTCCATGGGCCCTTTCATATCCCCAAAACTGGACTGGAAGGAACCAGAGATCAGCCCTGGTTATAACTAGGACACATGGCACCACCTGGTGGGCAGCAGGAAAAGTCCCAGGACCTTGCCTTTGCAGGGAGACAGACCTCAGAGGATCACAGGATTTAGAACTAGAATTGAGAGAATTACAAAATTTCAAAGTTGGCAAGAGTTGGAGGATCCATCTAGTCCAACCTGTGCTTGAATGGGAATCCTCTCTTCAGCATTCTTGACAAATAGGTCCATCCTTTGCCTAAAGACTTTTGGTGAAGGGGAACCCACTACTTCCTAAGGCAGAGGCTTCTACTGCATGATTTCAGTCAGAATGAGCACAGCTATCAAAAGTAGTTAGCTCTGATATTGTTTGAAGTTTTTCTTTATACAAAGCCCAAGTAGGTTGATTAAATTTGCATCTCCTAAAGATCATCTAGTCTAAAGCCTAGGAATGTGAGCTAATTTTTTTTTGACCTGGCTCAACAAAGGACCCCTCTTGGGGCCTGTCTTTCCCACAGAGGACTGTGCTCTCATCCTCCATGACAAATACCCTGTCAGAACTCTCCTCCTCCTCACCCTTATCAGAACTTAATAGTTCAAATTCTAATCTTATAAGTCAAGCTATCATCCAGTTCCTGTTAAAGTATGAAGTAGTAATAGTAGCTTCCTAACTCCCTCCCTAAGGAACTTGCATTTTTTATTTATTTTGGGGCAAAACTTGAGTTTTCATTCCCTAGCATGGAAACTTCCTCCACAGATGCAGATCAACAACTTTATAGACTTGGGAGAAAATCATTGTAACAATGAGTTAGTATTATTATATCCCCAGCCAGACTTTTAGGGGGACCTAGTCTCCTTTCTCCTTGTCTCCCCCACAGTCTGATCAAGCACAAGTTTCCTTATGCATCTCCCTTAGCTTGATGTAGCTGTCTCACATATGGCATGGCCTACCCTAGAATAAGGACCCATGTCTTTTCCTGTCTCTTCCACAGCTTGACAGAGCCTAAGAGCGGGCACGCTAGGTCTTCCATATAGATTTGTTACAGAATGAAGGAGGAAAATCTGGAGTATATAAAACAGTCTTTCATCTCCCACAGGTTACAGAAGGCCCAGGAGGAACATCGGACAGTAGAAGTAGAAAAAGTGCACCTGGAGAAAAAATTACAAGATGAGATCAGCATTGCTAAACAGGAGGCACACCGGCTTCGAGAACTACGTGAGGGTACAGAGAATGAGCTCAGCCGCCAGAAATATGCAGAGCAAGAACTGGAGCAGGTAGGGTGGGGGCAGCCAGTCACGTGAGACCAGGAACATAGGTGGGGTGGGCAGATGGGAAAATTGGGCCTGCCTCCAAGATTGGGCTTTTCTCATATTCTGCAGTCCATTCACAACTAGCTTAGCTACTTATTTTCTATGGGACCCTGGGCAAGTCAGTTCAGCTCCCTCATTATCCGTCAGATTTGTTAAATGAGGAGAGTAATATCTGCACTTCCTACCTCACAGGGTTATTGTTAGAAACAGAGACTTTGGAGATGTTGTTATTGTTCCTGGAAAACAATGAAAATAAGAATTTTCCCTGAGTAGTCTGATCTGATAATTGTAGAGCAGAGCTTCTAGAGCAAAAGTTCTTAAATCAGGGTATTTGGTTAGATTTTGAGGAAGGTCTGTGAACTTGAAAGGGGGAAAATTTATATCTTTATTTTTACTAACCTCTAACTGGAATTTAGCATGTCCTTCAATTGAATATAGGCAGCAAAATATCTAAACAGGGATTTATAGGCATCCATGCTGCCACAGGGATCCATGACACATGAGCAGATAACTCCTAATCTAGAGGTTTAGGGTTTAGAGCAGGTGAAGACTGAGGTCTTGTGGTTAATCAGTGTTTCAGAGGATAGGAGATGACAGTTGATTACACTCTCAACCATTGATCCTTTGACTAAATGCATGGCAATGGATGATATCTAATAGCTCAAAACCCACTGAACACTTTTCTCTGCCTTCATTGTCTTCTCTTTCGCTCTATCTGTTTTCTTCCTTCCCTTTGTCTATCCTTCCTTCACCCCACCCCTTGTAGAATGTGTCTCTTCCATATTATCCCCTGTTTCCTTCCTGCTTTCCCGGTCTTACTCCTGTCCCTGTACAGCTGCTTCTTCCTCTCCCCCCCCCTCTCTAAGTAACCCAAATCTAACCAAATTGGATTTTAGTGTTTATTATAGTTTATTCAGCTTTCTCTTCCTCAACCATTATTTCAAAAGTAGACAAATTAATAAAATAAATTTTATCTTTTTTGGAGAGAATCCCCACATGAAGGTTAAGAAGGAGTTCACACGGAGTTAGTGGAGGGAATCCTGGGCACAGGCTCTTGAAAGTAGTACCAGTCCCTTGTTTTCCAAATAGCTTGGAACACTTGAACATTTGTTGAATTCAACTGGGTAAAGAGCAAGAAGACTTAGGGTTCAGTCCTATCCTTGACACCGACATCTTGTGAGTCCTATCAACAATAATCCTACTCCCTGTGCTATAAATACCACACCATCTTTGGAGGGAGCAGCGGAATGCAGGAAGCTGGCATTCTGTCTGGGCAAAGGAGCCCTCCTTCCTGAAGCCACCTTCAGGGCTGGCCCTATCCCATGCCTCCTGCTTAGCATGGATTGAGGGAGAATCTAGGGACTGGTCATTGTACTCCTTATGTTCAGTGTGGCATAATAGAAACAGTATGGGATTGGATGTCAGGAGGTCAGGGTTTGACACTAACGCATGACTCTGGGGAAGTCTTTTTACTTCTTTAAGTCTCAGTTTCCTTTTTAAAATGTAAACAATAATACTTTTTACTCTCTGCCTCAAAATGTGGTTATGAGAAAAGTGCCTTGTAAACTTTAAAGCTTTGTTGAAATGTGTGTTGTTCAGTGTTCCTCCATAGACCTCAGATGGTTGTGGTCTTTGTATATTTGGGAAATTGGGCTGGCAGAATCGGAGTTAAAGTAGAAGTTGTGATCTGTGCCTTGACATTGTAGGTACGCATGGCTTTGAAGAATGCTGAGAAGGAGCTGGAGTCTCATAGTTCCTGGTATGCCCCTGAGGCCCTACAGAAGTGGCTGCAGCTGACCCATGAGGTAGAGGTGCAGTACTACAACATCAAGAAGCAGAATGCTGAGAAACAGCTACTGGTGGCCAAGGAAGGGGTGAGGATGTCAGGTCCCCTATGGTATTGTAGGCCTCTGATGCACACTGTCCATGTGACCCTAGGCCAAATTGCATCATTTCTCAGGGCCCTGGGCATTCCTCTAAGACAACTGTGTAAACTACATGATGTAGAGAAATAGATGCCAATCTGCATTAGTAGAGGGCATTTCCATCTGTAGGTGTTTCCTGTAAAAATGGAATCACAAGTCTCATCCCTTATCTAGTATCTGTGTCACAGAATGATTGCGAAGCTCAAATTAGATAATGTATTCAAGTTTTAAGAGCTCCACAAGTGCCGGTGTTATTGTTATTAACATCATTTTTGTTGTATCATTTGGGCCTCCAGAACCATCCTGGGAGGCAGCTGTCATCCATATTATCATCCTCTTTTCTGCTGCTGAGAGAAAGCAAGCCTTGTGTTAAACTGAGACCAAGTTTCTTCATCTGTAAAATGGGATAATTATAGCTATGATGACTGCATTGTGAGCAAAACTTTTAAGTGCTCTAGAATGGAAGTTACTATAGTCACTCTTTGAATGTGCCTCAGGAGACGGGAGGAGAGACTTCTCCCTGGCCTCCGTCAGGGACGTTGGCTCGGGGTCCCTGGCCAGGAAAGGAGAAGTAGACATCTGAGATCCAGACAGATGCAGCAGCTACTAGACCCTGAGCCTTGGGAAGGGTGCTGGGGCCTTCACTGCCCAGAGATGGGACTGGGCAGCACTGGGGTGACCTTTTAGTCAGGGAGAAAACACACCTCCTCAGAGCAGTTGCTTAGAATGATCACCATTCTCTTCCTTTCAACTGGAGAACACTGTCACGTGCCTAGCCAGAAACGAATATGGCTAGTTCTGTAGGCCTCAGTCTGGGCCCCATTCTTGAGCCCCGTTCCCTTTAAGGGAACACACCTTGGGTTTTTCAGGCAGAGAAGATTAAAAAGAAGAGAAACACCCTGTTTGGAACCTTCCATGTGGCCCACAGCTCTTCCCTGGATGATGTGGATCACAAAATTTTAACAGCCAAGTGAGTATCTCCTGCCATTTTGGGAAGGCGAACTCCCTAAGACTGTCCCCACTGGAAACTCTGAGGTGGAACTCCAGGCCTGGTACCTTCTTTCCCATATGGCTCAGAAAGAAGGATGTGGCCCTATTTCCTGCCTCCATGTTTCTTAGGCTTTTCCCTGATCCAAAATGCCCCTCAGACTTTTTCTCCTCCTTGGAAGTATGGCAGGCTTTTGCCCAGGCTCAGATACCAAAGTTATCTTGCCTAGGATGAATATGGTAAGTGTTAGACCAAGGATTTCTGTGTTCCTACTTCTTGGTTTCTCTGGCACGGAAACACTACTCCTATGGTATTGGTTTGGGACTAGAATGGGCTGGACTGGGCTCGGCTCTGGCCAAGGTATAACCAGGCCTTTCAGGTTGAAAGGAGGCTTCTATGCTTTTTGAGACTTACTCCCTGCCTGAACCCTATTTCTAGGCAAGCCCTGAGCGAAGTGACAGCAGCACTGAGGGAGCGCTTGCACCGATGGCAGCAGATTGAGATCCTCTGTGGTTTCCAAATTGTCAACAATCCTGGTATTCACACGCTGGTGGCTGCCCTTAACATCGATCCTAGCTGGATGGGCAGCACCCGCCCCAACCCTTCACATTTTATCATGACAGATGATGTGGATGACATGGATGAGGAAATCGTATCACCAGTGTCCATTCAGTGTAGGTAGCATTGGGGCCGGGAGGTTGTCCTAGGGGCACGGCAGCCTAATGGAAAAATGCTGCTTAGTCTCTATGGGAAGGCACAGAAGAACAAGGGTGGGAAACTCCAGTTCTTCACTCATTGTAATCCAGCTCCCATGTCAGGCATCAAAGGGTGACAACCCCATTTATATCTATAGTTGTTAGAACACAACAACTTTTAAAAATTTTCAGTGTTACTGTTCTATAAGTCATATATAATTTCTTTCAGCCTTTACCTTTGTATGTCTCCGTTGTGCATCTGTTTCTTTCTCTGTATCATTTATTGTCATTGTTTATCTCAATCCCTCCCGAGCACTTAACCATGTATATGGCCCTATTTTGGCATATGGGAGGGGGAAAAGAACTCAAAATACAGAACTGCCCTTAAGGACTAGGGAAGCAGTGCATTATTGTTGAAAGAACTATGAACTGGGAGCACTCACCTTGTGTCCTTGGATAAGTTCTTTACCCTGCCTGGGCCTCAGTTCCTTTGTTTCTTTGGCTACCTCCGAGATGAATTTAAATGAACTTTTCTTGAGCTCTTAATATGAACAGAGGTTCAGTACAGGTCCATTTTATCTCTGAGAGTCTCTAACTTTAGAACATAAGACACATGCAAAACCTAAGGGGGTAAGGGCCCGCAGACTTGTCTCAGTCTTTGTCTCCTGTTTGTTCTTGTCTCCCTCTGTTTTTCATTCATTTCCTATCTTTCCTAAATTTCTGTCCTTTAACTATCATTAATAGAACTGAGTTTTATTTTCAAAATTACTAATGGTTCTTTAAATGTCATTTTATGTTCCATATTCCTAATTTTGAAAGTAGTTGAGTAGAACTTTTACATTTTCTCTTTCTCCATGAAAACAAATACTAGACAAGTTATTTCCCCTGTCTATTAGGGAATTTGGAAATCCCTAGCCAGGAAAAATAACTCACATCTAGTACCCTAGGTATCCTAGATACCCTAAAGTCCAAAAGATTTTATGGAGAAAGGTCACCTAGGTGGAGTTAAAGTGCATTGAGTGTGGAGCCTGGAGTCAGGAATCTTTCTGAGTTCAAAGCTAGCCTCAGACACTTACTAGATGTGTGAACCTGGGTAAATCACTTCATAACCCTGTTTACCTCAATTTCCTCGATTGTAAAATGAGCTAGAGAAGAAAATGGCAAACCACTCCTGTATCTTTGCCAAGAAAACCCCAAACAGGGTCATGAAGAGTCAGAATTGACTGAAATGATTGAATAACAATTTTAATTTTCTCAATGCTGGGAATCCCTCTACAACCTCTTGTCACTTATCCAATGTCTGCTTGGGCAGTTCACTCTTTTAGGGCTGGGAACTTCACCATCTTCTAGGCAGCCTGTTGTAGGATAGCTGTAATCATTAGAAAGTTATTCATTTTATTGAGCTGAAATCTCCCTCCCTCCCTGTAATTTCCCTCCACATTGATCCCAGCTCTGCTCCTTCAAATGAGCCTCAATTTGACTTTGAGTGAGTAGTCTTTAACGGTGAAGTGCACCTTAATCCTTACTGTATTGGGTAAGTGGAACCTTTGTACTGTATTGGACTTCTTCAAGAGAGCCAGAATGCTTTTAGAACCCTGCAGAACCAGCAGCCCTCTCTCCTCCATTTCCTTCCTGAGCTCCCAATGCTGCCCCCACCCCAACCCTTACTGTATAAGTATAGTATATAAACCAGGCAAGAGAAGCTGTGAGAGCGAAGTCCTTCTGCCAAGGTCTTTTCTTTGCTGCCTCAGGGAACGAGCTAATGAGTGTAGGGAGGCAGGATGGTATGGTGCATGGAATACTGAATTTGCCAACAGAGCGTAGGCTTAAATTTCAGCTTTGTGACTCATTGTCTGTGTGATGTTGAGCCAAGTCACTGGGCTTCTTCTGGCCTCAGTTTCTTCATTTATAAAAAAAGAGTTGGACTAGGTGATTTCTGAGATTCCGTCAAACTATAAATCCTATGAACCTGTAGCTAGACCATCTCAAAGTTCCCTTCCTGATAAATAAAGGATGAGTACAAGCCTCCTTGGTAACTTTGGAGTTTCTAGCTAAAGATGGAACCTGGTCTGGTCTGAGGTTTATACTAATTTGGCATCTCTAACCCTAGGGACTTAGAAATTCACATAAAAGGCAGGACCTAAAGATGGCAAACTAAGGTAGATCTAAAAGACCACGAATCCTGATAGTTAATCTCTCCTTTCCTATCTTACCAGCTCCAGATTGCATTTCTTTGTTTTTTATCTTCCTCTAACTTCTTCCCTAGATACCTTGTTTGTCATCATCAAATGACACAGCAGGGATAGAGACACAGGGATTATGTTATAGATGAGAAAATTGAGGTCAAAGAAGGTCAAGTCATTTCCTCTCTAAGACCTGGAGTGCTTAGGGGACAACCAATTCAATATGAATCTGTAGACAGGGTAGCCAAAAAAGCTAACTTAACTGCATGCACTAAGGCAGAATGCCCAGAATGGGGGCATGGGTTCTTCTATCGTGGCCTTGATTAAGCCTCATCAGAAATATGATCTTCAATTTTGAGTTCCATGCTTTAGGGACCTTTAAAAAATGGAATAACTGGAAGGAGAACCAGGAGAATGATGAGAGATCTGGAGTTCATGCTGTATGCAAATCAGCTGATCAGCTTGAAGAACTATTATGTAAATGAAGGATTAGATTTTGTTCTGTTTTGCTTCAGAGAACGGAACTAGGAGCACTTGGAAGTTTTAGAGAGGCAGTTTTGAACATAATGTAAAAAAAAAAACCCAACTTCTTCATAGTTAGAGCTATGGTCTAGAATGGGCTGCCTTCAGAAGTAGTGAGTTCTCCACCGCTCGAAGTCTTTCGGCAGAGGCTGAGTTGACCTCTTTTTAGGGATGTCAGTTGTGGGGTACTTTCTCAAATAAGTCCAGTTGGTCTTTATTTATAGTCTCCAGCTCTGAGCTTCTCTCACTTTATAAAGTGACTTGTTCCTGGTCACACAATTAATAAGTAGCTTTTGATAACTCTAGGAAGGAAGGAAGAATACAGCGGGACTTGGGGAACTGTTACATAGATGAGGACTTGCATTGTCCAGGGAAGTAGCTGAGGGTTCAGTCCATCCTCGTGTCTCAAGAAATGGGCATGTTTCCATTTGTTGGCGAGGAGGCTTCCAGGCCCCCTAAATTGGTTCTCTTCTCCCCTTGGCCCTGTTGGCTCCCCCAGACGCTGCCTGGCTGATGGGGCGCAGGTTCAGTGATCGCTCTGTGTGCTCGGCGTCCGTCAGCTCGGATGATCAGTCCCTCTGGAAATACCCGGGTTTGATGATCTTCCTTTGGGGTTGCTTTTCCTCCCATATCTGGGATTAACTGATTTTCTGCCCCTTCCTGCTTCCGAAGCAGCCAACTGACACACCCCCAGCCCCCCAGCACAGCCCCTCCCTACTAACCTCAGGAAGAGGCTTGGGGGGTGGAGAAGAATCAGCCCACTCACCCCAAGGGCTCCCACTAGGTACAGGGGAAAGGGGCATGATGAGGGCTAGTGAGTTTGCAGAAGCTGGGGAGGATGCACTTTCCCAGAACCCAAAGTTTGGTCTCTTCTAGACCCTAGAGCCCAAGGGACCCTTTTTCACAAGAAAAGGGAAAACTGATTTCTCTTAACAGAAATGCCTACAATTGCCCTTGAGCTTGGATAGGGAGAGGGAGAAATGTCTGTCTTCTTGATTCTCTTTCCATACCTCTCTCTTCTCTCTCCCCCTTTAACTTTCCTTCTTTCTTTGCCCCATTCTCTCTAGTTTTCTGCTTTTCCTGTGCTCTATTTCCCCTTTACTTCTCTATCCCTCTTTCCTCTCTCTTTCTCTTTTCCTTCTTCACTACTTTGTTCTCCTGTCTCCTTCCCCTTTCTTTTGTTCTTTCTCCCTGCCCCCCTGCAATAGAAAGACTCCTGGATTCAGGATCAAGTCTCTGCTACTTAATAGCCATATGTCTTTGGTCAAGTCACTTTTCTGAGTCTCAGTTTCCTCTCCTTTCAAAAAGAGCCAGTAATACCTACCATACTTTGCTCCCATGTGGCTTCTTTGAAAAGCACTTTGTAAATTTTAAAGTGCTATCAGAATATCAGCAACTTTTACTAACAACTACCCCATCCTCTTTCTTCTCTTTCACTCACTTCTCTTTTCTTTAGCTTCTCTGGGTCTTTGTTTTTCCATCATCCCTGACTTTTCCCCTTTCCTTTTCCACCTTGCTCTGCTCTGTTTTCTTAACATCCTATTTCCTTTCATGACTCCTGCCACTTGCCCTTTAGAAGATAGCTCCAGAAGTGCTGCTCCCACCCTTGTGCTCCCAAACTAACACCAATGGGGAAAGAAGAGCCCAAGATGACCTTTTGGGGCCCCTGCTGTGGTTTGGGACTGTTTCCATTCCACAGGGAGCAGGGAAGTCTGTCCTATCTGGGAGGCATCAGAGAGCCGGCATCAGGCAACAATAGTGTTTGTCCCCTGGACTCCTGGGCCACCCCTCTTATCCATCACAGTTTGGAAGTCCCAGCCAAGGGCTGGTTTTTCTCACCCTTTAGAACCTTGCCTCATTCTCTCACCTGCCCTCTCTTGCTCTTTCCCCTCCTAACTGCCTGGATCCTGTATATAGTAACCCTTCACTGAGGTCTCTTTTCCCATCCTTCAGAGCGTGTCTGACATTGCCCTGGCACCCTTCTCTCGGTAGCACCATTGCTTCATGGGCATCATCTTTTTTACTCACACGGTTCCTGGGGAGGGGAGGGTCCTATTCTCAGGACTGGGAGAATGAAAGGTCAGGAGCAGGGTCACAATGAAAGGTTAAGGGGAAAGGTAACCCCAAGACTAGGACCTATGTGAATGGGCTGCCTGCCTGCTTCACCCAGCTGGGCCTCACTTGAAACCACTCTCTCATTGCAGCTCCCAGCCTGCACAGCAGTGTCCGGCAGCGCCTGGTGGAACCACAGCACGTCCTAGGATCGCAGAGGTTGGTAGAGAGTGAGGGCAGCCATTACGTGCCAGGCCGTGTGTCTCTGCGGCGAATGCGCAGCCTCTCCTCTGGACAATCTTTCAGTTCCGACGTTCACGGGACCAGCCCTCCATCAGCCGTCACCTCCTCCTGCTCTTCCTCTTCCTCTACTGCCTCCACCTCTGCTCCTACTTTCCATGTCCACCCTGTCTATTACCACCACAGCACTGCTTACTTCCTCCAGATGGATCCCTACCCTGACCCGCCCCCTCCCGATGCCCAGTCTGGAATGTCCTATCGATCCGACAGCTTGGGGTATACATCTCCTGCCTCGATCCCTTCCTTTCTCCTTTTGTCTGTGCCTGCCAGCTGCTGTTTGTACCTCATTTCCCTCAAACCAGCCTTGATTTAATTTCACTTTCTTTTGCCAGTTTAATCTTCCCAAAACCCAAGGGAGCCAAGCTGGACCCTCCTCCTGGGCCTCATTTCATGACAGGGCAGCAGGAAGGCCCTAGTTAATTCCCTTCCAACTACCACCTTTCTAATTCTACATTTTGGGTTTGCTGCCTAAGAACTAAAGATAATCACAATATTCCTTTAACTTTATATAGCTGGTGCTTTTAACTTTCTGAAGTGTTTCATGTCCATTTTCTTATTGGGTCCTTACAATATTATTGGAAAGCATACAAAGCTAGATTTAGGATGCTTATTTACAGAAGAGGAAATTAAGACACAGAAATGTGAAAACATTTGCCCCAGGGTCACACAGGTTGTTCCATAAAATCCCCAAATTGCAAAGGAGTCTTATTCCCTCCCACCTGTACCCAGCCCAGCCTGTTGGCTTCTTCTCTGAGAGGGAGGCTACTTCTAGGAGGTACTGACAGGGCCTACAACTTGTCTAGGAAAAAGCCCAGGCCCAGAGAGGTCCATAACCTAGCAAAGGCCGAATACTCTCCCAGCTCATATCCACAGGAATACTTTGGTTTTCTGGGCTGTTCTAAGCCAGGCAGAAGAACCCCAAAGGTGGAAGATGGTGAACTGTTTGAATCTGACTTTGGAGTTTAAGGACAAGTCTTTACCTTGGAATCTGATTCCTTCTTGTATGAGTCCTTTTAGGAGATGTGAATATGATTGGGTCCCCATGTCTTGATGCCTGTCAAAACCTGGCTTCCCTTCTCCCTCCATGCTGTGGTTCAGGGTTTCCTCAACTCTGTCTTTCCCCAGTAGGGAATACTGAAAGTAATTTCACCCTACTCCCACCACACAACACAAAACACACACACACATATACTCTCTCTCTCTCTTTCTCTCTCTCTCCCCCTCCCTCCCTCCCTTCCTCCCTCCCTCCCCCTCGCTCCCTCTCCCTCCCTGTCTCCATGTCTGTGACACACACACACACACACACACACACACACACACACTCTCTCTCTCTCTCTCTCTCTCTCTCTCTCTCTCTCACCCTCACCACTACATATGGGTTAGCCAAGGTGGACTGATACCTTCACCTCAGGTTGATTCCCAGATATTCCTGTTTGAACACTATAGGTGGATTGGAATGAGGACCTCCCATGTCTCTTAGATACCTTACAGTTGCAAAAAAGCCCTGATCCTCAGCAAAGCTTAGATAGTCTTTGTACAACAATTAGCTTGGCCTTTGCTAGTAGCACTTAGAACAATCAGCTCATCCCTAGGCCCTGCTTTTTAATGTTTGTTATTCCCAAAGGGTAACCCTGAGTTTAAAGGAAATGCATTTCTATTCCATCTCAGCCAGCTCTAGGCTCCTCCTGTATATATATACTCTTTCCTCAGAGGCTTTAAAAGGTCCAACCCCTTAGAACCTTGGCAGATGGGACAGGGAGCAGGCACCATCCAGTTATGGGCTAGCTCAAGATCTTCAATTGAAGATTAGGATTTGGGGAGGATCATTTCCCATAGTTCTGCATCCTCATCCTCATTCTCCATGTCAACCCCTTGCCACCTCTGTGTAGGGGCTGCCCTGGCATTTCACTGACAGTGACTGACAAAAGAGACAGACCCTGATTCAGACCAGAGAGAGGGATGACTCTGTAAATATCCTGCTGGAAAAATCAGCCTTCAGCTTGCCCTTTGGTGGCCTAGGCCCTAGACCTTGCATGACGGCAGTGGAGGGAGGGGACTTGGGGGACAGAGACAGACAGACCTTGACACCAGCTCCATTTACCACTTGGTTTTCTTTTGCAACGTGCTTCAGAGGATCATCTCTAAAGACAAACAGGCTCTCTAGTAAGGTTAGTAATACCACAGATGGGACTGGGAAGGGGGTCATATAGTCCTTAGGAACCCCAGGAAGCCTCACCTGGGAGCTTCCTTTTCAGTTCAACAATTCAACTTAGAAAGCTTTGAATTGTTGAACTAAAATCAATTTAACTGCTGGTGTGTGGACGGAATGGCCCCTATAAGTGTTTCCTGGGGGTCCTGCCCTTGACGTCTTTGCAGGGGGGGAGGGGAAAAGGGGAAGATGGGACCTTATATGGTCCTTGACTTTGGGGAGACAAGACTCTCAGGCACACAATCATAGACTGTTATAGCATCACATAGGGATGGCAGTAGAAGAGCTGGAAGAGCCTTAGAACATGTCAGAGTTGAAGAGACCCTGAGTTGGGTCTCCTAACTCCTGACCCAGGACTACCTACTTATGATGGCTATGGAAAAGCACAAGAGGCAGCAGACAGAAAGCTGGGCTCAGAGTCACTAAGACCTAGGTTCAAGACCTGCCTTTTAACACATACTGGCTGTGGGACCCTGTCCAAGTCACTTAACCTCCTAGTGCCCCCAGCTAACAGTAAGACTCTTAAGTTGAAGAACAGTTATCCTGAGGGTTAAAAGGTGTCCAGACCCTGTTCTAGGTGTCCAGGTAAACTGGAATAGTCAGAGAAAGCTTCTTAGTGGAGATGGACCTTGACTTTGAACAATTAACGCAACAACCCCCTACCCCTCAGCAGAAGCTCTCCAGCCCAGTGGGTTGGTTTAAGAGCTATTACTGGGAGAATAACAGAGACACTGACTGTCACTACTTGGCTGTTGTTTTTTTTTCCTGATTTTTCTCTCAGCCCCACATGAGCACAGATGTTCCCTGGGTCACCTCCCTGACAGCTCATTTCTCAATCAAGCCTCCACCTGCCTAGCTACAGGCCCTGCCTTTAGGCCAGGGAATAGAGCTGGGGCTTGGCTGGGTGTGTGGCTAGTCTGAGCAGTGGGCTAACCTGCCGCTTTCTCTTCTTCCTTTAGGGGCCTCGCACCCTCTCTGACCCCTCTGAACTTTCTTCCAGATCAGCTGTATTTGCTTCCAGGTCCCCCTATTGGTCCCCACATTCTGCTCTTCAAATGCTGCCTTCACCCTTACTCCTGACTGGGAGACATAACTGCCCCACCCTCTCTTCATTCTGGGCTCCAGCTCAACCAGTTGCTGGGAATGGGACTTCAGGGCCCTTCATTTTGCCCTTCTCCTCCTTGAGTGCCCCTACCTTTAGGGGTTGGAAAGAGCCTCTGGGACTGGTGAAGCCTGCCTAGGCTTACTAGCCCCAGCACCATGAATGCTTCTTCCAGCCTTCCATACCTTGCTTCCATGGGAAAGGCTGGGGATGGATTCCCCCAGCTTGTGCATGTTGAGTGTGATTTGGTTTGGACACCTGTATCCCAATCTTGCAAAGCAATCCTTTCCCCTGGCTCATAGATAAGGTTTCTAATCAGTCTCACCACACAGTCATTATCTCTTACATCCCCAGAGCATTTTATCCTTTCTGAATTATAAGCCAAACTCATTAATATGAGAAGGAACTAGGACCTAGGCTTCTTGACTTCCCTTTCCTGTACCCTTCCACTTAAAGAGTAACAGAGTGCAAAGTATTTTCTGTTGTGACTCACTCTTACAATTGACATCCTTGTCTTATTTAGCCCCTCCTCCCTACATGAACCCTCCACTATTGATATCTTTCTTAGTGTGGTAAGTGTCCAAGTTTCCATAGAGGGATGAAATGTAGGGAATGAAATGGCCTCCAAAAGAGGAGGGCCAGGAGAAGGCCTGGACTTCTGCGATACCTCTTAAGAGCCCCCTCAGCATTTTCTCCATTTGATAAGTAAGGGCCATTAAATCCTACCCATACTTGATTGATAAACCTCTCTACACCATTCCTAGCAAATGTTGTTCTGGCTATTGTTCAAAGACCTCCAAAGAAGGGGATTCAGCTACTCCCAGAGGCAGCTTATTTCATTTTTGAATGACTGCTAGAAAGCTTTTCCTTACTTCAGGCTTAAGTTTACCTTTTGTTATTTCTGCTCATCACTCCTGGTTCTGCTTTAGAGCCAGGCAGAACAAATCTATCCCCTTTAGACTTCAGATTCTATTTTGTCATTCCTCCCCATCTCCAAGTATATTTCTGACCACTAGCCTTTGAAGATCTTGGGCCAGGGGCAAGGTTGTTCTAACTTTTCCTCCTTTTTTTCCTCCCCTGCCACCCCAGGCCTAGCTGGGCCTCATTGCATGTGCTGTGATGGTTGGGGTTCTGTGGGCTTTGGGTGGACAGGGTGAAGGTTTTATGTGATGGGACATGATAATCAGATCTTTTCCCTTCTCTTTAGGGAGTGTGTGTGTGTGTGTGTGTGTGTGTTTGTGTACGCGTGCGTGTGTGCATGCATGCTCATGCGTGCATTCTGGGATATCAGAGCAGATATAAATTCCAGGAAGGGAAATCTATTAGGTCATCGTGGACAGGTGTCTAGAGGTTTGGGGATTTCCTAGAGGATGTTGGAAGGGAGTGGGGAGCAAAGACCTATCCTCACATTGAATACCTCTTCTCCCCCAAGGGGGAGGAGAGGAATGGAACACTTACATGGCTACCCAGGGGCCCAGAAATGTAGCGAAGGTAGGGCCTGAAAAATAAAAAGACCTTTGCCTAGTTATTCTGTGATATTAATATGTCTCCCTGTCCTTGTCTCACTGTTTCCCTCTTATTTTTCCCCCTTCCTCTCTCATTCTCCCTTTTGTTGGCTTCCTCTCCCTACTCTTGGACTCTTTTGCCCTATTCTCTTCTCTTCTTCTACCTTTTCCTTCTTTCTCTTCTCTCCATCTTGTATCCCTCTTTCTTCCCCTTTCTCTACCCTGCCCTGATCCCCTCTTGTCTTGAGCAGGGACTTGACCCATTCCGATTCGGAGTCCTCCCTCCACACGAGTGACCGCCCTCGCTTTACCCAGCTGGCTGCCAAGCCCCAGCAGCTGACCCGAGCCATGGATGAAGCCCTGTATGCCCCAACCTCCAATGGCAGCCACCGACTGGCAGAGGCAGCCCTGGGGGGAGCTCTAGTGGAGAAGCTGCCTGAGAGTCCCGCCCTGGTCAAGAAAGCACTATTGCTGCAGAATCACGGGCTAGAGAAGGCCTATAGTGTTGGGGAGCTGGGCCCTATAGGGCTGGGGGGAGGAGGGCCCCTGCATTCAGATTCCTCACGTTCCCACAGTCCCAGCTCCCCTGAACCAGACACACCATCACCTATGGGGGACAGCCGGGCTCACCATGGCCGCAACACACGTATCCCCCACCTGGCAGGCAAGAAGCATGCTGGTGAGGAGGACAGTGGCTCCACAGGTGAGGAGACAGACTCCGGCCAGGGCAAGAAGAAGTTCCCACTCAAAATCTTCAAGAAGCCCAAGAAATAGCTCAATCAGGGCTGGCTGCGGTGGGAAGACACATCTATCCTCCCTCTCCTCCAAGGGACCCACCCAGGGCCTGGAAAGGGAAAGGTGGGGGTCCTGAGGACCTGGGGCATTGTTAATACCTGCTTCATCCTCTCTGTATCCCTCTCTTCCCCCTATGAAAGAGGGGCCCTTCTACATTATTTATTTACTGACCACCACCTGCCCTGTTTGGGCCTCCATAAGCTGTTCCTGCTCCAACCTCTTCATCCCCTGACTCCATCCCTGCTTCACAGTGCATGTCTTACCTTTGTACCCACCATTTCAGTCCAGCCTACCCACCTTTGCAGGGGACCCTCGGGTTCTGGTCTCCCTGTTTATTGGGCTTTTATGTCTTTCTTGGTCTCTTCCCCCACCCCCATTCCCTATTCTCCCCATCACCACCAAACCCCCAGCATTTAGGGTGAGAAAAAAGAAAGCCTGGTCCAAGGCCCAAGCTCCCACCAACCTCAGCAGTGCTGGACAGAGCAGGCAGGGCAGGGCAGGGCAGGGTTGAGGCCATAGCTCTGTGTTTGGGGTGGTGGGGGGGGAGATTTTGATTTTGTTTCCTTTGGGAAGGGGGAGAGCCTGGGGCCAACCTTGGCTCTAGCCTTGGCCTGACTTTAGAGGTGGGATGTAATTGGGACAGAGATGAACTAGAGCTAGCCCTAGAGATCAGGCCTCCAGGGTAGCAGAAAGGAGCTAAATTAGGGATGGGCAGCCATGGCTCTCCCCGCTTCTAGAGCCAGGACTCTAGGCCACACTGCCCAATGGCCTAATGACTGCCTCCTCTCCTGCCTTTTCTGTAGGTTAGGGGAAGGGTGGGTACCCATATTCCTTTTCCTCCCTTCTCTTTAACCTTAGATATTTAGCCTAATCCAGGTCCCCAAGTTTGGAGCCCTGAGACTGATTGCCTCAGTGATCTCTAAGCACCCTTCGAGTAAGCTTGATGTCCTTTGTGTTGGGACCTTGCCTAGATAGGGACTGGCAGGGACTCTCACATAAGGGTATATAGCCTGTAACAAGACTGTGGGGGCAGGGGATGGGGTTGGGAGGGACTTTGGGCAAAGATGTTGCTTTTGAACCAAAAAATTTTTTAAAAAAATTTTCCTAAATTTCCAAAGTGCCTGCTGCCCACCCCTCCTCTCCACTTCTTTTCCAGTGCATGGTCCTTGGGCTTCCCTAGGCTCTAGGCCCAATTCCACTGTGCAGTCCAGGGTCTGCCTCCCATCCTAACCCCAGCCAGGCCTGGGGAAGGAGGCAGCTTATAAGAATAAAGTAAGGAAGGGAAGGTAATGGATACACATTGTGTGTGTTCCACTTCCTACCCCAGGCAGCACCCCCTTCCCCAGCTTCCTGTAGGGGCTGTGAATAATGGCCCCTAGTCTTGCCTGTTTCTCTGGATGAGTCCACCATCCCAGGGCCAAAGGGCAGGGTAGCTGGGTGCTGCAGGCCACAGTGGGCTGGCCCCCCTCCCATCCCTATCCCTATGGATTTTTCTGTTATTTCATAAGACCGAAGTTTAATAAAGCATGTAGGATATTTTATTTTCTTGGTTTTGACTCCCATTACTCTGCCTACCTGCTTCCTGAGTCATGGAAATTGTCTGTGGCCAGATCTGGAGACAAGAAGAAGTCTCCAAGTTTATGTTCTGTGTCTTCCCTTTCTGACTTGAAAAAGAACGTGTGAAAACCAAGACACCAGGGAAAACCATCACCACCAACCTCCAATGTCTCCAAGGCCTGAAAGGAGAATCAAGCACAGGGTAGAGATCCAGAATGGTGTGCATATGGAGTGGATTTAAACGTGATGCTTGCGGAGTTCCAGAAAACGGTCCAAGATGGAAAAGAAGATGTCAATGGAAATAGGGTGATAGTTTTAAAAAATCAAAACAAACAGGAATGTTGTCATTGGGAGACAGCATCCTGAAATGTGAGACTTTAGGCAGGAATTACTTTTTAAAAAAGACATTTAAAATGTATGACATAAGAAAAACCATGGAGAGTTAATTTATTAGTAATAACTGCTATCAAACTTGAATTTACAAAGCATTTTCGTAACAGGTAGCTAGTATAAATATGATCATCCACGTTTTGTGAGGAAACTGTCAGTTAACGTTACTTAGCCAGGGCTATAGTATATGTGATGGAGCCTGGATGTGAAACGAATTCAAAACCCAGTGTTCTCTGCACTGCCCCATGCTCTTTCTCAAATCCCTACATTTGTCCTGAATGACCTCAGTAAGCCTAGGGACACATAAGAAACAGAACCAGAAGCAGGAACAATCTTGTAACTGTTAATGCATCCCTCCAAAGATGTTCACTTCCAGATGAGAGAGAAATGATGGTGTAGAAAGCAGACAAATTTGGGCTCCACAGATTTGGAGTAAAAGATTGTTTTGTGCTTAATTTCCATGGAGAATATATAGGTAGACTCCAAACAAATTAAAAAATGCTATTAGCGCTTAAGGTCTCTTTTTTTTCATACCTTATAATAACCATTTTTAAATGCCTCTTTTATTTAGTATTTTATTTTTCCCCAGTTACATGTAAAAAAAAATTTTAACATTCATTTTTAAAACTTTGAGTTCCAAATTCCCTCGTTGAGAAGGCAAGCAATTTGATACAAGTTATGCATGTGTAGTCATGCAAAACATTGATGTTGTGAAAGAAAACATAGACCAAAATCCAGAACAAAACCTCAAGAAAAATAAAGTAAAAAAGTATACTTCAATTTGTATTCAGACACCATCAGTTCTTACTCTAGGGATAGAAGGCATTTTTCATCCTAAGTCTTTCAGAGTTGTCTTGGATCTTTGAATTGCTGACAATAGCTAAGTCATTCATAGCTGATCATCCGACAATACTGCTGTTACTTTGAACGCAGTACATTCCACTTTGCTTCAGTTCATGTATCCTGTTCATCATTTCTTACAGCACAATGGTATTCCATTGTAATCACATACCAGTTGGTTCAGTCACTTCCCAATTGGTGGCCATCCTAAGGCCATCCTTTAAAGACGACCTGAAAGTACCCCCTACTAATACACCCCATCAGTTTCAAGGCAGTGTACTGGACAGCAACTATTCAAAACTATAGCACAGTAGCCCTTGCTAATATTTTACCAGTCAACTAGAGGATCAAAGCACTAATCAGTTAATGGGCATAATCAGATAAGGATTCTCCTTGTGTACACAGAAAATACTCTCACACTGGAAAAGTGAGCAGAACACTCATGGAGGGAAGGCCTATAGCTAGAAAACGTGTAACCAGGACAACTCAAGCTTTTAAAGCATTTCCACTGGCTCTTGGGCTCTGATGCTGTCTGATCTGCACAGGCTGATGTGCCCTGACAGTGTTCTTGAGTGGCACACAACTGATCCTCTGCTAATTTACCTGAGTCACGGGTCTCTGCTAGAAGATCCTGCTGCCATCTACTGGTATCTTTGCTGAACTGTAACTGCGGCTATAGTCATTGGGGATATTGGGTCTTTTTAGCACATTGCCTCTGCAGCTCTTGGCATTTCAGATCTAGGCCAGCCATGCCTGCCCTCTCACTTAGGCTATCAGACTCAGTCTAAGTCAGGGGTTCTTAACCTTTTTATTGTCATGGACCCCTTCTCAGAATAATGTTTTTATTTCATGTTACTTATATACATGAAATTATATATATATATATATATATATATATATATATATATATATATATACACACACACACATGAAATAAAACAAGATTACAAAGTAAGCCAATTATATTGAAATTCAGTTATGAAAATGTTTTTTAAAATAATATAGTTCCAACATAGAAACTCCTGGTCTAAATTCTTAATTAAAAATTCCTTTTAACTCTCATCATATCCCTGGTTATGCCTGAGGTTTCAGCACATCATCCTGGATACCCTAATTAGCAAAACTCCAAAGGAACTGGGTAGACCTGTAGTAAGGATATGCCTTTCAAAATCCATCATGCTTCAGATTACTAATCTGGATTACACTAATCTGTAATTACAAATTACTCCAGAAGCACGACTAAAGGGGGCTGGGCAGAACTGGCAACCTTTGTCCTACTCTGACTCCCAATCTTATTAAACTCCACATCTGTAAAAGAGAGGCCCCTTTGATTATTCCAGTCACTATTATCTTTGTTACACAGGAACAAATCTTGGTAGGGGCAATGAAGCAAAACCTAGAACAGGGTTTGCATACCCTCTTGAACCAATCAAAGAAGTGAGAGCTTTAGTTACATTAATAAATTAGCATAAAAGGAAGGGTTATATCAAAACCAGATACATAGAGATTCTGAGGGTTGGAATTTAAAAGGTTACATGAATTAGCACACCTCTGAAATGCAAAGTAATACTGAGATATGGAAATATATGGGAAGGTCATTAACTCTAAAAGCATGTTGAAACATAAGACCCTGACTGAAGGAAGTCCTGCAAAAAGGTCAATCCTTTCCCTAACTTCCCTTCCCAGAACCTGTCTAGTCACAGAAACTATAATATACTCTGTTTTATTTTCAGTCAATTGAATTTTAACCACAAAAAGGCCCAGGATTAACTAGAGACAGAAATCTAAAAGTAGGCAGAGAGTTCAACCTCTGCTTAAATGACGGGAATTTTCCTGAGGGCTGAGTGTTTGAGATTTAAGAACTTGTTTTCTGGCATAAACTACTTAAAAGTACCATTTTTATTGCTATTGTCCAGTTTTGTCCAACATTTCATGACCCCGTTTGGGGTTTTCTTGGTATACTTACTGGAGTCATTTGCCATTTCCTTCTCCATCTCATTTTACAGAGGAACTGAGGCAAACAGGGTTTGACTTGCCCAGGGTCACCATGGGGGTTTTACATCACTCTGAGCCTTAATGCAAGCTAATTACTGCCAACAGGGTGTTACATATATAAATCTCTATCAATATTCAAAGTCAATGTTCAGAATACATTGGTGTAATGGAAAACAAACACTGGATTAGGAGTCAAAGTACATGAATTTGAACCCTAAGTGCCCCTTACTAACAGTAAGATCTTTGACAAGTCAGTCTTTTCTCTGGTCTTTGGTTTATCTGTCTACAAAAAAAAAGGGGGGGTGGTAGTGAATTAGATTACCTTGAAGCACTTTTCTAGTTATAAATTGGAGAATTTGACAGAATCTTGCCATTTCTTCTTTCTAAATGTCTATGCAATAAAAAAATCTGAAAGGACCAGAGCAATATAGGTAAAGATAGTAACACTAATTGTCTCAGAGTAGAAGTGGGATAAATTTTTTCATAGTATAAATATACAGTTGATCTCTACTTTCTTTTAAAAGAAAGTTTTATCAGAAGAGGGAAAAGTCCTATCTTGGGGGAGAAGGCAATATTAGGGATAAATGGTAGAAAATATAAGCCTAACCCATAACTTTCAATGTGAATGGATTTAACACATTTAAAAAGATTGACAGATTGGATAAGAAAACAGAATCCTAAAAAAAACACACAAAACTGAGGGGATGAAAAACAAAGCAAAAACCTTTAAAAATAGAAACAAAAAAAGAAACTACATTGTGTTGAAAGAAACCATAGATAAACTAATAACTAATAAATGTATAGATTCCAAATGCCTTAGCTTTTATTAAAGAGAACATTGAATGAATTATTGATTTGTGAAATTACGAAATAGGCAACTTGTTTCTTTGGGTATTTGCCAGGAAAGACCACAATGGCAGTAGAAATTAGGATCACAATCACACTTTAATTCAGCACATATGATGTAGGGGCAAATGGTACAGAAAGTAGAGAGGTAAGCAGTGAAAAGGAGTACAGAAGTAGATGGTGTAAGGCTAGGATGGAGTGGTGAATGATGGCAAAAAATGTGAGCAAGAGGATGGGGAAAGGATGAGTTACTTTTGTAACTGAGAATTGAAATTGGGAGCACTTGGGCAGCATGGACTTTTAGGACATGAAAGTATGTTGAGGGGAGAGGAGTGTGAATTCTCCTTTTTATAGGGTTTTGTGGGAATGGACTAATTCTTATGTGTGCCACTTTGTGCCTAGTTCATTAACATAACCAAATCATCTCAAAGCGGTCAGCAAAAACTTCCCGGTTTTTTCAAGCACTGTTCAAGGTTCTGCTGATCTTATTGCAGATACCTGGAAATTGTTTGAGATTTATATATCATAAGGTCAAATAAAGGAATGATGCAATCAAGGATGTCCATCCACTCTTTCCACCATCATTGGAAACACTTCTGGAAATGTTAGCAACAAATAATAAGAGGAGAAATAAATTAAAGACAGGCAAATAGGAGATAAACTACCCCTATTGACTGAAGATATGATTTATACTTGGAAAATCCTAGGAAATCAGCAAAAATACTAATTGAGGAAATATTCCTCCAACAAAGCTGAAGGTCACAAAAGAGACCTTCAAAAATCAAGTGTATTTTTATATAATCCAGGAAGCGACTGAGAAAGGAAAATCCCATTCCGCATAACTTCTTGTTCGGTTTTCCACGCTGCCGACTCTTCGTGTCTCTCCTCCGGGGCTTTCCTGGACAAGACACTGGAGCGGTTTGCCATTTCCCCAGGAGAGAGCGGAGGCCCACAGGGTTGTAAGGGACTCGTCCAGGGTCTTCCTGGCTCCAGGCCCGGCGCTCCACATCCAGGGCGCCACCTAGCGGACCAGTGTGTGCACAGGCAGACACGCCCATATGTACGGATTCATGCAAACATGTGCATAGGTGCGTACACACCTACATCGGGAAAGACGCGACGACGGATTCCAAAGCCTCGTTACCGAGGCGGCGAGGCGAGGCGCAGAGCGCCTGCGCGCCGGGCCTCCGGCGCCACCTTGCCCGGCCAGGCTAGGTTAGGAAATGACCGAGGAGGATGCCGGGAGGAGCTTCAGAGCCCGGGCGCGCTTTCGGGGAGGGCTCCGAGCGCGCCGTCCCTCCCGGCTGGCGGCGGCGGCGGATGACGTCACGAGGGAGGCGGATCGGCGCACGCTATTGTGCGTCGGGGTTGGCGGGAGCGGGAAGAGGATTCGGATCCGTTGTCCGGCAGCTTCATCAGCTGCTTCTGTGGCGCTGACTTGGGTCTGCTGCGGCCCCGGCCCCGACCCTGGTTCCGACCCCGGCCCCGGCCCCGGCCCCGAAGCCCAGCTGCTGCCGGCCCTGGCCCCAGCTCCGCGCCCCGTCCTTGGACTCCAGAGCCCGAGATTACCGCCCGACCCCGCGACCGGGCCCCAGCCTTCGTCTCAGCCGCCGCGATGCACGTCATTAAACGAGGTCGGGGATGGGGAGGAGGCCCTGGGGGGTCCCCCGGGACCTGGGGCGAGGAACCCGACAGGGGCCTCGGGGTGCGGGCCCGCCGGCGGGAGCGGCCGTTACCTCCGCCCTGCCCTCCGCATTTCCCGCGCGGAGCCCGAGCCCGGCGGGGGAGGGGAGGAGGCCTCGGCGGCCCCAGCCCTTCTCGGACCCCCGGTGGGTCCGCCGCCACCCCCTCCTCTGCCCTCTCCCTGCCGTCTCTCTTCTCGGTTGATGAGCCGCGGTGTGTCTCCTCTGGTCCCTGCGTGCGGGGTCATTCTCTTGTGGTCAGATTAGACGGAGCCCTGGGAGGCCGGGCGCTGCCTTTGTGCCTCGGCG
>CM053771.1:76582962-76640873 GCA_028658325.1 Potorous gilbertii | reverse complement strand
TGGGAGGCCGGGCGCTGCCTTTGTGCCTCGGCGTCCCCAGCCCTTCTCGGACCCCCGGTGGGTCCGCCGCCACCCCCTCCTCTGCCCTCTCCCTGCCATCTCTCTTCTCGGTTGATGAGCCGCGGTGTGTCTCCTCTGGTCCCTGCGTGCGGGGTCATTCTCTTGTGGTCAGATTAGACGGAGCCCTGGGAGGCCGGGCGCTGCCTTTGTGCCTCGGCGTCCCCAGCGCTTAGCGCGCCCTTGGCAATGAACGAGGGCCTCACGTCTGCCTTTGGACCCCCTGGTCTCGGGGCCTGGCGCTAGGACCTTAGCAATAATCCGTGCTTATCGAGCGGTCAGCGAATGAGCGAACATTTATTAAGCCCCCTCGGTGGGTCGGGCACTCTGGATAGAGCCCCCCGCCCCCCAACAAAGCGTGTGAGAGGGGTAACCTAGCCCCCCAAACAGTCACACCGTGAGAAGAGGGAGCCGTATGCTCATTATGTGGCTACAGAAAGAAACGATCGGGGGTCCAGTCTTGAAGGGAGTCAGGAAAACTAAGAGACTGAGGTGAGAGGGCAGACGTTCCAGGTATGGGGCACAGACTTGAGAAATGGGACATCATCAAGGAACAAGTGGGCCTGGATAACTAGATTGCAGAGTGTGAAGGGGAGAAAGGTTTCAGAACGGTTTAAAGGCAGGAAGGGGCCAGATTGTGAAGAGCGTTAAATGCCAAAAAGTAGACTTTATATTTGATCCTGGAGGTAATTGGAAACCACTAGAACTTATTGATTGGGTGGATGACATGATCTTGTGCTTTAGGCAAGATCACTGGCAGCTGCGTGGAGGCTGGCTAGAGTGGGGAGAGGCTTGAGGCAGGGAGAACAGTCAATAGGCTGTTGTAATAGTTCAGGTAGAAGTGATATGGACCATTATCAAGGTGATAGCTATGTGAATGGAGAGAAGGGGATGTGCAGGAGATAGGTTGTAAAGGGAGAAGTGACAGAATTTGGCGATGGATTAACTATGGAGTGATCAAGAGTCAGAGATTGAGGGTGACACTTAGGTAGTGAGTCTGTGAGACTGGAAGCATGGTGTTGCCTTGGCAGTAATAGGGAAGTTAGAAAGAGGGGGAGAGTTTTGGGGAAAAAGATGAATTGTTTTGTACATTTGAGTTTGAGATACCTAAAAGACAGCCGGTTTGAGATGTCTAAAAGGCAGTAGAAAGTGGATGAGTAGCTCAGCAGAGAGACTCAGACTGCAAATATAGATCTGAGAATTCTCCTCATAGAGATGATAATTGAACTCGTAAGAGTTGAGATCACCAGTTAGATAATATAGAAAGAAAAGGAGAGGAGAGAGGATGGTTAGATAGAATACATGACATAAAAGAAGAACCAGCAAAGGAGAATGAGAAGGAATGGTCAGACATATGGGAAGGGGATCAGGGAAGAACAGTATCAGAAAAACCTATAGAGAACAAGAATATCCAAAAGAAGGTGATTGACAGTGTCAGATGCTGCAGAGAGGTTAAGGATGATACAGGCAGAGATATGGTGTGAGCAGATACTCCCAAGTAGGAGTGACTGTCTTGTGTGGGAGGAGTATTGAGAAGATGGGTATTACTTGGAGTGGAGGGTAGTATCCTTTAAATATTGCCTTCTTCATATTATTCAAGAACCTGGCATTACCTCTTATCTACCACTTACCTGGTCTAAACTATGCCTACTTTTCAGGGTCCTTTAATCTGGCCCCAAGGCCAGATCAATGTTAGTACCATGTTAATATCATTATCAAAGTCACTTCTTAACAGCTGATTAAGTGGGATAATATACTTTGTTGAGTGGGGTGCTTGGGAACTACCAGCAAATGTTTTTAAACAAGGAAATTTAATCCCAGCTGATGGATAGAAGGTTGGAGAGACTTGAAGTAGGAAGACTTTGTAGTCTAGCCATGGGGTGAGCTGAGTAGGGCTTGTTTCAGGAAATGACAGTTGGAATGGAAGGTAAGGGATCAGTAAGGTAAAGAAATATTGGGAAAACAAAAATTGAAAACCCGTTTTGTACCTATACTGAATCCTTCAAAGACATCTTGTTACAGTGGAAAAACCTTTTGTGTTTGGAGGCAGTACCTAGGTCAGTTCCTAGTATTAATGTTTATTTCCTGTGTCACCTTGGGCAGGGGTTACCCTCCTGGGCTTTAATCTCCTTATCTTTAAAGTGAGGAGATGGATTAGATTATTTTCCAGGTCTCTTGGAGATCTCAATTTATGATCCTTTGATCTACTGGCACTTCTATTACAGCATGTCCAAAACAGAAATCCCCATTTTCTGTAAACTCATCTGTCTTCTTAACTTCCTTGTTTCTATTGCGAGTACCAGCATCCTTTTAGTCACCCAGGTTTGTAGCTTTGGAGCCATCCTCAACTCTTTCCTTTCTCTCAACCCAGATATCCAATCAGTGGCCAAGTCTTGTTGATTCTACCTTTACAACATCTCTCAAAGTCATTCCCTATTTTAACTTATAGCTATATGAATCCTAGTTCACATTCTCATTACCTTTTGGAGTATTAAAAAATCCACCTACTTCATTTACCTTTTTTTTTCAGACTTCTGTCTCCAATTCACAGCTGCCAGATTGATATTGAGGAAGCACAGATTTGATAATGTCATTCCTTAGTTCAAGAAGCTTCAGAGGCTCCCAGTTGCCAATAGGATAAAATACATATTCCTTAGAAGGACATTTAAAGCCCTTCACAATCTGCCTTAAGATTATCTTTCTATATATGGTTTTCATATTACTTTACCTCATGTACTCTGGGTTCCAGCCAGACTGATCTTGTTGCTGTTTTTGTTACATGACATTTCCTTTCTTGCCTCCATACCTTTACATAGGCTGTTCATCATGATTGGAATACTCTCCTTCATTTCTACTTCTTGAAATCTTTATTTTCCTTTAAAGATCAGTTTAAGTGTCACATAATACGAGGCCTTTCTTGATTCCCCCAGTTGTAAGTTAAATGCTAAGTGCTTGTTTCCTTCCAGCCTTCTCCCTTCTGTGGCCCTCCCCTCCATCCCCTCTCTCACCTCCCTCCCCCCAGTTAATTTGTGTTTATTTTGAATTGAGTTAAATCCATTTATTTTACTTAGATTGAATAGGGCATTTCACTTCTTTGTCCTCCAATATTCACTGGCAACTTGGTAATTTCAACATACCACTAATAAATTAGTCTAATTCAGTGTTTTAATGCCTCACAGTTCTAGTGGTACATAGTACAAGTAGTATTACCTCCATTTTTACAAATAAAAGGAAACAGAATCAAAAAGGTTAATTTGCTGAGGGTCACACAATCAGGAAATGTGGGGACTGGGTTTCAAACCCAAGTCCAGGTTCTACCTTTTTTCATACAGTATTTTATTTCCTTATAGCCATTTGGTAGAACATAGTAGTAATGAAAGGTAAGAGTACGTGCTTTATCTGCGTATGTGCCAATTTCCTATGGTTCTTTTCCTTGACTGCAAACTAGACTCCTAAGCCTAAGCCTGACTAACCTAAGAGATTATAAGGGGAAATCAGATGAGACCAGAGAATGTTAATGTTTCCATGTAAATAGATCATTCCCTAGTTGGAAAAAGTAGTATTGGGTCAGTAGTATAATTTTTGTTAATGGAAAAACAGCATTATTTTTATGAGGCCATTTATAGAGAATAAATAAAATTGATTAATATGAGAAAATAGGTTACCACTTGAAAATCTAACTAGGACACTTTAGGTCAGGGGTTCTTAACTTTGATCTGCACTTTTAAAAAAATATTTTGATAATTATATTTCAATATAATAGGCTTTCGTTGTTGTACTATGTATTTTTTGCACCTGAGAACGTTATTCCAAGTACTGGGGTTTTCTTTGCCTCTAAGAACATTATCCCAAGAAGTTGTTCATAAACTTCACCAGCCTGCCAAAAAGGTCCATGATACAAAAAAGGTTAAGACTTCTTGATTTAGACAAAGGCTAAATATAGTGTGGGGTTAGGGATATGATCAGAGTCTGTTAAATCTTGAAAGGGTACCAAACTCTCCTGAGCTACAGACCCATAATTCTAACTGCCAACAGGAGGTCTTTCCATTTGTCCTGTATGACCTGTTAGTATCATTCTTCCAGCTGTGTGTCTGAAACTGAGCTTATCATCCCTCCAAACCTTTTCTTCTGATTTGATTATTTCTCTCAATAGCACCAAAATTTCCTCAGTCTCCTATGTTATAACCTTTGACTCTTTTCTCGTGCTAGTCCTTTAGCAAGTCAGTAAGCATTGATGAGTTAGTAAATGTCCAGAGAAGGCTAACCAAAGTGGTAAAAGAGCCTTGAGGATTGGATAAAGGAATTGGAGATGTTACCTGGAAAAGAGAGGACCTGGCAGGGAGTGGGAAGGAGGAGACAATAGTTAGAAAGGCTAGCATGTGAAAGAGGCATTAGACAAAGAAAGGACTGCCTTGGGAGGTATTTGATTTCACCTCATTGAAAGTTGACTACTTTGGTTGTGTTGTAATAGGAATTCTTTTTTGTGTATGGGTTGGACTAGATATTACTGAGTTCCTTTTCAAGTTTTGAAATTTTGTGAAGTCCTATAAATTCCACCTCTACAACCTAACTAGAAATCATCCTTTTCTTTCTTTTCCTACTTTTCCCACCCTAGTGGAGGCCCTAAAATGTTTTCTATAGTCTCTTATGGTCTTGCCTCTGCTCTCTCCCCTTTCAGTGACTTCTTTGTACCCTGCCAGGTATAGATTTGGTCATTCCTCTAGAGATGCAGAAAGCTTTAGCAGATAGTGCCCTCGGAGTAAAGATCACTGGGACCCTCCACAATTTGTCATCATCTTAGCTTACTAACTACTATATCAGGAATAAGTATATATGTTCCACCTAAACTGGACCACTTGGTGTCTCCTAGACATCACCCTTACATTCTTGTTTCTGTACCTTGTTTCTTACTGTTCTTTTTACCTTGGATGCTCCTTGAGGGTAGAGACCTTTCTTTATGTTCCCAATGCTTAGCACGTTGCCTGGCAAATAGTTAGCTGATTTACTGAATGCCTCTTTTTCCTTTTCTGTCTGTCTTTTCTGTCTTTCCTTTTCTGTGTTGAATTCTTACCCATCCTTTACAGATCAACTTAGTTAGGTTTCCTTTCCCTCCTCTGACCTCATGTAGTACTCTCCTTACCAAATAAGAGGAGATCAGGGCATCTTTCCTGGAGAAGGTGGAATTTGAATGGGTAGATTTTGTATATCCTCACCCCTAGTAGACTGGTTCTTGGGGGAACTTACTATTATATCTTATTCAAACTAGAGTTTATTTTCCCATCTTCTGGGCTAGTGGTTTGTGTATTAGAGATGCTGAATATATGGTTCTTGATTTTAAGCTTGTCAAATTGAGTAAAGTAATCACAGATTTCTCCATGAAAATAGAGTATTAGACTTAAGCATCCTCTGAAGCATGGAAGGCAGTTTTAGGACAATTAAAAGGAAATACTTTTCATTTGAGGTAGTAAATACATGAAACAACCTTTATTGAAAATTGGGGTTTAAGAAGGTTAAATAAGTATATGCATGCTAAATTCATAATAGGAAGGGAAACTGGGGCTATTCAAAGTATGTCTCCAACCTTGGAATTTGATATTGGAAAGACAACTATGGTCTCCAACAATCTATTTCTTGTTAGCCCTGCCAAGACAGAATTCTTTGCTGGATTGGACATGATGGTGACCTTAGAACTAGGATCGCTGGATCTCATTTATTTTACAAAAGAGTATTTTATGCATGAGATTGAAAAATTAACTTATTTTAATTTTCAGAAATTACTGATTTGAAAAATGTTAACATAAATTGTATGTTTTAATTCTTTAGATGGCCGCCAGGAGCGGGTCATGTTTGACAAGATTACTTCTAGGATCCAGAAACTTTGCTATGGACTCAACATGGAATTTGTTGATCCTGTAAGTAAATATATTTTCAGTGTCTTCCTGGATTTGAGTCTTTGTTTTATTCTCCTTGATTGTATTTTTCTAGCAATTTCTCAAGAAGGTCCAGGGGATCTTTGTCTTTGACTCTAGAACCTTCAGTGCTTTTCTAAAATGTGTATTGATTATTGAACCCTGGCTTTAGGCATTGAATCTCCTAACTTCCTAATCTCTGATCCTACTTGGTTCCTTAGGATCAAAAATCTACCATTTGTGATCTTTTTTCATCACCATTATAACTAAATGCCTGATTACAGTACCTACCAATTTCCTTCTTATTCTGTATACCATACACTCCAACAACAGAAAGGTTGTTTTCTTTATGGTCAATTTGTTAGAAAAAGATAATGCTTGAATTCAGTAATAATACATCATTATTTTTTAATGTATGAATAAAAGAAACTATCCAGGAATTGACTAAGTGATACTTAAACTTCCTAAGCTGTGTAGAAATTCCATTTTCCATAGTGCTGTGATATTTATGGAGCACTTTCCTTACAACAGCTCTGTGACGAAGGTAGTTGTCCAGTCATTTCAATCATATCTGACTTTTTGTGACCCCATTTGGGGTTTTCTTGGCATAGATAACGGAGTTGTTTGCCATTTTCTTCTGCACCTCATTTTATATGAGGAAACAAAGGCAAACAGGGTAAAGGACTTGCTCAGGGTATCTGAGGACATATTTGAACTCATGAAGATGAGTCTTCCTGTCTTCAGGCCTGGCACTATCAACTGTGCTATCTAGCTGCCTGAAGTAGGTAGTACAAATATTATTTTATAACTGAGGCTCTAAGGGGTCAAATGAGTTGTTTAATATAGCTAGTAGCTATAGAAATTCAGTATTCTAACCCATGTCTCCCAATTCCAAATTTAGTACTCCTTCTACCAGATGCTAGTTTCCTTACACTATTTTTTGCTATAGTTTCTTGATCCTGTCTTGTTCTTTCATGATTCTGTTTTGGCTCAGAGCATCCAGTACATTGGGGTCTCTAACAAAAACCATTCTTTAGTTCATTTGAGATTTGTCCACATGGGAATGCTGGATCAAGCATATTTGTCTGGAGGATACTCCTGGCTCACTCCTGGGCAATGAAGAATTCTGATTGCATTGGCAGGTTTTTAGTCCTTTCTCCATACTTCAAGGTTCTACAATTTCATTAGTAGGATTATTCCCTCCACTAATTTAGATCACAACTCTTCCAGGACTTGTATGGTCTTTAAGAGTTGTTCTGTGCTTGTGACCAGTGTGGGGGATAAAGCATCTCAAGAGTCCCAGTATTATTCATCCAATCCTATAGACTTTTTTTATGCATCTGATTAGCACTGAGGAGCACAAAGACAAATAAAAAAACCAGAAGCTTACATTCTACTGGGTGGGAGGGAGGGGTGCAGGGTTATTACGTGTTATAACAGGTAGTTATGTACATGGCAGTTTGGAAGGTAGAGCACTAACAACTGTAGAAATCAGGGAGAGCCTCCAGGAGAAAGTGACACATTAGATGAGTTTTTAAAGGAGCCAGGAATTCTGTGATATCATAGAGGTGAGGAAGAAGTGCATTTCAGACATGCAGGACAAGCCTGTGCAAAGGGTGTAGAGATTAAGATTTCATCTCTCAACTAGGAAACCAAATGTGATGCCTTTTCCCAAGTACCAAAAGTGGGTCCTTGCATCACACATATCTTCCAGGGTTGTTGTGAGATTCTAATGAAATGATACTGCTCATAAAGTACTTTGCCAACATAAGATACTATATAAATGTAACCTACAGTTATTCTCAATAGCTTTTGTTTTATTCTTATAAAAGATAGAGAACTTGTGATTTTGTTTCTGTAGGCCCAAATCACCATGAAAGTTATCCAAGGATTATACAGTGGGGTGACTACTGTGGAATTAGACACTTTGGCTGCTGAAACAGCTGCAACCTTGACCACCAAGCACCCAGACTATGCCATCTTAGCAGCCAGGATTGCTGTTTCTAATTTGCATAAAGAAACAAAGAAAGTGTTCAGTGGTGAGTCTGAGTTGGAAAATTGAGAGAATTTAACATTCTCAGAAAATGGAAGGAAACTGGTAAAAACTGATTATGAATTTTAAAAAATACTTTTTTTTTAGAAATACTACAATTTATTACCTTGTCACTCCTCAATTTTGATCTCTTCTTTTCTACAGAAAGGAAAAAATCTCTCCGAACCCCAAAATGTCTTGAGAGTTTCTTAGCACTTAGAAGTTGTGAGGCTGCCAAAAGAAGGTGGAATAAGTGGTGATTAGCAACTATACACCAGCTTCCTTTGTTACCTATCAACATTAATAAGCATTTCATTCTATCATAGTCATTTAAAAATATGAAGAAACTGAAACAAAGGAAAGCTATTTGACCAATGTCATGAGATAAATTAGATCAAGTGAGTTTAGTGATCCACAAGTCCTGAATTCCTAGATTATTGTCCAGACCTTGAGTCATGCTCTCTTCCTTTTCTGTGGACTAGAATTCACATTTTAATAGTGGCAATATTTGGTATGCCCAGTTTCTGAGAAAATCAGGCCAAGGTTCTGCTAAAAAAAAAAAATAAGCTCCTGTGACTAGAAGTTTATGAGGCTTTGGAAATGAGAGGAGGAAAAAACCCTCAGATATCTGGAGTTTTAAAAATTGTTCCTTGCAAGGCTAAATTACTATTCTAATTTCTTTCTTTTCTTTTTTTTTTTTTTTTTAGATGTGATGGAAGACCTTTATAACTACATTAATCCTTTTAATGAAAGGCATTCTCCCATGGTGGCAAAATCAACCCTAGATATTGTCTTAGCCAATAAAGATGTAAGTATCGTGCTTTCCATATGAAATTTCTTTTTGCAATGTATGTTTATTAACTTGTTGCTTGCCTATTTTTTTTTACAGAGAGCAAATCAAACATTTGCTGGCGAATAGTAATTGATGTATGGGACAAAATGCTCCCTAAAAATGGGATATGTTAAATACAAAGAGTGTTTAAAGACTATATGTTCATAGTGCTGTTATTTACCCTGTCCTCCACAGCTAGATGTAAATACAATAGATTATATTATTGATAGCATTTGACATGTTTCAAAATGTTGTACTAGTGATGATGGGGAAGGGAACGGTCACATTTGTGTACTATCTGTGTCATCTGTGGAATCAAGGGCCCTGCTCATCTTTTTAAAAATGATCTTATTCTTTGAGTATCTATTTTTATATCACTCTCAGTTGAAATTTTAAGACACCATCCTGTCTGGTTGCTTTCATATGCGCCAGTCCCCTTCCATAAGTAAATTTTAGGCACTTGGAAGAGGGAAGATTGGTAATTCTTCTGAATTACACTTAAATGTAGCCCAACCAACATTTATTAAATGCCTACTATGTGCAGGGCATTATGCTAAATATTGGGCATATAAAAATGTGAGTGGTAAGAACCTCTGGTCTCAAGGAGCTTACATTACAGTGGGAAGTGGGGAGACTTGAGGCACATTTACATACATTTTGCTTTTTAAGCTTATTTGCACAAAGAATTATAAAGAAAATTGAAGAGGGAGAGAATTACAATCAATGGGTAAGTCTTCAGGGAAGAGGCGTCACTTAAGAATTCTGAATGGTGGAGAGAAAAGTGAGTAAATTTTAAGCAAGGGATGGTCTTCAAACATGCACAAGGATTTATTTACTTAGTTTGCTTATCAGTAAAATGAGCAGATAATTTCTTGAAGGGGTCCTTTGCTTATCAGTAAAATGAGCAGATAATTTCTTGAAGGGGTCCTTTGAGTTTTAAATCCCTCAAAGATATTATCTATGTAATAGATATTTGGGTTGATGACTAATTAAAAGCCAATTGTAAAGTTAACTTCAGATAAAAGTTATTACTGGGTACATACTAAGAAGTCTCTATTATTTTTGTCTTAAGTCTGGTTCATTTCCGACTACTTATCACATGTTCAATGCTACATTAAAGTTTTTGATCAAATTATATTTTGATCAAAATTTTGACATAATTGAAAATTTGACACAAAATTTAGTGTAAAATTGACAGTTGTTTCTGATTATTTTGTAGGGTATAGAAAAAAAATTAGAAGAATAAGAAACTAGGTCCAAATAGTTGTTTTGAATTTTGAAAAATTAAGCTGTTTTTCAGCATATAAGATGAAGTTAACTTTTGTGAACACTGCTTTGCCAAATTTTAATCTACCTTTCTGGGTAAATTTTTAAAAAAATTTGTGTTTTTAGGCAATAATGGAATATACCTGACTAGTCACTTGGTTTTTTTCTGTAGTTGGATGAAACAGAATGGCTAATTTTTTGAAAAAGATTCTATTGGAGGAAATTTTTAGAGTCTTAACTTTATTCAGTTAATCTAATTCTGAACTTTTTTCCCATTAGCGGCTCAACTCTGCCATTATTTATGATCGAGATTTCTCTTATAATTACTTTGGCTTTAAGGTAAGAAATGCCTTGAATTTTCCTTCCTTCCTTCTGGAATGGGAGTGGGTAATTGTTAAAAGAAGCTAAGTAATCTAAGGAATAAACAATAGAGAGACGGGGTACAATTTGAGCTAGCTGGGCTTTTCTTCCCTTATTTGGACTTTTTGTTGTTTCTCTTTAGCATTTTTGGGTGTCTTGAGAGTGATACTGGAGGATCCTTCAAAATCATCCTAAATTATAGCATACTAGCCATTCAGTGACATTTGTATAGAGTGCTGTACCCAGCTATTATTAATTATGAAATAATTTTTTTCTAGAATTTTTGTCACTCAGTATTTTTTAAACTGAAATGCTTAAAATGCAAACAGTTTAATAATAAGAGGAGATCCAGAATGAAACCAGTCTTTATGCAGTACAGTAGATATTTTTAAAGCATCTACTGTTTGCAATTTTCCATGTTGTAGAATGGGGGCAGCTGTACAGTGGATAGAGTTCTGAGTATTATCTTCCTGAGTACAAATCTGTCCTCAGATTCTTATTAGCTGTATGAAGCTGGACAAGTCATTTAACTGTGTTTGCCTCAGTTTTTCATCTTTAAAATGAGTGGGGAAGGAAATGCAAACCACTCCAGTATCTTTGCCGAGAAAATCCTGCAAGAGGTCACAGAGTCAGACAAAACTGAAATGATTAAACAACATGTTGTAGAAAAGTTGTAATTTCTTTTCCTTTTAATAGATTTTAAGGGAGTTGAAGCTTGCCCTACTGTGAATGACTTTGTGTGTTGTGTGGGGCACAAGGGAAACTGTACTGGACTGGAAGCCAGGAGAGCTCAGTTCTAGTCCTGGCTTTGCACTGACTTTGTTCTGTGACCTTTGGGAGATCACTTTGCATCTCTGGGTCATAGTTTCCTCTGTAAGATGAAGATACTAGTCTAGGACTTTAGGTAGTCTCTCCCAGCTACAACATTCTGTGATGCTTCAGTTAAATTATAATCTGAATGCCTTAAGTTGTTTGCTTTGGTTTTTCTTCTAGACCTTAGAACGTTCCTATTTGTTGAAGATCAATGGAAAGGGTAAGAGCTAAACACATTTTTGAAATTTGTTTTATCTTTGCACTGTTGCATAATGAATTATGTGCTCTTCGGCTTAAAAAGGTCTTAAAATATATATATTTGAACAGTTATATATTTGGTTATATATATGGTTATACATTTGAACAGTTCCCTTAGCTTTTCTTTTTAAGGTTTTCTAATGACATTTTGGTTTTTCTTTTTTTGACTTTACCGTCTGTTCCAAACTTACTCTGGTGAGCTGTCATATGAGAATTACTTCTCTTTCTTACCTTTAGTGGCTGAACGACCTCAGCATATGCTAATGAGAGTGTCTGTGGGGATTCACAAAGAGGACATTGATGCTGCTATTGAAACCTACAACCTTCTTTCTGAGAGATGGTTTACTCATGCTTCCCCCACCCTCTTTAATGCAGGCACCAACCGTCCCCAGCTTTCTAGGTATGTTATATTCTTTATCGCAGTTGACTTCCCTTAATGCTGTGGAAATTTTGTGTCCTAAAGAGACAAACTTTGGCCTAAACGAATTAGAACAGTTCTATGTAGCATTTTTTAAAATATGAGCAGTTCAGACAATCACAATAAGATTACTTTAGGTCTTAGGTTTGTACCCCAAATGCTGGATTTGTGACAGAATATCTGCCTTTATATTGAAGGGAACTCTTAGTTGAGCAATAAATAGCTAGCAGCATTTTGATAGAGTATTGAACTGAAACTTCTGCAGACCCCTAAAGAATTAGGTCTGGTTCTCAATGCTGAGGAATTGTCTTAGCTGCAGAAAAATATATTACCATTAAGATGTGACTTGGCCTAATGTTTCTGTTTCTTGGGCAAAAAGTTAGGTATTTTGTACCTTTTCAAGAGATGTGTGCTTGCTCTGCCCTGGGTCATATTGTTGACTGTCTTAATGCTTTCCTTCAGTTACCCTTTAAAAAGGCAGACCAGTTCTTAGGTGCTGCAAACAAGCCAGATTAGTTTGATCTTGTATTCCAAACATCTAATACAGCCTGTAGGCATAAAGGAGGTCAGGGAGGAAGGAGAGAAGAAATTCAAGCTACTTTGCCTTCTTTGAATTTTGTGACTATTGTGGTGGAATTTGGGGAAGGAACTAACTGATCTAGGTGGCTAGGAGTCAGGAACACCTGAGTTTAAATCCTGCCTCTGACATTTAACCTCTCTGTGCTTCAGGGAGCTCTTTAGATTTGATGGACCAAGTCAGAGATAGGCCTTTGTTGATGGAATGAGGTATGACATGTGGAAATCTTTCACACTAACAAAATCAAATCAAGGATCATTTGAATTAAGAACCTACTGAGTGCTGTTTCAGTGCCTGGCACTGTGCTAGATGTTGTAGAGACGAGATATTATGAAGGAATGGGCTCCAAACTGTCAAGTCTAGGCTCACGTAGTGTCTGTTTTTTTTATAAATGCAGAAGAATAGGTTCCTGCTCTTAAATAGCTTTGCAGTCTAGTTGAGGTAATGAAAGACACAACTTAGACTAGGTCCTTAAGTGCAGTGGGAGATAAGAGGTTTTGAAGGGGAGGGCAGGACTTGATGTAGACATTGAAGTATATGTAAGACTTGGATGAATGTAGGGAAAGAGAGAAGGACAGTTTGTGAAGAGATGACTGAGGAGAAGGACATAGAGAGTAGGCAGAAGCCCTGAAATATGAATGATCAGGGTACATTCAGGAGAGATTTAAGAATCCTGGCCTGACTTGATTCATGTGGGACATAGTTGGAAATAAGCCTGGGTAGAGAGCAGGTGGCTCGATTTTAGAAAGAGGGCCATGAAGACCAGAATCGGATCTCAGGGCTGATGCGATAGGTAGTCTCTGCTCCTGGAGCGGTTCAAAGAACAAGGTGAAAACGTATTTTGGAGATATTAGCTTAAGGGTATTGTACAGGAGTGGGTTCTGTGGAGGCAACGTTGTGTAGTACACAGGGTGTTGGACTTGGAGCCCGGAGCCCTGAACTGAATAACCTTTCATTTTCAAAGAGAATCAAGAACTAATAGATGGTGGGTGATGTTGTGACTTGTGTGTGCATTGGATTTAAGTGAGGCGGAGCTGTGTAAAGTTGTCAGCCTCACTCTTCAGAGTCATTAAAGTCCAGCAGCAGGAGAAAAGTCAAGATGAATGGCTGTGGTCCTGACTAACTGGGGACTGGGACATTCCATAGTCTCATTGACCCTCATACTTCATCTGTAGGATGGTGATAATACTTGTACTGCCTGCCATGCAGATTGTTGTTAGGGAAGTGCTTTTTATTATTTAGCGACTTAGATGTGTCAGTTGTGATTAGGTTGACAGTTTGGTGGGGGTTTTTGTCAACTGATAAGCAGAAGGAATTAGTACCTCAGTTGGAGAGTGAGTTGTAGCAGTAAATGGGGAGTAGCAGGGGGACAGAAATGTCAGAAGACAGTTTCTTGGTTTATCTTTCAGGCTTTGTCATCCTAGTTTGAAGTTCAGGGCTTAGGGTGGATAAAACCCACTTTGAAGATTTAAAATAATAAATGTCATGGTCTTCTGAGAATATAGGTACACTGTCATTTCTGCTTTGTCTTATCTCAGTGTTATTTACTTTTACATGTTTGCTTTCTTGTAGTTGCTTCCTTCTGAGTATGAAAGATGATAGTATTGAAGGCATTTATGACACACTAAAGCAGTGTGCACTGATTTCCAAGTCAGCTGGTGGCATTGGAGTTGCTGTGAGTTGTATCAGAGCCACTGGAAGTTACATTGCTGGGGTAAGTGTCTAAGGTTTGCCTTGAAGAAAACTGTAATTGAGTGAAATTCTGGCATGTGTAGTATAAACCTGAAATAATAGGGCACTTGACCAAGGATCAAGAGGCCTGGGTCTAGTTCCATCTGTACTATTGACTGCTTGTGTGGCTTTGAGCCAGTCCCTTTTTTTGGGCCTTATTTTCCTTCCTTATAGAATGAAATAATTTCTATGGTTCTTAGAGGCACAGTGGATGGAATTCAGAGCTTGGAGTCAGGAAGGCCTGAGTTCAAATCCAGCCTCAGACACTTAGAGAAGTCACTTAACTTCTGTTTACCTCAGTTTTCTCAACTGTAGATTGTGGGTAATAGCTTCACCTACCTTCAAGGGTTATTGTGAGGATCCAATGAGATATTTGTAAAAATACTTAGCAGAGTGCCTGGCACATAGCAGGCATTTTGTAAGTGTTTATTTCCCTCTCCTTGCCTTTCTATCTTTGATATCCTGCAATATATTTTGTAACGAAATTTGGTTAAAGTGATATTCATCATTATGTTAGTTCTCTGCAAAATTGAGAGACATTCTTCATGAAATTTTCTACATATTTAGTACTTGTGTTAAGACTTTTTTTTTTAATGCCACATTAATTGAAGCTGATGCCAACTTCGAACCTTAATTCTGTGAACTTCAAGAAAAGACATGCTTAGCTCTGAATTGTGAGAAAGAATGTTTCTTTTTCATTATCAGTCAACACTTTGTCTTATGGTGGCATGGTGAAGCATTGGGCCTCAAGTCAGAAAGATCCGAATTCAAATGTGGCCTCAGACACTTACTAATTATGCCACCCTGGATGAGTCACTTCATTTTTATTTGCCTCAGTTTCCTCATTTGTAAAATGGGGGAAATAACAGCACCTGCCTCCTGGGGTTGGTGTGAGAATCACGTGAGATAGTTTTTTTTTAAGTGCCTATCACAGTGCCTGGCAAATAGTAGACATTATAAATTCTTGTTGTTTTCTTCCCCTGTCACTCATCGTTATCTTGTGGCAGAGGGAGTGACCAGGTTAATTTGTGAGGCTCCCTTTAATCCTTGAATTCAACCAAAGTGTGCTGAAATTTCTCTGATTTCTGTTAGAACCAGTTCATTTATAGAATCATAAAATTCTGGAGCTAGAAGGGAGATCTTTAAAGGGATCTGTTTTAGCTCTCTAATTTTACAAATGAGAAAATTGAAGTCCAAAGAGAGGAAGTGACTGGCTCAAGGCAATAGCTTATGAGTAGCAGAACCTATGATTTGCTTATTTGGTTATTTTTGAGCTCTCAATGGTATCTTCATATTTTGAATAAGAAAATGTAACCCTTCCCCCACAATTGTTTCTTTTCCAATCACAGCCAAGATTCTCATTTAAAACAGTTTTATATCAAGAGCTTTATATGTAAAATTCAATTAGCCTTATTTGATTTAGGGGTTCTTTTGATGTAAAATTGGAGTGTTACACTATAAAAAGGTATCAGGGGGTCATATTCTACTTTCCTGCTTTCATTATGCTGAGCAACTTAAAGGAAGTGTTAAGAGATAGAAGAAAGTTGAAACATGATGAGTTACTGTTCAAGAACTGGAACCTTATTTGACTGCTGCTGGAATCATTTATTTTATTTGACCATCTTGATCTTTCCTCTAACCCACTGACAGCTGAGCTGAACATTTTTGTTTGTTTCTTTCAGACAAATGGCAATTCTAATGGCCTTGTTCCGATGCTTAGAGTGTACAACAATACTGCTCGCTATGTGGATCAAGGGGGTAACAAGGTATTCTGCTTTCTTCAGAGTATGAGAATCAAAATTAAAGGTCAACATCTGCTTGCAGTGAGGTGACTCACTTGTATGCAGTTTTTTGTTGTTAAGCCCTTTATGTTTCAGTTTATTTTTGTAAGTAGCTTTGTAAAAAAATATGGCTGATTATCTTTATGTCTTTTTAAGTATTGTTCACTTTTTATAAAGTGACTTTTTATCAAGTTTAAAAAATTGTCAGTGAAGGAGGAGACTGACATATAGAGAAGTTGAGGGAGCAAGTCAATATAAAGTTAATAATTGTATGTGTGTAATTCTGATTTGGTCTCCTGGCCCACACTGACCCTTATGAGTGTTTTATGTAATAATCACTTCTGCTTTATTATCTAGTGATGAAGTAGCTTCCTTCTGATTTGCTATTTTCAGTTCATGAAGAACTTGGCATCATAGGTTTCCCTTTTGTCCTCCCTTTTTCTACTTTTGTGGTTAAAGAAGTAAATCCCTTCTCAGAACTTTGCATATTCATTTGGTGCCATTGAAAGGGGAAAAAACTGGTCTAGAAGTTATCTAGGTCTTGTTGCTGACTTCATTTCTAAGGATTAGAATTGTATCTTGCTGTCTGTGACATCCATTTTTTTAGGTATAAATTCAAAGTATATAGTTGATTTAATTACATGCCTGGTCTGATATGTTATTGAATTTTGGCTTCCCCTTGGAAGAGCAAGCCATTTGACCACCCTGCTCAGTTTCCTCATCTGTCAAATGGGAACAGAACCTACTTTGACCATCTCATAATATTTTGTAGTGAGCAACAGATGAGATGCTATGAAAGTAAATATTCTGCTACAGTTTTAAGGGATTATTGCCTTTGGATTATTATACTAGTTCTTAAAACAGCACTGATTTACCTTTTAGCGGCCAGGGGCATTTGCCATCTACTTGGAGCCATGGCACTTAGACATCTTTGAATTCCTTGACCTAAAGAAGAACACTGGGAAAGAAGAGCAGCGAGCCAGGGATCTTTTTTTTGCCCTCTGGATCCCAGATCTCTTTATGAAACGTGTGGAGAACAATCAGGTGAGTACTTGATAACAGATGTGGAGGTTATATAAGTGAATGACATGATTTAGCAAATTTCCCTTTTCTGTTGTATCTAGTGATATTAAGTGCTTACCTCCATGTGGTTCCACACAGAATACTGGACAAAGCAAGTTAGAAGATGCTGTGTCAGCCTTTTAGAGGTTTATTATCTAAAATAGATGATGTTGGACATAAATAAAGAATTCTAAAGAAGGAACAGTATAGAAAAGACTGAATCACTGATAAAGAATTATTGCCATTACCCATTTGTAGGAGAAAGAATGAAAGGAATTCCTGTCTCATATGTTAGGACTTGTGATAAACAGGTAATAACATTCCCTAACAGGTTTTTTTTTCTCTCTTGTAGGACTGGTCCCTGATGTGTCCTAATGAGTGTCCTGGTCTGGATGATGTTTGGGGAGAAGAATTTGAGAAGTTATATGAAAGGTATCATAAAAGGAAAAAATAAAATATTCTTTAACCGTGTCTTTTTCCCAAACACAGTGGCTTGTATATAATAGGAGCTTAATAAATGTTGATTTACTGATAATAGCTAGGAATAGCCAAATTTCTGTAACATGTTAGGGAAGGCATATAATTAATTGCTTAATTACTGAACACCTTGAATTTTTTTGTTAGATGATAAAATAGTGCTTTATTTTATTTTTCTCTAATGTTACTATGACATAAAACTGTATTTTCCTGTTGTGTATTTATCTTATCCCCTTCTAGACTGTAAGTATTTTAATAGTAGAGACTATTTGTTGAATAGATAGGTGAATGTTTATTACGTAGGCCAAGATATAAATGTACCTTCATCCTTTGTCACGGGTACTCCCATTCCATGCTTTGTGCTTCTGAAACTTTTGTTAAATGTTTTGTTTTTATTTTTAAATAAAATACAAGCTTTTTATCTTGCTCTGTTGAGTAATGAATTCTGGAAAATTTCTACTGTATCACCAATGGAGAGTGCTTAGAGATCAAGCCTACTTTTGAAAGCTTGATTTGTAGGAGTAAATTTATGTTAACTGTATTAGGCAACTTGAATACATTAAACTCTATATGCTGCCTACTGTGCTCTGTTAGTGTTCATATGTCAAGAAGGGGGTTACATTAAAGGAAAATGCCACCAGTTAGGTGGCACAGTAGGTAGAGTGCTGGGCCTGGAGTCAGGAAGACTCCTCTTCTTGAGTTCAAATATGGCCTCAGACACTTACTGGCTGTGTGACCCTGGGTAACTTCACCTTGTTTGCCTCTGACTCATCTATGAAATGAGCTGGAGAAGAAAATGGCAAACCACTCCAGGATCTTTGCCAAGAGAACTCCAAATGTGGTCATGAAGAGTCAGAGGTGACTGAAGTGACTGAACAATAAGACCAGTACTAGACAGATCTGTTGACAGGAAGATAATCTATTTTTTTTTTTTTGCCTGAAATTTTCTTCTGATTCTACTTTTTACTTAACCTCCACAATTGGTACCTCACAGTACAGTGTATTGCCTAGTTGTTACTGCCAATATTTTACCAAATTTCTCTTATTTTTTGAAACCCAGTGTTGTTTTGTGTATATCAGGGGAAGGGAAGAATCAGTATGGAGTATGGTTAGCTGGTTACTCTTGGAGTTGGGAAGACCTGGGTTCTTCTGCCTCTCAGATATACTAGCTATGTGGCCATGTGCCAAGCAACTCTCAGAGACTTTGTTATAGATAAATTGCTAATTTGCACTGACAGAGGGAGTTTTTACAACAGAAATTCCTTGTATCAATGAATTCACAGGTCTAGAATAGAAAAAGGAAGGGGGGACTTGGAGGTATCCCTGCTGAGCCCAGGATTAGCTTGGGCAGTACTGTAGAAATTAAAAAATAGGGTATATTGGCAAGTAAAGGACACATAATAAAGTAGAAACAGAGGAAACCTGGAAACGCCATGAGTTTGAGAGCTTTGAGAACTAATTCCTTCTGTCCTTGTAGTCTGTCTTCACAGTTCTTAAAGTAGACATCTGTAATAGAATTGATTATTTAAAATAAACTTTCTTTCCTCTAACTTGGTCCAAATTGTCTTTAAAAACATTTTTGAACACTCAGGGTAACACCTTGGCTTTGTCTTTCAGTTATGAAAAGCAAGGTCGTGTCCGTAGAGTTGTGAAAGCCCAACAGCTCTGGTATGCCATCATTGAATCTCAGACGGAGACAGGGACCCCTTACATGCTCTACAAAGACAGCTGTAATCGGAAAAGCAATCAGCAGAACCTGGGAACCATCAAATGCAGCAATTTATGCACAGAGATAGTAGAGTACACTAGTAAAGATGAGGTAAGTGCAAGAATATAGCCCCTTTCAGTCTACAGTGAAAGATAATCTCTTGCTAGTTTCAGTCTTCTCCTGAAGGATGGGAAGAGTATTCAGCATTTTTTCATAAGTGGCAGAGCACTATTCTAGACACAGAAAGGTTAAAAAAAAACATAGGAAGCATGGTCCTTACTGTAACTTAGTGACTCTAAGCTTTTCTGTATACAATATAGACAAGATTGCTGGTGCGATACATTGATGTCTTCAGCTCACACATGTAATTATCAGTCTAGTGAGGGACAATAATTTATGTAATGGAAGACTTTGTGGCAGAAGGGGGACAAGAGCAGGGTTGTAAGTGGAAGCACAGATCTACATTGAATATAGTTAGCTAGGGGAAGTAAAGCAGTGTGACCTTGGGAAGGGATCATGTTTCTTGGGCTTTGTTTCTTTCTCTGTAAAATGAGGCATTTTACTGGATTATTTGATTTCTACCATCGTTTTATTTATAGAAGGAGTAAAGCTCATGAAGTTTCAGATTGGAGAGGTGTGAGTTGTGAACTGGGGATGTACTAAATCAGCTTGATTGATGAAACCTCAGCAGTGAGGAGAGATAAGGGGAATGAATAAAACAGGGTCTGATGAAGCGAGGAAGGGAATGAAGCCCATTACTTAGCCTTTAGGAATGCCAAGTTTGAGTGACATCAAAATGAAACAATGTGGAAGTTGGTTCTTATTGAAGAATGTTAGTTTGGAGGAAGGAGAGATTGGAGATAGATAGGAGGCCAGCAAGGAAGCTGCTGCAAATATCCACTTTTAAAATCTTTATTTTTTGTTTTTATCTTCATTTCCAATTATGTCCTTGTTCCTTCCCTGGCCCAGTGAAGCCATCCCTTTAACAGAGAATCAGCAAGAGAAGAGAAAAAGTGGTAATTAGAAGAAAGAGAAATACTTTTCTTAGCTTTTCTCTAGGCCCAAATGTAGTCATTATAACTCCATTGCATTAAAAGTGTGTGTGCGTGCGCGTATGCGCGCACGTGTGCACTGTGCATTTACTTAGTTTGTTGTTTTCCTGGTTCTGGTGACTCCATTTTGCGTCATTACAAGTCTTCCCATGCTGTTCTTGAGTTCTTCATGGTCATCTTTCCTTATGGTGCAGTTGTACTCGATTGCTTTTTTGTACCATGAAACCATGTTTTTAGCCATGCTGCTAGGAGTATTTCCTTGCAAATGGGACACTTCTATCTTTGTGCACCCTGGGGTGTGTGCCTTGCAGTGGAATCCTTGGGTCAAAGAAGATGGACATTTTAGTTACTTTGTTAGTGTGATTCCAAATTGCTTTCCAGAATGGTTGGAACAGTACTTTGCCACCAGCAATATATTAGTGTTTCTGGTTTTTCTAACCCTTCTAACGTTGAATTCCCATATTTTCTTTTGTTTCCAGCAGTTATCCACTTGTGAAATACCTAAATATTGTGCTTAGTGAGAAATAGAGGAGAAGGTAGATCCTAAATTCTAGAAACTTGAAAGGTGATAGAAGAAAATTGTCATGAGTAAGAGAAGTGGGATCTGATATAGTGATAAAAGAAAGATGTTGAAGCTAAGATTATAATCATGAGATGTGAACATAAAGTTCATTCACAGTTCTGAGGAAGTTTAGACTGTGTATTTAACCTCAGTGGTCTCTAACTTGTAATAACTTTGTACTCTAGGTTGCTGTCTGTAACTTGGCTTCTTTGGCCCTGAATATGTTCGTCACTTTGGAGCACACATATGACTTCCAGAAACTGGCTGAGGTTACCAGAGTCATTGTTCGCAATTTAAATAAGATTATTGACATCAATTATTACCCGGTGCCAGAGGTATGATTAGTTACTTTTTTTATTTAACTTTGGTAAATGCTAGAGTCCAAGGACAAAGAAATTTTTGTTTCTATAAGCAAATAGTTATTAGAGCTCTTGCAACTTGTTGCAAGTACATTTGATAAACTAATTTATAATATGGGCTGTTCCCAAAAATAGATATAAGGATTCTCTTGATTGTTATTTTAGCGAACTGTTGCTATCAGAAGTATTTATGTCCAAAATTATTTTGAGAAAATAGTATTATTTATTTTTTGCTCTTTATTTAATTGTTACTAAATTGTGAGATTAACTTCATGCCTTATTAGAAAAACAACTAATCCCATAGATTGTAGCTAGTAACTATTTGAAAGAAATTATTATTGTTTTTTAGCATGTATTGCTTGGGAAAGGTTATTGGTTGACATTGATCTTTCTAGTTACTGATGAGAAGGGACAACATTGTATAAATGCTGAAGATTGGACATACCCAACTGACGAGTCTTGTTAAAGTTTCTCTTCATCTATAATGTGAAGAAAGCTAATTAAACACACTTGGATTTCTGAAAGATTTTGTTATATAGGGATAGTATATGTCAGGCAGCATGCACTTGTAAAGCACTGGACTCAGTTAGGTAATGGGAGTTTCTGGCTCTGATGCTTTCTGACTGTGGGCAAATTGCTTAATCTCTTGAAACCTTAGTTTTTCTTCTTTTATAAAATGGGACAGGAGATAACCATTTTTGTACTAAACACTACCTCACATGGTTGTGGTGAGGAAAGGACTTTGTAAGCTATAAAGCTCCATGGAAATGTGAGTTATTTGAAAAGTAATGTTTTTCCTTTTCTTTTTTATGAACTGATGCTAAGGCAAGTTTATCAAATAAACGTCATCGCCCCATTGGTATTGGAGTGCAAGGTCTAGCTGATGCTTTTATCCTGATGAGATATCCTTTTGAGAGTCCAGAGGCCCAATTACTGAATAAACAGATCTTTGAAACCATTTATTATGGAGCCTTGGAAGCCAGCTGTGACTTGGCCAAGGAGTATGGCCCATATGAAACATATGAAGGCTCCCCAGTCAGCAAAGGAGTAAGTAAATGGATGAAACGTTTATTGGTATGCACTTGTGCGCTCTAGACTTCAGAGAATTTGTCTAAACTCTCTGCTTGTACTTAGAATGGGATAGTCATTTCTGCAGCAGTGAAAATTATTGCTTTAAGTGACTGTTGCCATTACTCATATTATCTGAAATGTGGTTGTATCCCACATAAATAACTGTAGTATAGTTTATAGATTCTTAGACTTGGAAGAAACCTTAAACCTTTACCTGAAATGTGAATCTCTTCTGCATCATTCTGAATAAATGGTGATTCAACCCTGAAATCTTCCAGTATTGGAGAATTCTATGTCTTTCTAGGCAACCAGTTCTACTTTAGTAACTCTAAATGCCTTTTCCCCTTTATTGATCACTATCTGCCTTTCTTGAACTTCAACCAGTTGGTCCTGGTTCTGCTTCCTGGAACTAAACAAAACAAGTGTAATCCTTGAAAGCCATTCAGATACTCTAAAAGGTTGATCCTTCCAGAATAAATGTTCTTATTTCTTTAACCAGTTCTTGTATCACATGACTTTGATATTTTGGGAAGTCTCATTTTCATCATCTTTAAAGTGAGGAGGTTGAATTAGATGATTCTTAAAATACCTTTCTAGCTCTTTGATTCTACAATATTGAGTTATGACTTCTTATTTTTTTTTAAGATTTGTGGGTACATACCTTTATTTTAAAATACATTTGTTGCAGACTTGCAGTTCCTTTGGTAGAAATGTTCACAGGCTGCAAAATTATCACTGGTCCTTGTCACCTGTCTTGGATGTGTTTAATTAAGCTTGTTGTTCCATTTGAAGTGTTATTCTCAGAACTCAACGTTGCTACAGAGTTTTTCTTACCAGAGTGGAGTACAGGAGGTTTATGACCTCCTTTACTATGGATATTATGCTTCTGTTACTTCAACCTAAGATTGCATTGGATTTTTTGAGTAACAATGCTGATTCATATTAAGTTTGTACTCTCTACAAACTTCTACGTCTTTTTCATTTGACCTACTTTCTGGTCATGTTTTATTCTTAGAAAGATAGATATAATATTAGTATTAATATAGTCTAATGTATTAATATGTACCAAATATGTTAATATATAACATGTTATATATTATATAGTTACATATAATGTATGCACACATACACATTAAAAATATTCTGTTTTCTAACTGGAATCAGGACATACTAATTACACACTGATTACATCAAGCAAATCTCAAGGAGGATTAGATAACATTATTGGGGTTTTTAATAGATTCTAACAGGCACGTTTTTACTTGAGGTCTGTACAGAGCAACGCTTAGATGACATCACATTCCTGACCGTTTAGGAATTTACACATTTCATAATATACATGCCTTTTATAGAAGAGAACACCAAATAGAGGTAGTTTTCAAGGTAGCTAGTTTTGACTTGGGGTTTTGAATTTGGTCATTATTTTGATTTAGTTGTTTTTTTTCTTCTTGGTTTGTCAATTTAAATTGATTTCTGTGGAGAAGTATCAGTGCAGGTGAAGGTAGAGCAGAGTTTCCAACCTTCCTGGTTTGGACCTGTTCAATATTTGTCAGTGAGGATGACTTGTTAGGACAATTGCAGAATTCTTTTCTGTGCAGAACTCTGATAGAACTTTTTTGTTTGTTTTAACTTGGTTTTGAACTAGTTTTAGATGGATTGGGGTAATTTAGGTTGTTTTCTCTTCAGATTCTTCAGTATGATATGTGGAATGTCACTCCTACAGACCTGTGGGACTGGAAGGTTCTCAAGGAGAAGATTGCAAAGTGAGTAAATGTGTTACCAAATCTTCATTTTTCAAGGATTCAGCTTCTTAGATTAGTCCCAAAGTAGTTACTTTTTAGTTACCCTTTCATATCACCAAGTATTGAGTTTTCCCTTCAGCCACTAAAATTGTTTGTAACTTAGCCATGTTGAGAATATAGGTGGATTTTGCTTGAATGTGTTGTCACAGAAATAAATTAAAAATTGCTAAGGAAGATTTTGGTAGGCAGGCTTTGGTAAATTTTGACTAGGGGAAAAATCCCAACAAGTAAGACTTTGTAGATTTTGCAGATGAGGAGTCTTTTAAGGCTTATGGGCAGGATGATTTCCTGACTAAGGAATGGAACCTACGTTTAGATGGTTGTTTTTGTTTTTTTTTTTTATAAGGGCTTTATGCCCTGAAGACTATTAACATTAATATGAAGACAAGTTGTTGCCTAGAGGTCATATCCCAAATCTTTAATGTATACAATGGGAAGTGGTTGGGGGATGTTTATTTTATTGACATTAATGTAAATACATTGTCATTTACTGAATAGAGTTCTGAATTTGGAGTCAAATTTTTGACACTAGCTGTGTGATCGAGGCAAGTCTTATGTTTATGTACCCTGGGACTTAACTACTCAGTCATAGAGAGATTGTGATATGCATTAGTGGAGAGAGTTGCCTGCCACTGACAAAATCACAAATCCTTTGTATTTTCATGTAAAATTAGTGGAAACAGTACAGTTCTTGGCAAACTCCCTTTCTGAATATATATGATTGGAAGAGGAGTTGGACTGATACCACGAGGATAGACTGCTGCACTGGCATATACAAATATTTTTAAAAGAGAAAGGCCTCTAGAACATTGGGTACATCCTCTGTAGAAGAATCTGTAGAAAGTCATAGCCAAGAACTGCATAGAATGAGAGGTCATGGTGGTCGTGTGATCAATAGTAGTGGAGGCAGCACTTGCTCATGATCAGGAATGCATGGAAGCGTGTGTGTATGTATATGTGTATGTGTATACACACATACACATACATATATACTACTTTTTCAAAGTCCTTTTATGTCTGTTATCTCATTTAGTCCTTAGAAAAGTCCTTGAATTAATGTATATAAAGTGCTTTTAAAACTTAAAGTATATATAAATGATAGCTATATTATTAAAAACCTCATGAGGTAATCATTTATTTGATATTTTATCATTTTGAAAGCCCTTTATTTATATTAGCTCATTTAACCTTTACAAGAAGACTAAGCATTGTGGATGTTTTCTTTGTTTTTCCATATGAAATAAATGAGGCTGAGAGAGATTAACTTGCCTAAGGCCATATGACTAATATGTCTGTGAAGTGGAATTTGAACCTGGCTTGTTGGCTTCAAACCCAACCTTGTGTGTCTATTGCACTAGGCTGGTATCTCCATTTTACAGTTAACTGATTGAGACGGGGAATGAGGAATCATGTTTTACTTGAGGTTGTAGCCTCTCTGTGTGTTATAATTAGACATGAATAAGAATCATTAAGATGCAGAATAGTATAGTAAATGCTATGTAAATCCATAGGTACAAAATAGGGGGACTTGGTATGCTCCTTTTCATTAAGAAACTAGAAGCTAAATGGGAAAAGATAGTTTTCAAAGTAATTTCACATCTGTTAACACATTTGGTCTTTATCTGTGAGGTTTTCAGAACAGGTAGTACTCCCCTTTACCAGTGAGGTTATGACTTATTATACCATCAGTTTTCCATTCAGGGTGCCATACTGCTTGGCTGTTAAAGCACAGATGATTTCATGATATGTATAAAATGTTCCAGTGGATGGTGGAGGGGCAGTACAAACTGGCTACTTGTTATTACAAAGAACTGCCTCACTCAGGAGGTGAACCTAGAGATGCTTTCAAGGGAGAGAAGGAAAGAACCTGATGAGATTTCTCTGAAAGATGATGCATTATTTGCAATGCCTTTGTGTATTGTCATGCATAAATTATTATTCACTTTGAGCATTACCCACTATTAGTCTCTCTGGTGATTTCATGGTCTGGAGAAGTTGTAACCATTATATTCCTTATAGGACTTATAGGAATCGATAGTTGAAGAGAAGGTTGTGGTAGTCAAGCATGTTTTGAATCAGATTTTCTCTTATATAGAAAATGATAAAGATGCTTAGTGTTAAGAAATGTGTACATGTAGGTATATGGTATAGGTTTGTCAAATATATACATATTTATGCCCTAAAATAGGTTGAATCTCATGAAATAGACAAATAGACAAAGTACCTATTATTTCCAAGGCATTCTTAATCATGGAGGCATTGTCCTCTCGGTCCCAAAATGTGGCTTAATACCTTAGGCCAAGGTATATTGGGTACTTCTGACACGGAGACTTCAGCAGTATAATTGTTATAGTTATTCTCTTGTTTAGAAGTGAAGCCTTTCTTGTCTTTTTAATGAATTAAGCCACCCCCACCCCCCACCTGTTTGCGGCAGTTTCATTCCATTCCAGTAGCTTACATTCCAGTAGTTTTGGCAGATTTTAGCTCTGGGGCCAATACCACATTATTTTGCTTTGTTTTTTTCCCTAGGTATGGAATCAGAAACAGTTTGCTGCTTGCCCCAATGCCAACTGCCTCTACTGCTCAGATTTTAGGGAATAATGAATCCATCGAACCTTACACCAGCAACATTTATACTCGGAGGGTCCTGTCGGGAGAATTTCAGGTGAGGAGATTATAGACTTGGTAAATATCTTTTAAGGACTGGGACAGCTAACCTGCTTTACGGCTCAGTTAATGTAAGTACGTACTTATTTCTACCTTGGCTTCTTAAGGCTATGTTGTAACACCTAAATGTTATAAGAGATGTAGGTTGGAGAACAAACTAATCGCTCTGTAAGTTCTTATAGTTCTTAGAGTATCATGTACATTGGCCTTAGCCAATTTTTGATTCTTTGTAGCCACCCATCAACAATCATTTATTAAGTTTGCTATTTGCAAACTGGAGGTGCAAATGCCAAGAATGAAACTGCTCAATTGCAAGGAGCTTACATTCTCACCATGTTGGTAAAGAATCTGTGAACCATTTTTGTGTGACCTTGAACAAGTCACTTCTTTTGGGGCCTTAGTTTCTTCATCATTAAAATGAAGGAGTTAAATAAGATGACTTTTAAAAGGGCTTTTCATTTCTCGCGTATTATGATTTATGATATTTGAATGTGAAATCTCATATCTAGAATTTTATTTCTTTAGTGAAGTTTTAGAGGATTTACTTCAATTTTTTTCTTAATTATCTATTGTAGTGTGTGTGTGTGTGTGTGTGTTTTAAGGACTCCATCAGTAGAAATGTCACCTGACTGCAGCATAATAGCTGGCCCTTTGCATTGTTAAACGCTCAGACTCTGAAACTGTATATACAATTCAAGTGTTATAGATGGGAGCTTTGGAATTCATTTAAATTCTTATTTGCTTCACAGCCTACTTTCAAACAGTTGTTTAATAACTTCATTCCTTTGGGCTTTGAGCATGTAAATTTGTATTCCTGTATTTGTTTTTTTAGTTGCCTTGTTATTTCTTTTTTCTCTTATTTAAAAAAATTTTGTATTGATAGCTTGTGTTTTGCCATTATTAGAATTTCTCCCAGTATTCCTTCCTCTGCTCCCTCCTAGAAAGCCATCTCATGTAATAAAAAATATTTTTCAAAGAAAAAAATAAGAATAGGAAAAAGTCTGCAAATCTAGTCAAAACTTTGAAAAAACCTGAAACTATATGCAGTACTCTACACCCAAGCACCTCACACGTCTAAAAAGATTGAGGTGCAGGTATCTTCTTCTTTGTGGCTTGCTTGTTCTTTGTAATTTTACATCAGTCACTTTGAGTATTCATTTTTCTGTATTTTACTCAGATTGTGAATCCACACTTGCTGAAAGATTTGACAGAGCGAGGCCTATGGAACGAAGAGATGAAAAACCAAATCATTGCATGTAACGGCTCTATCCAGGTACAAAATAAGAGTGAAGTGTGTGGTGGTAGCCTTGCTGCCCTTCTACCCCCTGCTCAGAGCACCGTATTTCTCCCAGAGAATAGTATTGGGTAGAGTTGATTATAGAGCACATTTCTATGCAAATCTCTGTCATTTCCTAGTTCTAAGTCACAGATAGCATTATGTGTGAGCCAAACAGTCCTTACCTTTCAGTTATTTGTTCAGCGATGAGGATTTGAAGGTAAGAGAGAAAACATAATGAAAAGGTCAGGAGTGATTAAAGTTGGTAAACCTGTAATAGTGATCCTCTAGGCCAGGAGTTCTTAACCTTTACGTGTCATGGGGCCCTTTTGGCAATCTGAGGAAGCCTATGGGCTTTTCAGATCATTGTTTAAAATTCACAATAGAGGGAAATGGGACTCATGATACTGAAAGGCCCTGTGAGGCATAAGCAGTACAAAAATGAGTAAATGTAAATTCTCCAAGTATCATTGCTGCCCTTCAGAAGCTTGACCCCATAGTTGTCCTTTGTAACAACTCAATGCCCTCCTCACTTGAAACTTTTTGTTCCTTGGTCCTCCTGCTGCCGCCATTCTGCTCATTCTGACCTTGATTACCTCCTGCTATTTACCTTTTCATTCCTATTCCTGAGCCTCTATGGATGGCTCCTGGGTCTGTCCTTACGCCCTGGCCTCAAGCCTCCTCCCACTATGTGGTCCTTTGTTTTTGAATCCCCTACTGCAGCTGTTCTTTACTATGTCCTCTAGCTTCCAGCTCCACAACCTCTCTCTCAGTATTTATCCTTGTCACTTACTTTATCTTAAGCTCACTCATCTTTGCCAAACCTCCAACTCCCTCAGAATTTTTTTGTTTTCCCTCATCCTGTCTTCCTTTGAATCTGAGAGGATTCTCTTCTTCCTTGCCAAGAATCACTCTTTAACTTGTGTCATTGATCCCTCTCCCTTTCCCTTGGAGAGTCTGCTGAAGTGATCATTCTCATATTGATTTTTCTCTCCCTCTAGGTTTTTCCCTTTTCCTCTCTAAATTCCCCTTTCCCTTTTTCTTCCCTCTGCCTCTCCTTCTGCTTCATTCTGCGATCCAGTTCCATCATTTTTTTTCTCTGGATGTGGAAGGCATTTTGCCTTGAGTTCATTGGGAGTGTTTTAGGTCCTTGCGTTGCTGTGAAGGGCTAAGTCTACCAGAAAAATTCCTTTTACACTGTGGTTGTTACTGTGTTCTCCTGCTTCTGCTCCTTTCACTCAGCATCATTTCATGTAAGTGCTTCCAGGCCTCTCTGAAGTCTTCCTGTTCATCATTTCTTATAGCAAAATAGTGTTTCATTACATTCATATACCACAACTTGTTCGGCCATTCCCCAATTGATGGGCATTCCCGTGACTTCTAGTTCTTGGCCACCACAAAGAGAACAGCTACTAATATTTTTGTACATGTGGGACCCTTTCCCATTTTTATGATCTCTGGGGTACAGTCCTCGAAACGATATTGCTGGATCAAAGGGGAGAATGGAGAATGGAGAAATTTATGACCAAACAAGAGTTTGAGAACATTATGAAGTGCAAAATATATAATTTTGATTACATTAAATTGAAAAGTTTTTGTACAAACACAGTGCAACCAAGATTAAGAGGGAAGCAGAAAACTGGGAATTTTTGTAACTAGTGTCTATGATAAATGCCTCATTTCTAAAATATATAGAGAACTGAGTCAAATTTAGAAGAATACAAGTCATTCCTCACTTGATAAATGGGCCAAGAATATGAACAGGCAGTTTTCAGAGGAAGAAATTAAAGCTATCTATAGTCATAAAAAAATGCTCTAAATCACTATTGGTTAGGGAGATGCAAATCAAAACAACTCTGAAGGTACCACATCACACCTATTAGATTGGCTAACATGACAAAACAGGAAGATGGTAAATGCTGGAGAAGATGTTGGAGAGTTGGAACACTGATTCATTGTTGGTGGAGCTGTGAGCTGATCCAGCCATTCTGGAGAGCAATATGAAACTGTGACCAAAAAACTACAAAAATGTGCAAAACCAATTCTCATGTTGTCTATGTCTGTTTAACAGCCTATTGATTCTCTGAGTTCTCTAGAATCATAATTGATCATTGTGTTGATCAGAATTCTTTAGTCTTTTAAAATTGTTCCCTTTTATGATGTTGATTTTATAGCATAAATTGTTCTAGTTTTGCTCACTTCAGTCTGCATCAATTTCTTCAAGTCTTCCCAGTTTTCTTTGCAGCAATCTGTTTTCATTTCTTATAGTACTATAAATTCCATTACCTTCTGGCACCATAATTTATTTAGCCCTTCCATAATTGATTGTCATTCCCTGAGTTTCCACTTCTTTGTCCTTACAAAAAGAACTGCTATAAATATTTTTGTATGTACAGGATCTTTTCCTCTTTCTTTGGTCTCTTTGGGGTAGTAGCCGAGATGCTGTTGGATCAGACGGGATGCACAGTTTAATGACATTTGTGGCATAGTTCTGAATTGCGTTCCAGAATGACTAGAAACCAAGAGAAGAGAGATCATCCAGACAGAGGAGAGTTCACAGAAGTTGCAGAGTGATTGAGTTTTAAGTATTTAAGAGATCATTGACAAATTTTTGAGAGGTATGTTTCAGTTGAATGGGAGGGTTGCAAACTGAGTAGGTGGTGAGAAAATGGAGGCAGTGAGTATAGATGTCTTTCTAAGAGTTTATCACTGAAAAGCAGAAAAGAAATGATTGAATATATTTGAATGTCTTGAGAAAGGAGAGTCTGAAGATCAGAAAAAGAGTTGGAGAATGATCTTTAGGACAAACTTGTGGAGAGAATGGATCAGAGGTAAAAGTAAGGATTGGCTTGGGCTAAAGGGGACTTCTCTTCAGAGACTATGGCAGAGGAACCAAGTGAAAATGTGGTTCCCTGCCTCTGTATGGTTGTTGCTTCTTCTAAACCATCAGCGAGTCTAGGACATATCTTGTTTCTCCGGAGAAACATGTCTTTCTTGGGCTTTTATTTTAAATCCACAATCTTCCTGTGATGTGTTTGATAGTTGTTAGGTGGCTTGCTCATTTACAAGAAAAGGAATTCATAAGTTTAGTATCAGGCAAGGCATTCATTCCAGGAGTTAATTTTTTGGCCAGTATTCTCTGTTTATGGTGTTTTTACTTCCATCCCCCCACCCTCCCTTTCCCAACCCTTTATCTTGATATAACAACCCAACAACTTGATATAAATGTCATTTATTTATAAATATAAAAAAAGATTTTTATAAATGACATTTTTACTTCCTAGAGACTTTTTGCAGACTTTCCTTCCCCCTCCTCCCTAAATCTGTCTTGGAACCAATAAATATAGTCAAGAAAAATAAAAATGCACATTGACTATGTTTGGAAATATGTTCTTTATTCTATCAAGAGATAGAAGGTAAGCTTCATCATCAGTCCTCTGAAGCCACTGTTGATAACCACATTGGTCAGAGATCTGAAGAGTTTATTTTCCTTTATGTCATTGTGGTTCATGTCATCTTCTTCAAGATTGAGAGAAAATGAGTTTACTCTTTTCCTTCTTTCAGAGTATCCCTGAAATTCCTGAAGACCTGAAGCAACTTTATAAGACTGTGTGGGAAATCTCACAGAAAACTGTTCTCAAGATGGCAGCTGATAGAGGGGCATTCATTGATCAGAGTCAATCTTTGAATATCCACATTGCTGAGCCTAACTATGGCAAACTCACCAGCATGCACTTCTATGGTTGGAAGCAGGTTAGTGAAGGACTATAAAGAAGACTTATCAAGTCATTGCATTTTTAGACTCTCAGTGTTAGCAAAATTATCTAACATGGAGTTCTTTTCTTACCTTTATTTGTTTCACCACTTTGTATTTTTTAGGAAATTTGGGCAACTGACATTTTACATATAACTTGTTATGTGCAGCAGTCTCTCAAAAGTAGCTGTTTCATTTTAAAGATGCTGTTTTCTGTTGCTGATAATATGCTTATGAACGGTGATCACAGGGTGGTTAATACGGGTTTATTTATAAAAGTAGGTATGTGTAGGATTGTATAGAATTCTTTTGGGGAAGCATTTAGTCTTTATGTATTGAATGTTTTGCAAAATGCTGAGTAGAATATAGTGGGACAGCCAAAGCTTCAGTTTCTTCACCACTCATTCTAACTACTACTCTTGACTTTCATTTCTCATTGCTCTGTCGAAACTCTTCACTTCAGTGACACCAGTAATAGAATCATGAAATTTCAGAACTGAAAGGTACTCTAAAGATTCTCTAGGCCAAATTTCCTGATTTCATAGATGATGACATTTAAGACTTAGAAAAGTGAGCTTTCCCAGTATTCACTGTCCTTAATCTCTCTATAACATTTGATACCATCTACTCCCTGAAACTGTCTTTTTCCTTTCTTGGCTCCCTTTACAGTACCTTGTCTTGGCATTCTTTCTATTCTTTTGGTCACTTCTTTCTTTGGCTGGCTGGCCTACCTTCTTAGAAAAAAGCCTCAAGACTCATTCATTAGCCTTCAGTTCTTTTCCTTCTCTTTTTTCCTCTCTTTCCACTCATCTACCCTCACAACTTTAGCTGTCATCACTTCTGTGTGTGTGACTTGAGAATTTTCATCCTCAAGACAGTACAGGGCATAGAGCACTAGACCTGGAGTCAGGAAGACTTGAGTTGAAATGTGACTTCGATAAAGTGCTTAGTTCAGTTCCTGTAACATACTAGCTGCTTAATAAATACTGTTTCTTCCCTCTGTCCTCTTCCTCCTACCACATCTAGCCATGCACCATTCATCGTTTCTTCCATAAAAAGTATTTTTTTCCTCCATTTTCATACAACAGCATTAGTCCCTAGGCCTTATCACCTTATGTCTTGATTCTTGTAATGTACACTTACTGGTACCACTTGTCACATTGACACCAGACTAACCATTATAAATTACTGCTTTGTACTTGTCACTTTCCTACTTCAAAAACTTTTGATAATTTCCTTGTACATGATAAAATTCAGACTCTTTAGGTTGTCATTCAGAACCCTCCATGTTCTGGGCCCTTCTGTTTTCCTCATCTCTTTCTCTGTATTCAGTTAAACTGGTGGTTCTAAAAGATATGTCTTCTATTTCCTACCTTTTTGTTCCTGCTGTTCTCTATACCTGTAATGTCCTTCCACCCATTTTGTCTGAATTTTAACCATCCTTCAAACCCTCTTCCAGTAAACTTTTTTCTGGTTTCTCCACACTAATACCTTTTCCTTCAGTCATCACACCACGTTTTTGCTTACCTTTCTGACACTTACTGGTTTGGTGGAAAGAGTGCTGGGTTGTAGGGTCAGAAAATTTGGATTCAAATCCCACTTCAGATACTTCGTAGCTGTGTGACCCATGGACAAGCCCCATGATCTGACCTTCAACTTCCTTGTCTTTGAAGAGGGGATAGTAATACCTGTAAGCACCTGCCCCAGGGTAGTTATGAGGTTCACATGACATGTGTACAGTTTTTAGAATGTATTTAAATATCAGTCATCGTTATCAGCATTATTATCATGTGACCCAATCATCATCTGTGGATGTGTCTTATATCCCTGCTTGGCTAGTGCATTTTAGAGCAATTTATCGATTGTGGACGTTTCAAGGACACTATCTTTTGCCATCTATATATGTAGCTTGAAGTGGGATTTTGAGAGCCAAGTATGTGAGGCTGTCACATTAGATTTGGCTTTCTAAGCATTCTGATGAGCAAACACTTACTAATACTTAGTCTTCTTTTCCCTGTAGGGCCTGAAGACTGGCATGTACTATTTGAGGACAAGACCAGCTGCCAACCCCATTCAGTTCACTCTGAATAAGGAAAAACTGAAAGAGAAGGAGAAAGTGTTGAAAGATGAGGAAAAGGAGAGGAACACAGCAGCCATGGTTTGCTCTTTAGAAAACAGAGATGAGTGCCTGATGTGTGGATCCTGAGAAGAAAGAATCAGAAGAGGGGACCAGCACTTCTTTGAAAGCCGCATTGCCTCTTTGGGCATAGATAGATGTAGTGAATTTGCTTGAAGAGGTGAGGCTTTGCTGGACTTTAGTGCAAGGAAATGATTAATGCATATCAAGTACTATTTCAGTGCAGGATGAAAATATTTTTCTGCTGGTATCTTGGAAGTGAAGAAGTCATCTTGGACTCAGTGGATGAGCAGGAAAGAAAGTGTGGGAATATGGGACTCAGTCACTTCACTGGGCCCTATGCTGACTGAGTATCCCCCACAGATTGTCATCTCACTAAGCTGAGGTCTCTTTTTAGGTTGGTATGTTACCACTAGAGGTAAAGCAGATTGCTTGCTCATGAGAATTGCTGGTATACCTACCCCCACTAGGCAACTTGGGTTTCTCTGCCTTATCAGTATTTAGCACTAAGCCACCCAGAAATGGCTTTTCCCAAGATGTTTTGGATCATATCCCTCTTCTGATTTGTTCTGGGATCCTCATGTGGGAATGGGGCTGACCTATAGGTCAGTCTGAAATAAAGATGCACACTTTCCTCTTAAAAGATGAATGATTGTGTTTCAACTAATTTTGTTAGTGGTTTTCATCTCAGATGTCTTCTTGCATCTGGTCATCACACTGTCACAATTTTTCCTTGTGCTGCAAAAAAACCATAGGTGTCCAATCTAGAAGGCATGAATTCTATTCCTGTCTCCATCCATCACTATATGATTGTAATTTTCCCTTCTTGGGACCACAGTTTATCTGTAAAAAGTGGAGTGGGGTAGGGATTAGATGTTCTCTGAGACCTTTTTCCACACTAAAATTCTATGCAAACCTACAAGCAAAGTACTCAAAAACTGGAGAGAACTTGTAAAAATGATAGCATTTATATTTCTTGTATACACATGCAGTCCCTCCAATCACTTGGTGACCAAGTGGCCATTCTAATATTAGAAAGACCCCAAACTCCTATGCAAGGATATGGTAGAACAAATAGTCTCATCTACCATGTTAAAAATTACTTCCTTGGATAAGAGATCATGAAATTTTGTCTTTAAAAGTACTTTTTTCACAATTATGTAAGTATTTGGTCTCTTCCCCTTGTCTCCTTACCTTGAACAGGAAATATTTTATTATTTCCATAATTATATTACCACTTGAATTCCAAATACTTCCCGTTTCTCCATTGTCTGGTCTCCCTTTTCTTCTACCCCATTTCCTATGAAATACTTTACTTTTATATCTTAAGTTGCTGCAGAATGCTTCCAATTGTCTGGGTACTCCAAGTGAACCTTAATGGTAATAAAAACCAAATCTGTATCCTTAAAAATGAATCTACCATTAGTGAAAGCAGGTTGCTTAGCATGCTAATAAATCTCTACGTTCAGTTTGGTCTCCTATCATTGATCTGTAGTCATCAGTTCCCCACTGAGGGAAATGACTCTCTCAAGATTTTGAGAGAATTAACGGCCACAGCAAACATGTCAGTGGTGTGGTGTGGGCAACCAAAAAGGTTAATGTAATCATGGGCCACATTAAGAATGTCATACTTTTTAGAACTAAGGAGATGATAGACCTGTTGCCCTCTGCCCACATCAGATCTCATCTGTAGTTCTGTGCTCAGTTGATAGTTTAGAAGGACATCAGTAACCTGGAGAAGGACAAATATGATGGTGAAGGGCCATGTATCCATATCTTGAGGATTGAGTGAAGTAAATGGAGTAGTTTTCATCCTTAAAAAGCCTTTAATTGGTCCTACTATCCCTTCAAGCTATTCTGTACCTTCCTTCATTTTCATTACCAATGCGCATAAAAAACTGTTTACACTAATTGTTTTTTTTGTGTGTGTGTATACGCATACATACTTGAAACTTTTTTTCAAATGAAATGTTTTTCCATTTTCTCTCCCCACTGGAAAAAAAATGAAACAAAACCTTTATAACAAAAATTCTTAGTCAAAACATTCTTGAGTTGGCCTTGTCTCAAAAATTTTTGTCTCAGTTTGCTCTCGAGGTCATCACATCTCATCAGGAAGTTCATTGTGTTGATCAGTTTTTAAATCTTACAAAGTTGATTTTCTTAAAATATTGTATAAATTGCCCTAGTTCTTCTCCAAGTCACTGTGCATCAGTCCATGTAGGTCTTTCCAGATTTCTCTGAAGCCAACTCCTTCATCATTTCTTGTAGCACAATAGGGTTTGGTCCTGGGCTCTCTTTTCTTCTGTGCTTTCTTCAGTTCCCATAGATTCAAGTATCATCTGTATGCTTATAATTCCCAAATAGTCATATCCAGCCTTCTCTTTACTAAGCTTCAGTCCCATATCAGCCACCTATTGGATTTCTTTAACTGGGTGTTCCATAGGTATCTTAACATATCCAAAACAGAATTTCATCTTTGCTTGTAAACCTCTTCCTAACTTCCTTGTTTTTAGTAAAGGTATTACTATCCCTCTAGTTATACAGACTTAAAACCTTGAAATCAACTTTGACTTCCTTTTTCATCCCCTTTATATTTAATCAGTTGTCAAGTGTTTGTAATTTTACTAATTTCTCTGGATTGTTGGAATTCTTTTCTCTCTACTTTAATTCAGGCCTTTGTCACCTTTTACCTGGACTATTAAAATAGCCTTCAACTTGATCTTGCCACACATCTTTCCTGTCCTTGACACAGCTGCCAATATCAGTATCCTAAAGATCAAGTCTAATCGTGTCATTCCCCTGCTCTAGATGTGTCAGTAGTTCCTGATGCCATCAGGATAAAATACAAACTTTTTTTGGCATTTAAAATACTTCGTATATCTCTAATCTACCTTTCTAGATGACTGTTTTTACATCATTTTCCTTCATAAACTTTACATTCTAGTCAAACTGACCTCCTTACTGTTCCCTGCATACCTTCCTCTCTCTCTTCTGTGCTTTTCCACAGACTGTCCTCCATACTTTCTCACTCTGCATTTTAGACTCCCTAGAACTTGTCAAGGCTCAGTTGAAATTCTGTCCCAGGGTCCTTTTCTGGATTCCCTAATTTTAGTGTATTCTGTATTCAGTGTATCCTGCCCTACTCCCATTGTTGAGTCATTTTAGTCATGTCTGACTCTTTGTGACCCTATTTAGGTATTTTTTTGGCATAGATACTGGAATGGTTTGCCATTTCCTTCTCCAGCTTATTTTACAGATGAGGAAACTAAGTATTTTGCGTTTGCTTTTGTATGTATCTGGTGTTTCCCCTCAATATAACGTAAGCTCCCAGAGGGCAGGGCAGGTTTTTGTTTTTATCTTTGTACCTCCAGTTCCTAGAACAGCACCTGGCGCATCAATACTAAATTTTGAGTTGAGCCTAACTTCAATGGATTACCATCAAATGTGCCCCTGTTCAAAATCACTCGTGCAAAACCTGGAAACCTCATTTCTCCATGAGATCATCTGCACACCTCTTTCCTCTGCCTACTCCTCTGTGACACTGGGCTCCACAGAGCTTCCTCCAAGTTTTGTGCAGCAGCCTTGGACTCATCTATTTACAATGAGGGAGCATAAGGAAAGAACACTGGAGTCAGAAGACCAAGGTTCAAATCCTGTGTGATTGTGGATAAATCACTCAATGTCTCCATCTGTTTCCTCATCAGTGAAAGGAGGGAGTTGGATTAGAAAATCTTGAAGGTCCATTTTGACTTTAAATCAGATCCTAAGACCTGAACCTTGTTTCCTTATCTTTAGAATGAGATTGATACCTGCTCTACTCACCTCACAGGGTTGTTGTGAGGATAAAAGAGATGTTGGTTGGAAAGCTTTCTGTAAGTTATAAAGCATTGTATAAATTCCCACTCTTATTGGAGTGGAGACACAAAGTTTGGGAGAAGCAAACCCTTTGGAAGGGAGACTCTTAGGCTGGTTATTCCCTAGGGCTATATTAATACCAGCTAACATTTATATTGCACTTACTATGTGCTAGACACTATGCTATGTGCTTTACAATTATTTTTTCATTTGATACTTAGAAGATGAGTATTGTGATTATTTCCTTTTAACAGATGAAGAAACAGACAAAAAGGTTAAGTGACTTGTTCAGAGTTACACAGCTATTACATATCTGAGATCAGGTTTGAATTCAGGTCTGACTTCAGGCCTGGTGAGCTATCTAATGCACCACCTGGCTGTCCCAATAACCAATGTGCCCAAAATAAACTCAGTCTCTTGGTCTGTGGGGAGGCAATTGACACTGCAGTTAGGGAGACTCTAGAGCCTTAAGTTATGTTTACAACACTAAGAGAGCAAGTATGGGCCACAATCAGGTTTTAGATAAGATGGAGTGAAGAAAGTGTAGCCCCAGTGGATCACAGTTTTCTCATGCTGGTTGTATAGTCTGAAATTCATGCCAAACTGTCCTGATACCAGTGGATATATGTGCTTCCTTCCTTAGAAATAGTTGGCCCATCCAGTGGTCTAGAGGAATACTATACGTTATTCTATTTGCCCAGTTGGTAAATATTTATTAAATATCTTCTTCCTATAGAATATTGTTGTAGGTTATAGAGGTAGTGATGAAATGGATGTTTCATATCCATTTAACCTTATTGCTGCATTCAAGGACTTGACAGTCTAAGGTGGGACACCAATAAACTACAAGTCAAAGTTCTGTAAAAATAAAATACAGTAAATAGAATGTGGTAAAAAAAAATGCTCAAGAAAAGTACAGTTTACCCAGGTTTCCACAGAATCTCCTTTACCACAGATGAATGGCCTGTTATTCAGTCTTTGCTTGAAGGCCTACAGTTTAGGAGATATTACTGTGGTAGGTTAGACCATTTCTGATTGAATTGGGCATCAGGGAAAGCTTCCTGAAAGAGGGGGCATAGATGGGAAGGATCATACAAGATAGATGATGGTGTGAACAAAGAAAGCAGGAACATGTGTATGGCAAATCAGCTAATAGTAATATGTTATATTTTAATTATATAACCACAATATATCGTTGGTTAAGTCATCCCTTTTGTCAGCAGATCAGCTGGGTAGAAATGATCCACAAATGGGTAGATGTGTGGCATCTGAAGCAGCAGGTTGTGTAGGAATCCTATATTGTTTAATGGAGTTGGGAAAGAGACCTCAGAGACTGCTCTAGTCCAACTCTTAAAAATTTTACAGGCTGGGGCTGAGAGAAGGGAAGCAGGGGGTGCTTCCCCAGGGAGTCCACAGAGAATGAGTGGCAGGCCTGAAACATGTGTGGTTCACTTTTCATGAGTCTTAGGTCACATATTTACTCTTAAACTGCAAACTTTGTGCGGGTAAGGGTCATGTCCTAGAGTCAGAGAATTAGAGACTTAAGAACTGAAAGAAACCTTTGAGATGATCTGCTTCAAATCCCTCTGAGTTACGTAGCAGAGGTACATAGTAGTCACTCAATATAGACTTCCTGAATTGATCCAGGCACCGCTGAAGAGGAGTAGACATAAATTTCAACTTCTTAGCCTTCAATGAAAAGCTGTCAACCATCTCAGACCAATCTACCTTGAAAACCCTTATCTCCCATTTAATGTTCATCTATCTGATACTCTGGCCAAATGTTCCAGACTATTAATAATATCTAGCATTTATATAGCACCTCATACATGCCTGGTGCTGTGCTAAGCGCTTTACAGATATCTCATTTGTTCCTCATAACAATCCTAGGAAGTAGATGCTGTTATTATATCCACTTTGCAGTTGAGGAAACTGAGGCAGATGGCGATTTGTCTAGTGTCAGTCATATAGCCAATGTCTGAGGCCAGATTTGAAATCAGGCCTTCCTGACTCCAGACCCAAAGCTCTTCCCACTGGGCTACCTATCTTCCCCTATTCCTTAAACGCACGTAGGACTTTGGTTCACTAGATTTTCAGTGCCTCCCTCTCCGGTCTCTGCTATTCAACTTAATTTGATAAGCATTTCTCAAACTCCTGTGTCACCTGTGTGGCTTTGACCAAATCATTTAACTTCTTTGTGCTGCTGTTTCCTCATCTGTAAAAAGATTAGGTTGCACCCGATGGTCTCCAAGTTCCCTTTCGTCTCTAAATCCTGTGATCTTATGATCCTATTTTGGATAGGACCTTGTGCTTGGTGCTGGGGATATACAAGTAGAGACAAAAGATTCACCTCTCAAAGAGTTGAGTGGGGAAAGAAGACACCAATAGCTATTAAGTGAGAGCAGTGCAAAGGAGAGGTCCAGTCAAAGTTCTGTAAGAAATTTAAGGTGAGGTCAGCCTAAGAGGGGCTGAGGAAAACTTTGACAAGATTGCCCGTGAGTTGGTTCTTGAAGGAAGAAAAAGAACTTCCACAGATGAAGGCAGAGGTGAAGGAGGGAAGTTCATTTCAGTCATAGTGGACAGTCATTCCAATCCAATAGGCACTTACTAAGTTCCCACGAAATGCTAATCATGAGCAAAGATACAGCATTGGGAAAGAACAGAAAGAGCACAGACAAATAGTTCAGTTTGCTTGAAATATAAAAGTATTGGAGCAGTACGAGGTAAGCCTGGAAAAGTAGATTGGGGCTAACCATTAGATACAATGCCAGGAACTGATATTTTATTCAGTGGACTCCGGAAGGCCACGGTGGGTTTTTGATTCGATCAACATGATAGATTAAAAAGGTTATTTAAGCAGCTATATGAAAAATGGATTGGAGAAGGGGAGGAAGACAAGTCAGGAAATCTGTTATGATCAGCCAAGAAAAGATGAGTATCTAAATTAGGGTGGTTGTAAGAGGAGTAGAGGGGAGACCATAGGTGTGAAAGACACTGCTGAGGTAGAATCACAGGACCTAGAAACTGATGGGATTTGGAAAAGAGGGAGAAGAGTCAATGATGGCTTTTTCTCTCCGATTTTGAGCCTGGGGTACATGTGGGGTCAATGGAAACATGGCAACGCCATCAGCAGAAACAGGTGGGGGGGAATCAGGTTTTGGAAGGAAAGGGATGAGTTTAGTTTTGGACATAATTAATTTAATAATTTAATTGGATTATCTAGTGGACTATGGAACAGAACTCTAGGGAAAGGTAAAGAGGATGTGTCTAAGTCTGGGGACAGTGGTGATGGGAACGAAAGAACAGATTGAGAGAGAGTACAAAAGAAAAATCACCAGCACTACAAGGCTGCATGGGGCTATATTTGGAGTGGGGAGTTGAATCCCATTTTAAATACTTAACATCGTTTCTGACCTTGGACAGATCGCTTCATTTCTATGGTTTTCCATTTTCTTATCTGTAAAATTAGAGTGTTGAACTAGATAGCCTGTGAATCTCAATGATAAATCCATGATCCTAGAAATCTATGAAGATAGTATACATCTGCAGGGGGTTTAGTGAGCATGATTTCATGTTTTCCCCCAACGATTTGAGAGCAGGAGTAGAGGAGAAATGAGGGGTAGAGGTTGTCAGGACAGGGGGTTTAGCCTATGGCTTTCAGGGGCAAAGGACAGGACAGTAGGCCACTTGAAGAGAAAGAAGCCACATTTTTGATGTTCATGGGTTACCCCTGGATGGGAGAATGAGCCCCAAAGTAAAATTACTCAGAAACCTAAATCTAGTCTGTGTGAGCTTAGAGATGAGTTTCTGAGGCATATGTGTCTTGTCCCTCCTACCTTCTACCTTCCACCTTCATAAGATCCTTCAAGGCATAGCCTACATGTTATTTATTTTTGTATTGTTGCCCCTATCAAGTGTAGTCCTACATGTAATAGGCACTTGGTAAATGACCATGTAAGAAATCACACTGGGCACACTGGGGCCCCTAAGCTCAGAGTAAGAGCAGGGGTCTATCAGCTCAGCCCTTCAGTGCTGGGTGGAACGGGTGCTGTTTGATATCTCTACCAAATATCCTTAGAAATCTAACACTTTGTACGAGTGCTATTGTCTTTTGGTGAGCATTTGGCTATTGAAAATTATTCAGGATGGAAGGATTTGATGATTTCACTGGCTAGGCCAGAGCTGGAACTCTGTGTTCATTTATAGGAGTTATAGATTAGGAAGGAAGTTGACAATGAATACATTCAGAGGAGGGTGACCAACATGGTGAGAGGGGAGAGGTGGACTTGAATATGAGTCTGGGTTGAAGCAATTGGGGGATGTTTAGACTAGAGAAGAGAAAACCTAGGGAGAACATGATAGGTGTCCTCCTCAAATAGAAGGACTATTGGGTAAAAGGGGGATTCACTTTGTTCTGTTGGTCCCTAGAAAGTAGAGCTAGAAAAAATGGATTATGGCTACAGAGATAGATGTCAGCTCTTTCTAAGGAAGAGTGGGAGCCTGTAAGAACAGGACCTGAGCCTGTGTAACTTGGTGTATGCTTCACCTTACCCAATGAGTAGAAATATTGAGCAACTCAATGGTCTCTCAATTGTGATGGAAAAGAGTAAAGGAACCTATGATTAGTGAGATTAGGCAGCATAGCTATGGTCCTACTATCTTCACTGTAGTTTCCACCAATCCTTATCTACTGACAAAGTACCACTGGAGATTCTAGTGGAGTTCCAAATAGGGCCAGTAAACACACACTGTCCTAAGGCTCCTAGCCCTTGCTGAGTTGTCAGTACCCCCTCACCCTAGTAGTTCCCTCTCTGGTTGAATATTCTGCAGTCTCTTTGACTGGTCTCTGACCATCACTGACTCCCTTCCCCAGAGCAATCTCTCCACATGCTGCCGAATCTCTTTGGTCCTCACCCCATATATGATAGGATTTAGGGCTCCTGGTAGCAGTAGGTAGATGGCACTGAGCAGGTTCTGTACATCCTGAGACACAGACTTAGCCAACCGGAAGACAACTGAAGTGGAGAGGCCAGAGAGGTAGATGGTGAAGATGACCAGTAGGTGAGAGCCACATGTGTGTAGAGCCTTGGCTCGAGCATTGCCTGATGAAATCTGGAAGGCAGCATAGATGATTCGGGTGTAGGAGGCCCCCAGCAAGGACAGATCAAAGGTCACTGTGATCAGCCGCATGGCCAAGCCCAGCCGGTTGTTGAAGGTTAGGTCCCCACACGCAATGCTCAGCAGGGCAATATACTCACAGGCAAAATGGTGGATCACTACTGTCCGACAGAAGCGTGCCCGGGAAGTCAGCACTACCAGGGGCACTGCCACAGCCAGGCTCCGTATCAGGGCAGCCACAGCCAGCAGGCCCAACAGGTGCGGTGTCACCAGGTCTGCATAGCGGAGTGGGTGGCAGATGGCAACATAGCGGTCCAGAGCCATAGCCAACAAAAGGTTGTAGTCTAGGAGAAGGGTGAAGTATATAAAGAACATTTGAGCGAGGCAGCTATCTAGTGACACAGGGTTTGCATAGTGTACAAAACCCATCAGCATCTGGGGTACCACAACAGTGGCAGCACAGATGTTGACGGCCAGGAGCAGAGAAATGAGCACGTACATGGGCTGGTGCAGACTTCGATGGATGGCCACAGTGTAAATGATTAGGGCATTGGTGGACAGAATTAATGCATAGAGGCAGGAAAGGGGAAGAACCAAGAGGGAGCGCCATTCTCGTAGCCCAGGAAAGCCCACCAGGAAGAAGTCTGTGTAAGATATATTGAAGGTGGTAGTGTTCTCATATTTCTCCATTGTTCAGAATCTTGGGTAGGCACCAAGAAAGGAGCTTTAGTGCTGTTGGAACAGAATATTCAGTCAAAGTCAACTGCTTTTTGTGGGTCTAAACCCAGTAAAGGGATGCCAAGATGCAGGCCCAGGTCTTTAAAATAGCTGATAGCACTTTCAGGTTTGCAAAGCAATATAACTATATCTATTTATATTGGTTCAATCTATATACCTATACCTATATCTAAACTGTAGAGGCAGCAAGATGGCTCAGTGGATAGAGCACTGGGTCTGGAGTCAGGAAGACCTGAGTTCAAATGTGGTCTCAGACGCTTACTAGCTGTGTGACCCTGGGCAAGTCACTTAATTGTGCCCTAATCCACCGGAGAAGGAAATGGAAAACCACTCCAGTATCTGTGCCAAGAAAACCTTATGGACAGTATTTTGAGGAACTAGACACAACTGAATGACTGAAAAATATGTATCTAGTCCATGTCTATATGTATTTATCTATACTTTATGTCTATATCTATATCTATACTTATATCTATACTTAATTTAAATCTAAATCTATTTCTATGCCTATGTCTATATCTAGGTATGCATATATATACTTTTCTAGAAACGTGTATACTATGTATACATATACACAAATGCATATATATGTATATACATGTATGTTGTGTATATATTATATACATAATATATGTGGTATATGCAAATTTTAAAGTTATATAAATCTGTAAAATCCCATTTGATTCTCAGACCAGTCCTGGGAGGTAAGAGGTATTTTTATTCCTAACTGAGCCGAAAAATAGGTTGAGTGGCTTGCCTAGGATCACACAGCTAGTAAGTGTTTGAATCAGAATTCAAACTCAGGTCTCCCTGACTCAAAGTCTTACACTGTCTACGGTGCCAATTACTTTCCTGTCTCTGTCATTTTCCTAGAGTATGAAATTCTACTCTGAGTTATTTCAGAGGAAAGGCCTTCATTCCAAGGGTTCTTTCACCTTGCCCAGAGTCTCAGAGCTGAGCTGACTTGGCTGTCTAATCAGAGACTTGCTACCACAACTTTTAATTTCTTTTCCGTTTCACTTTTTTCACTGTCTGTGTACTTAATTCCAGCATCCACTTCTCTCATTCCCCTTTCTTCCTTATTTCCACACAATAGAGACCACAAGAAGGTGTTTTCCAGTTTCTACCCTGTCTTAACCTCTTCCACCCCCATTCTAGGTCCAAGTTAGTACACAAACTACAGAATCTTGACATTGGAAGGGACCACAGGAGCCATCTACTCCAGCTCATACCTAGCCCAAAATCCCACCTGCAGTGCCTCCAAGTGGCTAGCCAGTTTCTGTTTCTAGTGAAGAGGAACCTATTCTGCTTTTGGGTAACTGAGCTTAGGAAATCTTCCTAGCATCAAACTTTAATCAGCCTCTGCAGCTTCTATCAACTGCTCATAGTTCTGTCTCCTGAGCCCAATTAGAACAAGTCCAATCTCTCTTCCGTGTGACTACTCAAGTGTTTCTGTACCCCATAAGTCTACTCTTTAGAAAAAACTCTCCGAAGTTACCAATGATCTGTTGGTTGCCAGATCTGATGGTCTTTTCTTTATCCTTATCCTTCTTAATTTTCCTGCAGCCTTTGACACTACTGACCACCCTTTTTTGCTTGGTCTTTTCTCTCTGGAATTTCCTAATATTTCTCTCCTCTCATTCTTCTCCAACATACATGTCTGATCATTCCTCCTTCACTGGTTCTTTAACTGTGGGTGTCCACTGAAGCGCTGTCCTTGGCATTCTTCTCTTCTCCCTCTTTACTGTTTCACTTGGTGATATCATGAGAGCCCGAGGATTCAATTATCTCCGTGATGATGATTCTCAGATTTATTTGTCCAAGCCTGAACTCTCTACTGACCTCTAGTCTTGCATCTCCAACTGCCTTTTCAACATCTAGAACTGGATATCCCATAGTCATCTTAAACTCAACATGTCCAAAACTAAACTCATTATTTTTTTCCTATAAACCCACCCTTTATCTTAATTTCCCTTTTACCATGGAGAGTACCACCTTCCTCCCAGTCAATCAACTTCATAACCTATTTATGTATATGTATGTATGTATGTATATATATATATATATATAAAATTCTCTACTTCTCACTCTCTCTCTCTTATCCCTTAGCAAGTCCTTTTAACAAGTTAGCAAGTCCTGTTGATTATACCTTCATACTACCTCTCACATGTGCCCCGTTCTCTCCTCTGATGCTGTTACCACCCCTATCATCTCATACTTGGACTATTACATGCACCCATGCACATACATACATAGGTGCACATAAACGAGCATAATCCTTTCAAATGATGCTTGCTTTTAAAAAATATTTTAGACAAATACTAAAAATTGAATACATAATGAGAAAAGAAAAATATTATAAACTTAAATATTAAACTAATATAAAATTTTAAAAAATGGACACAACAGAATGTAGGAAAGGATTCAGAATATTACTTTTTAAAGAAATACATCTGTCACATTCCAATAGCATACTTATCCTATCTTATAACAACAAAGAAAGCAAATCAACATATTGTCCATGTCTAACAATGTATATACCTTATTGCACACCTATAGTCCACCACTTATCTATTAAAAGAAGTGAGGAATGCTTCACCATTGGTTCCCCTAAGTTCTCTGAAGTCATAATAGTAACATTACATATTCAGAATATTTATGTCCAAATGTGGAAATTTAGGAACCAGAGGACAGAAGAATAGTGGACAGCATTTGGGTGAATGTCAATGAAAATAGAAACAGAAGGGATACTGTTATTATTTACTTAGGCCACCAGGACAGAAGTAGGAAACAAATAATGAGTTCAGGAAACAGTCACCAGCTTGATACTTCAGTTATTTGGACATCCTTGTTGTAGCTCTTTTCTTGTCAAAATCAGAAGAGCTCATCATTTTATGGTTTGCCAAGATGGTAATAATTGTCTTAATCTTACAAATCTGGAAGAAATGATGAGGGGAACCAGAATGTTGATTCTGGTCAACAAGGAGGAACTGGTTGCTGAATTAGAAATGGTGGGAACCTTGAGGTCTTAGAATTTGTAATAGAAAGGTAAAAGAAATCTGAGTAGGTAAACACAATCTGATGTGCACCCTAGATTTTGAGAGAAGGTATTTCACAGGGTTCTAAGAAAGGATGTGCAGCAACTCATAGTCTAAAATTCTATAAGGGAAGGATATGAATTTTTCAAGAAAGAAATTATGAAGACACAAACTGAAACAATTTCAAAAAGGAAGGAAGTGAAAGTAGCTTACGGAGACTAGTGTGGATAAAGAGGAAAGTCAGACCAACTTCGATTTTTAAAACACATGTTTTGGAAGCAGGGGCAAGTAATAGAAGACAATACAAGAGTATGAACTTGACTTCAATTGCTAACAAAATTCTAGACTTATTTGTGGAACAGTGAACATTTACAAATCAAAACCATGATCACAAAGATATAGATGGCTTCCTTAAGAATAGTCCATACCAGACAAATGTCATTTGCTTTGTGGATAGGGTTATTAGAGGAGAATGATATATTTGGTTTCCTTCTATTTTTATCAAAGCAATTAATCAAGTTTTACATGAGCCTTGTGAGAGGTGTGGGCTAGGTGAGAATACAGTTAAGTGGATTCAGAGCTGGATGACTAGACTCAGAATAGATATTAATGACCTAAAATCAACTTGAGAGGAGGTGTCTTATGGCTTTTGTGGTGCTGGTGATGCCTTGGGTAGAGTACAGAACCTGGAGTCATGAAGATCTGAGTACAAATCCTGCATCAGACACTGGCTAACTGTGTGACCTCGGATAAGGCATTTAATCTCTCTTTGACTTAGTTGCCTCCTCCGTAAAATGGAGATAATATTAGTATTTCCTCTTCTGAGATTATAGTGAGAATCAGTAAACATATGTAAAGTGCTTTGTAACCTTAAAGAACTATGTAGATACTGGTTATTATCATGGCAAAGTCATCTATATAGTGTGTTCATCAGATGCGAAGATGACACAAAACCAGCTGGAATAGCTAATATATTGAATGAAGACAGAGTCCATATCTAAAAGTATCTCCATAGGCTAGAATGGCTGTTTCTAAACTTTTGGTGTCTTCAAATTATTGAGGTTACCCAAAGAGCTTTTGTTTATGTGGTCTATCATCTTTTGATATTTACCAGATTAGAAATGAAAGCATATTAGTATGATTATGAAAATAGTTTTGATTTTGTGGGCTACAGTATTGGATTGAACACAATCATATGAAATTCAAGCTGATGACAGTTGCCTTTCTCCAGTCCTGGGGCACCCTCCTGTACTCTCTAATCTTTCCAGATCATGGGAGCAATGCAATCACTATAGCCACAGATTATTTTTTTACCCTTGGATATAGTTAAACTGAGCCTGCTGACTTAGACTCATTGAGTGAATGTAGGTGTCTCACTCACCTTGGGTTTCAACTCTGTTTTATCTGTCTGTAAGATAGGATGTGAAATCTGAAGATCTTGCTTCTTGGTTAGGAAAACGGAAGCAAAATAAGAGTTAAGTCATTCCAACTTCTCTCCATTGACCATTATTGTCAATCTGAGAAGCAGTCTTTTATTCTTGTTGATTTTCCCCTTGACTACAGTGTAACTTTTCTTTTTAAATGATAAGTTTGCTTACCTTGGCAGTATACTTTCTAGGGATGTACACATTGATAATGAGGTTGACGCACACATTGACAGGACTAGCTCAGCGTTTGGCAGGCTCCAAAGGAAAGTGTGGGAGAGAAGGGGTATTAGACTGACTAACAAACTGAAGGTCTACAAAGTCTTTGTGCTGACCTTATTGTTGTATGCCTGAACAGTATACCAGTGCCATGCCAGGAAACTGAATTGCTTCTATTTGAATTAAACTAGAATAATACCCTAGGAAGATCCTGAAGATCACCTGGCAGGATAAGAGACCAGACACTGAAGTCTTTTCTTGAACTAAATCGTCAACCATTCAAAGTCTACTATAGAGTGCAACTACCATGGGCTGGCTACATTGTTCGAATGCCAAACATATGCCTATTGTATGGAGAACTAACACAGGGCAAGTGCCTCACATGATGGTCATAAGAAGCAACACAGGAACACTCTAAAGGTCTCATGATTGTATGACATGGGATTATATGACATGACATGACACTTGCAGGAGACCACTAAGCATGACATGCCCTCCTCAGAGAAGGTGCTATGCTCTATGAGCAAAACAGAATTGAAATAGCTCAAAAGAAATGTGAGATGCACAGATTTTGAGAACCTACTGCAGATGTTCATATGAACTATTTGTGCCTGAACTGTGGTAGAACATTCCAAGCTTGTATGGGTCTGATCAGCTGCACTGTAGCTTGACTCTAGCATGGTGGTGTCATTTTGAACCTTTTTGAGAACGAAGGACAACAACTAACCAAACAACCAACCATTTGGTACTTACAATTCTTCACCAGATTCAGGTAATTCTGAGTTCTAGTATTCCCAGCTCTATTCCAACAAGACCACTGTCATTCTTAACAATAACAGTTAGCACTTACCTAATACTTAAAGGTTTGCAAAGCATTTTATAAATTTTATCTCATTCAGTCCTCACAACAGTTCTGGGAGGTAGGTGCTGTTATCATTTCCATTTTACAGGTAAGAAAGCTGAGGCAGGTAGAGACTAAATGACTTGCTTGGGGTTACACAGCTAGGAAGTGTCTGAGGTCAGATTTGAATTCAGGTCTTCCTGTCTCTAAGTGCAAAGCTCTATCCACCACACTTGCTAGCTGCGTCTTTCTTGTTTGCTCCCCATCACTTGCCTTTGCTTTCTTCTTTGGTATAAGTATTTTTAAAAGTCTAAGTGTGTCCATGAGTCTCAAATAGAAACACAATTGACAGTACGACTTGCTCTAATCTCTTTCATTCCCTTCTTGGCACATAGTAGGTGTTTAACAAATACTTTTTTGTTCATTCATTTGTTCATTCATTCATTCCTACTATTAGACTTTGGATACCTGTCTTTGTACTTTTTTTTTAATGATCATACTTCAAATTTAGATATTATCCACAAGGGGGAATCTTGTTAGATATATTTACATGTGAAGTCTGCCCAGATATAGACTAGGTGACCCTAAACTATTCTATAAATTTCCATGCTAGCTATACAATACTAATCTCTGTATCTGCTTATCTTTTGACCCCAAAAGGGGATGCTAACTTTGCTTCAAAGCACAACTGAGATGAACTTGGATTACTCATTGATCCATTCTTCTCATTCAGATTTCCCTTCAGCAAATTAGGAAGTCTTTTGATGTTTTAGTGTACCTGTAGTGCTCCAGTCTAAGTAATCCCCTAGGTAGCTATCTGGTTGTCTAATTGTATCTCCTCCTACTAAGGATTAAATAAATACTGTTTCTAAACAGAAAAATTCCTATTACCTTAAAATTAACACAATTCAACTGAATTTATATATATATATATATATACACATATCAATTCTTTGTTGTGGTAGCAGTCATTTTTCAGTCATGTCTGACTCTTTGTGAACCCATTTGGGCTTTCCTTGGCAAAGATACTGGTTTGCCATTTTCTTCTCCAGATGATTTTACAGATGTTTGCCTGTTTCCTCATCTGTAAAATCAGCTGGAGAAGAAAATGACAAACAAGGTTAAGTGACTTACCCCAGGTCCTGCACCTAATAAGTGTCTGAAGTCAAATTTGAACTCAGGTCCTCCTCATTCCAGGCCTGGCACTCTATCCACTGCACCACTCAGCTGCCCCCTCAATTCTTTAGTTATGAAACATAAGATAGGATGTGAGATCTGGTACAAATTTCAGAGGCCATCTAGTCCAGAGGTTCTTAACTTATTTTGGTATCATGGTTATTTCATAACTTATTTTTGGCAGTCTGGTGAGGTCTATGAAACCCTTCTCAGAATCATATTGAAATATTTTCTCTCTCTCTGTCTTTGTCTCTCCTCCCCCTCCTCCTAGGTTCAGGGACTTTAGGCTAAGAATTCCTAATTCCAAACTTCTTATTTTATAGATGAGGAAACTGAGTGCCCAGAGAAGGGGAAGTGACTTGAACCAAATCATATAGCAAGTTAGTAGCAGGTCTGGGACTAGAACCTGGGTCCTCTGACTGAACACTTAACACTTCAGTAGCACTCTGGATGAATACCCCTTCTGGGCATAGATTAAATTCAATCCAACAGAAAACTTTCATTCAGTTTCTCAGCATTCAGTTTTATGCTTGATGCTATGGAGAAGAAAGGAGTATGTCATGGTCAAAGAACTCATAGTCTAGTTGAAGAGCTAAGCCAAGTGTGTAGATGCACTGAAGTGCTACAAAAAGGACAGATTGATCTCTGCAGAAATAGGATTAATATGTAGAAGTTATAGGAGGCCAGACTTCTTACTGTTGGAATTTTCCAAAAGCAGTACAGGTTGCCTTCCAAAAACAATGAAGTCCTAGTAGAGGTATTTAAGAATTTGCAGGCTGGGGCATCTAGGTGCTACAGTGGAGAGAGCACCAACCCTGCAGTCAGGAGAATCTGAGTTCAAATCTGACCTCGAACACTTAGCTAACCCTGATTGCCTCAAAAAAAAACTGGCCTACCCCCTGGCATGAATGTTGCTCAAGGGGTTCCTTCAGTGGGAGGGACTAAAATCACAGAGTTATAGCTTAAAACAACCCCGCCCCCCCAAATCAGCTAGTCTTCTTCCTTCCTGAAGTATGAATCCTCCATTCTTGATAAGTGGTGATCTAGTGTCTTCTGGAAGACAACATACAATGGATTGGAATTTACTGCTTCCTGAAAAATTCTGTTCCATTTTTGAGATAGCTCTGATTTTTAGGAAGTTCTTTCTTATAATGAGCCAAAATCTACCTTTCTGAAACTTCACCCAGACTTTGCCCCTCCCCCACCCCCACCCCCATCCCCATTGCTTCTGGTTCTAAGACCAAGAAGAAAAAGTCTAGTATCTTTTTTCATGGGACAGCTTTTCTGGTATTTGCTGAGAGACTTTTTGTACCCCCAAAGTCTTCTCTTCACCTGGTTAAATATCTCCATCTCTTTCATCTGATCATCCAGTCTCCAGTCTCTCCCTCAGCTGCCCCTCCATTATGGTTGCCTTTCTCTGCATGCACCCTAACATGTTAATGCACTTCTTAAAATGTTACAGCCCAAACTGAACATTATATTTCATATGTCTTCTGACCGGTAGTTACCCGACTCAACTTGTTCCTTCACTCCCTCATCCCCCATCTCACCAGGGAAGTTTTCTACCTGGTCTGCCTCAGTCTCCAAGAAAGATGAGTCAGAAGTCTGTGGCCAGTTCTTCTCTGTGCCTATGAGGAGGGGAGAGGAAGGATTCATACTGAGACTAACAGCCCTCTGGAGACCTCTTTCCAAACCTCCTTTGCCCCCAGGGAACATGCTGCAGAAAATCATCACAAGAAACCCAGAAGAATTCTTCTCCTTCCTCTTCTCCCCCTTTCATCTCTTCCATCGTTTCTTCTTTTTCCTCCTTTCTCTCCTTATTTTCTTTTTCTCTTACCTTCTTTTCCTGAAAGGGAGTTGGTCTTGGAGTCAGAAAAACCTGGGTTTAACTCTCACTTTAGACATTTTATAGGTATATGACCCTGGGCAAATCACTTAACCTCTGTCCGTGCCTGTGTTTTCTCATCTATAATATGAGGAGATTTGGGCTTGCTGGCTTCTAAAATCTCTTCTAGCTTTAAATTCATGAACCCATCTTCTTTTATTTCAACTTCTTCACACTGTTTTGTTTTTTTTGAGACTGGTTCTCTTTGCCTAGCCGAGACAGGAAGTTCAGCAGCAATTCTTGCACCCAAACCCATTGCTGATTGGCACAGAAGTTTTCACCCCATTTTGTTTCTGGCTTGGGTCAATTTGCCCCTTGATAGGTTGCTATTTTTCTAAGCCCTTTTGGTAAGTTCTGTTCCCAACTCCAACCTCCCAGAATATTGTTTTTCATCTTAAGATTGGCTACGTATCCTCCCCTTGCTACTCCTTCTCTAACATGCAAGTGCAAGGGAATTAGCATTTATATAACTCTTACCGTGTGCCAGGCATACTCTGTGGGGTAGGTGCTGTCATTATTTCCATTTTGTAGTTGAGAAAAACAGGCAGACAGCGGTTACATGATTTGCCTAGGATGTGTCTAAGTCTGGATTTGAACTTGGGTCTTCCTGACTTGAGAGACCTAGTGCTCTATCTACTGCACCACCTCGTGGCCTCTAGGTGGGTTGCTTTTGCCCTTCTCCATTCTGCTGAGTCTCAGAGGTACCACTCTCCCTCTTTCTGGCCAAGACTCAGGATCACTTTCCAGCATTAGAACAGTCTGAAGGCTTGTTTCTCTGAAATACGACCTCCTTCATGTCCACTTGCCTTCTCACACTAGGTTGGTAAGACCCTGGCGATGATGCTTATAGAGAAAGGGATCTTCAGACTCAGAAGATCTGGGATCAAATGCTGTTCCATACTTAGTAGTTATATGAACTTGAGAAAATCACCTAAACTCTGTGAGATTCAGTTTCACCACTTATCTCAGACAGGGGATATAGGGGAAAGCTTCAAGTACCATGCTGTTCATTGCTATTACCATGTAAACAAATGTTACAATATTCATTATGATGGTCATGGTTCTTCCTATCACAGCATAGACTAGGAAGACTGTGCGACTCACAAACCGGGCTGGGGAAAAGCTAAAGTATGAACAACTCTCACCACAAGCCTCTTTTTCAATTACGTAACTCGTTCAGGAAGCATTTCTGGAACTTTCTCCTTCCCCCTCTTTCTCCATCATCCTCAATGCATGTAAGTTGTGCAAAAGAAATAGATCCTCCCATGAGGAGAATACTAGATTTGGAATCGAATGATCTAGTTTCAAATCCCATTTTTTTGGACAATTACTGTGTGATTTCTTACTTAAAAATATATACACACATATATATGAATATGAAAATGTATGTATATAGCATATATATGTGTTTATGTAAGCATCAAAACACAAGAGAATTTTATATGAAACCATGAATATTATATACCATTTTCTTGTCACATTTTCATTATTTGTAAAGTGCTTTAAAATCGGCTATCACAATCCTCAGAAGTTAGAGCCAATCCTTTGTAGTATATATATATATATATGCAGCACCTAGGAAAACCTCCACTAATTTCCCAAGGTCAAATCGCAGTGTCTATTTCTTCCTCCTCTCCTGGCCTTAATCCAGTGAACCTCAGCATCCATAATGCTTATCTGTCTGATGTTTCAGAGCAACATTTTCCTGCCAGTTTCTTCATTGGATGTTCAGTGCCTCCCAACACCTTAAAGCAGCATCATTTCTTCCTAAATTTGCTACCACACAGGTAGCAAGACTGACCACTGGGAGATTCTGAAAACAAGATTTGCTTTTTATTTGTAAACCAGAAACTTCTTCTACTGCAAACCATTGAGAAGAAAATTGTCCTCATGCAGGGGGCCAAGACCAAATGGAAGCCTGCTCTGAAGGCATCTCTACACAATAAGGAACACAACCTGGTTAGGGACACCTGGTAAGTCCCAGTCCAGCACATGCAAGGTGATAGGGTTACTTACTTACGTTGGTTACTGTAGCCACAGGGTTTTGCAATCTGTCAAAGAACCTGGGCCTGAAAACAGGAAGGGCTGCAAAAAACTGCTTTAGTTCAAGAGTTAAAGTCCAAAATTTAATATCCAACATTTGAGGAAAAGAACACTATCAGTCCACACTTTTGACTAATAATAATGCAAACTTATTTATTTTCTAAAAAGTACATACTAAAACTCCACATATTTGCTTTCAAAACTCTCCTGCTTGCCTTTTGTTTCTTCCTAATTTCCCTCTGTTCTCTTCTGTGCAGTATTTTAAAATGTTTCAAAGGCTTTCTTTTTTCTGTCACTATTTCTGCCCTGAAACTTCTTCCCCAATTAAAAAGTGAGAAAAAACCAACAAAATTCTTGTAACAAATAAGTATAGTCACCCAACCAAATTCACACAGTGCCCACATCCAAAAATGAATGTCTCTTGATTCCATTACCTTTCCGTAAGGAAGTGGGTAACATACTTTGTTGTGGGTCCTCTGGAACATGGTCGGTCATTGCTTTGATCAGAGTTTTTAAGCCTTTCACAGTCATTTTTCTTTACATCATTGTTATTGCATTCATTTTTCTCCTGGTTCTGAACGCTTCACTCTTCATCAATTCATAATTCTAGGAGTCTCTGAAGTGATCTCTTTCACAGTTTCTTACAGTGCAATAAAATTCCATCACATTTATGTTGTTGTTCAGTTGTTTCAATCATGTCCATGATCCTATTTGAGGTTTTCTTGACAAAGACACTGGAATAGTTTGCCATTTCCTTCTCCAGCTCATTTTACACATGAGCAACTGAGGCAAACAAGGTTAAGTGATTTGCCCAGGCTCACACAGCTAGTAAATGTCTGAGTTCTTGAACTCAGGGAGATGAGTCTCCCTGGCTTCAAGTCAGGCACCTATCCACTGCTCCATCTATACTATGATTATTTAGTGATTTGATGGATACCCCATTGGATGCAGGTTCTCTGCCCCTCTTTATCTGTACCTTCAGGAGCATGTTTTGCTTGCATTCTACTCTCTCCCCTTATCCTCCCTTTTAGCTATCACCTCTATCACTGCTTGTTTTCCTGTTCCATGTATTTCTATGCCAAACTCTTTATGTGTGTTTTTGTTCAACCCTCCTTTGTCTGTTTCAGATAAGATTGAAGTTTATCTGATGCTTCATATTCTTTCTGCATTTGTCATACTCTTCTCACACAACCCAATTCCAAGAAGCAGCAAGTTCTACCTTCTCTTTTCTTTTTTCTTCAAATATATACTTCTATGATCTCTGTTTTTATTATTGAACTCGCTCAATATAATTTGAAGACATTATACTTTTTCTCCCCCTATTAAAATGTTGACACTATAACATCGAATGGTTCCTTTCAATTGCAGAAATAAAATTACCTCTCTAAGTTTCTCTTGACTTTTGAGTTTGCATTTCAGAGTTACTGTTTAGCTTTGATCTTTTAATCAGGAATTCTTTATTCCATTAAATACATACATTTTCCCCTAGAGGATTATGCTCAATTGTGAAGGGTAAGTTACTCTTGATTATAAACTCATGTCTTACCTTTTGGAATATTCTATTACAATATCTGCTCTCTTTTATGGAGAGGTTTCCATGTCTTGTGTGATCCTAACTTTAGTTCCTTGGTACTTGAACTCTCTTTCTGGCTGCCTGAATTATTTTTTCTTTGACATGAAAGCTCTGGATTTTGGCTCTGATATTCTTGAGACTTTTACTTTCATGCTTTCTTTTAGGAGTTAATCTGTCAATTTTTTCTAAAAAAAAATTTGTTTTATGCAGTTTTCATGTGTAATTTCTTGAAATATAGGGTCCAGGTTTTTTTTTTAATCATGGTTTTCAGAGAGTCCAATTAGTCTTAAATTATGTCTCCTTTGTCTAGTAGAGTTTTTAAAAAATATGATGCCTTGCATTTTCTTCTAATTTTTCCAATCTTTTGATTTTATTTTATATTTCTTGATGAAATGGTTGATTTCTGTTTGGTGTCTTCCAATTTTTAGGGAGTCTATTACTTGGTAAGGTTTACCACTTTCTTTTCTAATCTAATACATTAATTAATTAATCTATGTATTTATAATATATTACATAATAATTCATCTATATATTCAATGTCATCCAAATTAAATTACCAAAAGTTATTTTATGGAGCTAGAAAAAAATGAGAAAATTCATTTGGAAAAACAAAAGGTCAAGAATATCAAAGGAGCTAATGGGGAAAAAAATGTAAAGGAAGGCAGTTTAGCAGTACTGGATCTTAACCTATGTTATAAGGTAGCAATTATCAAAACTATCTGGTACTGGCTAAGAAATGGAAATAGTGGAATGGAATAGACATACACTCTATAGCAACAAATGGATATAGTTACCCAGTATTTGACAAGTGTAAATACTTAAGTTTTGGGGGTAAAAATTCATTATTTGGTAAGAATTGTTGGGAAAGTTGGAAAGCAATCTAGTAGAAATTTGGACATAGACCAATATCTTATACCATTTACCAAGATAAAGTCAAAATGGATAAATGATCTAGACATAAAGGAGATATTACAAGAAAATTTGAAGAACTCAGAACATATCACCTACCTATTAGACTTATGGATAGGTAAACAATTTATGGGCAAATAAGAGTATTGTGAGATGCAAAGGTGAGATGTAAAATGAATAGTTTTTATTACATTAAATTAAAAAAAGTTTTTGTACAAATAAAATTAGCCAAAATTAAAAGGAAAACAGGAAACTGAGAAAACACTTTTATAGACAGTTTCTCAGGTGGTCTCATATCTCAAATATATGAAGAACTTTGTCAGGTCTATGAAAATAAGAGTCATTCTCCAATTGATAAATGGTCAAAGGATATGAACACGCAGTTTTCCAATGAAGAAATCAAAACAATTTATAATCATATGAAAAAATGCTCTAAATCATTGTTGATTAGAGAAATGCAAATTAAAACAACCTTGAGATATCATTTTACACCTTCAGATTGGCTAAAATGATAGAAGGGGAAAGTGACAAATGGTGGAGGGAATGTGGAAAAATTGGGACCATAATTCATTGTTGGTGGATATGTGAGTGGATCCAACCATTTTGGAGAGAGACTTGGATTTATGCCCCCAAAATTATTAAGCTGCCTCAGCAATACCTCCATTAGGTCTATTTTCCAAGATGATTAGGGAAAATGAAAAAGAACTTTCATATCCTAAAATATTTACAGCAATTCTCTTTGTGATTCTAGTTCTTTGTGAAAGAACTAGAAATTGTGGGGATACCTGTGAACTGGGAACTGGCTAAACAAATTGTAGTATATGTTCATGATGGAATATCACTCTGCTGCAAGAAATGATGAGCTCAGTTTCAGAAAAGCATGGAGAGACCTCCACGAACTAATGAAAAATGAAATGATCAGAATCAAGAGAATACTGTATACAGTAAGAGTAGTATTGTTTTAAGAACAATTTTGAGCAACCAAGTCATTCTGTTGTTTTTCCAATGAGATATTTCACATTCTCTTCCATTTTGTCATTCTTTTGGTTTTGTTTTGTGATTTCTTGGTTTCTCAGAAAGTCATTGGCCTCCATCTGTTCCATTCTAATTTTGAGAGAACTATTTTTTTCA
>CM053771.1:76560400-76582462 GCA_028658325.1 Potorous gilbertii | reverse complement strand
GGAAATCTCCTTCACTGTGTTTCTGCGCGGCTTCCACTGTTCCAGAATTTGTCAGGAGTTCTTTTTACAGGAAATCCATGGGCTGTGGGTTCGGAGCTAGCAAATGTGAGTCTTTCTACTCCACCATCTTGGCTCCGCCCCCCCATTCTGTTGTAAATACCCAAGTTAATCTCAAAGATCCTATGAGGGAAGATGCTGTTTGAACCTAGAAAGGAACATTGCTGTGGTGCATTAAATAATGAGCTGGTTGATTTAACAAAAACATGGAATGACTTGGACTTCTGAAGGAAAATGCTCTCCACCTTCAGAAAAACAGATGATAGGAAATGAGCATAGTACAGTCATATATATGTATGTGTATACTTATAGATATCTATGTACATATATATTATGTACATATAAGTTCATGCTTAATTGTATCTTTCTTTAGGGTGGGGAAGGGAGGGGAAAATAAAGTAAAAAGTGCACAGCAAAGAATAAAAGAAAACACTAAGGAAACAAAGAAATGCTGGGAAGCTTTGAAAATAATGTGTAGTATTTATTATATAGGCTTTATTGAAATGGAAATTTATCGTTTTATATTGAATCCTCCCTTATGGACTACTGTGTACATGGCAACTTTTTTCCTTTTCTAATTTTGTTTTTGAGTGCAAAATTTTAAAAATTACAAAAAAGAAAATTCAGGTAAACTGAGACACAAAAGTCTAACCATGATCAATTTATTAGTTAGGCTAGCAGTAACTAATAAATTAGATGAATGACCTCTCTCAATGAACAAGGACTCAGAGAAAGGGCTTATTTGCTTTCATATAGTTTTGGGAAGTATAAGAGAGCAAAGAACAGGATAGGTGAGGAAGACAATAGAATTGGTTACAGAGTAGAGGGTATCATGGGGATAGGGACAACATGATTGATTGTATCAAGGAAATGGGGTTAGCACTCATTTGGGACTAATAATAGCTTCCCTTTGTTATTGAGGAATGCTGATTGACCTAAGGGATCCGTCTGTATATTGCAGACCTTATTAATGAACCTGGTGCCTAGAAGAGTTTATTAGGAAGAGTTTTCCTAAAGTACGAGGACAGTTCAGGGACAATGTATCTCTTAGAGATAGCTTCAAGACTTAAAAGATAACACCAAATATCTTGGTATTTTCCCTGGAGTTGAAGGTATGGTTGAGAACAATTGTTCCTATTAATTATAACTTAAAACCAACTCAGAGGGAAAGCTAAATTCCCTAGCTCACCTTAAGGACATAAAAAGGTGGCTTTAAGCAGATGTAGACTCAATTATAAAAATCAAAACAGCATAAAATCAATTACATTGCAGAATCAATGCAGTAGAAACTAAAGGTAATATGAATTTTTATCTTCTCATCTTAAGTTTTTGTGGATCAGTGTTACATTTGGGTGAGCATGGGCAAATCTGGTTTGGGACAATGGTCTTCTTCTAGTACAGTTTGCTGGCAGAATTCCCCAGGACATTTTGAGGTCTGCATTTGTAGTTTGGAAATTTATTTTCTTCTAGTATGTGGAATATAGACAGTGAGCTTCTGGTCTATAATTCACTGGTTCATGTCTTGCCAGGTATTTGATAAATACTAAATTTCTACAGCACAATTGTATTCCATCACGCAGCATCTCTGATGAACATCCATCATCATTTCCTTCTCCCAAACCCATGACATATGGGGTGCTTTGACTAAGGACAGAACACAGTGATACCATCATCACACTAGTAATGGACATTGTAATCATCACCATGATAGATTACAGCACTGTTATTCTTAAGGAGCCCACACTTACTGATCAATGTAAATTATGCATGGAAATAGTAGAAACTGTACAACATAACACTGTAGGCTGTAAAAATTTAACACATTAAATAACTAGTACAATAAGAATTCAAATTGGTCACCATATGACTGAGTTGATAAATATCCTAGGTTTAAAGACTTCTCCTAGCCCAGGAAGAGACAGAAGTATTGCCCAGTTTGGTTGGGACCAAGTAGCATTATGCCAACCCAAGACTAGTCTGTGAGGAGGATAGGAGAAAGAATGGTGGTAACTGCACCAAGCAACACTGAGCATCAAATGAATAGCAGTAATGGAGGGTTTTATTTATGAATATTGATCCTAAGTGTAGGAGACAACTTTCTCTTCTTCTCCATTCTGCTCACTAGGATAGAATTTAGATAAGATTGCATGAATTGTAACTGCCCTGAGATGTTGCTGGAGCAATGGTGAAGTTATTTTATCTGCTTTTCTCTCTTTATCTACTGCACATGGTCACCATTGCTTACTACCAAGTGATTCTCTGCTCTTTTAAATTTACTTTCTTGTTGTTTGTATACTTTGTAAAAATTTTTCTAGATAAATGTGCCTGGAACAAGCGTCTGTGCTATAGACAGTAGGGATAAAAGGGAAAGCCAGTTGAGCCTTGACTACAAAGAACTTAGCTGACTGGAACATCTCACTTCTAGCACCTTTGGGGACTCAAAGCTTTTGCGAAGTCTATTATCAATATGTAGTTTTGAAACAAAGCAATGGACTGTGGGAAAATTACCCCAGTAAAACTTTAAAAATGCATTAGTTAAAAAGGAATGAGAAATACTCTAAGAATTATTAGACTCTTTGAAAATCATGACCAGAATAAAAGCTTGGATACCATTGAGTGGGTAGCAAACTCAGTCAGATGCGCTCTTATCCTCATCGGAAGGGACCTGTCTCAGAAACACTGACATCATTTAAATAACCCATTGGTGGGAACACTGACATTGTTTGAAAAATCTATTGCAAGGAGCTCTAGGGCTGTCCCAGACTCCAACATCACAAGGCTGCTTTTCACCTGGAGATGGTTCAATGCTGAAGGTGAATGGCAAGAAGTTTCTTTGCAACTTAGTGGGGATGCCCTCATTTGTGGACCACTGTCCTGCCTCCCCTCGCCTTGATTATGGCTAGTATGTATGTACCCTACTGTGCTGCTGGAATGAATTGCCCAATTTTTTCCATCCCTATAACTCCCCTTGCAAGGCTAATAAACTGTTGTAATGGTCAGTATTTCCAGATGTCTCTCTTTCCTTGCAGAATCCAAACCAACAAGCTACTTTAGCCATATTTCAAGAAACTACAAATGAAAACTTTTCAGGTCTCTTAGAAACAGAAGACAAAATGAAAATAGGAAGGATTCTAAGTCACTTTCTGAAAGTGACTTAGTCTGTGCTAATTAAAATTAAAATTCCAGAATTATCACAGCCAAAATCCAGAGGTTCCAGGACAAAGAAAAAAATACTACAAGTAGCCAAAAAGAAAGAGTTCAAGTACCATAGAGACAGTCAGTATCACAGAAGTCTTGGCAGTTACTACAATGAAGAAAATAGCTTGCAATTCAATATTCCCAAAAGCAGAAGATAAAGGTTTTCAAGAATAACTTATCTAGCAAAAAAAAAAAGTTCCACAGGGAAAAAAAGGACTTTTAGTGAAATAGAAGAATTCCAAGAATTCTTGATGAAAAGCCAGTACTGGGCAGACACTTTGAAGTGGAAACACAGGAGTAGAGACACTTAGGTGCACACATTTGTTTATTTGGAAGGGACTATGTGGGGAAAAGAAAAAAGTCTTCTAAAAACCCCAATGTTTTTCAAGGTAATAGAAAAGGGTAAATATGACAGAGGACCCACAAAATGGAAGCGAATAGAAAAATGGATTAGAAAACAGAATCCAATCAGATCTGATTTACAAGAAACATATCTGAAATACTTTGAACAAGGAGTTAAAATGAGGGGTTGAAGTAAAATCTGTTATGCTTTGACTAAACAAAAGAAAAAGCAGGGGAAGCAATTATAGTTTCCGACAAGGCTATGATGAATATAGATATGATTTTAAAAAGATAAGTAAGATAAGTAAAAAAAGATAAATAAAAGATAAGAATTGAAGAATCAATATAAATACTCTGGGTGTGTATATATATATATATTCATATATATGTTTTTGTATACCAAATAGTATAGCATCTAAAAGGAAAATTTATTTGAATTAGAGGAAGTAATAGATAGATAGGGCAGCTAGGTGTTGCAGTGGATAGTGTCAGTCCTGGAGTTAAGAGGACCTGAATTCAAATCCAACTTCCGACACTTGCTAGCTGTGTGACCCTGAGCAAGTCACTTAGCCCCATTTGCCTCAGTTTCCTCATGTTTAAAATGAGCTGGAGAAAGAAAATGCAAACCACTTTAGTATGCCAAGAAAATGGATTGCCCAATGGATTAACATGACTAATAACTAAACAACAAGTAGTTGTTGTGTTTGTCCTTTGTTGCTGAAGACCATGCCATCAAAGAAATGAGGACATGACTTGCGCTTGATTAGTACAAGGTCACCTGCACAGATAGTAAAACCATAATAACAGGAGACCTCTATCATGCGAAATGCAGGATTTGAACTCCGGTCTTCCTTAATTCAAGTACAGCAATTTATCCACTACTATCCCAAATTAGAATTGACTTCTCCCAGAAGTATTATGTGCCTGTTCAGAGGCTGCACTAGGTGGCTTCTGAGGTCTCTTCCAGTTCTGATATTCTCACATTCAGGAAATTAACTGAGTTTGGAGTGAGTCAAGAAAGAATAGTGTCTATTTTTTCTGTTACATTAAATTTTTCTTTCAAGCGTTTATTTTTCCCCCCATCCTGACAAAAAGAGAACTTCTATACCAATGTGGTTGACAAAGGTTTCCCTCAGTAAGGGGAAAAGAGGTGAAAGGAAAGGGGACAAGCATTTATTAAACACCTACTATGTACCAGGCTCTGTGTTAGGTACTTTGCAGATAGTATCTCATTGATCCTCACAACAACCCTAAGTGGTAGGTGATCAATTTACATTTAAAGAAACTGAGGAAGACATAGGTTAAGTGACTTGCCTGGAACTCAGGCCTTCTTGACTCCAGGTCTAGCTCTCTATCCATTGTACCATGAGAGGGACCCTCATAGTTTCTGTGTTGCAATAGTTTCCCTTGGAATTTCAAAGTGGAGGAGCTTCGAAGGAATATCAGCAGAATATTATTTCAAATAAGATAACATGGGAAGCATATTGTCAATTTTAAGGTACTATATAAATTTTAATTTTTATTAAATGGTTTCATTTATTTATTATTTGTTAAATTGTTGCTATTATCCTACCTTCTGGTTTGGATGTCCTGGATGACAATAGCTAGCATTTATATGACACGTTAAGGTTTGTAATGCTCTGTTCATATATTATTTAATCCTTACTACAACCTTAGGAGGTAGATGCTATTTTCATCTCCATTTTATAGATGAAGAAATTAAGGCTGAGATATATGAAATGACTTGTCCAGGGCCACATAGCTAGTTAACGTCTGAGCTGGGATTTGAGCTCAGGTCTTCCTGACTGAACTTACTATGCTACTATGTATCAGAATTCCATAGACTCTTAAAACTAGAAAGACCTTCATGAGTCTTGTTGTATCTGTACCAAACAGAGACTTTCCTATATACCATCCTCAACAGATGATCATCCAGTTCCTGAATGAAGAAATATTACAGTGAATGAAAACTTGGTGTACTAGTTTTCAGTCACATCTGACTCTTCATGACCTCATTTGGGACTTTCTTGGCAAAGACACCAGAATGGCTTGCCATTTCCTTTTCCAGCTCATTTTACAGATGAGAAACAGAGGCAAACAGTGTTAAATGACTTACACAGGGTCACACATCTAGTAAGAGTCTGAGGCCAGATTTGAACTGAGTCCTAACTGCCAAATGAAAACTACATACCTCCAAAGGTAGCCCATTCCACTTTTGGACAGCTCTAATTGTTGGGAAGTCCTGAGTTCTCTGACTTTGATGTGACCTAGGGAATTAGTCAGTCAACAAGCATTTATTAAGTGCTTACTGTGTGCCAGTCAATATTATGGAGCTTTGGGGAATACAAAGGAAAGCAAAAGCAGCCTTTGCCCTCAAGGAACTTATATTCTAATGGAAGAGATAACATGCACATAGAGAGGTATATATGAGGTACGTACAAAATAGATAAAAGGGAACCTTAAAGGGGAAGGCACGGGCAGATGTGTGGATCAGGAAAAGTCTTTTGCAGAACACAGTGCTTAAGTAACACCCTGTAGGAAGCCATGGATTCCAAGAAGTGGAAGTGATGAAGGAGAGCATTACAGGTTTGGAGTAGTACCAGTACAAAGGCCCAGAGATGGTAGATAGAACCTTGTGTGTGATGAACAATAAGTAAGAAGAAGACTAGAAAGATAAGAAGGGCCTAGGCAGTGGAGTGCTTTAAATGCAATCTCCGCCCCCCCCCCAAAAGAGTATTTACTTGATCTTGGAGTTAATTGGGAGCCACTGGAGTTTACTGAGTAGTGAGGTGACATAGTCAGAACCAGATTTTAGGAAAATCAGTTTGAGAGCTGTATGGAGGGTGAATTAGGATGAGGAGAGACAGGATAAGGAAACCAACTAACATTGTATCAAAGATCTGGGTTTTGTGAATTTTCTGAGACAGTTTTATCACAGCCTTTAGTATCTCTTTGGTGTTTCTTGTGCCTGAGATCTCTTAGGAGGCACACATAACATTCTGAAAAAAGACATGAGAAACCCACTTAGGAAGACCAGTCACTCATTGCCTCACTGTTTAACCTCCTATGTCTTCGATAACTAAGATAACTCTGCCCTTGGTTGTTTTATAATGATAGATGAGTATCCCATATCTTTAGCTAAATGGGGATAAGCATCTCACAGGCAGCTAAGTGGTGCAGTAGATAGAGCTAGAGTCAGGAAGATTTATCTTCTTGAGTTTTTAACTAGCTGGGTGACCCTGGGCAAGTCACTTTAACCTGTTTGCCTCAGTTTCCTCATCTGTAAAATGAGCTGGAGAAGGTAGTGGCAAACCACTCCAGTATCTTTGACAAGAAAACCCCAAATGGGGTCATGAAGAGTCAGACATGACTGAACAAGAACCAAGTGGGGATGATAGTAGAACTTATGTCTCAGGGTATGCAAGGATCAAATGAGACAATGTTTTATAAAGCACTTTGCAAACCTTAAAGTGTTATATAAAGTTATTGTTGTGATTATTTTGCCTTATACTTACTTGTTTGCATGTTGCATTCCCCTTTTTATAAAACTTCAAATTTATCAATGGCAGGGACTGAATAATTTTTTATCTTTCTCTTTCATTGATAGACATGGGGATTTTCATGCAGCAAGAACTTAACAAGTGTTCAATTGAATTGAATGGGTGGGAGAGAACAAGCATTTATTTAGCATTTACTATATACCAGGCACTGTGCTAAGAATTTTGCAAATATCATCTCATTTGATTGAATAGAATAACAGTCTTCAACTACAAAGATTCATCCCTTGGAACTCAAAAAACTATTGAGATTGTCAGAGTAAGTGATGGAGTAGTATTGTGAAGCTCTAATATTTATCCTCCCCCTATCTTAGACAGCAACTATCAGAAAAAGGCTGGAAATAATACAAGAATATATGATATGGATGATTTTTGGGTCCCTATGTTCCTAGGGGTACACCTGGTTTTTCCTGGTCCTTGGTGTATTATGAAGGAAGCTCTCTTTGTGGGGGTAGGGATGGGTTTTTTTCGGAAGGGGCCTGAGGTCCTGCTCTCTGGAATATCTTGACCAGGTGTTGCCGGATCTCCTTAGTTCTGGCCCCATAGATAACAGGGTTGACAAGGCAGGGGAGTAGTAAGTAGAAGGCACTGAGCAGATTATGCACATCCTGGGAGGCAGTGCGGGCTGCGCGATAGACGATGGAAGAGGAAAGTGTAGAGGTATAGACAGTGAAAATGACCAGCAGATGGGAGCCACACGTGTTCAGGGCCTTGGAGCGGGCCCCACCAGAGGAGATCCGGAAGGCAGCATGGATGATGCGTGTGTAAGAAGTACCCAAGAGCAACATGTCAAGGACCCGGTTGAAGAACCGGACTGTAAGCCCCACTGTCTTGTTGAGTGAGATGTCCCCACAGGACAGCTTCATTAGAGCCATGTGTTCACAGGTAAAGTGACGGATGATTTTGGAGCGGCAGAAGCGTACTCTTGAGGCCAGTATCACCACAGGGGCAACAATGAGTGTGCTTCTCATTGCTGCCAAGCCCACTAAACCTGTCAACAGCTGCCCCGTCACAATTTCTGGGTAGCGCAGTGGATAGCAGATGGCAATGTAGTGGTCTAGTGCCATAACCAGGAGGATATTGCAGTCAAAGACAATGAGGAAGTAGATAGAGAACATTTGGATGAGACAGCAGGAAAGAGAAATGCGATAGTAGCGGGTAGAGAAGCTAAAGAGCATGGTGGGCACAACAGCAGTAGCAGTACAGAGATTGACTATCAGGAGTAGGGCTATGAGTGCATACATGGGTTGGTGTAGGCTTCTCTGGGCCACCACAGTATAGATGACCAGAACATTGGCTGAGAGGATCACCAAGTATATGCAGGAGAATGGAAGGATCAGGAGGGACCGGGCCTCCTGAAGCCCTGGGAAGCCTACTAAGAAAAAGTCAGTGTAGGAGACATTGTGGGTCTCATTCCACCCTGACATCCTTGATGGGATCAGTATTAGGGCTCAGGGGGTTGGTGGTGGGAGGAGACAACGTCCTTGGGTCCAGTTATCTTTGGACCCAGAACCAGTCTCACTGGGCTGGATGGAGGCCCTTGTCCTTCATGAGTCTTTGATGTTCCTGGAGGGAGAATATAAGCAAAGGAAACATCAGACTCAATTTAATGAAATATTCCTGAGAAATGGGAGTTTATTTTCTTCCCAACCCTTCATAGATGTCTCCCAAATGAAGATGATTGATGGGAAAAAGAAGTGTGGGAATATTTATTTATCCATCCTCATCAGAGACTTTCCCACTGAATCTTGCTCCTGGCCTTATCTTTTAATTTTTTGAAATAAATTTTTGGTGATCTTTTGTTTTCATATCACTTAAATTTTCCCCATAATCCTCCCTCGAATATTTTAAAAGAAAAAAATAATCAGCAAAATATCAATATTTTGCTTTTCTAATTTTACTCCTAGAAGCCTTTGCTCCTCTATGTTTTTCTGTGATGAGATCATTTCTTGCTGGTATCAACTCTTTTTTGATCAATCAATGTAATCTCATAAAAATATTTATAAATGCCTACACACTGATGCCCTAGGATCACTCAATGGGAATCAGAGGGATCAATCAATGATTGGTGAATTCCTACCAGGAATTTCTAAATTATAAGGCCCAGGTGTGATTCTCACTCTCCACTACTGCTTCATCCTTTGTTCTGTCCCACCTCTACAGTACTGACCTTTAGGGATGATTATCAATTGAACTCACTTCTCAATGATTAGCATGTTCTCACCTCATCATACTCTTGTCCTCCCAGTGTTTCTGAGACCCCAAAGTCATTATACAAACCCTATTCCCCATCTCTCAACTGCCTGCCTCCTTTATTCCCATTTCTTTCAACCCAACCCCACAAGGTTCCATTTGAGATCTACTATCCCCTTCCACTGTGCTCCCTGGAATACCTGCTTCTTAGCTAACAAACTTGTTTTCATCTTAAACCTTTTCCTTACTCATTCCTTATATCTTGCATTCACTAAGACCTAGTTCCTTTCTGATGACAGTTTCCTGGGCCACCTTTTCCAACATCAGTCACACTTTCAGTCATACATGCCAAGTTATTGGGTGTAGAGGTAAAACTGAAACACTCCTTGCTTCCAGTGGCCACTTTCAGACTCTCCTTGTATCTGTACTGCTATCATTTAGTAGCCTCTCTTCCTTTGAGGTTCATTCAATTAGTGTTTATCACCCAGAAGATACTGGTAGCTATTGTCTACCAATCTACTTTCCTCAATAAGTTCAGTGCCTATAGGGCTCATGCTCTTTTTCTTCTCCCCAAATCTCACTCCCATACTAGGAAACTTCAACATATATACTGACATTTTTTCAAAACCTAAACTTCTCATTTCTTTAATTTATTTATTTTCAGTAACCTACTCCTCTATTCTATCTCAGTTCCACACAGAGGTAGCCATCTCTTTTTATGGATCCATCACTTTTAATCTAAAATTCTCTTAACTCATCACAATCTTTTCTCATTTCATCTTTCTCTCTACCTTACAACCCCAAACCTGTTCTTTATCCTCTTCATAACCTCCAATTCCTAAATTCTTCAGCCATCACATTTCCACTAGCTACACTAGGGGTGGGGAACCTGTGACCTAGAGAACACATCTAGCCCTCTAGGTCCTCAAGTGCTATCTTTTGACTGAATCCAAACTTCACACAACAGATCCCCTTAATAAAAGAATTTTTTCTGTAAACCTTAAGCACGTTTCCCACCCCGATACAGCCTTCCCTGTCTTGACCCTTTAGTGAACCAGTTCAATTCTACAATGTGTTCTTGATTCCCTTTCCCCTTTATCTGACTGTCAATCTTAACTCTGCTAAACCCCAATCTAGGATTAGTCCTACTATCTGTTTCCAGTTCACATGCTACTAAGTAAAGGTGATTGGGATTACTGAAATTTACTTCCTTACTAAAATCTAAACTAGGTCTTCTTCACATTGGCAAGTTAATTTTTTGACATCTCCCCAAACTATTTACTTTTCCATTCACCATAACAACATTTTCAAACCCTTTAAAAACTTTTCTTCAAATTCCCTCTTTCCCCACTCTCTCAGCTGAGAACCATGTCTCATATTTCACTGAAAAAACTGAGGCAATTTGCCAAGAGTGCTCTGTTATCATATCCACTTCATATCACATCACTTAGATGGCTTCCCCCTACTTTCACCTTTGACTCACATGAAGTGGCTCTTCCTGACAAGGCAAACCCTCTCTTCATGCACAGGTGATCACGTACCATCCTATCTTTTCCAGTAGATTTCCCTCTCTTTCATCTCTAGTTGTTCATTAACCTATAAACTCTCCTTGTCCACTGGATGCTTCCTTGCTGCCTACAAACACATTCACATTTTCCTTATCCTTGAAAACCCCTCACTTCTTCTGTCATCCCTTCGAGACATCATCCTATATCTTTCCTTTCTTTTGAAGGAAAACTCCTTGAGATAACCATTTTTAATCAGTGCCTCCACATCTTTTCCCCCCTCTCTCTCAATTCTCTGCAATTTAGCTTTGGATCTCACCATTCAACTCAAACTACTCTCTCTAAAGTTAGCAATGATCTCCTAATTATCTGATCTAATGGCCTTTTCTCAGTTCTCATACTCTCTGTAGCCTTTGACATGTTCAGTCATCTTTTCCTGTATCTTCTCTTACCAGTCTGACTGCGGTTTCCCAATCTCCCTTGCTACATATTCAACAAGATTGTGGTCAACATCCATGAGTGTTCCCCAAGGCTTTGTCCTGGGCCTTTTTTCTTTATACTCTTTTGGTTGGTCTCCCTATCTTATATCTCTCTCCACTCTGGTCCATCCTCAACTTAGCAGTCAAAGTGACCTTTCTAAAACATAGATCTTACTCTGTCACTCCCCTACTCAGTAAACTCCAGTGATGCTTTATCAAATTTGAGATCAAATAGAAAGTATCTGTTTGACTTTTAAAGCCATTTGTAATCTGGCCCTTTCTGGTAGCTATGTGGTATAGTGGATAGAGAACTAGATCTTGGAGGAAATCCTAAGTTCAAATCCATCCTCAGAAACTTACAAGTTGTATGGTCCTAGACAAATTACTTAACCTCCATTTGCCTCAGTTTCTTCATCTGTAAAATGGAGAAAATTTTATAATAACACCTTCTTCCCAGGATTTTTGTGAAGTTAAAGTGAGATAATATTCGTAAATTGCTTTGCAAACCTTAAAACTCTATGTAAATATTAGTTATTTTATTAACTACTATTGCTATAGTTATTACATTTTGAGACTTCCTACACTTTACTCCCTTCCAGGTACTCTACAATCCAATGATACTGGCCTCCCGGCTGTTTCTCAAACTAGACACTCCATCTCCCAGTTCTGTGCATTTTTACTGACTGTGCCCCATGCCTGGAATGCTCTCCCTCCTCATCTCTGCCTTCTGGAGTCCCTGGATTCTTCCAAGTCTCAGCTAAAACTTCACCCTTCATAGGAAGCCTTTCCTGATGGTAGTGTCTTTCCTGTGAGAATCCTTCTAACTTCTCTTGTAGTACAGTTGTTTGCATGTTGTCTCCACAATTAGATTTTGAAATTCTGAAGGGCAAGGATTGTCTTTTTTGCCTTCTTTGAACCCCTAGTTCTTTTTTTAAAAAAGATATATTATTTATTTTTCAGTTCTTAACATTCACTTCCACAAGAATTTGAATTCAAAATTTTCTCCCCATCTCTCCTCACTCCGCATCCCAGGACAGCATGCACCCCATCCACTTCTTCCTCCAATCTGTCCTCCCTTCTATTACCCACCTTTCTTCCATCCCCCTTCCCCTCTATTTTCCTGTAGGGCAAAATAGATTTCTATACTCCATTGTCTATAAAGCTTAATTTACAGTTGCATGCTAAAAGTAGTTTTAATATTCATTCTTAAAGCTTTGAGTTTCATATTCTCTCCCTCCCTCCCTGCCTACCTTCATTGAGAAAATGAACAATTCAATATAGGTCATACATGTGTAACAATGCAAAGCACTTCCATAATGGTTATGTTATAAAAGACTAACCACATTCCCCTCTAAAGCATTCTTCTCATTGACTTTTTGGACCTCTTTTGGCATTTGGGTTAATCTATTTTTAAAGGTGTTATTTTCTTCAGAATTTTTTTAGGTCTCCTAAAGCAAGCTGTTGACTTGCTTTTCATGATTTTCTTGCACCACTCTCATTTTTCTTCCCAACTTTTCCTTCACCTCTCTTACTTGATTTTCAAAATCCTTTTTGAGCTCTTCCATGGCCTGAGACCATTGTGTGTTATTTTTTGGAGGTTTTGGATGTAGAAGCCTTGACTTTGGTGTTTTCCTCTGATGCTATGTTTTTTCTTCCTCATCCGAAAGGAGGGAAGAAAATACCTTTTCACCAAGAAAGTAAGCTTCTATAGTATAATTTTTTTTCTGTTTTTTGAGCATTTTCCCAGCCAGTTACTCGATTTTTGACCTTTGTGAAATGGAGGGTATACTACCCTAGGTTTCAGAGGTTTTGTGCAGCTGTTTGCTGAGACATCTCTAGGGACCTGTAAGTTCTCAATTCCTCCAAAATAATCAAGACAGAGGAGTTTCCTCCTCTCCTGGTGTGTGTTCTGGTCTGTGAGCAACCACAAGCACTCTTTTCTGCTCTGGAACTGCGAGTAGAATTCCCTCTCCACAGCCACCACCAGCTCCACCAAGTCAGCACTCCTCACCCCAGGACTGCCACTCAGGACTGAGACCCAGATCAGCTGCTCAATTCCCCCAGGGTATTTAGGCTGAGGGTTTCAAAAGTGGATACTGCCGCAGTGGCTGCCTCTTCCCTGGGCCTGGGGTTGGACAGTGCTCCCCTGTCACCCAGGTGAAAGAGCTTTCTGACTAACCTTTGAAACTGTCTTTGGCATTTGTGGGTTGAGAAATTTGGGAACTGAAGCTGCTACCTGTGATTCCATGGCCATGCTACATGACCCAGGTTGGGCTTTGCTCCACTCCAAGCCCAGTGCAATAGATCTTTTCTGTTGGCCTTCCATGCTGTCTTGGGCTGGAAATCTGTTTCACTCTGTCAAGTTGTAGTTTCTGCTGCTCTAGAATTTGTTTAGAGTCATTTTTTTTACAGGTATTTTATGGGCTATGGGGGAAGAACTAGAGCAGGTCCATCCTTCTACTCCACCATCTTGGCTCCACCCCCCTCAAATCTCCAGTTCTTAAGAACACTGTCCAGCATATATAATAGATTCTTAATAAATGCTTGTTGGCTAACTGACTTACCATTCTTAATGTGTGCAAGATCCTTTGCTGGATAATAAGTAAGAGATAGATAAATAAGCCAAAGAGACCTTTGAGGAAACACATACATAGCTAAAAAAGTCAGTCAAACAACAGGATCAAATAAGTTCAGTAAGTGAGGTACAAAGTGCTCTGGGAGCTCAGAGGGGAGAGGTTATTTTTAAGCTGGTGTTGTGCAGTGGAAATAATGCCACATTCAAGTAAGGACCTTTATTCAGATCCTGACTTTAGCTTACCTGACACTATTTTTATGTGAACTTACAACTTACTATACTATGCTTATTATTACTGTACTTTGTATTTTTCTGCTTTCACCTGACTTTATTTTCTGTAGACATTTTTGGAAAATTCATGTCGGTTGATCAGTTTCTTTTGCCATCCACGTTGGTCTTTTTAGAGAACTTTACTTGTCCTCCTCATGAGAATTACTTCACTTTGTGCCTTAAAGTTTTCATTTATGAGAATTTCTTCTCTCTCTTAGACTCACTTTCCCCATAGAATTTTAGGTCATGAGATCCTACTTATCTGTTCTCTGAATCCTTTGAAATCTGCTTTTACCAATGACTTCATCCTTATATTTTGTCTCCTGAAAAATTCTGGATGTTTATATTGCTATTATCTTTCCTATGTGATGTCTACTGTCCAAAGTGACTAGCTTGCATATATGGAGGCAATTTCTCCCTTGCCCTTCCTTTTCAGTTGAAGTTCCTTTTGATTGAATTTACATTATTTCATACAAATACATATTATTGGTGAGAGTACTCCATCTCTAGCCAGGAGCCTGTCATTCTTTTATTTTAATCTGTGGTCTAGAAATCAATAATCCCATTGTTAGACACCATTTCATCAGCCAGCTATGCATTTCTCAAATTTGCCTTTCTCTTCTGAAGCCTTTACTTTTGATCAGTAGCAGTGACAATAACACCACCTCTCCCATTAGACTCTTCCCTTTCTTTCTCAAGACTTCATTATCCTTGGTAGAACTTTCTAGATCCCTCTTGGCAGAATCATTTGTGCATATGTGAATTTCCAGGAGTGGGTCGTAGTTATCATGTCAGAGAAGTTTTGGGAGGTCCTTTGTCATGTTCTGGATACATATACCAGAAATATACTAGCTTTATCTAGTGTTGTTATCAGATTGATCAAAACTTGGGTCAGTACTCTTCATCAGAAAGTTGCCAACTACTGACCCTTACCCACTTATCTCTCACCTGACAGCAGCTGTGTATCCACATTTTCTTTTCTTAGATAAAAAGCTAGCATTTCCTCTAGAGTGGTCTGAAGGCCATCTATTCAAAACTAAAATAATCTTTGCCTCAGTACCTCCCCTACTCCTAATTCTTCTATTTCTGCCTTCTTCTAGTAATAGAATCACAGAATTTCAGACAGGGACTCCAGAGGCTATCAGCTCTACAACGTATTCAACAACTGGTTGCCTTTTCAAGTAGTCCAACATGGTAAAGTAGATAGAATGATGGATTTGGAGTCAGAGGACACGAGTTGGATCCGTGCCTCTGCCCTTTACTATCTTTGTGACTTGGACAATTCACTTGGCCTCTCTGGACCTCAGTTTCCTCACCTGTAGAATGAGAGGTTTGGTCCAAATCAGATCATAGAATTAGAAATAACAGATTTAGACTTGACAGGAAACTTAGAAGCTATCTAATCCTTTCTCCCCCTACTTTATAGATGTGGATATTGAGACCAAGAGAGGGAAAATGAATTACCCACAGCCACACAGAGAGTAAGTGAAAGAGGCAGGTTTCAAACCTGGATCCTCTGACTCCAAAAACAGTACTTTCTCCACTATAGTCCCTCTCAAAAAAGCAAATGGCAGAGGATGGTCACCTGGCTTGCTTTTGGCTTCTATCTTCTGATTCTATCTCCAGTGAGGGGGACCCCACACTCCATTCTTGGGTAGTTCTCATTGTTAGAGAGGAAGTTCTTTTACTTACTATCTGGACAATCTTGGGCAGATTTAAACTGTTCTCAGTTTCCTCATCTGAAAAATGAGGTCATTAAAGTAACTGACTTTGAGGAAACTTCTGGATCAAATTCATGATCCTCAGGTGGTCCTTCTTCCTTTTCTTTGGAAAAAGACCAATACCTGTTTAGTGATCCTCCTCAGTCTTCTTCCACATCTCCTTGGTCTGTTCTTCAACACGCCAAGCACCTGACTCGGTTCATTATTCTAGGAAGTCTGCCTTTTCAGACCCCTTCCTTTCTCTTTGTTTTCACATGGAAACCATTCTTTCGTCATTACTGTCGTTCTTTTAAAATGTCTTCATTCTCCCTGACAACTTGGAGCCCAGTAATCTTCTTTTCCAGAAGGAATGCTGTACTTTGGATGTGGATACCAGTCACTTGGTGGAAGAAATACAGGTGTCGTACTACTCAGGCCAGAGGGTCGGCAAATTCTTCTTCCTCACCATATTTTTTTGGAAGTGAGCTCTGGAGTCTTTGTCCTTCTTAACATTGTGAGTGCAAGCAACCATTATCTGAGTTGTCCTCACTCACTTGCTGTGCAGGGATCCTGCTCTCAACATAGCTGGTGATGTTTATCAGCCCTTTGAGGTTTACAAAGTGCTTTAATCGTGGGTCAATCAGTATCTTTTAAGTACCTACTATGGGGCAGGTACTATGCTAAGTCCTGAGGATATATAATTTCATTTGTTCCTCACTACAGCCTTGACAGGTAGGGTACTATCATTATCCACATGAGGGACAATAAGGAAACTGAGGCAGACAGAGATGAAGTGACTTGCCCGGGCTCACACCATTAGGAAGTGTCTGAGGGAAGATTTGAGTGCAGGGCTTCCTGACATCAAGTCCAGCTCTTTATCTACTGGGTCACCCAGTTGTTTCTGTCAAAGCTTTTACATCATAGCCTAGAGCTTCCTCTTGTCTTCAGCATCCTTGACATCAGTTTCTGATGCCACATCAGCATCTACTTTCCTAGAACTTGCTGACTGCCACATTCAAAGCTGATGGCTCCCAGTCTATCTGTCAACGACTACAGAATGGGAGTGAGCCCAGGGGTGTGCTGAAGCCAGGTTCTACTGGCTCAGGAGGAAAGGTTGTTAAAGTTTCACTGGGAGCATGTATACCTTGGAAATTGGTAAATGCTACAAATCAGGGGTCTATTTAATTTTTTTGTTGATTGTCCAGGTTTAAGAACATGATGGAGAAATTTTAATAATGCAGATCAAACTGGAAAGTGTTTTCCCCTCTCAAAGCCAGTTGTTAAACATTCACCAGAACACCTTTGGATGGGCCCCAAGCCCTACTCTGCTCTGCTTTCTGTGAGCTCCCTTTACTCCCATCTTTTGGGCACTTAGTGTAGACACACACACACACACACATACACACACACACACACACACACACCCCTACAGCTACACAGACATAGCTCCTCCTAAGTGCCCTTATACACATGTACAAAACACAGGATTTTCTTTCAAAAAATTGAAATTTACTTTTGGGGTTCTTCCACATTCTGTGTCCCCATTCTGGTGCTCCCTCCTCCTCTTCACATGCCCCTCTACCCTCCCAGACCATATGGTCCTTAACCCAAACCCACTCACCAGGGGCCTTCTGAAAGTCACTTTCCCACCTCAGCGTGAGAAAGAACAAACTCCATTGTCAGATTGCAGAAAACTCTCCCCTCTTCCCTAATTCTCTTTCTTTGGGGATGGGAATCAAGCAAAAACTCAGCGGATGCTATTCAGATCGACAGTATTAGACTGGTCTGATGACTCTTTGCTCAGAAACATATCTTTCTATGCTGTGTTCAGGATTACAAAGTACTTTCCTCAGGCTCAGTTGCAACAAGGGGAACATCTCAGACCAACCTGAATACTAACCAAACTTTTCCACCCCATGGTGATGACACAAGGAAAGGAGATCCAAGGCCAAGACACTGTGGGATGGTTTTGTTCCTCCCAGGCCAGCACTGCTGACTATTAGCTGTGTGACCTTGGCAAAGTTCCTTTCTACCTCTGGATCAATCATCTTCCCCTGCAAAGCATTCCTCTAGTTCACAGTCCTTTTTATTTTTTTGACCAGTAAATGAGGATAGCAATAACACCTACTCCACAGGATTCTTGTAAGGCTCAAATGAGACAATACATAGAAAACCTTAAGACACTGAATAGATTTCACCTCTTTCTGTCATTTCTGAAACTTTGAAATCTTCTCTGGACATACTAGTACAATAATTTACTCTTTTCCCTAGTGCCTCTGGAAGCTGAGGAATGTTGTGGAGAGGTTTTATTTTTATGATGCTGTGAAGATTACCCCTGGCTCACCTCTTTGTTTCTCAGGCTCCTAGTGTTCTTACCCCCTGCCACCCAAGCCTATAGTAGGGGATTGCCTGGAATTCTATTCCCTTTCTCCTTTGCTTCACATTTACTTTGCAATGTCCCCAGTAATTTGGAGGTCTGCCCCTTCTGTGTTTCCACCCCTGATACCAGTCCCATTGCCTCTTGGTGCAGCTCCATTTCTCTTTACTAGTGACTTAAGGAAAGAAGGTAGAATAAAACTCACGGATGGACAGCCACTCAGATCTGGAAGGTTTTCTGTGGTCAACTGGCCCACCTGGTGACTGAGTCAGACTCCCCTTGGTAGTATCTTGGCGAAATGAATTCATTGTACCTGATGATCTCCACAATTTGACATTTTCTGGTGGTGTGACTTCCAGACCAGAGCTTTCCTCTATAAGGTGCTGTTTCTAGAGCTCAGAGTTGGAATTGTCATTCTCTTCACTCTGGAGATATAGAGAAATCTAATTTTTGTAGGTCTTTAAGGGCTAGGGCTGAAAGTGGGCAGGGATGCTAGAATGGATGCCTGAGACTGGCCAGTGACTTTTTGACTGACTGTCAGTGAACCTGTCCTTCTCTCTGTCCACTTATTCTGATTGTCTCTTCCAGGTTTCTCACACCCCTTACTAACGAGGATCTGTTACTTACCAGAGTGTGGTCAGACAGGACTAGAGAAGACCAGTTAGAGCTAAGCTGCATGTATGGAGATTAAATCCTCCTTAGTTTGCTTGGGGTATATCTCACAGGACTCCCCAGACTCTCTCTCTGGACTGTGACTGAACCAATCAAGAATATTCTCTTGGGCAAGGCCCCACGGGGAGAAATGGGTATCTTCAGGGCTTCATCTATGCCAGGGGCTGAGAAAGGATCTTTTTTTTTTTTTTAAATAGTATTTCTTTTTATATAGAGATCTGGGGCAAATTTATAAGAACACAAGTCATTCCCCAATTGATAAATAGTCAAAAGGTAGTTTTGAGTAAAGAAATCAAAGCTATCTAAAGTCATATGAAAAAATGTTCTAAGTTACTATTGATTAGAAAAATGCAAATTAAAACAACTCTGAGGTACCACCTCACCCTCCTCAGATTGGCTAATATGACAAAAAAAAAATAAGAAAATGATGCATATTGGAGGGGATTTGGGGGAATTATGACACTAATCGCTGCTGGTAAAGCTGTGAACTGATTCAACCACTCTGGAGACTATACCCTAAGGGCTATACAACTGTGCATATCCTTTGATCCAGCAATGCTACTGCTAGGTCTGTGTCCCAAAGTGATCACAAAAAAGGGGAAAAGGACCAATTTGTACAAAAATATAGTAGCTCTTTTTGTGGTGGCAAAAATTGGAAATTGAGGAAATACCCCTTAATCGGAGAATGGTTGAACAAGTTGTGATATATGATTGAAATGAAATATTATTTTGTTATGAGAAATGACAAGTGGGATGATTTCAGAAAAACTTGGAAAGACTTAAATGAACTGATGCAATGTGAAGTGAGCACAATCAAGAGAATATTGTACACAGTAATAACAATGTTGTATAGTAAAGAACAGTGAATGACTTAGCTATTCTCAGCAATAAAATGATCTAAGACAAGCCTGAAGGACTCATGATGAAAAATGCTATTCACCTCCAGAGAAAGAACTGATGTTATCTGAATACAATCTGAAGCATACTATGTTTTACTTGCCTTTTTGTTTCCTTCCTTCCTTTGTTTTCATCCACAAAGTGACTAATATAAAAATATTTTAAATGATTTCACATGTATAGCCTATAGTAGGTTACTTACCATCTCAGAAAGGGAAAAGGGAAGGGAGGGATAGAATTTGGAAAAACTAAAAAAAAAAGCTCCAACAAATGCTAAAAATTGTCTTCACAAGTATCTGGGGAAAAACAAAATATTTAAAAGTAATATTTTATTTTCTGCAATTACATGTAAAAACAATTTTTAACATTATTTTTAAAAAATTTTTGAGTTTCAAGTTCTCTCTTTCCCTTCTGTTTGTCCTAAGATGGTAAGCAGATTGATATAAGTTATTACATGTGCAGTCATGCAACATATATTTCCATATTAGTCACATTGTGAAAGAAGACAGGCCAGAAAAATCACAAAAAAAGAAAAATAGTATATTTCAATCTGCATTGTGATTCCATCAGTTCTTTCTCTGGAGGTGAATAGCCTTTTCCATCATAAATGCTTTCGAATTGTCTTGGATCACAGTATTGCTGAGAGGAGTTAAGTCAATCACAGTTGATTGTTGTACAATATTGCTGTTGCTGTATTCAATGTTCTCCTGGTTCTGCTTGCTTCATCTTGCATCAGTTCATGTAGGACTTTCCAATTTTTTTTTCTGAAATCAGCCTGCTTGTCATTTTTTATAGTATACTCATTGCTATAGCTAAGATTTCTAGCACCATATTAAATAATAGTGGTGAGAATGGGCATCCTTACTTCACCCTTGATTTTATTGGGAAGGCTTATAGCTTATCCTCATTACAGATAATGCTTGCTGATGGTTTTAGAGACATTCTACTTATCATTTTAAGAAAAGCTCCATCTATTCCTATGTTCTCTAGTGTTTTTTTAAAATAGGACTGGGTGTTGTATTTTGTCAAAAACTTTTTCTACATCTATTGAGATAATTATATGATGTCTGTTGGTTTTTGTTATTAATATGGTCAATTTTGCTAGTAGTTTTCCTGTTAATCTGGGTAATATATATTGTAAATATTCATTCATTTCCCTTAGATTGACAGAATTATTGGAATATAATTGGGAAAGATAGATCCTAATAATTGCTTCAATTTCCTCTTCATTGTTGGTGAATTCAGCCTTTTCACTTTTGATACTGGTAATTTTGCTTTCCTTTTCTTTTTTAAAATAAAATTAACCAATGGTTTATCTATTTTATTGCTTTTCTTTTACATAAACTAGCTCCTAGTTGTATTAGTTCAGTGGTTTTCTTAGTTTCTATTTTATTACTTATCTCCACTTTGATTTTTCAGGATTTCCAGTTTGGTATTTAATTGGGGATTTTTAATCTGTTTATTAGGTTTGTTTGTTAATAGGTTTTTTTTTTGTTGCATGCCCAATTCATTGATATTCTCTTTCTTTCTTTTATTAATGTAAATGAATAGAAGCAGGAAACAAAAAAAACAGCAACAGCAAAAATGAACAATTTTAAAAGAAAAGAACCCTGATGAATACAAAGATCAATCATGATCCCAGAGGAAAAATTTTGAAAAATGCTATTCATCTCTTGACAGAAAGGTCATGGACTCAGAGATATATGTTTGGACTTGGCCAATATGGGAATTTATTTTACTTGACTATCACTTTTGTCATGAGACATTTGTTTCTTTTTTTCCCAGTAGGGGAAGGGAAGGAGGAGGAAGGGGGAAAATGCTCAATAATTGATTTAAAAATATCGTTTGGATTCAATTTAATGTTTCTTTTAAAATGTGGTACCCATAACTGAACATAATACTCGGGATATGATTTAAATATAGCAGAGGAAAAGAGAATCATTCCTTTCTCTGGATATTATGATTCTGTTCATGGAAGTCTAACATTTCATTAGCAGTTGTGATGTCATTTTGTGGACTCATATTGCTTTTTCAGTCTAATACAGAACCAGGTCTTTCTCAAAGTAACTGCTTCCTATACATACCTCATCAATTCTTTCTTCTGACTGTTGATTTTTTTTTATAAATTTATTTATTTAACTTTTTACATTCATTTTCACAAGATTTTGAGTTCCAAAATTTTCTCCCCATTTGTCCCCTCCCCCTTCCCCAATACACTGAGCATTCTAATTACCCATATC
>CM053771.1:76488853-76559900 GCA_028658325.1 Potorous gilbertii | reverse complement strand
CAAATGGGGAGAAAATTTTGGAACCCAAAATCTTGTGAAAATGAATGTAAAAAGTTAAATAAATAAATTTATATATATAAAAAAAGTCCACACCCTTTGACTCAGAGATCCCATCACTAGGCATATACCACAAGGAGGTCAAAGACAGGAAGACACTATATGTACCAGATGTTTATTGCAATATTTTTTATGGTAGCAAATAACTAGAAACAAAGTGGGTGACTATCAATTGAAGAATGGCTCAACAAATGGTGGAAAATGAATGTAATTATTGCATCCTAAGACATTAAGATGAAGAACTTGAAGAAAAGGGGGAAAACACTTTACTGCTGAGTGAAGGAAGTAGAACCAGGAAAATAATGTATACAATGACGATAACACTGTAAACAGAAAGAATATTAAAATGAAAACAGAAGCTGTGTCCAAGTTTGGATTTAGAGATGACTTGAGAAAACATACTCCCTCCTTTCTTTGTAAACATAGGAAACTATGGGTGTGGAACGTTGCATTCACTATTAGATTTGGTTAAACTATTGATTGGTTTTGCCAAACTGTTGTAATGGAATGACCAGGGGAACTCTGACAACTTGGAGCATTTGATGATCTGATGGTAGAGCTTGGCATGTGCTCTGTGTGGTCCCTTTTTATGGTATAGGTGCTTTGTTCCTTTGCTGAAGGACATATATGCACATCTTGTTAAAGTGGCTAAGTGGCTCCTCACTTGTCACTGGAATGGAGATTGTATTGAGAGATGTTTGACAACTTCAATGGATCAGGAGGCTTCCTCTGATCATGCTAATTAGTTTTTTTTTTTTAAAATGTTACAAGGAAAGACTCTCTAATGACCCCCTGGGGAATAAGGGAAGTGTATATTTGGAAAGGAATGACATAAAAATAAAAGGTATGGAAAAAAGTATTAAACAAAAGTTTCCTATGGTGATGCCACATCATTCCAAAAAGCATTATTAAAGGTAGGAGACACCCCTTTATTCCAGAAGGCTATGACAGCATAAAGAAAATACTTACAGGTTCTACCAAACTGGAAAGGCTTTTGAGTATGGGCCAGATGAAGAACTGTCTCTTGTCTGAGAATCAGCTTAACTAAGTGCAGAGAAAGTACTCACCAATGTTGACCACAAGCCAATGACTTCTTTGGGTTATGGCAATAATTGTGAAACAACTACTGAGTTAGTTATAAGGGGGTTGTGGGTAGAGAAGTCCTCATATTAATGAAATAATAGATCCTTGAAATATTGAGTAAGTATTACTTAATGGAGAGATTGTGAAAAATTAGGGAAATAGTAATTAAGAACAGGCCATATGACTTTATTTGGAATAGACCATCTCATATAACCTTCCTTTCTCATCAGGATTGCTAGACAGATCAGGGAAATGTTCTAGAGCAGGGTTTCTTAATTTGGGGTCTATGATTCCTAAGAAGTCTTTGGATAAATTTCAGGGATCCAGGAACTTCAGTGGGGGGAAAACAACATAATTTTCACCAAATTCTCAATAGAATTTAGCATTTCCTTCAGTTATGAATGTAGGCAAAAAACGTTATTCTGAGAAGGGGTCCATATACTTCACCAGACTGCCAAAAAAATTTGTGACGCTAAACATCACTGCTTTGTATATATTGTCATGGCCCTATTCTTTGACCATCCCTCCTCTTTGGAAGGTAGGACTCCGCTCCTGCCTTCTTCTAGCTTTGAGAAGTGAGTTTTTTGCCTTATTTAGCTCTAAACCAGAGATCATGCCATTTTCTTTCCATCTCCCACCCCTCTTCACAGTATCCATAAGTTCCTTGAGGGAAAGGACTCTCTCGTTTGCTTTTGTATGTATTTCCAGTGCTTAGCACAGTGCTTGGCATGTAGTAAACCTTTAATACATGCTTTATCTATCAATATTATCCTTGGATTTCAGCAGATTGAACTTTGTTAAAAGTTTATTTTAATATCCTTGTGGGCAAAATAGAGAGGAGTGGATTGAATATGGAGTTAGAAATTCAGACGTCAATGTGGTATAATGGAAAAAGTGTTGGATTTGGAGTCAACAGACACCTAGTCTGGAATCCTGTCTCTGGTTCTTAGGAGGTGTGTGCCTTGAGTAAGTCACTTAATATCCCTGAACTTGTTTCTTTGTTGTGATAATAGAGTCATAGGGACTTTGCCGTAACCCCTCACCTTCACCCTAATCTAGAGAACTCCAGGTGTGGAAAATCCTTTCACTGATTTAGCAGCTATAATTCTATAGCTTACAGTCTTACAGATTGTTGTAGCAGGGACGTATGGGCTGGAGCTAGTTCAGAGCCAGCTCAGGAGAGCTGATTGTTAAATTTTCAGTGGTATTTACATTTTCAGAATCAGCAAATGCTACAAATCAGTACTTAATTTAGGGTCAGGATTATTTTGTTGCTAGTCTAGACTTAACAAAGTAAGGGAAAATAAAGTAGATTAAATGGTGACATTTATACATCTTCCTCCTCTCCCTCCTGAAAAAACTGGTTCTTAAACATTGACCAGAACACCCTTATTCTGAGTCACTGGGAGACTAAGACATTTGTTTCAGGGTCACACATCCAAGTAATGTGTCAGAGGTAAGATTTGTGCTGGGTCTTCTTGACTCCTGGGTTATCACCTTATGCACTATACCAGGCTGCCTTAGAGATCTTCTAAGCAGGGGTGGGGAAGCTGAATCTCAACTCCACATGTGGCTCTCTATGTCCTCAAGTGTGGCCCTTGGGCTAAGTCCAAATACCACAGAACAAATCCTCTCAATAATAAGACTAAGTTAAGTGCTTCTTTTTAAAAATGAGGAACCCAAGGCCGACTGGGGTTGATTGGCCAAGTTTATATTGTAATAAGCAGAACCAGGAAGTAAACCTACATCTTCTTGCTACAAAGCTTGTATCCTTTTTAGGTCCATAAGGTCTAAGGCATGGAGGTCACATGATCACAGAATTTAAAAGCTAGAAGGAGCTTCAGTGGCTATCTAGTCCAATTCATGTTGTCCAAGTCAAAATGAAGGGCATCGCTACTGTATCACAACCAACAAGTCACCTCTTGACATTTGCTTAAAATGTTCCAAGGAAGAGGAACCCACTATTTCTCGAAACAGCCCATTCTGCTTTTGAACATTCATACTTGTTAGGAAGTGTCCCTCTTACATTGAACCTAAATTTGCTTTACCACTCCTACCTCTTGCTATTGGTCTTGCCCTCTGGGGTCAAATGTAACATGGCCAGACCTTCCTTCTCAAGGGTATGCTGGTCAATGTTTAACAATTGACTTTCTGGAAAAAAAGCATGTAGGACATATTTTAAAGTTTAACCTGCATTATTAGCATTTTCACTACCACCTTCTTAAGTCTAAACCATCAACAAAACATCAAGTCATAATGTGTAATGTTTGCCAATTTCTGAGATGTAAATGCTCACACTGAAAATTTAACAATCAGCTCTCCTAAGAGTCAGTTTGAGCAGTCTCCAGCACATCTCAGCTCCTCCTCTACGTGGTATCCCTTCAAATACTTGAAGACAGCTATCATATCCCCTGAGTCTTCTCTTCTCTCTGCTCTTTTTCTACAATTGGTACTCATTTGAGATGGACTCAAGGCCATGCTACTATGCTAGTGGCTTTCCTCTTGATAATTATCAGTTTATCATGGTCTTTAAACCATGGTACCTCCCTATTCCTGGGTTATTATTGAGATTAACAATCTCCATGATCTTTACATAGCTCACTCCAAGCTTTTGTTGAGCGGGTACAAGTTTAGCATATTAATCTCTTAGGTGAAGTGTAATGTTTCTAGCACCTACCACAGATGTAGAAGGCCACAGTGGCCTTAAGACTGCAGATTCCCCACTCCTAACTTAGATGAGTTCATGCTATATATAAGATTTTCACTTTGCAAGTTTTTCCAGGTTTTTCTGAAAGTCTCCTCATCATATCTTATAATGCAACAGTATTTCATCACGATCACTTACCACAACTTGTTCAGTCATTCACTAATTGATGGGCATTGCCTCAGCTTCTAATTCTTTATCCCACATCCTGGGTCATCGCCAGTTATCCTGATGAATATCTGGCCACAGGACCCAGATGGCTCAGGAGAAGAAAGTTTGGTTGGTGACCCTGCACAGCCCTCCCTCACTCAAAGTGAGTTCATTATGAGTCAGTTCAACAAGTATTTATTAATTTAAGTGCCTACTGTGTTAAATACTGGCTAGGATGGGCGTTGGGGTGTTGGAGGTAGAAAGTTTCAGTTTGATGTGGACCTCATTTTCAGGGAGCTTATATCCCAGCATTTAATTTTTTTGAGCATGGACAGTTGAAATGAGGTTACAACACGAGATCCAGTCAATTACAGTTTTCTAGAAGGATACCTCTTCGTTCAAATGGCAGAATAGAAATATTTACTAATTTTTACTTACTAACTTTTGCATGCCTAATTAAGAAAAGACTTATCTTAATAAAGCCTCATTTATTTAAAGAGTGAGGGAAAAACTGTGGTTAATTTGGACCAACAAGGGGGAACTGGTTTGTGAAGGAGAAATGATGGGACCCTTGCAGGGAAGGTTATCTCTTTGAAATCTTGAAAAAGAAGGAAAGTAAACAAAGCATAGCTTTACATGCTCTAGCTTTTTCTTGGGTAGATTTCTAAGAACTCAGAGAATGGATGAATGCTAAGGACAGAGGAAAGAATCCTTTTACCTATATAGGGAGCAGCGGGAAGAACAAAGCACAGATAGAATGCTCAATTCATTATAATATCATTCAATGATAATTAATGTTAGGGGGAAGGCAGAAATACTCAAATCCAACTTGCTTCTGTTTTCTCTATCAGAGAATGATATTAAAATTTGGAAAGATATACAAATATATATGTAATATATACATTATATATGATATATATATATATATATATATATATATATATATATAAATATATATAAACTATGATAGGGATTTCATAGGCTTATAGATTTAGCACCAGAAGGAACCTCAGAGGTCATCTAATCCATATCCATTATTTTATATATAATGAAACAAAGACGCTGAGAAGTTAAAGAATTTATCCGAGGTTATACAAGGAGTTAGTGACAGAATCCATATTTGGTCTCTGGCCCTCTAACTCCAAATCTACTATGATTTCCATTGCATCATGCAAGACATGTGAAGAAAGAGTAAGGCAGGGTCTAATTAACCTCAATGAGTTCAAGACAACAGACCCTAATAAATTATATTCCAAGTTACTGTTAGAATTTGGGGATATGATTGTTGAGTCTTTGTCAATGATATAAAAATCAGGGAACATGAGAGGGCTGTTGCAACAGTGGAGATAGTTGAATATCTTAACTGAAAAAAAAATAAAAGTGGAGTCTGCAAAATACAGACTAATAAACTAGACTTCAAATGTTTGAATAATTTTAGAATACATTATTAGGGATGGTTTGTGAGTATTTAGAAAGGGTAACAGCAGTCAGAGCTACCATAGATTCATAAAACAAAAGCTATGTCAGTTTAATCTCATTTTCTCTTTTTGACAGACTAATTATATGACTCAGTCAGAAGACTATGGTAGATATTATGTAACTGGTTTCAGCGAGGCATTTGAGAGTTTCTTATGATATTCTTACAAGAATGACAATAAAGATGGAATGCCTGTATGCAGGAGATAAGCAAGGACTCCTGACTGTCCAGTGGCCCCCTTTATTTCATTGTCTCATGTAAGTATTGTCAAAAACATATCTTTGATGCTGATGTTTGAAGTCATGATAATAGAGGCTAGTCCCTGGACAAGTGTGTTTATGCGTTGAGTGAAATGCAAAGATTCAAAGTTTAAGAGTTGGAAAGAATCTTAAAAATCATCTAATCCAATCTTCTCATTTTATAAATGATCAAAGTGAGTCCCAAAGAGATTAAGGGACTTGCCCAAGATCAAAGAGACAGTAAGGAGCAGAGCCAAGGTATCAACCCACATCCTGAGAGTCTAAATATAGTGGTGTACTGTGCTACTGTCATGCTTGATGACTTTGTATGTGATGGGAGTCATTTAAGAAGAATGATTCTGTGTATAGGAGACTGATAGTGAAAGACTGTCAAGAAGCTTGGAGTCTCACTAATCTGTTGATGTATCAAAAATAGGGAATTAATCCTGGGTGCCGGATAGAAGTGCGATTTAAGGAAGGGTGAGTGCTAGAGCAAGTGTGGATCCTAGAATCACTTGAGCATGCATTGAACCCTGAAAAACTGTGTTTGAGGCTCTTGATTCTGGTGTTATCCCACGTGGAATTATTTATTTTCAGAAACTGGTGAACAGAAATTTGTCAAACTTGGTTTCACATCTTTTACATGCATTCTTTTTTGGGTCTCTGCAGTCTCTGCTGGAAAAAGAGAACATCTTGGGGCAATCTGACTCAGAGCTTGGGATATGAGAAATCTACTGGATTGTGAGTGGGTCCAGGAACCCTAATAGGCAAGTGATATGAATTATACCAACTAGATGATGGTAAAGTTAGGTCTGTTCAAAACTGGTGAATGACTGGATCAAAAGAGGAATCATTAATGGGTCAATATCAATCTGGAATTGGGTCTTTAGTGAAGTGTCCAAATAGTCTTAGTTGTACTATAACATTTGTATCACTGATTTGGGGAAGGCATGGATGGCAGGCATATTAAATTAAAGATGATACAGCTCCACTAGGGATAGTTAACAAGTTGGATCACACAGTCAGGTTATAAAAAGATCTTTACAGACTAGGAAGATTCACTAACTCTAATGATGTACCACTGAATGAGAATAAATATAAAGTTTTTCACTTGAACTCAAGAAAATGTGTACATATGGACTGAGGGAGATGTAGCTAGACACGTTCATTGGACCATCACTTTAAAATTGGAAGGGCATTTGGTTTGACCTTTTCCTTGTACATATGAGGCATCTGAGGCACAGGGGGAATTAAATATCTTGCTTTGAAAGTAATTAATAGAACTCAGGTCTTCCGCGTATAAATCCAATGCTCTTTCCAGTGAACCATAGGAAAAAAACCTGGTGGCCTTAGTAGATTGTAAAGAGATGACATGACAGGGGCAAAAATTAAAGTGATTTTAAGTCAAGAATGGAAGGATAGAGTAGAATAAGGGAGGTGACCATCACTTCTCACTGCCCTGGGCAGATCACATGTAGAGACTCCTATTCAATCCTGGGCATCCTGTTTAGGGAAGGACACTGACAAGCTGCAGCTCATTTAGAGAATGGCATCCAGAATGATGAGAAGAGTAAAGCCCAGGTTTTAAGGTGAGGGTGAAGGAACTAAGGATGTTTAGTCTGGAGACAAAATGAATTAGAAGGATCCAGTGCCTGCTATCACTTACTAAAAAGGCTATTGGGATAGAAGAATGAGATTTGTTTAACTTGGCCCTACAGGATAGAACTAGGAGTAATGGGGAGAAGCAGCAAAAAGGTTTGGTGATATAAGGAAAAACTTCCCAACAATTAAAGTTGTACTAAGTTGGAATGAGCTGCCTCTCCTGCATGAGTGGGGATCAGTTGGAAAGTAGATAACTGCTTGTTGTGGTGTTGTAGAGAGTGCCAGTACAGGGAGAGCTGGGTCTAGATGATTTCTGAGATATTTTCAAGTGCCTCTGATTCCTCCTATGTACAATGAGAAGGTTCAACCAAATGCCCTTCCAGTTTTAAACTGTGAGCATGTCCATCTACCTTTCCCTCAGTTGACATGATTTAGAGGAAGAGTTGATAACCTAAGTATAGTCTTGTTACTTTCTGACTGAACTTCAATTGTGATCACTGTCATTCAACTTTGGTTTTCTCCCAGACCTAAGTAGGAAACTCATCATGAGTCTTTTGTGAGGATTTTCCCCATTGATCCCAGTGGCAGACAGACTGGAAGGTCCTTTTTTGGGGGGTGGGGTGGTTCATGGCCCTGCCCTCTAGAACAGCTTTGCTAAGTGTTGCCGGATCTCCTTAGTCCTGGCCCCATAGATGACAGGATTGACAAGGCAGGGGATCAGCAAATAGAAGGCACTGATCAAGTTGTGTACATCCTGAGAGGCAGTGCGGGCCACACGGTACACGATAGAAGAGGACAAAGTGGAGCCATACACAGTGAAGATGACAAGCAGGTGAGATCCACATGTGTGAAGAGCCTTTGAGCGGGTACCTGCTGAGGAGATCCTGAAGGCAGCATGGCTGATGCGTGTGTAGGATGCTGCTAGGAAAAGCAGGTCCAGGATCCTATTGAAGACACGGAGGGCAAGTCCTACAGTCTTATTCAGTGAGATGTCTCCACAGGACAGCTTCATCAAGGCCATGTGCTCACAGGTGAAGTGACGGATCACGTTGGAGCGGCAAAAGTGAACCTTTGAAGCCAGAACAACCACGGGGACCACAAAGCCCACACTTCGGGTGGCAGCCACCCCTACCAGACCTGCTAATAACTGGCCTGTCATGATCTCTGGATAGCGCAGTGGGTAACAGATGGCAATGTAGCGGTCCAGAGCCATGACCAGAAGGATGCTGCAATCAAAAGCTAATAGAAAGTGGATGAAAAACATCTGGGTAAGGCAACAAACCAAAGAGATGTGATTGAATTGGGTGGAGAAACTGAAGAGCATGGCAGGCATCACAGTAGTGGCAGTGCAGATGTTGATGGCCAGGAGTAGGCTAATGAGTGCATACATGGGTTGGTGTAGGCTCCTCTGTGTGGTCACAGTATAGATGATTAGGCCATTGGTTGAGAGGATCACCATGTAGAGACAGAAAAATGGGAGGATCAGAAGGGACCGTGATTCCTTCAGTCCTGGGAAGCCCAATAAGAAGAAATTGGTGTAAGAGCTGTTGGAGGTCACATTCCACCCTGACATCTTTGTTAGGACTGGTCAGAAAGCTCTGGGGTGAGAGAAGAGAGTCCTCACGTCCCTTTTCCTGATATTCCTGAAGGTGAATGCAAGAAACTCAAACATTATTTCACAAAACTTAGTAAAAGAAATCATCAAAAAATGACTGTTCTCTCTCTACCGGCAAATCTGTCTTTCAAATGGGTGTAAAAGAAATTACTCAATCACCAGGTGCTAGGCATTGGTCCTGGTCCTAAGGATATGAAAGGAAGTAAAAACAAAAATGCAACAGTCCCTGTCCTCAAGCAGCTTAGAGTCTGTTGTTTGAAGACAATGTGTACACGTACATTCAAAATATATACAAAGTAAATAGAAGACAATTTCTGGAGGGAGATGCTAGCAGATAAGAAGATTAGAAAAGACCTTATATAGTAAGAGACTTGATATAAACTTTGAAAGAAGTTGGGTGTCCAAGAGGCAGAGGGGAAGAGGCAGTGCATTGTAAGCATAAAAGATAGCTTGTGAAATGACAGAGAGATGGAAGATGGAATATCAAGTGAGAGGAATGGCAAAAACTAGTCAGGATCATAGAGTATGTTCAAGTACAATAAGCTTAGAAAGAAAAATTGGATTAAGATGGTGAAGGGCTCAAAGTGCCAAATGGAGGAGTTTTTATTTGACCTTAGGGGAAATAGGAGCCACCAGAGTTTTTGGAGCTGAGAAATGAGGGTCAGACTCATCCTTTAGGAAAATCACTTTTCCAACTTGTGGAGAATAGATGGAAGATGGGAGAAACTTGTAGCAGGAACACCAATTAAGAAGCAATTGCCGTGATCCAGAAGAGGGGTCATCAAGGTCTGAAAGAAGATGATGGATAGACACATAAAGAGAAGATATAGATAATAAAATAAAAATATCAATGTATATTTCTATAATGTTTTAGGATTTTCATACTACTTTTCTTACAACCTATCTCTGGTAGTTCAATTAATTTATCTTGAATTTTATACCTAAGAAACCTGGACTCAGAGATCAAGGGAGTTGCTCATGATCCCTAGCTAGTAAGTGTCTGATGGATTTCATGCTGGGTCTCTCAGATGCAAGTTCATTGTTCTATCCACCATTTTACATCAATACCTAATTAAAGGAAAAGAATACATTGTCAAAGTGGGAAGGAACCTCAGAACCCAGCAGTCTAACCTGTACCTGAACAGAAGTCTCTTCTACAACATCCTTGCAAGGTTATCATGTAGACTGTGCTTCAATACCTACAACGATGGGGAGATCACTACTTCCTGAGCTGGCCCATTCTACTTTTGGATTGCTCTAACTGGTCAAAGGCTTTTCTTTACAAGGGGATGACGTCTTTCTCAAGTTCTTTCCCCTCTTCTCTGCTCCCCCCTCCCCATTAACTCTAAATCTTCCCTCTGGGCTCAAGCAGAGCAATTCAACTCCCCCATGCCCATGGAAGCCTTTCATACTTGAAGACAGTATTCATGAGCCACCTGTCTTTTCTTCTCCAGCTGAACATCTCCACTTCCTTTCTTACTTTTATTCCACTTACTTTTTTCTGCTTGGAAGGCAGGATCTCAAGACCTTTCATCACTCTAGTTTTCCTTATTTGGACTCTCCCCAGGTCATCAATGCCATTTCTAAAATGTGGTTCCCAGAATTGACTATATTATTAAAGATGTGTTCTCATCATGGCAAGAGATGCTGCCTCATTCTAGATACTAGATTCCTTCTAATTCAGCCCCAGATGGAAATAGTGGAAGAGAAGAAATGAAGAAATATTTATCTAATTGCCTTGGTATTTGTATTTTTTTCTCCTTTTTCTCCTAGAAGATATTTTTTTTTCTGCTTTTCTGTTTTCTGTGTGAAGCTAGCTTGGAAACACTTGTAAGAAGACCATATTGGTTCACATTCTAGCTTTGTCACTTGTCCACCTGACTTTGGGCAATTGCTTAACCTCTCCGCACCTCTGTTCTTCATGTATACAATGAGGAAGTTGGAATATATGATGCCCTCCATATAGAGTCCCTACTAATTCAAAGCTCCAATCTTATGATTCTGGTAATTTTTCTTTTGGTATCTGAATACTTGATTTCTTCCTGTCTCCAGTCCTGATCTCTTTACTGAGCTCCAGTTTCAACATCACCAACTAGCTCTTGGACATGTACACTTGGAAGCCCTCCATCCAGCTCAAACTCAGTAGCTCCAAAACAGAACTCATTATCTGTCACCCACAACTTCTCCTTTTCCCAGATTTCCTATTATTGTATTTATTTTTCTCTAGGTTCTGAGTGTTCTAGACCACAGAGACAGTTGAAACTGTTTTATCTTTGGCACATAATTTCTGTTTTGGAGAGGTGTAAGAGATCTTGGGGATTGGAAAAAAGGTCTAGTCTTTTTAACCTTGCTGGTTATGTGACATGAAATTCCTCCTTTGTTTTGAACTCTGAGCTATGCTCTTTCTATTATGGTCAAGGACACCATGATCCTCTTAGTTACCTAGGCTTGCAACTTCAGAGTCAGACAGCCCTCCTATTCAATCTGTTGTCACATCTTATCCTGTCTTTACCTTTACTATATTTCTCAGTAATACATTTACCTTCCCTCTGCTCACACAATTGTTATCATGGTCAAGTCCTCATCACTCCAAAGCTTTGACTACTGCAATTGCCTTTCAATTATTCTGTCTGCCTCAAGTCTCTCCCTACTTCAAGCCATCCTCCATTAAGTTGTCAAAGCGATCTTCTTAAAGCTCAGGTCTGACCATGTCACCCCATTCAATTAACTCCAGTGATTTGTTATTGTGGGCCATACATAGCACAATGGATAGAGGATTGTACTTGGAGTCAGAAAGACCTGAGTTCAAAGCCATCCTCAGACATTTACGAGCTATGTGACCTTGGGCAAGTCATTTAACCCTATTTACCTTAGTTTCCTCTTCCATAAAATGAGCTGGAGAAAGAAATGGCTAACCATTTTTGTTTTCTTTCCCAAGAAAACCCCAAATGGGATCACAAAGAGTAGGACACAACTGAAAACAACTGAACAAAACACCTAGGATCAAGCATAAAATTCCTATTTGGCATTTAAAACTTTATAACCTTCCCCCTTCTTGCCTTCCTGTCTTCTTACACTTTACTACCCTCCACACACTCTATAATCTAGTGACTGCCCTTCTTGTTGTTGCTAACAGCCTACAATCCATTTTTGAACTCTGTGCCTTTTTGCTGGTGGTCTCCCATGCCTGAGAGCTCTCTCCTCTGCTTCATGCCTTCCATGACTTCCTTTAAGATTCATTTCCAATCCCACTCTCTGTAGGACACCTGTGCCTGTCTGTCTCCTTGCCCACCTTTCCTAGACACCTCTTCATCTGGCATGTGAAGTGACCTTCCTTTTGAACTGTCTCTATCTTGCTTGTGTAGTCATTTGCATGCTACCTCTCCACTAGGCTAGGAGCTCTTGGAAGGCAAGGACCTAGATTTTGCTACTCTTTGCATCCACAGGGCTTAGCACATAGTTATTGGCACGTAGTTAGGACTTAATGAATGTTATTGATTAACTAACCTTCCCTCCCTTCTCATCTTCCTCTACCAAAGGTGATCTAATCCTTTTATGTTTTGTTGAGGGGATCCAACTTTTCTCATCCCTTCCCTCTTCTTTAAGTTGTGTGATAGATCAAGGCCTAATTTAACCAGACATGTTACAATTTAATCAGGATAACTGCACAATACTTCACTTGGATTCAAGAAAGAAGACTGTAGAGGACAAGAGAGCTGAAGCTGGTTAAAGGTAAGGACCTGGAAGACCATCTTATCCCACCCCTTGATTTTATTGATGAAGAAAGTGAGACCCAGAGAAAGTAAGTGACATTAAGGATACCACAGGTAAGTAAGTGTATGATACAGAGAATTTCAATGCTTTAATTCACAGGAAGGAATTGGTTTTTGTGTCTGAATTTGTGGGCTGGGCCCTACTCAGCCTATGTTATAGCTTACCATGTGGGTAATTAACTCTTCCACAGAGGCATTCAGACATACACATGTAAAACTAAATACAGTCACATGTCAAGCTGATATACATATTACACAGTCAAACGTGAAGACCAATGACAAGCAGAGACATACATATTCTTATTTACCCACAGACACACAAAGAGTTGTATACATACATGGAGATATACATATAGAAAAACATCAATATGGAAGCCTATGAAAAGAAGCAGACAGATACAAACTCAGACTTAGAGACAGATCCTTGCCCCTGGGGTCCCATGGGAAGTAATTGGGGTGTGATCAGTTGGATGTCAGTGTGAGTCCTAGAGGAAACATCAGGCTGCCACAGTTCTCCTCATCCTAGTTTGCATGGGGACACAAATCTTTGTGTGCCTCATGGGGCATAAGACCCATTACCACTAAGAAACCCTGGAGCCTTAGACTAAAAGAGGATGGATTCTGGCTCAGAATAAGCTGAGAGACAGGAGATAGGAGTCCAGGGAGATCGGAGCGGCTGTGTTCACCAAACTGTCAGGTGGTGGCATTGGCACTGGACTTCAGCAGCTGGGAGAGCAGTCAGGATCTTTCTCTCCTTCTACTATTATCCCTCCTTCTATGTCTCTACCTAGTTTATCTAAGAAGACACAAGTACGAGTACTTAGGGAAAATTTCTGGTTGGCAGATATTGACCCAAAGAAAAGGAAAAGTCTCCTAGTAATGAGAGCATTCCATGAGTAAATGGGATTCCTCAGGAAGCTGTCAATTCCCCAGCAGTAGAGGTAATCAAGCAGAAGTTGCCTGGAGAGAGGATTCCTATCCTGACATGGTTGCATTCAATGCCCTCTTAGGACCACTCCTGCTCTGAGAGTTTGTGATTTTGCGTAGTACTAAAACTTGAGACCTTTTTTTGGGGGGGGGGCTGGGAGAGAATTGGGTAATTGCAATTCAGGTATGAGCAGGATCTCTAAGGGAGTTCTGGTTTCTCTACCTCAAGGATGTAACCTGAGGGGACATGTTAGCTAGGGAAGTCCAGGCAGATAGGGCTCTTGGTGGCATAGGATTCAATTTCTCTCATCAGATCATGTACTTAGACTTGGGAAGATTTCTCAGGTTCATATAATACAACCCCCCTTGTTTAAAAGATGAGAAAACTGAGACCCAGAGAGGATAAGTGGGATTTGAACTCATGTTCTCTGACTTGAGAGCCAAGTACATCTTGCTGCTTTTTGTACTAAATTCATTTCCAAGCAACAACTACTTATCAAGCTCCTATTGTGTACAAGAGTTTTTTTTAATTGGGCATTGGGGCTGCAAAAATGGAAACCCCTCTTCCTGCTGTCACCCTACTCCCTCCCTCAGTCCCAAACACCACTGGCCATAGTTCTGTTACTCACCAGGATGGGCAGGACCTAAGAATATGAACTGTGTTCACTGTGTGAAGGTTAAATCTTTTTGAGCTTCCCTGAGGACTCCCCCAGGAACCAATCATGGCTCTGGCTCAGCCAAACAGCAGCATTCTCTTAGTGGTGGTGACTCAGGGTAAAAAGTTTGCATCTTGACCAGGCTCTGTCTATGCTCTGGGTTTGCATCTTTGGGGGGAAGAGACCATGACTAGTATCAGGGGATCATAGAATTGAGAGCTAGGAGGGACCTTAGAGACCAACTAGTACAACTCTTTCATTTTACAGATGATGGAACTGAGGGCCAGGGAAGGAAAGAGACATGCTCACTGTTGCAGATCTAGTAAACAACAGAGTTAGAACTAAAACCTAGGTTCTCTGACTCCAAATCCAACTCTCTTTCCACTACCCCAAGCTACTTTACTCTCTAGGTTCAATGTATGCAAGCAGAGCCTGTACAACCCCAAAAAGAAGGTTGTAGAAAGGAGATTGGGCCAGATTACTTTAGGTTCTAGCTCTGGGAGCCTATGAAATTTTATAAGAACTATTATTCACTAATTACCTCTCTTTTCACCACTACTATTTCATTTTGGCACTTGGTTCTAGCACTGATTCCATCATCCCCTTTCTGTATTCCCCATAAATCCCAGATTATTCAATTATATTTCCTAGCAATGTATTCATGACAGAGAAGTGCTATATACAGTAATATTCAGAATAAAATTGTAGGTCATTGAAAATCCCTTTCAAAGATTCTCCTTGGTGAAATTGAACAGTGCTATAATTTGCTAATCTAATCCTTAATCCAAATGCTTGGTTTCCACCATTTCTCTAGTCTAGCTTCCATGGGTTCTCAAGTAAAAATGATAATTCACCCACTATGAGTTTGTGTTATATCATTTCAACAGGACCCTCACTGCAGCAAGGCAATCTTTCTTATATCTTTATAATCAATTCATTATTCCATTCCCCATGCTGGCTTTTCCAAAATCTTTCATTTTTCTTAAACCTCTCATAGCTCCTGCTTCCCTCACCCACTCAGTTGAGGATTTTGCCTCATATTTCACTGAAGAAAACTGAGACCATTCAGAGAACTTTCTCTGCTTCCTTTTTCCTCATCCAACATCACTCAGATGCCTTCTGCCACCCTCTCTTTCATCACTGTTTCACAAAATGAGGTGACATCTCTTCTTGACAAGGTAAACTTCTAACATACACAAATGACCTCACTGCATCCTCTCTTCTCCAGCAGACTGTCCCCTCCATCATTCCTACTCTCATTAATGTTCAATTGCTTCTTGTCTACCCCCTCTTCTTCTATTATCGACAAACCCATGTCTTCTCCATATTCAAAAAACCCTTTATTGAACCATTCTTCCTTATTATCTGTTATCCTGTATTTCTCCTTCTTTTAGTAGCTACAGTCCTTGGGAAGGCTGTCTACAATAGATGCCTTCATTTCTTTTCATGTCATTCTTTATAATCTGACTTCTGACCTCATCATTCAAGAAAGTGCTTTCTCCAAAATTACTAACGATCTTTTAATTGTCAAATCTCCGTTCTCATCCTTCTTGACCTCTCGGCAGCCTTCACTGTTGGTCACTTTTTTCTCCTTGATATTTTCTCCTTTTTAGATTTTTATAACAACTGTTCTCTCCTGGTTCTCCCATCTATCCGTCTGCTCCATCTTTGTCTACTTTTTTTTTTTTTGCTACAAGAACATTATACACAGTAACAGTCACAATTGTTCGATGACTAATTTTGATAGACTTAGCTCTTTTCAGTAATGTAAGGATCTAAGACAACTCCAAAAGACCCAAGATGGGAAGTGACATCCACATTCAGAGAAAGAACTATGGAATCTGAATGTAGATGGATGCATACTATTTGCTCTCTTTTTTTATTGTTTTGTTTCTTTCTTATGATTCCACCCATTGGTTCTAATTCTTTTTTACAACATGACTAATGTGAAAATATGTTTAATATGAATGTATATGTAGAGCCTATATCAGATTGCATGCCATCTTGGGGAAGGGGGAGTGGAGGGAGGGAAAGAAAATTTAAAACTCAAAAATCTTATGGAAAGGAATGTTGAAAACTAAAAATAAATAAATTACTAAAAAAAATTTTTGTTACAAATCCAACATTTTTGCCCATGATTGCTCCAGCAATCTGTACAGACTCCAATGCAATTTTTCCATTGTCAACCTTCATTTGCGAAAAAAATCATAGACTTGAAGATATATTTCTTCCTCTATTGTGCGCCTTTCCCAAGGGCAATAAAACAATAATTCCTCACGTGTGTTTCCTTGATAAACATACCTTACATAAAATAACAACTGTGCCATTTTAGAAATATTAGTCATTTCATCTAATTGAATTGCAAACTTCAGGCTTCCTTTAAACCAGGTAATAAACTCCTGGAATTGGTCATTACTAATTTCATAAATTCTTTTGGAAATGGTATCATTTGATGAAGGAATTTTGTGAATTTCATCCTCATGCTTTTTTCGAGGAACTATTTCTGATATTTTAATAGCAGTAGGTAATATGAGATCTTCTATCTTGTAGGGCTTTTTTGGGGTTTTTTTGCAATTAAATAAGAAGTTTCATAAGATGCAAGAAAATACTTTTCATTGACAGTAACAAATTTCTCACAATATTGTTTTTCTTTATTTGAAGATTCAATAAGTCATCCTTATTGCAGTATCCTGCATACTTGGTATTAAGATGTCATTTTAGTTTGTCTGGTTTCATGCTTTCCACAGCCAAACTTCATTTCAAATTAATCAAAAAAGTTTGTCCACATCATCATCATTGTTAGAAGTAAATCCATGTTGCAAAATGATTCAACATATTTTCTTTTTCTTGTCAATTTAGGTGTACTACAATCTGGTAGCCAAAACTCTGCTACATTGTCATCAGTATTTTTACCTCTCCTGTCTAAATTTAGCCACTTATCCATAATAGAAAACATCTTTTGTCCTAAAATATAAATATTGCTAATAATTTCTCAAATAAATATCAGCTTTAGTTTATGAAATTACGTTTTTTTGTGCTTAATTTAAAAAATTGATGTTCACATTTACATACATGTATGGTGGTGATGGTGGAGAAATATTATTAAGGGACTCTTGTCTTTACTTGCTGCAATTAAACATTTATACTTCTATAAAAGGAGATGACAGCAATCTAAAAATCAAACATTCTAACACAACACAATCCAAAGATATACTAATTTGATACTTACAAGCTAAGGAATGACTGTATGAAATTCAAAGTCTTTATTTTACATAATTAAATTGTTATGTAAAGAGCAGGAAACTTTGTATGTGTAGTAAAAACATTGCAATTCATAACATACAACAATCTTGAATCTGAGTTGAGGTGTTTCTGGAAGCATTAGAAGGTGTTGCAGGGTGTAATGACCTGAGCAGTGTAAAATGAATATTTTAGGTGTTCAAAACCAAGACTACAGTGAAATCACAGGATACAACACTAAGCAAGAACTGCCAGAAACATGTTGGATTTGCTATGTGTTTTACTTTGAATTAACTTTTGGTAGTTGTGTGTTCAGAAACCTTTTACTGTTGCCAAATTTTTCAACATCCCTGTATTCAGTTACTTGACCCCACATGGGATAGCGACCCACAGTTTAAGAAGCTTTGCTCTGGAGCAGGGTTTCTTAACCTGGGGTCAATGATTCCCAAGGGGTCTATGGATAGATTTCAGGGGATCCATGAATTTCATAAATCCATAATTTTTTCACTAATATCTCAATGGAATTTAGTATTACTTTCAATTATAAATGTAGGTGAAAAATATTTTTCTGAGAGGAGGTCCATAAGCTGCATCAGACTGCCAAAGGAGTCCATGACACAAGAGGCTAAGAATCACTGATTGATATATGTTTTCATGGCCCCGTTTTGACCTCGCCTTCTCAGTGGAAACTAGGAACTTCACTCCATCGTCCCTCTAGCTCTGAGAGGTGAGTTTATCTAATGTAGCTCTGAACCACAGACCATGACATTTTCTGCAGTCTCCTTGTCCCTCATCCCTCTTTTCAATACCTCTTTATGTGTTGTCTTCTCCCATTAGGTTGTAAATTCCTTGGGATAAGAGACCCTCTAATTTGCTTTTATGTGTATTTCAAGTGCTTAGCATAGGGCTTGGCACATAGTGAGTTTTTAATAAATACTTTATCTACCAATATTACTCTTGGATTTTAGCAGACTGAACTTTGTTAAAAATTTCTCACAATATCTTTGTGGGCAGCATAAAGAGATATAGGTGGAATATGGAGTTATTTGGGTTCAAAGGTCAGTATGATAAAATGGAAAGAGTATTGGACTTGGAGTCAGTAGAGATCTAGGCTAGAATCTTGTCTCTAATACTTAGGAACTGTGTGATCTTGAGGAAGTAATTTACTCTTCTTGAGCTTATTTCCTTGTGGAAATAATAAAATCACAGGGATTTTTCAGTAACATCTTCTTATCCCTAACACCTTTGCTTCCCCCCTCCCCCCAAAACTTAGGGAACTCTAGGCATGGAAACTCTATTCACTGATTCATTCTTACAGATTGTCCTGATGGGTATGTGCTGGAGCTAGCTTTGACCCAGCTCAGGAGAGCTGATTTTTAAATTTTCAATGTGAGCACTACACTTGGAAAATCAGCAAATGCTATAAAGCATCACTTGAATTAAGGTTAGGATTGTTTTGTTGATTGTACAGACTCAAGAAAGCAATAGAGAAAATGTTAAAGTAGATTAATCTTAAAATGATATTACTTGTACACTCCCCATCCCCCCACCCCCAGAAGTGGTTGTTAAACATTGATCAGAACACTCCTATCCCGAGAGACTAAGAGGCTAAGTCCCATTTGTGTCAGGGTCACAAAGCCAGTATGTGTCAGAGGTCAGACATGAACCTGGTCTTCCTGACTCCTGAGTTAGCCCTTGATGTACCATGCCAGCCTGTTTTAGAGATCCTCTAATCTGCTTTTTAAAGGTGAGGAACCTGAGACCCAATGGGGTTAATTGGCCAAACTTTGTATGATAGTAAGTACTTGAAGAGCGCTATTGTGTCCCTTCTGGTCCCCCCTTCTTCATGCTTTTTTTCCCTCACTGGTACTCATTTGACAGGGACTCAAGGCTGTCTTTCTATGCTAGTGGTTTTTCTCTTGACAATTATCAGCTTATCAGTGTTCTTAAACCATGGCAACTTTTCCTGGGAGGCTACCAGTTCAGCATATTAATCTCCTAACTAAAATGTAATGTTTCTGGCACCTACCACTATGGTTTGCTAAGAGACTCAAATGATATAATGTATGCAAAGTGTTTGTAAACCTTAAAGTTCTAAATAAATATCATATCTATTACTACTAGTACTACTACTACTGCTACTATCACTACAACCACTAAAACCATTACGACTTCTCCTCCTCCTCTTCCTAGAAATGATTGAATATATATTCACTTGCTGATCAATGGAGGACAGTTCTTAGTGGAGTTGCTTGAGGAACTGTCCTTGGTCTTATTTGGTTCTATAGTCTTATCAATGACTTAGATGAATTTGTGCTGTAGGTAAGTTTTATGATGACATAGTCAATACATCAGATTCATTCAACATTTTTTTGGTATATTTCATAAGTGACTGCTATGATGACTGGCAGTATAAGAAATCTGGGATTTTAAAAAATCTTGGCAAGTTAGAATAAGGGGATAAATCGAATGAGGTCATGTTTAATAGAGATAAAAATAAATTCTTACATTTGAGATTAAAACACATCGTGGTAAGTGTATAGAATGGAGCTGGCATTGGATAATTATCTGAATAGAAAATGTACATGTTTTTAGTGAATTTTCAGGTTCAATCTGAACCAATAATAACAACAATACCTAAATTTAGCACAAGAGAGTTTATAAAGTGCTCTAGCTACATTGTCCCTTTGATCGTCACAATAACCCTGTGAGGGATGTATTAGAACTAAGTGACCTGCCTGCCATGGTCATGTAGATAATAAAAGTGTGATTTGAATCCAGGTTTCCTGACTCTGATTCCAGCATTCTATAAGCTACACTATGTTATTCTTTTGTCACTAATGTGGTGTAGCCAATCTAGAATTGAATTCTTAGTTCCAGAGACAGTGCATATTGCAGTACCTGGAGCTGCCTCTTGTCTGTGCCAGTTGCTTCCAATCCCGCCCATTGTTTATGAACTGAAGACTCCTTCAATTTTATACTGACTTAATAATTGACTAGTTATTAAATTGCCCTTATCTCTTAGTAATTATATTGCTACAAATCTCTTCCCTTCCCCTGTGAGGAAGCCCTTCAGTGCCACTTGGAAGGCAGCATGGTTTATTGGAAATAGCACAGGTCTTGGAGGTAGAAGACCTGAGTTCTACTGTGGGCTTGCTATTCCCTTGTGTGATTTTACCTCCCTTTGCCTCCTCAGTTGCTTCATCTGTGGAGTAGGGAATATTACTTTTCTCTGCTACCTTCCACATGAGGACTTACTTGATCCTCTCAGTTACTGGCATTCTCTCCCTCTTAAATTACTTGATGTTGAATGACTTTTATTAAATACCCTGTATATGGAAGGACCTATGCTGGGCTTTAATGACAAAGAGACAAGGATGGCCAAACCAGCATCCCTGTTTTTAGAAGCTCACAGCCTAGACTCAAAAACAAATCATTATCACATGAAGTTCCTGTTGTCAGGAAGGTCTGAGTTTAAAATAATCCTTAGACATTTGCTAGCTGTGTGACTCTGAGTAAATCACTTACCCTCTGTATGCCTATATGTAATGTGGATAATATCATACTAACACCTACCTCCTAAGGCTGCTGTGAGTTTAAAATGAAATGACATTGGTAAAGTTGTCTGTAAACCTTAAAGCACTACATCAACACTTGTTATTATAAACTAGAATATACAAAGCACCTGACAGAAGTACAAACCAAGTGATAAGAGGTTTTTACTCCTAGCTGTGGGCTATTCTTACACATTACTAACAAGGTAATTTTCTTTAAGGGCAGGTCTGACCCTACTCAACCAATTTCAGAGAGAAAGAGGTTTTTTTGTTTTCCAACAAGGCTATAAATCTTTCCAGTCCAACTACACTTTGTTTTCCTTTCTGGTGGGCTACATTTTAAATCTTACAAGGTGGCAGACTCAGAGATTTTTATACAGACACAGAGCAGACAAACAAATAGAAAGTGCAAATAGTGATAACTTTTCTTGGTCCTCTAGATTAGATTGAGACCAGGTTTTATTACAGTTCAGTAGTTCCATAAACCTAAGAAAATCCCCCCCTATAGCCTTGTTCATCTCTTCAGTGGCATCCTACTGAACAGATGAAGAAAAAAAGAGTTCAGAAAGACCTCTTTGCAAAATTCCCAAACAGAGTGCCCTCTGTCTAGAGGGAATTTGCTGTGCTAGGCAGGTACTAGGACCCAGATGATCCAGCAAAGTCTTCCTAGATACTTGAAGGACCTCCCAGTTAAGAGAAAGGAAAAAGATAGGCTTACCTTTGTATTGGAAGGGGTCTAAATGAGAGACCCTGTCCACCCAGGAACACCACAAATTGTTGTGGTTCCATGGAACACTGTGTCATCACTGGTTCAAAGAATACAGAGTCAGACCACCTCTGCTACAAGTACAGGCATTTATTGAAGATTGCTGCCCCTCAAAAGTGGGTTAGGTTCCAAGAGGAACCAACAACTTAGTAAGACAATTATAGTGTAATGATGTTGATAACACAACAGAAATTAGGAATTTTAAAAAGGCAGGAGTGGTTCGTTAAGAGATTAGGTAATGGGGAGGGGTCCTTTCTGTGGTTCAGTGGTCAAATATCCTGGTTATATTGCTTTCTGATTTGGTAGCTCTTGTAATCCTACTTGGTAAGATGGATAGTTAGGTATTATGGTCATGTCTTGGGCTAAATGGAGATTGTGATTGTGGTTGAGTACAAGAACATACCTGTTTAAACAGGAGAATTGGATCTGGGGGCAGACGCTAGTTAGGAACAGTGGCTATATTAAGTCGGAGGACTTGTGGTGTGGTTTAATGTCAGATTGTGTGGTTAAATCAGGATATGCTTGCTATTCAGTGGGAACCATAAAGAAGATAAAATGCCAGGGCTGGGGGTGGCTTTATTAGGAGTCCATCATGATCCCCTGTTACCTCTCCCCCTCCACTGTAAAGGTTTTTTATTACCTCTTTTATGTGAGATAATATACCCCACTCTACCTTTCCCTTTCTCTTTCTCACAGTACATTCCTCTCTCACTCCTTAATTTTATTATTTTAGATATCATCCCTTCATATTCAACTCACATCTGTGACTTCTGTCTATATATATTCCTTTATACTACCTTAATAATTAGAAAGGTCTGAGTTACAAATATCATCTTCACATATAGGAATGTAAACAGTTTAAAATTGTTAAGTGTCTGATGATTTCCATTTCCTGTTTACCATTTTTATGCTTCTCTTGAGTTTTGTATTTGAAAATCAAAATTTCTATTCAATCCTGGTCTTTTCATCAAGAATGCTTGAAAGTTTTCTATTGCACTGAATATCCATTTTTTCCTCTGAAAGATTTTACTTGGTTTTTCTGGGTGGGATTCTTGGTTGTAATCCTAGCTCCTTTGCCCTCTGGAATATTATATTCCAAGTCTTTAATGTAGAAGATGCCGAATATTGTGTTATCCTGATTGTGGCTCCATGATACTTGAATTGTTTCTTTTTGACTGCTTGCAATATTTTTTTCTTGACCTGAGAATTCTAGAATTTGGCTGTAATATTCTTGGGGATTTTCATTTTGGGATCTCTTTCTGGAGATAATTGGTGTATTCTTTCCACTTTTGTTTTACCTTCTGGTTCTAGAATATGAAGGAAGTTTTCCTTAATAATTTCATGAAAGATGATGTCTAGGCTCTTTTTCTGATCATTCAGGGAGTCCAATAATTTTTTAAATTGTCTCTCCTTGATCTATTTTCCAGGTCACATATTTTCAGTGAGATAGTTCACATTGTCTTCTATTTTTTTCATCCTTCTGATTTTGTTTTATTATTTATTGATTTCTCATAAAGTCATTAGCTTCCATTTGTTTCATTCTAATTTTTAAGGAATTATTTTCTTCAGTGAGCTTTTGGAACTCCTTTTCCATTTGGCCAATTCTGCTTTTTTAAGGCATTCTTCTCCTCATTGACTTTTTGGACCTCTTTTCCCATTTGGGCTAGTCTGTTTTTATAGGTGTTATTTTCTTCAGTATTTGTGTGTGTGTGTGTGTGTGTGTGTGTGTGTGTGTGTGTGTGTCCTTTACCAAGCTGTTGACTGTTTTTCATGATTTTCTTTCATCACTCTCATTTCTCTTCCTAATTTTTCTCTACCTCTTTTACTTGATTTTCAAAATCTTTTTGAGCTTTTCCATGTCCTGAGACCAATGTATTTTTTTCTAGAGGCTTTGGATGTAGGAGATTTGACTTTGTTGTCTTCTGACTGTGTATTTTGAGCTTTCTTGTCACCATAGTAATTTTCAATAGTCAGAGATTTTTTTCCTGTTGTTTGCTCATTTCCCCAGCCTATTAGTTGACTTTTACCATTTTGTTAAAGTAGTGCTCTGTTTTCAGGGTGGAGGGTACACTGTCTGCCCCCCCACTCAAAAAAAGATTCAGGGGTTTTGTGCACTTGTTTTTAGAGATGCTTCTAGGGACTTGCAAGTTTTCAGTTCTTCTAGGACATTATGTGAGGTAGATTTCTAAGAGCTCAGAGAATGAATGAATGCTAAGGACAGAGGAAGGAATCCTTTTAGCTATGTGGAGAGCAAGTGGAAGAGCAAAGCACAGATGGGATTCTTGACCAGCTATAATATCATTAAATGATAATTAGTGTTAGAAGGAAGGCAGAAATGCTCAAATCCAAGTTGCTTCTGTTTTCTCTATCAGAGAACAATATTCAAATTTGGAAAGACATAATAATAGTTAAGAGGGATTTCATAGGCTTATAGATTTAGCACTAGAATGAATCTCCAAATCCAAAACCCCTGACAAGAGATTAAAGGATTTATTCAAGGTCACAAAAAATTAGTGACAGAACTAGGATTTGAACTCTGGCCCTTCAATTCTAAACCTACTATGATTTCTACTGCATCATGCAAGAAATGTGAAGAAATGGCAAGGAAGGATCTTGTTGCCCTAAATGAGTGTACACTGATGAATTTTTTTCAAAGTTACTGATAGAATTTTGGAATGTAATTGTTGAATTATTGTTAATGATGTAAAAATCAGAGAGCATGACAGGGCTCTTGCAACAGTGGAGATAGCTGAATGTCTTAATTGTCCAAAAAGAGGTAGCATCTGAAAAATATAGACTAATAAACTAGACTTCAAACGTTTGTAAAATTCTAGAATACATTATTAAAGGGATGATTTATATGTGGAAAGGGAAACAGCAATCAGAGCACCACAGATTCATAAAACAAAAACTATGCCAGTCTAATATAGTTTCCTCTTTTTTCAGATAATCAGATGCCTTAATCAGAGGCATATCGGTAGATATATATAACTGGATTTCAGCAAGTCATTTGAGAGTTTCTTATGATATCTTTATGAGAATGACAACAAAGAGGGAATAGCTGTATGTAGAAGGTAGCAAAAATGCCCGGCTGCCTAGTATCCCCTTTTATTTCACTGGCTTACATAAGGATTGTCAAAGCATGCTTTTGATAATGATGTTTAAAGTTATGTTTGTAGAGGCTTCTTCCTGGACATGTGGGTTTAGGTGTGGAGTGAAATTCAACCACTCAGAGATTTAGAGTTGGAAGGCATCTTAGAAATCATCTAGTCTCTCATTTTATAGATGAGGAAATTGAGACCCAAGGAGATTAAGTGACTTGTTGAAAATCAAATAAACAGTAAGTAAAGGAGCCAGGGTATCATCCCACATTCTGAGAGTCCAAATACAGTAGTGTGCTGTGCTTCTGTCATGCTTTGTGACTTTGTGTGTGGTGGGAGTCATTTAAGAAGAGTGACTTTGTGTATGGGAGATTGATAGTGAGAGAATTTCCAGATGCTTGGAGTCTCATGAGCCTGTTGATGAGTTAAGAGTAAGGGAATCCATCCTTTGTGCAAGAGAGAAGCTTGATTTGAGGAAGGGTGGGTGCTAGGACAAGTAAGTATGCTAGTGTTTCTTGCTCATGCACTGAGCCATGAGGCACTGTATTTGAGGCTCTGAGTCCTGGTGTTCTCCCATGTAGCAGTATTTGTTTAAGGAAACACAGATGAACAGACATTTGTCAAACTTTGGTCTCCTATTTCTTACATGTGTTACTGCTTTTTGAGCCTCTACAGTGTCTGCTGGAAGAAGTTAACTCAGAGATTGGGGAACGGGAAATTGACTGGAATGTGGGTGGGTGCAGGACCCCAGTGAACAAGTAATGTGAACTATGTGAGCTAGACAATGATAAAGTTAGATGGATTAAGAACAGGCAAATGACTAGACCAGAAGAGAAATCACTAAAGGGTCAAAATCAAGCTGGTATGGAGTCTTCAGAAAAGTGTCCAAATGTCCTTAAGTTTTATGCAGTTCAACATTTTTATTACTGACTTGGGGAGAGGCATGGAGAGCAGGCATATCAAATTAAAGATGATAAAGCTCTAGTGGGGACTGTTAGTCAGTTGGATTACACAGTCAGGATCTAAAAAAGATCTTAGACTAGAAAGATGCACTAAATCTAATAATGTACAACTGAATGAGAATAAATATAAAGTTTTTTACTTGAACTTAAGAAAAAGCACATGTATAGGCAGAGGGAGATATAGCTGGGCGTATCCATTGGATCATCAGTTTAAAACCGGAAAGGCTTACCAAATCTGAAACTATGTTATAAAGTGTCAATCATCAGAAGTATTTGGTACTGGCTAATAAATAGAGTGGTGAATAGTGGAATAGATTTGGTATACAAGAAACAGCGGTAAGTGACCATAGTAATTTAGTGTTTGATAAATAAAAAGACTTCAGCTTCTGGGATAAGAACCTACCATTTGACCAAAATCTTCTGGGAAAACTGGAAAAAAGTATGGCAGAATTAGGTATAGATCAACACCTTACACTAAGATAGGGTTAAAATGGGTTCATGATTTAGGCAAAAAGGGGATACCATAAAAAAATTAGGAGAGCAAAGAATAGTTTACATGTAAGATCTGATTAAGGGAACAATTTATGACCAAACAAGAGATGTAAAATGAATAATTTTGATTATATTAAATAAAAAAGATTTTGGATAAACAAGCCTAATGCAATCAAGATTAGCAGGAAAGCAAAAACTTAGAAAACAATTTTTATAGTGGATATCTCTGATAAAGGTCTCATTTCTCAAATATAAAAAGAATTGAGTTAAATTTAGAATAATAGAAGTCATTCCCCAATTGATAAATGGTCAAAGGATATGAACAGGCAGTTTTCAAATGAAATCAAAGCTATCTATAGTCAAGCAAAATTCTCTAAATCATTTTTGATTAGAGAAATGCAGATTAAAACAACTCTGAGTTATCACTTCACACCTACCAGACTGGCTAATATGACAGAAAGGGAAAATGATAAATATTGGAGAGGATGTGGGAAAATGGGGACGCTAAAGCACTATTGTTGGGATTGTGGAATAATCCAACCATTCCAGAGAGCAATTTGGAACTGTACCTAAAGGGCAATGAAATTGTATATACCCTTTCATCCAACAATACCACTACTATGTCTATATGCCAAAGAGATCATTAAAAAGGAAAAAGGACTTAAATGTACAAAATTTTTTTAAAGTTCTTTTTGTGGTAGCAAAGAATTAGACAGTGAGGGGACACCCATCAATTGGGGAATGGTTGAATAAGTTGTGGTATATGAATGCAATGGAATACTATTGTGCTATAAGTAAAGGTAAACAGGCAGGTTTCAAAAAAACCTGGGAAAACTTTTATGAACTGATGCAAGAGGAAGTGACCAGAAACTGGAGTAACAGCAACATTGTTCAATGATCAACTATGATTGGCTTAGCTCTTATTAGCAATATGATGATCCAAAACAATTTCAAAATACTCATGGTGGAAAATGCTATCCACATCAAGAGAAAGAACTGATGGAGTCTGAATGTAGACTGAAGCACACTTTTAAAATTTTCTTTATTTTTGGTAGTTTTTTTCCTTCTGCAAACTCATTTTTTTTTGCAAACTGTTCTTTCACAATACAGCTATTATAAAAATAGATTTTATATGATTGCACATATATCACCTATATCAAATTGCCTACTATCTTAGGAAGTAATTAAGGAAGGTAGGGAGGGAGAAAATTTGGAACTCAAAATTTTATAAAAAATGAATGTTAAAATTCATCTTTACATGAAATTGGAAAAAATAAGATACCATTAAAAAAGGAAAAAACTGGAAGGGCATTTGGTTTAACCTCATTATGACGAATATGAAGCATGGTGGGGGAGCAGGTTAAATACCTTGCACAGGAAGTAATTAATAGAACCCAGGTCTTCTGACTATAAATCCAGTACTCTTTCCAATGAACCATAGGAAATAAAGCTGGGGACTTTACTAGACTGTAAAGAGATGACATGGCAGGCACAAAAGTTAAAATGATTTTAAATCAAGATCAGAAAGATAGAATAGAACGAGGGAGAAGACAGTCACTTCTCACTACCTGGGCAGATCCAAGACTCTCCTATTCAGTCCTAAGCATCCTTGACCTTTTCCAAGTTGACCTGGAGCCATTAATGACTGTTCTTTGAGTCCATTCGTTCAATCAGTTCCAAGTCCAACTATTTGTACTCTCATCCAGTCTATATCTCTACATATTTTGCCTAAAAACATCATGAGATACTTCATTAGAAACTTAGCTAAGACCTAAATAAACCATATCAACAACATTCTTCTTCACTATCAGTTTAGCAATCCTGCTAGATAAAGGAGATAAGGTTAATTCAGCAGTATCTGTTTAAAATTTTTTCATTGATATCTTTTGTTTTTACATTACCTACATTTTCCACACTAATCACTCCCCAGCCCTTTGCAGAGTACCACCTCTTAAAATAAAAATTTTTAAGTCTTTCCTTCAGTGTTTTAGGGCACCTTGAGGGGTTTGTGGGGAGCTCTTCCTCTACTGGCATGCGTTCAAACCCCCATAGGTAACATCCCCTCTTTCCTATTGTTGGGCATCATTTACTGGCACTCTAGTTCCCATTATTCACTTAACATCAATTAACTTTTACAAAGAGATATTTTCGTTAAAAGTGTAGCAAGAACAAATGTTCAAATAATTCCTCAGAGGTCTACTCTCCCTTACGCTACCTCAGTTTCTGGGGTGAGAAGGTTCAAAATTTTTCTCAGTTCTCATATAGTATAGGTCCCACCAAATTCATGTCCGCATGAGGTATGACTACCAGATGTGTCCTCATCTCTGCCCTTATTGACCTGGGTCCAGAACATCACTCCAAAGGTCACTCCTTGCTCCTTGAGGGACTGATACTGGGTTGGCTGCAAAATGCAATCTGGACTCTGACTCACACATTCCTGTGGTTTGCTTTCTGACCTTTAGAAACTCATAAGGATGGTGACTCCACTCCCTTTATTTTCCAAATATAAATGCAAAGGCAAGGATTAAGGCTTATTTCTCAGGGTCAGATGGCCTCTATGGGGAGAAGGTCCTTAGGCCTATTCCTTTACAATGTTGTCTCTCATCGGCATGCCATGAGCAGAAGAGTCTAACTATAAATAGAGCAGCCAGCAGGACTGAAGCAAGAGAGACATGGTGGAAACTCATCGAAGCTTTTTGAATACATCTGAAGCTTCCATTCACCACATTCACAGCAAACTTCCATTCACAGCAAACCAGAAGCACACTCCTTGGCTTCTTCACCAAGACTTCTTAGAGAGGAATAAAAAAATTCAGCAAAATTAAACCAATATATCAAAAAAGTCTGATGTTATAAGCCATATTATATAACTATAGTCCCTTCTTCAAACAAGTGGGGGATGATATCTTATTGTAACTCTTTTTGGGGGGACTAAGCTTGGACATGGCCTAATATTTAAATGATATTGATGCTTTGTGGTCATTGATTCTCTTTCTAGATGTTCAGTAACAACTCTAATAATCCATTCTAGAATTTTTCCAGGAATCTAAGTCAATTTTACTAGACTATAGGTCACAGACTCTTCAATTTTTTTTTGAAAATTGGGATGACACTTGGTTCTTCTCCAGGTCTATTCTCCATTGACATATGACGAACTCAGAGGAGAAGAAGACTTTCAATTGGAGAGATCATAAACTTACCAATAAAGCTTCCTTGAATGGGATATAGTCTGTCTTTGATGATTTAGAAGACATTGCAGGGTCTGAGCAGGTCTATCATTAGAGTCTTTTAGGGGAAATGTTGATACCTTAATGCAATTTGAGGTTTGGAATTTCAAGGTACAATAGAAGGAAAGGTGGCATTTTCCTTTATATTCCATTAATATTGCCAAGGGAAAAATTTCAAGGGGCATATGGTTTGGAGCAGGCCTTTAATAATAGCCCTGGTGTTAGGGAGAATGGAAGAGGTCCAATTTGGGAGCACTAAGTTCCTGATCTGGGCCAGTGTTCCCTGAGACATGATTAGGGAGCAGGGGTAGCTGTTGAGATGATTGTCAAAGGCTGATGCTTCCAAGAAGAGAATTGTTGGGGTTGTTTTTTGTCCTTCTTCCTTGAAGAGGATCAATGACAATGGGAGGGTGATATCATGACTTGCAAGTGAATTGCATTTAAATGAGGCAGGGCTGTGTAAAATTATCAGTGTCACTCTCTCCTCCAGAGTCATCTGAGTCCAGTGGCAAGACATAGGTCTAGACAATTGCCCATGGCCACAGGAGCTGTAGAAGACCCTGGCCTTTTTAAGCCAAGGTCTTTCCCAGGTCTCAGTTTGTCTGAGGCAGTGTCCATTCAGTAATTAAAGGCTAGGTAAGAATTGAGGCAAAAGATGGCCTAGTTTACCTTCATAAAGGAATTAATCTGAGAGGGGAAGACCTCAGAGTTTCTGGCCACAACAGAAACAACTGCTATTTACATTCACTCTGAACCATCAAAACTCAAACAATCAGAAGAGAATGGGTATGACTGGGAGGCAGAGTACTCTAATACAGCACAAGACTGGTGCTGATAGAGAGAAAGTGTAGTAAGCAAGTTTTAATGAGAGGAAGTACTCAGAATAAGAAGGGGCAAAAATATGGACAAAGGTCAGATCTGCTGGGATTCCTGGTGGAACTGAAATTTCCATCCCAAACCAGTAAAGACCAGTGGATTTTTATAGGTTAAGTCAAACCTGGCATTGGGGTAAGGGAGTAGGGATTCTGAACCTGGAGCAAAGATTAAGACTTGGGGACTGGTTCTGATTCATATTGGTGTGGGGGAAAGGGGAACACCTAAGGAATGGATTGCCAGCTGATTTTCAAGCTTCCTGCCAGAGGAAAAAGGGGCTTTCCAACTGTTCCTGCAGGCCTTCCTTTGACTGGATGACATGGGGCTTAAGCCTGCCCAGCTACTTCTTCCTTTAGTGGAGTGGAGAAGGTTACAAAAGTCTGGCAGTTGGATAGCATCAATTTTTGCTTAGTCACTTTCACAGAAGATCCGAGGACACCCCTTAACCTGGTAGCAACTTGTCAAAACTGTAGAAACTTAAAGAATGTGTCAGGGGCAAAGCTGGGGCTTGTCCTTAGATTTCTTGTCTCCCAGTTCAGGTTTCTTCCCAACACTCCTTCATGACTTGTCTCCTGTATGACTGGGGCTATTTGGGGGATTTACAGGAATGTTCTTTCATTACATTGACTTCACTATTATGTACCTATAGCTATCTTCGCCTCCTCTAGGAATCTCTGGCTATTCCTGCCCTGCATGAACATCCCATAGTCCTTGAAACTTCAGCTTCTTTTACACACGGTCTTGGTTCAAACAGACCTTTGTCCATACTTCTGCCCCTTCTTATTCTGAGTATTTCCTCTCATTAAAACTTGCTTGCTACGCTTTCTCTCTGTTAGCACCAGTCTTATGCTGTGTTAGGGTACTCTGCCTCCTCTTCTGATTGTTTGGGTTTTGATGGTTCAGAGTGAGTGTAAATAGCAACTGTTTCTGTTCTGGCCAGAAACTCTGAAGGTTTCCCCCTCTTAGATTAATGTGTATTGCAGCTGGACCTTAGGCCTTCTGTTCTGCATTAACGTCCTGAGGATACCAGATCCTTCTTGGAAAAATCCAGGGGACCATTCATATTCAGGCAAAAATCTTTTACCTTTTGCTAATTTTTAAACTTCTCTGATCCTTGAGCCCATGAATCAAGAATATCATCTCTTCCAAAAAGATCATTGAATTATCAGAGTTCCATGACTATGGGCACAGACATGCACGAAAGAAGATTCAAAAGAAAGATCCAGACGGTATTGTTAAAGGCTCAGTTGTCGCTGACTTTGTGACAGTCTTTTGTACCTAAATTCTTCCTTCTTAAAGTCATAGGTGGTTTGGAACACAGAACAGCATGCAAGAAGTGCCCATGAGCAACACAGCAACACAGACTAGACCAACAGAGTCAGTCAATAACCATTTATTTAGTGCTTACTTTGTTCTAGGTACAAAGAAAGTCCTACACAGAGAGGCAAAGAAGGTTCCTGCCCTTAGAGGACTCACATTCTAAGAAGGGAGGCAATATGTAAGTATCTAGGTACTTAAAGATACTTACTGAGTACAGAGAAGGTAATCAATCTCAGGGTAAGGCAAGGATGGGGAAGGAGGGAGGAGGAGCTGTAAGGTCACTTACAGAAAGTTTGATCTGAGTCTTGAAGGAATTTACAAAAAATCACCAGGCAAAAGGGAGGGGGCAGGGAATTCTGGGCATGGAGGATAGAGCTAAGGCAGAGATTTGGGAGATGGAACTTTGTGTTTAAGGGACTTCAGACAGGTCAGTGTAGCTGCAGGGAGTAAATTACAAGAAGACTAGAAAGGCAGGAAGAGCCCAAGTTAAGACCTGAGTCCAAATCCAGCCTCAGACACTTATCAGCTGGGTGACACTGAGGAAGTCATTTAAGCTCTGTCAGCTTCACTTTTTTTATTAATATTAATAGCACTTTCCTTCCAGTTGTTATGAAGATAAAACATAAAGCGCTTAGCATATGCCTGGCACACAGTAGGTGCTGTATAAATGTTTTTATTACTATTGTTACACTTGAACCTGAAGATCATAAGGAGCTCATTGAGGGGGAAAGGTCATTTTCATGAAATGAAAACTCAGACCTGAGTTTTAGGAAGACTACTTTGGCATTCAAGTGGAGGATGGATTGGAGTGAGAAGATATTTGAGAAAGGAAGACTAATTATAAAACTATAGTAACTGTCTAGGAGAGTGCTGTGGAGGGTGTACAACAGAGTAGCGGCTATGTGACAGGAGAGAATGGGATATATATGAAAGTTGTGAAAGTGGAAACAATAACATTTGAGAATAGACAGGATATGTGGGGTGAATGTGAGGAATTGAGGATGACACTGAAATTACAAGCCTAGGCATCTAGGAAGATGGTGGTGCCCTTATAATAATAGGAAAGTTAGGAAGAGGAGAGAGTTTTGGAGGAAAGATAATGAGTTCTGTTTTGGATATGTTGAGTTTGAGATGCCTATGGGACATCCAGTTTGAGATGTCTAAAAAGTGGTTCATGATATGGGACTGGAGCTCAGGAGAGAGACTAGAGCTGGATGTATAGACTCAGAAATCATAGAGACAGTAATTGAATCCCTGGGAGCTGATGAAGTCACACAGACACAAAATTAAATCCTTTTACATAACTTGACTCCATAGAACTACATGACTTTGGGATAGACAACTTCTTTTTCTCAACATACTCAGGTTTACAACCATGGCACAAGAAACAGTCCAGGAACATAATCTCAGGGGTGCTGGTTCTTCCTGATTTTGTTTGTTCTCCACAGTCAGACTCAGGGTCAGAAAGAAGTCATTGTCGTCTTAGGGATATTGGTAACAGCTGTTGCCTTCCTACTCACATAGTTCATCTGCCTGGTCTTTCAGACTGAGATTAATACAAGGCAGTTGAATATTAATTACCTCTTCTAATCCTCTACTCCACCATCAGTTTATGCACTAGATGGAGCTCATTGATGTAGTCTATAATCCCTAGCTCCAGTTCAGTCAATAAGGAAACTTCCTGATTGATGTTGGGTCATAAGAACAAATTTCTCCTCCTTTTACTCAAAGTGGTGGTAGGATACAAAGAACTCTCACATAAAGTTGTTCCCATCACTTCAATTCATCCTGTTACACAGGTTACTCTTAAAGTTCACAGAGTCAATCCAGTTCCTTAAACTCTCCAATTTGACTTGGATTTCCCTTGTAGTCCCAGGCCAAGGGCAGAACAAGTATGGTCAGGAAGGAAGGAAAGAAGCCTTTAATTACTCACCATGTGTCAGGTACTGTGCTAAGTGCTGAGACTATAAATACAAGCAAAAAGAAAAAAAAAGTCCTTGCTCTTAAGGAGCTGATGTTCTAATTGGGGAAGATAGCCCACAAAAGGGAGTGGAAAAGTAGAAATAGAGTGAGGAGAAAAGTAAAGGAAGGTCTGAAGTCCAGAGAAAGTCACAGGGCCTGGAGGGGAATGAAGGCAGGTCTTCCTGGGCCTCTACAAAGTGGAAGCTTATGAGACACTCATCAATGAGGGAAGGGGTTTGGGTTTTATGGAGGGATATATCAGGATGAGTAGCCTTTGGGGTGGTGGGCTGTTCCAGGCCAAGGAGACCCCTGATGCTGAGACAGCAGTAGAGGAGGCATAGTTTGAAAGTCAAGAACAATGCTGGGGGGAATGTCAGGAAAATTTCCTTGTCCTTCTCAGCTTATCCTTCCTTCCTTCCTTCCTTCCTTCCTTCCTTCCTTCCTTCCTTCCTTCCTTCCTTCTTTCCTTTCTCTTTCTCTCCTCCTTTCTCCATTTTCCTATTTCTTTCTTTCTACCTCTTTCCTAGCCTTTCTTATTCCTAGGAAAGTATAGGAAACTCATTTCCTACCAAGAAATCTTCAACAGATGTGGAGGAAAGTTGCCTCTTAGCTGGGATAAAGGCCTTAGGATTCAATTCACTCGGATTCAGTTCAATTCAGTAGATATTTAAGTCCCTACAATGAGCAGGACCCTGTGTTGAGCTCTACTTGGGAGAATCCAGGAAGAAAAAAATCCTCTTCTCATGAAACTCACAGTCTACTGGGGTAAGAAAAATCAAATAGGGAAGTTTTAGGAACTATTTGTGGTGTGGGAGAATCTTTTGGGGCAGTGAGTTCCTTTTGTGTACTCTGAAGCCCAGCTTAGACAGGAAGGGACGGTGAGAGGGTATATCACGCTTGAAGGAACTGAAAATGTCTAGCCTGAGAAGAGCAGACTTGGTGGGGGAGGGGAAGGGGAATAATAACCACCTTCAAGCACTTGTAGGGCTTTCATGTGGAAGAAAGATTAGATTTGTTTTGCTTAGGGGAAAGGAAGGGAAGGGAATGAGCACTTATTAAGAGTCCACTATGCCAGGCACGGTGAGAAGCACTTTACAAATATGATTTCAGAACCAGGAGTGAGACAAGGAAGTTTCCATGAGGTGGTTCAGGATAGATGTAGGACCCTCTTAGTCTGTTGGCCATTCTCCCAGAGTGCCTTGTGAAGTGATGAGACTACTGGCAACAGGATGTGAGGAAAGAGATGCTGTTAAGGCAAAGCACTGTTGTGCTCAGGATGAAGGTCAAACGGATACTGGGACTAGTGACTGGAGTGCTGCTTCTTGCTGGGACCAGCGGCTGAGTCTATTTTCTCTGTTCCATGACCAGGTCGCTGAGGCTAGAACTGGTCTGAGGTCTCTGCCAATGACCAGACAAGCGAGAGGCAGAGGCAGCATCAACCTTCCTGAGTTCTAATTCGCCCCAGATCCCTAGTTTCATGCACTGAGCCCCACTGTGGATCCCGTCTCCAATGCTGTGAGCCACATGTCCCTCAGAGTCCCTGCTTCTATATCTAGGGAGGTGGGCCTCAAGTGGACACTCCTTTCCTTGCTTCAGGGAGGACCAAAACAGATTCAAACTGCGCATTTCCTGGAACTCCTATGCCTATATAGAGTCTATGTCAGACACTTCTACAATTTAGGAGAGAAGCAGGCTTACAGCAGCTTGGTAGATGTTTTATTATTTTATTATGCATTGTGTACTAAATACTAAGTATTATACATTCTTCTAAGGGGAAAGGGGACAAGAATTTGCTAAACTACTAAAGTGCCAGGCACTGTGCTCATCTGATCTTGTTATCAACCCAGAGAGGTAGGTGTTATCTATTATCCCTGTTTTACAGGTGAGGAAACTGAGGCAAACAGGGTTAAATGACTTGCCCAGAGGTATCTGAGGCTAGAATTGAACTTCCTGACTCCAGGTCCAACACTTTCCACTGAGCCACCTAAGCTGCTTCAATACTAGTAATAGATGTTGCATACATTATCCAAGAATACATGTTAGCTTTTGTAGACAGTCAGTATCAAGACAAATGTGCCAAGGTCATGCATCTAACACTCTCTGAAATACAGCAGTTCACAGAAGAAGACAGTGGGGTTGGGATTTTCTTCTGAGTTCTAAAAGGTAGCTCTATGAATGCCCTTTGTTGTTATTCAGTCATGCCCAACTCTTCATGTTTCCATTTGAGATTTTCTTGGCAAAGATACTGAAGTGCTTTGCCATTTCCTTCTCTAGCTAATTTGACAACTGACAAACTGAACCAAACAGGGTTAAGTGGCCTGCCCAAGGTCACATAGCTAGCAAGAGTCTGAGGCCAGATTTGAACTCAGGAAGAGGAAACTTCCTGACTCCAGGCCTGGCACTTTATCCATTACACTACCTAGCTGCCCAGACAAATGCTTATGTCTCTTGACAACTTCTTTGAGAAATGTGGTCTTGAAGGATATCATGGTTCTGACTCTCTGGATACCCTAGCTGGAAAGACACTTGCTCTGGCCTTCCACACAGCAGGGCATGGGCAAACTGCCAGAGTAAGCATGCTATCTGTTTCAGGGCTCTGTATCTGCAGATCAATGGATAATTCAGAGCCCAGAGTTGAAAACAAAACATATTCCAATGCCCTACCCCTAAGTAAAGGCAGCTTCCAAGGTGATTAAAAGCAGTTTATGAGGATGAAAACAGACAAAAGGCACCAGCCAGGTTTACACCACAATTTCCTCACTTGCAGTGTTCTAGCTACCATTGTGGGAGTGTGTGTGTGTGTGTGTGTGTGAACTTAGACCTTCCCAGTGTCACCAGTATCTTGACTCACAGCAGTGGGACTCCGCACAGAAAGGTTATCCATGACACCTTCTGGTTAAATAAGGAAAAGGCTATGGTGGGAGATGGAAACATAGGAACTTAGCTGGGTGTGAAAAGCCCCAAGAAATGGAGGTGTTTGGGAGGAGAGGCAGATTCTGCAGCTGCAGAAGGTCCATAAAACATTTACCATGTGGGAAAACCTGGAGGAGGGGATTGAGGTGGTGCAGAGCAAGTCCAGGAATGATAACTGAACCCTCACCCAGGGGACCCTCACGGTGGTGCTGTAACTGGCTTCCAGAGCTAAGGAGGAATCAGAAAGGCAAGGTCTTAGGGCCTGGGACTCTCTTGTCCATGCATTTCTTGGAGAGCCTCATGGTTAGATTACTAGGGGCTGTGTTTGGGAAGGATCAAGATGTCTTTCCAACTTTACCACTTTAGTCTACAGCTATGGGTAGGTGACTCTTTTTCCATGAGTTATGAAAGCCCTATTGCCTGTAGTACCTGTGTCTCTCCTATCTTTAATATATATTAAACCATTGACTATGAGAGTGGAATCCGAACCATAACAAATATGTCTCCCTATTGCCTCTAGGCTTAAATAAAAATTTCTTAGCCTGAAATTTAAGGCCTTCAAACACCTAGTTCCAATGTACCTTTCTAGCCTTATTTCACAGTTAATCCCCATCCCATACTAAACATTCCAGTGTCATGGACTCAGCATTCTGTCCTTTGCCTCTCCAAAGTAACCTTGACCATCCCTATTTTGGGTAGACCCTCTCTCTTCATCTCTGGCTTTCACAATCCTTTATTGCTTTCAAGACTCAGCTCAGGAGCCATTTCTTGACCATCCCATTTGAAATGCCTGCTCAAGTTACCTAGTATTTAATTTATCCATGTACAGGTTTTATTCCTCTGGAAAAATGCATGCTCTTTGAAGAGAACCAGGTATTCCTGCTTCCAGCCCAGCTCTCTCCAAGGCACCATGAATATAATTATCTTATTTGATCCTCACAATGACCCTGGGAGGTAGGTGACCCTTGTATAGATGAGGAAACTGAGGAAAATAGAGGTTGAGTGATTCACCAAAGTCATAGAGTAAATAAATGTCTGAAGCTAGATTGGAACTCAAGTCCTCCTGGCTCCAGGCCCTCTGCTCTATCCACTGTGCTGCCTGGCTGTCTGAAGTGATAGCCTAGGACCAGAAGCCAGGAAAACTAGCTTCATTTGCTGTCTCTGCCTCCCTTGACTTGCAGTGTAGCCCTGAGCAAGCCCTGGCCCCTCTCTGGTCCTTCAAAGGGGTTATAGATAAAAACTTGAAGGGACCTTAGAGATCTAGCCCACCCCATATGTCTTCTGCAAAGTGAGGTGTTTGTCCTGGATACTGGGTAGGCCCCTCCAAACTCCGATCCTCTTTGTTTCAGTATGACTCATGGTCAGAGGAAGGCCTGAGGGCTATACATGGGTCCCTTTCTCTATCAAGCCTTCCACTGTGCTAGGGAGGAGGAGAGCAAAGCACATCTGGCCTGGGTTTATAAGAGGCCAAACCTCTGGGCAGGAGCTCTCTCTACCTCTAGACATTTGGCCTCACATCTGGTGAGCTCTTGGTCAGAAAAGGAATTTTTTGTACTGATCTCTTTACATGAACCTAGGATATCTTTGAGCTGGTCTGGTCTGGGATAGAGGGATCAGAGAGTGTTGGGAAGCTATGTCTTGGTCTTGGGGCTGGGGCTGGACTCTTGCCTGGGCAGCTGATATTTCTCATATCCACTTACCTCCTGGCTGAGTTGGCTTGGCTGATAACTGTCCTGCACCAAACTAGGAAGGCCATCAGGTGGAGCCCATGCTCCATGCCTGAGGCCTGTGAGCCAGGACTGAAGATAGGACCAGGGGGACCAGTTGTTTGTGGTAGAGAGATCCCAACTCTCTCCCGCCTTGAAGCCTAGGGAATATTGTTATTAACATTCATTGCGGGATTATAGAAAACAGTATCATAATTAGATGGACCCTTAGAGATCATTTAGTGTAACTTATTTCTTAGATGAAGAAACTGAGGTGAAGAGAGAGGGGAAGGCAGTTTCCCAATGTCACACAACTAGTCAATGGTGGAGCTGGAACTTGACCTTGGGTCTTCTGACCTAAGGAGGTACTTTTCAGTGTAGAAATCTTTCCACTTGTAAATCTCCTTTGTAGGGTGGGAAGTGGGAGAGCTCCAAAGAAGTGGGCTAGATATAGGGAAAGACTGGGACCAGACTAAAGCATAGATGTTTGCCCAGTCTCTCTCAGATGCCCCAGGTCAGGTGACCAGCTTCCCTCCTTTTCCAGGACCCCAGTGATTCATGTTCCTAGCCTGGAGAAAGGCACTATAAAAATGCCAACTATGAGTCTACAATTAATATTAATAATTATCCTTTGCACGTAGAGAGCATTTTACATCTTCAAAGCATGTTCCCATCTCTTCTCTCTTGTGATCCTTATACGAGACCTAGGAGGGAGGAAGGCCTAGGGTTATTACGCCCATTTTTCAGATCATGAGGCTGAGGCCCAGAGAACTTGCCCAAGGCCATACAGAGTCAAGCTTTGAACTCAAGTCTCATGATTTCCTCTTTAGGTTGTATCAGTTAAATAGAACTGGATTGAATTGAATTCTGCTCAGTTCAATTCAACTAGTTCATGCTGAGGCTTCCTGCATGCCCAGCCCTGTACTGAGGGGTGTAATGCTGGGAGATGGATACAAAAGAATCTGAAGACAAAGTCTCCCGAGTTGGTCGTGACTTACATATAATAGAAAAGTTATATGTCTCTTTTATTTTATAGAATCACAGACTGCTAGGATAGGCTCTTAGGTAGGGATGTTGGTCACTGTCAAGTCCAATCCCCTCATTTTACAGATGCAGAAACTAAGAGTCATGGAAGGGAAGGGACCCTGCTCAAGATTGATTATGGAGTCATGGAATCAAGATCTGAACCCAGGTCTTTTCATCTCCAATCTTTACTTAAGAATATTTTATTTTTTAAAAAGGAGTAGAAAATGCCCATAATTATGTTCAACCACAGGCCCTTGATTTTATTTAATTCAAATCTACAACTTTGTCCTGTGCCGTGCTCTCTGTACTTAGTTAAGCCCTATGAATTTATGACAGAAAGAGCTGTGGAGAGGCCTGGCATCAGAGAACATGGGTTCTAGTCTCAGCTCTGAGTCTAGCAACCTGTGCAACTTTAGGCATATCCTTTGTCCTTTCCTAGTCTCAGTTTCTTCATCTGTATAGTAAAGTTGGGCTGGAGGATCCCGAAGAGCCTTTGCAAATATCTGGTTCTGCCCTCAGGGAGTTTCCAGTTTGGCTAGGGAGACAGGGCTTGAACACAATACCAGGGATCCTGTGTGTGAAGTTTATAATGAGCCTGGGTAGCACGGGGAAAAAGGAGGCCAGAGGAGGAGAGCAGTCCCTCTGGATGGGGAAGATGAGGCAGGGCAGCTTGGAAGAGTTGAGAGCTAGGCTCTAAGGACCATGGACCTAGAGCTGGAGGGGAGCTCAGAGGCCATGAATGAATCTTCACCCGTGAAGAGCCAGACACTTACCAGATACTGGACAAAACTCAGACAGTCCCTTGTCTCAAGAACCTTACATTCTACTAGGGGGAGACCATGCATATAGGGGAAGTGGTAGCTGGGGGAGGGGGTTTTGATCTGGGGAGTCATAGGGATTGTGAGAAGTGCCACAGGACAGTAAATTATCACATCTTTCCTTATAGCAATTATAATATTGATTTGATTTCCATTCCCAGAGCAAGAGGTGGAAATTGAGGAATGAAGAGGGAAAGGTGTAGAAGGAGTTGGTGTGTGAGGGGTGGCCGGGCACTAAGCAAGATTCTCATGTTGGCTAGGCTCTCTGTCTTTGTGGATGGCCTGGGAAGCACGGTCTGAGGCCGGCTAGATACTCATGATCATTCTAATAGCTAGCATTGTTATAGCACTTTTATGATTTATAAAGTACTTTACAAATATTACCTCTTTAGTCTCACAATAACACTGAGTTGGGTACTATTATGACCCCCCTTTTACAGATGAGGAAACTGAGGCAGGTAGCAGTTAAGTGGCTTACCTAGAGCCACACAGCTACTAAATGTTTGAGGATGGATTTGAACTTGGAACTGTCTAACTCTAGACTCATCATTCTATCCACAATGCTACCAAGCTGCTTAGATATAGTAGATTAAGAGAGTTTGTACTCTTTTACCCCCCAGTCAGGATAGCTCAGTATCAGGGCAGAGTTCTAACACTGAGAGGCCATGCCATTGTCTCTAGAGGTGCAATCTAATCTAACCCCCTCATTTTACATGGGAGGAAACTGGGTCCCAGGAAAGTTAAGTTGCCAAAGGACATAGAGATAATATTACTCTGAAGCTGATGACCTTTCCACTATTTCATGCTGCCTCCTTTGACTTGAAGGGCAGAGAAGATAGGCAAAGGTGAAAATTAAAGAGGGAGGGAGTTTCATTCAGTTGGCAAGAGTGGATCTGATGTGAGAGGAGCTGGGCCTGGCTGGAGGGAAGGGGTATCCAAAGAAGCAGGGAGAGATGATGCTGCAGAACTAGGGTGGGGTCAGATTCTGGAAAGTCTCAAATGTCAGGCTGAGGACTCTAGACTCTTTCCTTTGGGCTAAGGGGAGGCATGCCAGGTTTCTGAGCAGGGAAGAGATATGGTCAGAATTAGGCTATGGCAAGGAGGATCAGGAGGGATGGAGGCAGGGCAATTGGGAATGGGATGCTGCTTAGGAGCTTGCCGCAAATGGAGGCTGAGAGAGGGGGAGAGGCTGGGTAGGACTAAAAACCGACTATGAGGGCAAAGGAGTCTAGTACTGGAACAATCACCTAGTATGGGCATCATCTAATGATAGGACCATCCTTCCCAGCATTGTCTTCTGTGTCTAAATTCAAGTGATTGATTGAAAATGTTGAGCAGGCCACGTGTTTCAATCCATTATCTCATTCAACCCTTACAGTAATATACTCGCCCCCTCTGGACCTCAGTTCAGAGAACAGTGGCTGATTTGTCTGAGAGAGTATAGGGACAGTTAGGTGGCCCAGCGGAGAGAGCACTGGGCCTGGAATCAGTAAGACCTGAGTTCAAATCCTTCCTCAGATACTTACTAGCTATATGACCCTGGGTGAGTTATTAACTCCATTTGCCTCAGCTTCCTCATCTGTAAAATGAGCTGGAGAAGGAAATGGCAAGCCACTCCAATATCTTTGCCAAGAAAACCCCAAATGGAGTCATGGAAAGTAGGATATGATTGAAAAAGACTCAGCAACAAATTTCAGACATTCTAAAACCCAGGTTGCCTGACTCCAAATTCTGGGCTCTTTTCCACCTGACTGTGTTGCCTCCCTGAAGCTTAGTGAGACAGAGCTAGAATGGACCTTAGAGATAATTTAACTTATTAATTTTTAGACATGAGGAAACTGAGTTTGATAAAGGTTAAGTACTCATAGTCACATACCTGGTAAATTACAGAACAAGAACTCTTCTCTCTTGCCTCAGAATTCAGCATTGCATTCAGTACACTTGACTATCTCTGATAAATGGTAGGGTGCTCAGACTACCCTTTTCAAAATACTTCCCAGAAGTCTCCCTCAAGTAGGGAGAGGACCTACCTCTGGAGAATGATAGTATTTTAGAAAAGGGGGAAGCAGAGAACTTTGAAGCATTGAGATGCCAAAGCACTGGGATGAAACCCTGTCTTTGATAGGCATCTGACATCTGACAGCTCATGTCTTAGGAGTTATAAACTTCAGAATCTGAGTTGGAAGGGACCTTGGAGGCCATCTATTCCATCACACACCTGAACAGTTCTGCCCTCCAACAGGTCCCTGATATAAGTGATCATTCAGCTTTTGCTTGAACGCTTTTGGTGGTGGGGAACTCACTAGTTTTTGAGGTGGCCAACACTTTCCATTTTTAGACAGCTCAAATGATTAAGAAATTCTTCCTTACATCAAAGTGAAAGTTGTCTCTATGATTTCCACTCAATCCATCTGAGTACAAAAGTTGAATCTCTCTTTCACATGACAGCCTTTCAGATATGTGAAGATAGCTCTCATGACCTTTCTCCTCATTCTTCCCCTAATTCTCCTCTTCTTTAGTCTAAACATTACCCCTTTGTGTATTCTATGATCCAATGATACTGGCCTCCTTACTGTTCCTTGATCCACACACTCTACTAGGGACTCCTATTTTCACTGGCTGTCTCTTGTGTATGAAATGCGCTCCCTCCTCATTTCCACCTCCTGACATTTTTGGATTCTGTGAAGTCCCAGCTCAAGTTCCACCTTCTGGGGATTACTTCCTGTAGGCCTGACAGCAAGGTATAGATGGCTTCCTCCAAAGCAGCACATATTATCATCATGTAATTTTTGATCAATATACAATTCAATTTGTAAAGTATGCTCCTTTGATCTTTGAAACAGTTCATATGTGACTTTTAGGTCCCCCTTTACAATCTCACTTACTGTTATTGCCACTTTATACTGGCAACTTATAAACTTACTTATTATACTGACTAGAAGGGGCTGGAGGATCAGGGGCACCAGATCAGGTATAGTTTTAACATAGGTTTCCACACTAAATCTGGCATCAGGGGGATGCAGGCTGCCTGGATTGGTCCAAATTGCAAACAGAGTGGGTCAAAGCCCTCATGCCAATCTGTAGTTGGATTCAGGTGTGGGGAACCTTGGGCCTCGAGGCCACATGTGACTCTCTAGGTCCTCAAGTGAGGGCCCTCTGACTGAATCCAAACTTCATAGAACTATGAAGGACTTGAGGACCTAGAGGGCCACATGTGGCCTTGAGGCCACAAGTTGCCCACACTTGGTATACACATGAGTATCCCTTAAACGTGGGTGAGATAGGGAGTTTTTTTTTTAAAAAAAGGCTGAACATATAATAAACTTAGCTTCAACGATTATTTGGTAAAAATAATGAAGCCAGTTTTGAAGACATTGAGCTTGGGGCCTACACCCATGTCTCCTTTTACTTTGTTTTGTCACTAACACAACCTCATCCCCAGTATCTGTTATCATGAGGTTACTTTGGACCCTTCCTTCTTTCTCATTTCTTTCATCCCTTCATTTGCCAGGTACTATTAAATTTTCTCTATATCATCTCTCATCTGTCCCCTTCTTTCTATTTCTCTTATGTAGGTGGATCTTAGAACAAATCTTGATTACTAGGGCCTGGGGCATAGACTCTTCTGAGTTCCTACCTACCTTTACTCTCTCCTCCATAACTACAGTCAGAATAACCCTTTTTAGCCATAATTTTGGTCACATTCCTCTTTTGCTCCCTATTGTCTTTGAATACAGTTCAAAGACTAACATTCAAAGCCTTACATAATCTGGCAGTAGCCTACCTGTCCAGACTTATCTCACATTGTGCTCCTCTATGTATACAATGCCCTATTCAAACTGGAAAAGTGTCTCTTCCCTCGAACATACAGTGCAAAGTCTTAGTTCAAATGTTTTCCCATTCCTGGACTTCCTGCACTACTTATCCTTGCCTGGTGAATTTCTAGCCATCTATAAAAGCCCAGCCCAAATGCTACTTCCTCCAGGAAGCCTCCCTTGGTCCCATCAAGTTGGGAACGACCTTGCACCTCAGACCTCACATAGTAGTTTATTTGCTTCTTTGATGCACTTTATGTTGCATTCTGTATTACAATCATTTATCTTATATAGATTCTGTGTGACTTCCCATTGTTAGGCCCAGGGGCCCTGCTTCAGGCACTTAGTCAATGTTTATTTGCTTGGGCTAGTCACTTTCCTTATTTATAATGAGGTGTTATTGGAAGACACTGGATTTGGAGTCAGAGGACTTGGGTTGAATCCTCCCTGCAGCTGCCATTTAACACCTGTGTGACTATGTAAAAAGTGAGTTTCCCTCTCTGTGAGTCTCAGTTTCCTTTTCTGTAAAATAGAATTGGACTGGTTGTTCTCTGTTTCCCTCCTGCATTAATTCTGTTTACTCTATGATTGGAGTGGTTTCTAAGGTCCCTTTCTGATCTGATGTTTTGTGTATTGTGACTGATTTAATTGGATGGCCTATCTACCTAAATTACTGCTAAGTTGAACTTTGAAAAACAACACTGGCCCCTTAGGGGAGACTCTGACTCTGGTGCTACTGGGGAGCCAGGGCCCACTGGGTCATATCATCAAACCAGAAAAATAGCCATTTCCATCAATTAAAAAGTTGGTCAAGCAGCTGGGGCCAGGCAAGGTGTCAGGGGATGGACTGCTCCGAAGGGCCAGGCCACAGGTGTGACCATGTATCACTCCAGTCTCTGGTTGCCTGCTCCCACAATGGTAATTAGGCCCTTGCGGCTGGCACAAACCCAGAAACTCCTGGGAGCTTAGCTCCAGACCAAGTCCAGTTCATTAAGGCCTAATTGGTTGAGGATCTCCAGAGAGAGGTGGAAGAAAAGTTTTGGTGGCCAAAACTTTCTTTCTACCTCAAGGGATGGTGGTGTCAGTGCAGTCTCCCAGCTCCAGGTTGTTCTGAGTTCCCAGGCTCTGAACTTAATAGTTAGCAGGCCTAGCTTGGCCAGGCTGAACTGAGGCCCAGAGCCAGAGGATGAAACTGGGGTCTCCCTTCCCTGCCCCACACCCACTGGAGCTAAAATGCAGCAATACCACCTCTTTCTGTATTGCTTTAAGATTTAGAAAATCTTTTTTTCTCATAACTGTCATATAAGGAAGAGAATATAAGAATTGTTAGCTTAATTTGCAGATGCAGCATGGTGTGATGGAAAGTTAGAAAACCCAAGTTCAAGCCGTTGCTCCAACTTTTACTGGCTGTATGAACCTGGGTCGTTTAAAGCCTCGGTTTCCTTATTTGCAAAACTGGGATAATGACATTTGTATAGCCCACCTCACATGCGTATTGTGAGGAAAAGCTTTTGTAAGTCTTAAAGGGCCATTATTATACAGATGGAAAACTGAGTCTGAGAGAGGGAAAATGGCATGATTGTAGCAGTTAGAGCTAGAAGAATTCCCAGAAAATATCATCTAATCATAGGACCCTCATTCTAGAGCTGGAAGGGACCTCAGAGGTCATTTCATCTAATTTTTTCATTTTTAGAGATGAGAAAGCTAAGGCCCAGAAAGGTTGACTTAACCAAGGTCATATCATGTCAGAAGTGGGATTTGAGCTCAAGTCCACTGGCTGTTCCTTCCATTGTACCACGCATGGGAAAGGGACTTGTCTAAGGTCTTACACCTAAATAAATAGTAGAGATCAGATCTGAACCCAGATTCTTTGACTTCAAATTAGTTTCTTCTTTGGCTACACATGGTGCTTCCTCCAGAGCTGAATGATTGGGTTTAGACTCTGAGGAAGGAGAGAATAAGGTCACCACATGGAGGTATTCAGGGAAGACCTCCTGGAGGAGGAGAAAAAGGATGAGGGGCTTAAAGATGTGTAGGACTTAGGGAGTCCTACAGGGATAGAGGCGGAGATTGGTGGGCCATACCAGAGTTCACGGACATACTCACGGAGGGGTAATAAATAAGCTCCTTCATATATAAAAAATGATGATACTATTTTCTATTTCTCTATTGCTTTATATTTCTCTAATGTTTGCGAAGTATTTTCCTGACAGCCTCCCACGATTTAGGCAGCATAAAATTGTTTACCCATTTTGCATCTAGATAAACTGAAGCTCAGGGAAAGTGGTTACTGGCCCAAATTCACAAAACAAATCAGCATCAGATTTGGAATTTAAACCTACCTGCGTTAGACCTGGTTAGTACCTTATATGGACCTGACAAGTTTGACCTTGAAGTTAGTATCTTTTCCTGTTCTCCTCTCCCTCCTAAGGACCCATCCTCTTCTTATCTTTTTCTCTGATTTCTAGGGACCTATCCCCAGGCCCTGGGGCAGTGACTTGACAAAGATACTCTCTTTGGGGTCAGCATCACCCACTGCTCAGCACCTCTTTATTCCATGCTGGATCTATGAACCATGCTCCCTCTTCTGATACCCCACCCCAACTGGTGTCCAAGTCAGGGTCAGGAGTCCGGAGATTCGTTTTCTAGCCTAGACATGTTCTTGTCTAACTGTGGGAGTTTGAACAAGTCCTTTTGCCTCTGAAAGCCTCGGTTTCCATCTCTATAAATAACCTACAGTTTGACGGAGTTCTAAAAGCTGCCTTCAAAATTTCTGCTCTTGTTAGCAAGTTACTTCTGTTCTGAGCCTTAATTTTCTATCCTTCAATGGTAATAATATTAGTAGTAGTTACCTCATAGGAAATGCTTCTAAAGGAAGCTTCTAAAAGACTTTTAAACCATTATAGGAATTCAAATTATTTTTATTATGCCTAACAGGGCAAGGGATTGCAGAAGGTATCACCGTTTATTCCTACTGCTTGAGTCCTTAGACACCTGACCCCATAGCATCTACCTCACATGGTTGTTTTGAGTATAAAAGGAGGTAACATTTGTAAAGCACTTTGCAAAGCTTAAAGAGCTAATATAAATGCTAGATATTATTATTAATTATAGCTCCTGCAGTTGCTTCGTCCAGAGGGACATTTACTCAGTGAACAGGCGATGATGTTAGTGATAAACCCACATTAGCCCCTGGAACCTCCTCTCTCACAAAATGCTTTATATTTTATGACTCGGTGTCTTTATGGATACTCACAAAAATCTTATGGGACAGGGAGGGTGGTAGGCTACTTGGGAAAGAATGTTGGAATAGGGAGCCAGAGACCTGGGTTCAAGTCCTTGCTCTGTCCTCTGTGACCTTTTGTACAAAAAAACAAAATATCTCTGGCATCCAGTTTCCTCATTTATATAATGGAAGATGGAAGGATACAGCTATTTATCTAGAGGGCTTTTTAAGTTAGGGCCCATGAAGTAAAAAAAATTTTTTCTGATAACTATTTCATTTGGTTTCCTGGTATCCTTATGTATCCTATATATTTAAAAACAGTACTCTGGGAGGGATTTATAGGCTTCCAAAAGGGCCCATAATACAAAAAGGAGTAAGAATCCCTGTTTTTTGATCCCCAAAGTTCCTGCAAACTTTCACTTCCACAATTCTATAATTGACCCCATTTTGCAGATGTAACTGAGGTCCTGTATACTGTACATGACCCTTAATATAAACGCTTGCCCAGGCCCCCAGTGCAAAAGAGAGATTTCCAGATACCCTGAGCGAAGGGGCAGTTAGGGAAGGAAAGGAGCAAGGAAGGGAAGAAAAACAGAAACCAGAAGGCAGCCGCAATTCCATCAGCTGGAGGTAATTTTGGATTATCCAGTGTTTGGGGATCATGCAGTGTTCACGTTCGGACTGCTTGGTCTTTTAGGGGATCACACACTTAAGAGCTGGACAGCACCCCTTTTTTGTTTTATGGACCCCTGTGGCAGTCTGGGGAAGCCTTCTGACTGACCCCTTGAAGAATCCTGCTTTTAAATACACAAGATTACAAAGGAAACCAAATAAAATGGCTGTCATCTTTTTTCTTTAACGTTCAGACCCCTCCAGACAAACAGCTTTGCACCCTCTGCCATACACAGCCGTGCCCCCGTCACTTTACAGCTGAGGTAAAGGGAGGATGATTTTCCCAAGGTCCCGCAGGTGGGATCCGAACTCAGGTGCTCCGATCTAAATCCGGGTTCTTCCCACTTACTCGGGCCCCTGCGTTTTGGGGAGTCACCTGTATTTCTGGATAACCTCGTTCACGAGGCTTTCTCGTCCCCTCCTCCCCTCCCGCCCGATCCCATTCGGAAGGACTCCAGCATGACGGACTACCGGGCACTGCCCCGTAAGGACCCTGCCAGTGGGGATGACAGCCAGTGTTCACACGGAGCTTTCAGGTTGGCAATGCCCTTTGCAACTATCATCTCGTTCCAGAGCTACGCACTCTCTCAATAGGGTAAAGGTAATACGGCCGTCACGGAAGGTTAGGGGGCAAGGCAAGGGCAGGGCTGGGGGAAGGGCCTGAGTCTTGGCCCTGCGAAGGCCGCCTCCGCTTGGATGGGGGAGGGGCGTGAGCGTGTCCCAGGCCCGCGCTAATACAAAAGGGAAGGACGTCGAAGGTCCTAAATCTGGCCCATAATGCCTCGCTGCGGCGACCTCTGACCCCCGCGCGGACCCCTCGGCCGCGCGCTAGGCCTTATGGGACGCCGCCCCGGCCAGACTTTTTTTTAGGAGATGCCGGCTGGAGGCATCGAGGCTGCGAGGCCATTTGGACACGCCGGTGGGGGTGGGCCAGGGTGGTCCTGCCGCATCCCCCCGTTCACTGTTGGGGCTGTGGGCCCGAGCTGTGCGGCCTGCGGCAACTCCGCTAACCTGGCCGGGTTGTCATGGCGACCGGGCCCAGCCGCCCGCACTCTAGCGCCGGGAGCGGCCTCGCGGGCCTCATTAGGCCTTAGCGGGGCTCGGAAGGGAGCTCGGCCTAATGAGCCTCGCCAGGCCCAGGGGACGAGCGCGCTGACAAACAAGCAGCCTCCGAGCCGGCGGGCCTCCTCCGGGGCCTCCCCCGGCGCCGCGCGGGGCCCGTGCTGCACCTAGAGGCAGAGGCCGCCTGGGGGAGCCCGCGCCTTGCGAATGAGCCTCTGGCCGTGAAACTGACGGAGAGGCCGAGAAACTGACGGAGTCTGCGGGCGGGGAGGGGGGGGAGCTGCAGAGCGACTTTCTTTGTAACAATTTCGGGCGACAGACGTCTTGGGAAGGATGGCGGTCCTGATCGCGCATCGGATCCGGAGTCATCCAACCTCAGTTCAGTTCAAGGCCATTCCTAGAGCGCCGGGCCTGGCCTCAGGGAGACCCTGGCTGTGTGACCCTGGGCAAGTCAGGTCACCTCCGCCTCGGACTCCTTGTCTGTAAAGTGGGAATGATGATAGCCCCACCCCCCAGGGTTGTTGTGAGAACCGGTGAGGTGATGATAGTATCACTTAGTAAAGCTGTAGAAATGTTAGCCTTATCCAATGCACACGCCCTCCGACAAACCAAAGCTGCCCCGTGGTCTTGGGATTAGGTTCATTTAGGAAGTTTGAATCAGTAAGCATTCATGAAGTCCTGTGTACTCTAGCTTTTCCTGACTCCCGGCCTGGCATTCTAACCGCCGCACCACTTAGCTGGAAGAGGGAGGCTATGTTCTTGAGAATTTTGCAAGGTCAGGAGAACGAGCCACCAAGGTCTGAGTACGAAAGTCTGGAAGTCAGATCAGTGCTGAAGTCTGGAGCTAACCCAGCGGGGATGCCTCGCGGAACAGTGGTTGAGGCAAGAATTCATTCCCCGTTGATGTTGCATTTGTATGTGAACTTGGTGGGACCATGGTTACTTTGTGTGGTCTGGGCCCCCTCTCCCCCGAAACAGGAGGGATAGAGGGAAGGTGTGTCCCTGAGGTTTGGGGAGAGACGTATTTGTACTTCTCTTTTGGCTATATCTTTGAAATAAATATTCCTTTGTGAAAGCTAATTGGTGTTAATTGGTTAAATGGAACTGGGGTGCTAATCATTGGTGCTAACAGTGGGGGAGAACACCCAGAATAGGGTCTTGTGCTGATGGCTTTAGAAGAGATATCCAGACCCTTCAAGGTATTCCTAGAATGGGAGAGTGCCAGCTTTGCTCTAGAGGAGTGAGGTCAGAGTACTTAATACAGAAAGTAATACATAAATACAAAGTAGTAGGACTGACAGGTATGAAAAGCTGTGAATCAGACGAGTTCAGTGACAACTATATTCGTTTGAACATGTTACATGCCTCTGGCACTATGTGTTCTGTATTCTAATCTGGGTACTCCCTTCATTGGGATAGAGCACAACCTTCCTTGGAACAACACTTGCTGTAACATACGAGACATGTTCATTCAGTCTCAGCTTGAAGGCCCTAAGAAATGGGAACCCACCACCTATTTATGGCTTGCTCCATTGCTTTTTCCTCTATTTCTTGTTCCTATATATATATATTCTATAAATATTCAATGCATTTCATCTCAGTGATCAGTTTTGTTGGCTTCTAATTGGGAAAAATTATCTTAAATAATTTCCTTTATTTCATCTTTATTCTGAATTTTCCTTTATTTCATTTTTGATACTGGCAGTTTCATTTTCCTCTACTTTTCTGCTCATAGTAGCTAATATTTTGTTAGTTTTTTTGCTCTTAGTTTTTTTTTTATCAATTCATTTGAGGTTTTTTTATTGTTATAATTTTATTTCTACTCTAATTTCACAATTTCTCCTTTTGTATTTGGTTGGGTTTTTTGATTTGTTACCATAAAGAAGCCTATTCATTGAATGGGTGTATCTCACTCAAAATGAGAATGTGATAAGACTTAGCCTGAAAGGGCCAGGGTCTCCCATTGCATCCTGGGTCATCTCCAGTCATCCTGATAAATATCAGGCCACTGCACCCAAATGGCTCAGGAGAAGAAAGTGAGGTTGGTGACCTTGCATAGCCCTCCCTCCCTCAAATCAAAGTCAACTGCAAGTCATGTCATCATCTTGATGTCATGGTCCTCTTTGAGGACTAAAAATTGGACTGAGTGGGAAAGTTTTTTCCAACTTTGATCAATTTTCCTTTCCTAGGTTCTCTTCCCACCTTCCTCTCCCCATCCAGAATTTATATTTACATCTTGTAATAACTATCCCTCCCATAAGGACACTTAGTGTATTCTACCTTGTATGATAAGTATTCATATGTGAGTCTTCTTTTCTGTCTCTACAATGCCTTGTGTTTTATGGACACTTTGATGTTTGTTTGTGGCATCTAATCTCCCAGCCTTGGATGGATTAGAGGAAAATGAATAGAGTTGTGTCAATTAAATTTCTGTGTGTAGGGAAAAAAAGACTCACATTTGAAGACATCTTAGAAGGGAACTTGAAAATTGGAAATAATAAACTAAGGAAATTAGAAGTGCATATAAAAGGAATCTAATTTTAGACTGGTACCTAAGCTTTCTAATCTAATTAAAGTCCTTTAAACCTAGTCTGAACAATAATCCTCTCTTGGTCCTGAATCCTAAAGTCACAACATTTGGCTCCCATTTACCTCCAGATAAGAATGGTATCTTTTCTTTCAGAAGACCCTCAATATAAAATTGGTATTTGCCAGCCTTTGGTCTATTTATTTATTTTGTGTTACAATGATCGTTGTCTTCTGGCTAGGAATTATTTTGATGGCATGGCAGGCTTCACCCATGTTGCTTTAGGATAAATTAGATAGCCAACTTCCCTAAGCCTGAGGCAGGAGAAGGGAAACAGAGAGGGTCACCATTGTTTTTCTATTACTTCATGATCACAAAAATGCTACTCAATATACATTCCCCCAAAGGTTACAAGACAACCCCTTAGAGCAGGAGTTCTTAACCTTTTCTCTGTCATGGACCCCTTTGACTGGTGAAGCATATCGACCCTTTCTCAAAATATGTTTTTAAATGCAGAAGACAAAACATACAAAGTTAAAAAGGAAACCAATTATTGAAATGGTGTTGAAATAAAATTATCAGTTTTTTAAAACACAGCCCCTAACTTAAGAATTTTTCTGTAGAATGTAAGAAAGGACTTGCTCAGATAGTCAGACTTGTAGTCATGAAGAGCTGATTCAGACATCAAATATCTATGTAGTCCTGGCAACTCACTTAACCACCCTTAGCCTCTTTATGTATAAAATGAGGATAATTGCATCTATCTCACAGGCTTATTATTTATTATATTAGCATACACTGCTCTTATAATTTTATCTACTTATCTTAGAGGGCAGGGATGTGTGTTCTCAATTCAAGAAAGTATTTTGAGGTCTAGTGGTGGGTATAGGGCCTTTCTTCATATTTAGAATTTGTCTTGCTGTCAAGTGGTAGATAGGATTTCATACAGAAGAATGAGCTATGACCTGCTTGGCACTGTAATTCACTTCGCACAGAAGGACATTGGTGAGCTGAATGGCTAGCATAAGAAAGACCTTCATACCTTTGAGCAGCCAGCTCTCATACTTCTTAATCTATATAAGTCTTGGGAGTGTTATAAAGGGGATTCGTGCTTCAGGTAGGGCTTGTATTAGACTCAGATCTCTTACAGCTGCAGAGGAAACAGTCTGTATTCTATTTTAGCCATAATCTGTACAGATGAGTGTAGCACACCTTCTGGGTCCACTCCTTAAGCCTACATTATCCCTTACAGGTTTTGTGCTCAGAAGATTCTTCTTTAGAGTTATGGAATTGTCAACTTTATTACCAAAATGAAGTATGACATTTAGAAAGTAAATATTTTTCCCACTTTCCTCCTGACTAGATCCTATCTTATACATGAGAAAATAGGTGCTCAGAAGGCGAGTCAAATAATAAGCGTTTATTAAGTGAATATATATTAAATGAACATGTAGAAGTGTGCTAGCCACTGTACAAACAAAGGCAAAAAGCACACCTTGTCATCAAGGAGCTTACATTCTAACAGAGGAGATGACACACATTCTATCAGAGGAGATGACACGGACAGAGAGAAATGTAGCACCTTTTCCCGCTTCTCCCCTAATTCTCATTCATTTTGGAAGACTAGAACCCCAGAGCATAGTGGACTATTTCTCCCCTTAAGGTTTAGCGGTAATCCTGAGGAGTTGTGGTTTCTAATATTAAGGCTCATGAGCCTTGATCCTAGGTGCTTCCCATTGACTATGAATCATTTAGCTAGAGTTAGCTTTGACAAAGGGAATACTTAATGAAATAATCTCCCACACACAAGGTCTCTGGGAGAGTGGGTTCAAACTTTAGAGAACGCATGTAACCAGAGGGTCTATTCCTATTCCAACTCCTTTCTCCCTTTGTGGACTCCTCATGAAGTTCCTCTTGGACTGACTTTCTGCTGGACTTGGAGGATCGGTGTCCTTGCAGTATCCTGAAACTGCCATTTTTGAGTCTGACTAATTTCTTATCCTGTCTTTCAGCTTTCAGTGCAGACATTGCCAACAGCTTCTGGTGCCCTGGAAGGCAAGCCCAGGTCTTCGGACCTTTTGAAGTTGAATAGAATGTTCTCTGGTCAAGGGGAGATGGATGGACTATTGATGTGTGGGGAAGGTCTATTCCCACTAGGTTGGTGTGTCACAGGCATGTTTCTGTTAGACCATGCTGTTGTAATATACATAGGCCCAGAGATATGTCTGATTCTTCCAACCAATTCAAATGCATTTTTTGTGTGACTGTTCTTGGTTTTATCCAGCGATCAAGTACTTCATCCAAAATGATTAAGTTTATAACTTTGATATGACTTTGCTCAGACTTGACTGATTGATTCAGTTTAGAAGTCTTGGCCTGCTATTCCATATTAATTAGGTTGGGGGTTTTCCTCTTCACCCTTACATAAGCATTTACCAAATCAAGACCAGAAGTGATACAGGATATTACATTTAGATCCAGAAGGTATCTTAAAGTTGATCTAGGACAAACTCCTCATATTGCAGATATGGAAACTGAGGAGGCCCTGAGGCTGTGACTTGCCTAAAGTCAATGAGGTCAGTAGCAGAGCTGTTGTTTAAACTGGGAGCCTTGTTCATTCCAAACCCAGTGTTTTCTATGAGAGACAAAGGCAAAGCAGTCTAGTCGAAAGTCAATTCTCAATCTAGAGTTTTCTGTTCTGCCCGAGCAGACTCTATTTATTTTTTGACCAACTGAATGCATACATTCTCTCCCTCCTCTCCCCACTTTCCCATTCCAAGTCTTCCTCTTTAAAAACTCTGGGATTTCTCACGAGTCTTTGCTTTTGGATATGTGAGCATTTCAACCTTAGGCAAAGTCTCTAGTGCCAGTCTAGGGGATGGGTATACCCTGGCAGAAAGTGGCACCTCCTAGCAGAGGCAAAATGGGCCCTGAGCCCTGAAAGCTGAACACCAAATACAAATAGAGAGAAGACTAATATGTATTTTACTCTGATTTCTATCCCCCAGGAACTGCTAAAGTTATTACCTGTAAGTTAATGGAACTATGGGAGCAGTTGTCCCTGAGCTGGCTTACCTTTTCTCTCCCAAGATGGAACCATATCCTGCGTCAATGCCAATCTAAGGGTTAAGAGCCATTTCTTTCAATTAGTTACTTCTAGTTTCTGAGGACACCTAAAAATCACTTCTCTCAGCAATTCTTTCCTAATATGATCCCTGTGGCCTAGAGGCTGTGGGCCAGGCCCTTAGTAGTGCCAACTTGCTTGTTGGGGAATAACTGCCTTTTGTTGTTGGCAAGGATGTCCTATTTGTCTCAGAGCTTTCCCCAGTGACAGCCTATAGTATCTCCTTTAACTGAGCTGCCAAAGCATTTAGTGTGGCCTGTACAATTTGTTCTCAATTATTCTATGTTCTTGTCTTATAAAGATCAATTGTCTCCCCATCTATATAGAAAGTATCTTATAGACAAGAGTGTGCCCATTATTTATTGCATTATCAGAGCAACTGGTGCAGGAGATAGAACACTGGGCCTAGAGTTAGGAAGACTCATCCTTCTGAGTTCAAATGTGGCCTCAGATACTTACTGTGTGACCTTGGGCAAGTCACATCATTCACCCTCTTTGCCTCAGTTCTGCACCTGTAAAATGAGCTGGAAAAGGAAATAGCAAACCGCTGCTGTATCTTTGGGAACAAAAACCTAACTGGATTCACCTGGAGTTCAGACTGAAAAAAAAAACTGAACAAGAAGAACCTCTGAGAAAAGTCACCTTGATTGGTGAACAATCAATGAGGAGGTGGGTTGAGAGCTCTCAACTACTCATCATGGTTGGTGGAGAGGAGGGTGTAGAGAAACGAATGAGGAGTGAAAAATGACTCAAAACCAACACAATCCTCCTCTCTCAGATCGTCTCTCCAATTCATGAGAGCAATCATCAATGGAATGCCCTCCCACCACCAAAGCAAAGTCTCCTTCCTTTGCTTCCCATCATCCACTCATTCCCCTGGAGCCTCTACTCTCTGAAACCACAGAGGTCACCCTTCCCTCATTGCTAGCCCTTGACTTGACCCTGGCACCTCATACCTCTTTGTTCCTCTGTTGCCTTTTTTTCCCTTGATGTACCCCCCAGAGAGTGATGTCGTTCCGCACAACACCCTTGATTCGCCTGCAGGCAAGTTGTTACTAGAACCTGGCCAGAATTCTGCCTCTTTCCAGTCACAGACTCACCAGTCTCTTTGCTGTCACTGTTGCTATTGTAGTTCTTGTCTGTTGCATTCATTTGATAGACAACTGTTCACCAGAAGAGCAAGACAATCCTGACAGATACACATTTCCAAAAGCAGATGGCCTAGTGCCATCTCAGAGAGGAGTTTACAATCACATTTCTAAAAGGGATCAAAGCACATGCTGCTGCCCTTTCCTAGGCTCGGGTTGGCATGTACAGAGGCTGTGCTATGGTTGGATTTGCAAGCATTTTGATCACCCCTAACTAGAGGGATGTTATGTAAAACTGGGAAAGGGGAATGGGAAATTTATTCCTTCATATCTCTTATTTGAGGTATGTCAGAAACAACTAATCTCTTCAAATCTATTGCAACAGGATTTGATCTAGTAAGAGGAAAACAGGGAGAAGTTGGCAGAGGAAGCCCTAATGTCTCAGAAAGGGTTCAAAGATTCATGGGAATGACTTGGACAGCAGAACACATCTCCATCCAGACCTTTCTGACTGGTCTTGCTCCTTCATGAGCGGAATCACCCTAAACTCCAGTGGAGGGGTTCCTTTCCCCCTTAGTTGTAGAGGATCTGAGTTAAAAATCTCACCTCAGACACTTTGACACTCACTAGCTGTGTGACCTTGAGCAAGTCACTTAACCCCAATTGCCTCATCCTTGGTCATCTCCAGTCATCCTTATGAATATCTGGTCACCGGATTCAGATGGCTGTGGAGAAGTGAGGCTGGTGACCTACACAGCCCTCCCTCACTCAAAACAAAGTCATGTCATCATTTCTCTGATGGCATGGTCTTCTTCAGCAACGAAGGACAAATGCACTCAGACAGACATACACACACAGTGAGATAGCACTCAAGCAGGAAGCATATGATTTAAAAGTTTCTTGATGATTAAAACAATTTTATATGTGAAAGCCTCATCCCAACTTGAAACTTCATAGAAAATTGCTACAATTTACATAAATGCTACTGTGAGAAACAGTAAAGAGTTAAGTTTCCACAGAGTCTCTCAGTGGAAGAAGTCACTGGAGAAAACAAAACAAAACAAATTAGATAAAGGGGGCTAGCAGATTTCAGGGGGACCCAACCGTTCAGGAGACAGTGGCCTTCAGGAAACCACAGTTTTTGATAATGGGGTCCAAGCCTGGAACCACCTGAACCAGCAGCGGAATATGACGAGGAATAACCAGGAGAAAGCTTTTCTTCTTTGTCCTTGCTTAATAAGCTACTTGCATAATAACTTCTTCACCCAGCGGGGAGAAATAGTACAAATTAGGCACAATTCATATATTAAAGAAAGGGGGGAAACATATTAAGGAGGTATGTAATGGGCATGTTAAGAAGGTTGTGACCTAAAGGGGAATGAACCAATCTGTCCTCTGATGGGAGGATTCATTTTGAATTAACTGTATAAAGCCTATTTTGCTTCTGTATTAGATCCTCTTCCTTCTTACAAGGGAGAAAGGGGTTGAGCCCACTTTTTGCTAAGGTGTTCAATTCCTCCAAACTCTGCTGTAATAAATTTTCCTTGATAATTTTTTAGTGTCAAGTGTTTTTCTAACGCTATATATTTAGGAATTTTAATATATAGAAATCTATGGATATTCAAATAGACCTGAAAGAAGTTCAGTAGTTCCCTGTAACCTCCTAAATTTAAAATATGCATTTTGTAACCATCATCCTTACTTGCTTTTTTTCCTTTGTTTTTCACTGACGCTACAGCAGAAGTTGTAATTACTGTTAATACAATGACAGCAATCGTGAGTCTTTTATGTATATTCTTTTACTCAGTAGAAAACCTTTGGAAGTCAATAATGTATCTCCTGGTTTTCAAGTAGAAATAGCCTAACATTGATTTTTTTTCTAAAGTGAAGTTTACTAATCCATTAGAAATCAAAACTTTTGCATTTTATCATATTTCTCAATCACATCTTTGCCATATCTCCCCTTGGGGAACGATCTGTCATACTTATATCATTAAGAAAAGACTATGTTCTTGTTTATGATGGATGGTTGGTTGTCATCCTTTGTTCTCAAAGAGGACCAAATGACATCACTATGATCAAGTCAAGTTTCAGTGTGTCTGACTGTGGCTGATCACACCAAGCTGAGTTCAGAATGCTATACCTTTGAGCTATTTTAATTCTGCTTTGCTTATAGAGCATAGCACCTTTTCTCATGTGGGCAAGCCATGCTGAGTGTCCTGGACCAGTCTTTCTTATATCACACAATCAATTCCAAAGTTCTTGAGAGAGACCTTGAGAGCGTCTTTGTATCACCTCTTCCAATCACTATGTGATTGCCTGCCCCACGCGAGTTCTCCATAAAATAGTCTTTTTGGCAAATGTACGTTTTACATTTGAACAACGTGGCCAACCCATGGAATTACGTTCTCTGAAGCATAGTTTGAATGCTTGATAGTTTAGTTTGAGTGTCTGGTACCTTATCCTGCTGGGTGATCTTCAGAATCTTCCTAAGATAGTTCAAGTAGAAGCGATTCAGTTTCCTGGCATGGTGCTGGTAGACTGTCCATGTTTCACAAGCATACAACAATGAGATCAGCACAATGACTATGTAGACCTTCAGTTTGGTGGTCAGTTTAATGCCTCTTCTCTCCTAAACTTTTCTTTGGAGACTCCCAAACACGTAGATAGCACTGGCAATGTGTGCGTCAACCTCACTATCAATTGTACATCCCTGGAAAATACACTACCAATGCAAGTGAACTTATCCACAGGATTCAAAACTTTTCCATTTACTATACTCATGTTTCCACATATGGATAGTGTGATGGTGGCTGATGGAGCACCTGTGTTTTCTTGGTGTTACTTATTAGGCAATATTAGCACAGGCAGCAGAGAATTGATCTATACTTCGTTGCATCTCAGTTTCAGAGGTTGTAATGAGTGCACAATCATCTGCAAACAGAAAATCATGTGCCAACACTCCCTCCACATTGATCTTGGCTTGTAGGTTTTACAAATTGAAGAATTTATCATCAGTGTAGTAGCTGACCTTGATGCTGTGTTCATTTTCATTGAAAGCATTTGACAATATGGCTGAAAACATTATGTTAAAAAGCATGGGAGCAAGCACACAGCAGCCCTGTTTCACTCCATTGGTGACTGGGAAAGGAAGACAGTATTGTCCACCATGCAGAACTTGGGCAAGCATGTTGTCATGAAATTGATGTACAATACTAATGAACTTCTCTGGGCAATTAAATTTTGACGTAATTTTCCATAAGCCCCCACGATCAATGGTGGGAGCTTGTAATCAATATTACAAAGCCTTTGGTCAGATCTACAAACGTTGTGCCAACCTCTTTTCTGCTCCTGGCATTTCTCCTGGAGTTGTTGGGCAGCAAACACCATATTGACTGTTTCTCAGCCCTTTCTGAAGCCACACTGACTCTCAGGTAGATGATCATCTTCCAGGTGTAGGATTAGTCTATTAAGGAGGACTATAGCAAAAATCTTGCCAGCGATGACTAAGAGAGAGAGAGACTGCCCTGTGATTCTCACAGGACAATCTATTTCCTTTACCTTTATAGAGATGGACAATGGAAGCATCCTTGAACTCCTGGGGGATAACCTCCTCTTATCATATAACCTGGAAATTTTCAGTCAGCTTTTGTATGAGCCGTGAACCCCCTACCTTGTAAATCTTAACTGGAATAGAATCAGCACCAGGTGCTTTGCCACATGCAATGAGCCAAATGACACTCAAAATCTCTTCTTCAGTAGGAAGTTAAGCTAAAGAGGAATGGACTTCAACCTGAGGTAAATGGCCAAAGGCTTCAGCATCGATTGATAGTGGTCTGTTGAGAATACTATGGAATTGTTCAGTCCATCTCTCTAGGATCATGTCTTTATTACTAATTCATGTGGCTCCATCAGCACTGAGCTGTTGTGATGCACCATAGGTTTTTGGTCCATAAATAGCCTTCAGGGAATCATAAAAGCTCTTTGGATTGTTACTGTTAGCATAAAACTGAATTTCATCTGCCTTTATTGAGTCAGGAATTCTGCATCTCTCTAAGCTTTTCTTGTACTTTATTTTTGATGTAAGTAAATGTGCCTTCTTAGAGATGGATGAACTATCCTGCTGGTATATCCTGTGGAGTTCTCATTTTTCATTTAGCAGCTTCTGAATTTCCCCATCATTTTCATCCAACTAGTCTTGGTATTTGCAAATGTTCTGACCTAGATGAGCAAATGCAGTGCTGTACACCAAATCTCTGAAAGCTGCCCACTCCTTTTTTGCTCCACTGTTGCCAATTGTGTGTTGGCTCAACTTTCCCTCTAAGTTAGCAACAAACTATTCATGCTCAGAGAAAAGGTCTTCTTGTTGACATTAATTCTTCTGGTAGTCATTTTGTCTTGGGGGTGCCACTTTTTTTTTAATTTAATTTAATTTAATTTTATTTAAATTTTATTTTATTTTATTTAAATTTTTTTTTTAAATGAACAGGAGAAACCATATAATAAAATGAAACAAAACAAAACATAATAGAAAAGAAAGTGGTCTATTTCTTTCTGTGATCCAATTTCATAGTTCTTACTCTAGATGTGTTTTGCCTCGAGTCCAATGGAAATTTTTTAAGTCCATGCATTTCAATGAAGTACCAAGTCTACCAGAAAAATTCCTCACACACTGTGGTTGTTTCCGTGTACAAAGTTCTCCTGGTTCTGCTCCTTTCACTCAGCATCAGTTCATACAATTCTCTCCAGGCTTCTGTGAAGTCTTCCTGTTCATTGTTTCTCATAGCACAATAAGGGGGTGCCACTTTTGATGAATGAGAATATTTAGCTAGGAAAGGATAAATCTATGGTCAGCCCACCATTCTATATCACACATTGCCTTCATCACTCTCACATCTTATCGATCTCTTCTCCTTACAGTCACATAGTCTATTAGATACCAGTGTTTGCTGTGAAGATACATCCATGAAGTTGGATAAACGAATGAGTTTGAATTGTCAAGTCTAGGGACTGATGTTTGCAAGTTATCTAAAGTAAGTGGTTAAGATAAGGAACGATCATATTATATTATTCAGTCCCTTTTCAATCATATCCAGACTCTTTGTAACCCCATTTGGGGTTTTCTTGGCCAAGATGCTGGAATGGTTTGCCATGTCCTTCTCCAGTTCATTTTACAGATGAGGACACTGAGGCAAATGGGATGAAGTGACTTTCCCAGGGTCACATAGCTGATGGGAGATGGAATTTGAGCTAGACATCTGGAAGGACTCCCAAACCACTGAACCAGGTCCCTGGCATTTCCAGTTAATAATCCTTTTAACTGCCCTTTTGTCGTGGCCCTCATTGTCTATACCTGACCCCACCCTAGTCTATTAGTCTTTAATCCCATCTAGACCCCTTCCCTGTTACCTCTTCTTTGACAACTGTGATAAATAAGTAGCTTATATTTGTGTAGAGAAGCTAGCCACTATTGCCAAGTTACTATGAGTGAAGGCATGATTTCTCATTTGCCCTTTCCCTCTAATAAGGGGCATCCAAAATGTTTGCAAATCCAACCATAGAAGAGCCTCTGTCATGCCAACCAAAGTCTAGGAAAGGGCAACAGCATGTGCTTTGATCCCCTTTAGAAATGTGGCTGTAAACTCCTCTCTGAGATGACACTAGCCCATCTCCTTTTGGAAAATGTGCATTTATCAGAACTGTCTTGCTCTTCTGGTGAATAATTATCTATCAAAGCAACAGGCAGAAATCATGCATACAACACAATTTTGCCTTGAGTACTGCATTAAGCTCCTAAAATCAACTACACCCGAAGGCCAACCCACTTTCCCAGCTGCACCAATTCTGATGCTTCCCAGCTCCCCTGCCTTCCCTTCCAATTTCAAGGCTCAATAAAAATGGTCTTTTCCATCCCTGCTGTGGTTGCTGACCCAGTTGAGGAGCAATAGGTAATAATAGGCCAGGTCAGGTCATCAACATCTCCCTTAATTTATTAGCTGGGACTAAGTTTCCTAACATTTACATTTTCACCTAGGGAGTAGGAAAGGCAACTTTACCGTTAACCTCTGTCTTCTCTGGAGAATGGGATAAGGGGTAAGGAAATAGTTATTTAGCTTTTACTACAAATCTGGCAGCGCGCTAAACACTTGACAAACACATTTACTTCAAACTGACTGAAGCTGACTTTGTCTCCCTTCCAGGACAATGAATTGCTGGGGCTGACCAGATGTTATCACTCCCAGCCTCTGACAATTTCATAAAAGTCCCTTCTGCAGCTTGGCCAGACCCTCTGCCTTAGTACCCTACATAAACCCCATCCCCAGCCCCCTCCTGGGGCACCCCAGCACTTGCTGTGTGGCACCCCCAGCTGCAACCACTTGTCTGAATTAAAGACTTCCATTTTGCTATGCTGGCTGTTTTGAATTTAGGTTGACACACTTTAAGGCTCTGGATCTCATTTGATCCTCATAACAATATTTACTGTTACCCCTCTGACAGTACTGCAGTAAGTGCAAGGAGTCCATACCTCTTTTCCTCTGGTGAAGATAGGCAGGTGAACTGCTGGGATCTTGAATACAGTAGGGCAGACATTTCAGTGCAGTCTAAGGTTTGGATTTGTTGTGTGCTGGTAATTTGTGGGAGGGATTCAACTGCAAGGACATGGGACATGAGGACCTGAGCCAGTGTATACACATTGGTGGGGCATGCAAATGCAGTGGCAGCAGTGAAGTGCCAAGTTGCAGCACCACAGATTATTACAAGAAGCCATGACACAACCAGAAGATGATGGGACTTAGTGAGTGGTAAAACACGGGTCATGTTAACAACTCACAAAATATTCGTGAGAGCAGCGGTTTTGCATCCAAGACATTACACACTTACATCTGGTTCTCCAGATAATATTAAACAGTGGAAATCCCCTGATGGAAACTTACTTCAAAATCTCTCTGGCCATGTTGCTATAATTACCACATTAGCTGTGAATTTAGATGGAGTGCTGGTGCCTGGAGTAGACAATGGCACTATGCATCTTTGGGACTGGAGAGCTGGATACAATTTCCAAAGAGTGGGTGCAGCTGTTCAGCTTGGATCTTTGGAAAGCGAATCAGAAATATTTGCATGTGCTTTTGACCAGTTTGGAAGTCTATTACTTAATGCAGAAGCTGATAAAATCATAAAGTATGCAGAGAAGATGATTCAGCTCACCTCAGTGATGAAGAAACTCATCCAGTCAGCTGGAAACCTGAAATGATCAAGAGAAGACTTTAAGTCTACATAACAAGGTCACTGCTTTATTTTGGCTTTTATAAGTTCAGTTACATTATGCTCTATATAGGATTATGAAGCAGAAACTCAGCAGAAGTCATTGCTGCATCATCACATTTTACAATAAGCTCACCTTTTCTTAAAAAACAAAATCCTTGTCATTATTTGTTTATTCTGTATCACCAGGCTCATGATCTAGTTAGAGAGTGTTTTGATGGCATGTCAAACTTCACCCAGGTTACTGCAGAGTAAATTAACCAGTTAGATTCCCCATTTCCCTTTGCCTGAGGTGGGGGAGGAGATACAAGTAGGAAAGAGTCATGTTGTTTTCTATTGCCTCACAAACACAAAAATGCTACCCATACATTATTCCTCCAAAGCTTACAAGACTTTAGAGCAGGGATCCTTAACCTTTTTTTGTGTCCCAGATACCATTAGCAGTCTGGTGTTGCCTATGGACTCCTTCTCAGAATGTTTTTAAATGTATAAAATAATTGAGATTAAAAAGAAAACCAATTATGTTGAAATAAAATGATCAATTTGTTTTAAAAGTTCACAGACCTCAGGTTAAGAATTCCTTCAGTATAGCATAAGAAAAGGCTTGCTTGAAGGGGAAGTGGTAGGGAAAAGGATAAGGAGGAATTCTATGGAATTAGTCATGGGACAGCTGAGTCAGATACTGAATAGCTGTGTAGTCCCTAGGCAAATCACTTAACTATCCTCAGCCTCTTTCCTTCCGTATAAAATGAGGATAGTAGTATCTCATTCACAGTTTTGCAATATTTCACTACCCCTTTAATTTTATCTATATTTCTGAGAGGGCAAGGATCAAGTATGTTCTTAATTCAAAACAATATTTTAAGGCCTAGTTGTGGCTATAGGGACTTCCTTCATATTTAGAGTTTCTTTTACTGGCAAGTGTTGAAAGGAATTTCATGTGGAAGAAAATGACCTTCTTGGCATAGTAGCACACCTGACATTGAATGGCATAGGTGGGCTTAAGGAACAGCAGGATGTCTTCCTACCTTTGAGCTGCCAGCTCTTATACTTCTCAATCTACATAAGCCTTGGGAGTATTATAGAGGGGATTCATACTTCAGGTAGAGATGACCTTAGACTCTGAGGTCCCTTAGAGCTGGGGAAGAAAACAGTCTGTACTCAGTGTTAGCAACAATCTGTACAAATGTAGCACTCCCTCTGCATTCACTCCCTGGACCTATATTCTTCCTCGAAGGTTGAGTTTCCAGAAGGCAACTGCTGCTCTTCCTTGGCATATGGCATTATCAGAGTAATTAGGGAAATGAAGTATGACATTCAGAAAACAATGAGAGTGTATAGTGATATCTTATAGATGAATTTCTGAAGTGAAAGTTCACCTGAAATTCTGCAAACATTTGTGGACTTACTTGACAATTCAAACTCACTGGTTTAAGGTTACATGTTCATGCATACATTTTCACATCTTTTTTGAGTGATATAAGAATGACGTATCTTTCTCAAAGGGGAGATATAGTAAAAATGTGATTGAGAAATATGAAAAAATGTAAAATCATTGATTTTTAATGGATTAGTAAGCTTCATTTTGGAAAAACCAACAAGATTAGACTATTTCCACTTGAAAACTAGGAGATGTGTTTATTGACTTCCACATGTTTTCTATTGTGTAAAAGAATATACATAAAGGAATCAAGGACTTATGATTGCTGTCATTGTATTAACAGTCTTAGAAATTCTATTATTGTGTCAGTGAAAAACAAAGGAAAAAATCCAAGTAGAGATGATGATTAATTGCACATTTTAAATTTAGGACATTACAGGGAACTACTGAACTTCTTTCAGGTCCATCTGAATAATCACAGATTCCTATTTATTAAAAAGCCTAAATTTGTAGTGTTTGGATAAGTTTTAGCAATTGTCTATGAAATTTCAAACTAGGATGAGGCTTTTTACATATAGAAATGTTTTCATTAGTGGTCAAGAAATTTTACATCATCTGTGTGTGTGTGTGTGTGTGTGTGTGTGTGTGTGTGTATGTCTCACATACCTCAATAATCAGGAGACACAAAGCTTATTTTACAAAGTCTAGTCCTCAAGGATCCTTTAAGATCCTTTAGGCTGTAGATATCAATATCCACATCATGTATAGAGTTCAGACAAAGATAAAGAGAACAAATAGTATGTGAAGACTGAAACTGCAAACTTTCAGATGAGGCAAATTATTATACTGTTATAATAATGAGCAATTATTAAATTGAGATCAAAGCTTCTAACTTCAATTTCCTCATTATGTGCCCGCTCTGCTTAAAATCAGTTTCTGAAGGACATGAATGATGAAATTACTCTCAGCCCTCAAGGAACATGCGCTTTCAATCTTGGGTGGTATCCTACCCCACTAGTAGTGGACCTAACTTGGCCCAGCTCATGAAGGACAAAAACCACTCAGAAAAGTCTGAAGAGATCGCCCTGTCCAGAATGCTGGAGATGGTTGAGTGGGTCATGATACCGTGTTGTCAGCAGGAGGAGCTGAAGACCACCTCCTTATTCAATGTCCACCAACAAAGATCAGTTGTTACTTGTCAGGGGCATTCCCTTTTACAAAGGTATTTACGACTCTCCCAGTCTTCATGGGGGAGGGGAATGCCAGCTCGCTAAATTGACCAATGATTATTAGACAGAAACTCTGCCTCTCAGGGGTTTTTATTCATCATGAGTTGCTTTCTTAATTTGAGGTTTTGCAAAACTCTGAGATTTATATTTTTAACTCCATAAAATTATATCATATTAATGTCTTATATTAATAACTTATTTCTTTGCTATCCACTCTTTATCCTCTCATTTTTGTGGGAACCCATCTCCTGGAAAGTACATCCATCCTCTGAAGGGCATGGCCCAGGGACGAGATTTGCTATTCGTCCCCAAGGCACAGGCTGTTTAAGTGGATGGCATCCCATCCAACTGGGAAACCTCTAATCTCTGTTCAGAGTGTAAATGGAATTCAGTCTCAGCTAGCCTTTGCCTGGAGGAGGAATAGTCTTTTCTTGGTCCCCTTCATTAGAGTTTAGGACAGTTGAGCTCAAGGAGAAGAAAACTAGCCAGAGAGGTCCAGATGGAGATGGCTTCCCCTGCCCAGATACCTTGAGGCTGCTGAGTCTCATGATCAAGCCATGATCAGCTCCTCAACAGGAGGAGCTGAAGATTTAGCCCACCTCAGTAAACATTCACCAGTCAGGGCTAATTTTCAATTGCCAGGGGAACCCACTTTTAAAGAAGAGATTTAAGGCATTTCAGGGTCTTCCTTTGTATTTTTGATTACTGAGAGAGACCACTGACCATCTATTTATTGCTGCCTAGTCAAAAGAAATTGATTATTAATTACCCAGAAACTCTTGTTTCTCAGGGTTTTCATTTGTCACAACATTTATATAGGCTAAGGGGATAACTCTGCATTATAGAAAAATCATTTTTAGTAGAGGTCTGTATAATGGTCCATTTATATAAGAATTGGCACAGATTCAAATTGCCATCTATACCTTAAATATTAGATACAGAAAACACTTAATATGATACTACTTTAAAAGTTTAATATTTGATATTGATATTTGTTTTTTCAATATTTCTCTCCAACCTCTATAAGAGTCACACCATACAACAAATAATATTACAGAGGACAAAAATGGAAAGATGAAAAAATTAGCAAAATTCATCAGTTCATTGTAAATATTTGCAAAATATGCAATGTGCCACACCCATGCACCTCCCACCTTTGCAAAAAATTGGGTTGGGATGTCTTCTCGTCTCTCTTCTTCAAAGTATCTTTGTCATTTGCAGCATTCACCATTGTCATTTGTATTATAGCCTTCTTATCAGTGCTATCATTACCACTATCACTGACATATTTTCAGTATTACCATATTTGTGAAATCAGCATCAATTTCATCGCCCGTACCATCACTTTCAAGAATGTCAGCATCAGAAGGGCGATCACTATTCCACAACTGTTTTCATAATCACCTCCATGGCTATTACCTTTAATGGACTTTTTTTTATCCTCATTGCTATTTCTGTCATCGTTACTTTTATCACAAAGGGTGTCACCATTCCCATTTCTGTTTTCACCATTGTCATCAGCTCTATCCCAGGTCTTATCATGGTTCTCATGATCAGTATTGCTATCATGGTCTTTGGAACTTTGGTTGTCATCAGCATCATGGTTGTCAGTAGCCTTGCTGTCATCACCATAATGGATGTCACTATTAGTGTTATGGCCCTTTTCATCTGGGTCATAACCATCAACAGCCTCTTTGGTGCTGTCATCATGACTGTCACCACCATCGTAATTATCACTATAGCTATCACCATGTTCACCCTCCTTATCCTGAAATTGACAATTTTCTTGGCTATCAACAGCATCCTTGTATTGGCTGTCATCACCATCAGAGGCAGTTTCACCATTGATTTCACCATCGCTAACATCACTGCTCTTGTCTTCACTTTCATCATCTTCAGCAACCTGGGATACAGATGGGAATGTGGAACACACCAAGGAGACTTTTAATTTTTCAAAATGTCCTTGCGTAATTTGGACTGGGAAAGGAAGCTCAAAGAATTCTTCATCAGAACTATATTGATAGGCACTGCTACTGGGCTCACTTGAACGTGACATGGCCAGATCTTGGGCCAGAAGGAAACCGGAAGGTATTGCTTCGTTACATTTAGTTTGGCTTCTTGATTTATTCTCTGTCTGCAGTTCTTTTTTCTCTCCCATTTCCAAAATGTGTTTGCTTCTTTGTATAGATTCTCCAGGTGTCAGCTTCAACAGAGCTTCCAGGTTGAGAAAGTGGAGGCAACCACTGTGTGTTCCTTTTCTTCCAGGAACTGGACCGTGGAAGAGAAGAAATAAAGAATGGATAATCTCAGGAGAAGGTAGAGGCAGATGGTTTCAAACTTTCATTAAAATTCTGTGTCAAATATCATGGAATAAAGGAACTAAATACAATAATCGTTACTTTCAAGTCTTTAATTTAAGAAGCCCTTCATTTAATTTTGCTTCATAGCCTTTAGACTACAACACTGGGGAAGATGCCACATCTGTGATGGGGAAAAGCCTTCTGGCTTGGGTCCAAGGAGGCTTTTAAGTACTGAATGAGCAGAGACCGCCAGCTCAGTTCAAGGCTGTTAGAAGTTCATGTACAGTCCTTTAGGTTTAAATGCCTTGACCCTTTGTCCTATGGCAGATTATGTTTTGTCAAACCGCATCCTTGACTTTCTCTCATCAGGGCTCCCAATTTTAGTCCTATTCATGTACTGCTCAATGAAGCTGGAAGAAGTAACAAAACTGATTTCATTGAGTTCATTATAACTTCGTGTTATAGTTTGGCCCTTCTTGGAGAAAGGCAATGCTTTTAAATCTCCCTAATCTATTTAGATTCCTACTAACCACAGTGGCAATTACAAACACTTTTATTCACTTGCAACCCTCCCACATTCCCCTTCCTCCCTATCCCCTCTATCCCCTTTATCACATACTTAACTGAAAAAAGTTAAAGTCACTGAACAGGTCTGTCTCCTCATCTCCTATCAGATGTTTCCCTGACATTATCTCCTTCACCTGGTATCTATCAAGAGGTGGCCATTCTTCTTGCCCAGGAAAATTCTTCTGCTTGCATCTTGGATACCAAGATGAATCTCCTTCTATAACAGATTGTCCATTCATGTTTCTCATTGTCAATATTGCTATCATGATCACTGGAACTTTGTCATCTCCACTCTCTCTAATCTTCACCTTCATCCTATCTACTGAACCCTTGAATTCTGCCTGGAAACCAAGTCATGGATCCCCCATTCTTAACTAAAACAAAACAAAACAGACTTGCTACTCTGATGGTTGTAATGTTCTCTCCTAGTTCTACTTTGACTGCCTGACTTCTCTTTCTCAGTCTCCTTGGCTGGTTATTCATCCATATCCGCTGAACTTAGCAAAATGCCTAGCCCTAGCCCATAGAAAATGCTTAATAAATGTTTGTTAACTGACTGACTCACTGCCTATTGAATCCACAGGTTGGTTGTAGTAAGGAAAGCTAAATCACTTTGATGTCTTTTTGTTTCTAACTCAGGACTTCTCCAAAAATTGAACTATACCCATACTCCCTGATCAAGACAACCCAGACCAACATAAACCCAGAACCGGAAACAAGACGTTTCTCCTCTTCTGAGTGGGCCTGATCTAAATCTCACAACCCACTTATTACTAGCCTCTGGATATTTAATATTAACAGACTATATGAGTAAAGATATTGAAGGCATTAAAATCTTATTTGGGCAAGATAAGAAACTTGTCATGGAACTTTGATCATGTCACAAGCAATGATGCAAACCCTAAATTCCTATTGACTCCAAGTCCTACTAGAAAGCCAGTTCTGTTTTCCACTTTTCTGCAAGATAAATATCCATTTCCCAGGAGAAAACCTACCCTGAATGTTCTGCTAAGAGGTTTCTCAGTTAGGAACACAGTTTCAGCTGGAATCAAGACTTTGTGCAGACTTCTCAAACTGAGCCAGTACTGGTTTCTTATCCTTTTCTTCCTAAGTTTCTTTTCCTCTTTTCTATTTACATAAAGAAGGTGTGAATTCCAACCTCATCATTATCCTTACAGCAGAAAAATCCCTTTGTTCCCCCTCATCAGTCACCACCCCTCAGTTTTTAGTTACCCTCTCAGCTCTCTGCTTATCCCCTCATTTAATAACCATTTAACTCTGTAACCCTTTTGAGTGTATCCCTCTGCAGAAACAATGAAGAGGGAGTTTACTTACTAGAATTAGTCACACCAGTATCCTAAGCGCCTACTAAGTGTAAGATACTTAGACAAAGAAAGGCTCCAATCTTCTTTGCATTGAACAGAGCTTTTTGCCAAATGAGTATACACGTTGCTGAAGGGCTGACTAAAAGAATCCCCAGTGTCTGAATAAGCCAACCAAGCTTCAAGTTCCACTTTTTCTCATCTTAAGATTAGACAACTATTATCAACTAGCAGAGAATCAAAGCCTCTCTGATGCAGGGTAGTCACATGGGGCCATGTAGGCCTGCCATGGTATAAAGAATCAACTAACTTCTGGAGGGACCATCAGATTAAAAAAAAAAAAAGATACTAATAAAAGTTTACTTTAGAAAAGACTACTACTCTTGGAAACAGTGTTATTTATGGAGGTCAACAGTTATATACATTTTTTCAGACTTTTTCAATGTATTCATCAATTGAAATGACTTTCTGTTTCTAAAAAAACGTTATTTGTCATATAGGATAACTTTTTGGGAGGAAGAAGGGCAAAGATACTTGGAATAATTGTGGTAAGATTAGGAACAGAAAATATTGATAAAAACTTTTTTTATTTAGTTAAATTTATTTACTTAACTTTTTACATTCATTTTCACAAAATTTTGGGTTCCAAATTTTCTCCCCATTTGTCCCCTCCCCCACCCCAATACTCTGAGCATTCTAATTTCCCCTATCACCAATCTACCCTCTCTTCTATCATCCCTCCCTTCCCTTGTCTCCATCTTCTCTTTTGTCCTGTAAGGCCAGATAACTTTCTATTCCCCATTGCCTGTATTTCTTATTTCTTAGTAGCAAGAACAATACTCCACAGTTCCTAAAACTTTGAGTTCCAATTTCTCCCCATCTCTCCCTCCCCACTCAATCCCTTTGGGAAGGCAGGCAATTCAATATAGGCCATATCTGTGTAGTTTTGCAAATGACTTTGATAATAGTCGTGTTGTGTAAGACTAACTATATTTCCCTCCATCCTATCCTGACCCCAATTGCTTCTATTCTCTCTTTTTTAATCCTGTCCCTCTCCAAGAGTGTTGACTTCAAATTGCTCCCTCCTCCCATTGCCCTCCCTTCCATCATCCTCCCCACCCTGCTTATCCCCTTCTCCCCCACTTTCCTGTATTGTAAGAGAGGTTTTCATACTAAAATGAGTGTGCATTTTATTCTTTCCTTTAGTCAAATGTGATGAGAGTAAACT
>CM053771.1:76448182-76488353 GCA_028658325.1 Potorous gilbertii | reverse complement strand
CTGTTCACCATGTGCTCTGTTCCCCTAATGAACTGGATTATCTGCACTTGCCTGAAACAACAAGAGGAAAGAGGTCAAGATCCCATCCAGGCTTTGAAAACGACCACTGCTCTATACATGTGTTATATCAATTCACTCATACCTGATGACAAGAACTTTATGCCTCAGCACTTGAAGGGCCTTTGTGGATTGGCTGCTGAGGGGATCTGGCAGAGGAAACTGCTGTTTGAGGAGGAGGACCTCAGGAGGCATAACCTAGAGGCAGCTGATGTCTCTTCTTTCTTAGACCTGAACATTTTTCAGAAAGACAGTGGCTGTGAAAACTGCTACAGCTTTATTCACTTGAGTTTCCAAGAGTTTTTTGCTGCTATATTCTACTTGATGAGCACAGATAAAGAATGGAGAAAGAGCCCTGACTTCTCCATCCCAGATGTCAACAATCTTCTGCAGGAGTATAGGGAGCGTGATGCCAGCTTTGTGGCCCTGGTGGTTCAATTCTTGTTTGGCTTTCTAAATGCCGAGATAGCAAGTGAGCTGCAGAGGAAGTTCAGATGTAGAGTGTCTCTGGAAGTCAAGTCACAATTACTGTGGTGGATTGAGCGAGAAAGGGCAGTAAATAATGTATATTCCTACTTTCCTTATTCTCGTTTACCAAATTGGTATTCTCTCTTATACGAGACTCATGATGCTGAGTTTGCAACACAGGCATTAGTTAATGTCCAAGAAATGAAATTAGGCTCTTCCTGTGCCTATGAAGTCCTGATTATAGCTTTCTGCATTAAGCACTGCCCTTGGATACAGAGACTTACATAGTGAGTATCTTCTTTTTCCATGTCTTGAAATGTTTACTAGACTTTTTACAGATAGATGGAACTATGGATCTTTCAGTGTTCAGTTTTCAGCTTTGCACATGTGTTTAGCCTAGATTCTCTTCCAGTTTATCTTTGGGAATACAGAATTTTTGAACAAAGTGTCCAAAACTAGTCACTACCCCCTTTTCTCCACTTGATGTAGAAAACTAAGGTGATGTTCTTTCCATCATTGATATGTTAACCCCACTAAAGTCATTTTGCTAGATTGAACTAGTGCTATTAAAGTTGTGTTTGGCATCAAAGAGATTCCTGGGTAGATGCTCCTACATCGTCATTTATGCCAGGAAATGAAAAGGACAAGACTGTGTGCAAATTTTTATATCCAAGTGAGATTAATGGATATTTGTTTAGGTCACTGAGGTTCAGCAGAGTGGGGAGAAGGACAAGGAGCTGGGAGGGAAGCAATGAGGGGTGGAGTCATGCAAATTTCCAAGTTTGTGGCCAGCAGCTTTCCATTCTTATGCAGGAAAAATTCCATCTCTAGTGTGTGCTACAAATGCCCCTTTTCTAGGAGCTCTCAGGAAGTGCTTGGAAAGGAAGTGAGTGGCTTTGTAGTATGACTTCTCTGCTTTGAAATCCTTCAGAATATCCATGATTGCAGGGGAAAAGCCAGAATATGGGAATGGAGGAGAGTAGGTCTCATCCCATGGCTAACTTTGTGCCTTTTAATGTTAGAAACCTGCTCATCCTATCCTTTACTGGCTTCTAGGACACTGTCTTGCAATGGGGACAATGGGTAATCATTTTCCTGTTAGAATAAGCCTTTACAGTGTGTCACCTTACAGATCCATTAGAAGGGATTTTTTTGGGGAGAAAAAAGTTGCCCTCAGGAGTCCCTACCTGGTAGCTTTATTAGAAGCAGCTAGGTAGCTCAGTGGATGTTGTCCTTCATTTCATTGTTTTTGCATCACCAGTGTTCTCTGTTTTACTTCTTGGAAGTGACTCATGACTGGATTTAACCTTTTACTTTCTGCCAATTATTTCTGTGGTGCAAAACATAAATTCTTTTTCCCTTAATTCTTATGTTTCTCTTGAATCATTAACATTCAGCTACGTTTCCTTGCTCTCTTAGGAATCCACATGATCCTCTGCCCCATCAGGTATTAGTTCAATATTTTTGTTGGAATTTAAATTCAGGCATGTTTGGACTCATTTTAGATGTTCTGATACTCACCTTTATTTGTGTTTTTATAAGTTCTAAATTCTTTGAACTGCTCAAGCTTAAGATTTCTGAGTTTTCTTCCTCTTAAGCTCTTTGGTTTCAGTCTTCTCTTCTTATATTCACTTATCACTTTCTGACTCCTTTATTGTTGCTGGCAGATTTCATTTATTATCTCTCTACTAGAATCAAAACCCGAAAGAGCTCTACAGCATTAGGTTAGACTCTGGAGATACAAAGAAAAAGTTTCCCAGGGAGAATGATATCATTTTCATATCCTTGGGCTCTTTGTACATTACTTTCCTCCAAAATGCTTTCCAGCTCTGAGAACCTTCTCTGAGGGCATATCTACAGAAGTGGGAGGCTCACTGTGACATCCAGCTCCCAATGAAATCAAAGTAAAATTATAACTAAGGCTATCTTAGAAAGGGAAAATAAGAAAAAATGAAGCCTGAGCAGAGGTTGGGGAAATTAAAAAAAGATTAGCTTACCCCTTTATCTTGTTGAAGGTTGGGAAGTTTTGCACTGAATATATTAATAGAAGTCTTAGGAATTTAATTAATCTCTCTTAGCGCCATCTGGGGGTGCCATCTCCTTTGTACTGGGTTTCCCTGGAAGTTGGTGTTCATCTTCCTATCCCAATAGCAGTTCCTTATTACAAATCCCCAATTACTGTGCCAAAGAGAGGACTCTTGGTTTATAATTTGTTCTCCTCTTATCCTGAAAAACTGAGTCCATCATTATAAATTTTGGGCTTCTGTGTATGTTAGATATTAAGGAAACTTCTTTTACTTCCTTAGGTCCGGTTTTCTCTTCCACTCAACCTAACTGATCTAGATATTGATTTCAGTGTCACCACTGTGCATATGGGGGGTTGAAGTAAAAGGGAGAAGGTGGAAAGGTGGTAAGGAGGAAGGAGTGAAATGAAAGCTAGTACTTGGATTTGTCTCAGATGCATTGGCCTTCAGTCTGAAGCACCTAATCCCACCTGTTCTTTTTTCTCTGAGAGTTGCTGGAATATAATATATGACCTTCCATTCCATTACAGATAAATACAATATATGACCTTCCATTTTTCCATACAGATAAAGAGGTGTACATAGCAATACTGGGAGGCACCTTGAGTACCACTGATATCCACAGTAAAGTTCTTCTCTCATTTCTCTTTCTAGTTCTTGTGTTTCTTATGTACCTGATGGCATTTGGCAAGATATCTTCTCTATGTTCTCTATGAATCAGAACCTGAAAGAGCTCCAGCTGTTCCCTTCCCGAGTGGTTAATGTATGCATGGACAACCTTTGTGTGGGACTAAGAAATCCAAATTCTCAACTTGAAGAACTTAGGTAAATCTAAGCTTGTCCCAGAGCTGGGGTGACTCCCTACGTGGGAGTGGGAAAAGTGAGGTAAAGAGCTGAATTTGTAAAAAATAAGGTCCTAGGAAAAGACAGGATAGATCAGAATCCAAATGAGTAGAAAAGTAGGACAATGAAAAGAAGAGTGGTAAAGAAGAAAGAGAGAAAAGGGACACATGGTCCTTTTCACCACTATTATTTGTTATTGTCTAAATCATGCACCCACTTTGACTTTATCTTGGTATCTGGTGTAAGATGTTGGTCTATCCCTAGTTTCTGCCATACTACATTCCAGCAGTTCTGAGCAGTTTTTGTTGGACTTCTTATCCTGAAAGCTGCAGCCTTTAGGTTTATGAAATAGTACATTACTTTAGTCATTTGTATAACTAACCTATTCCACTGATCCACCACTCTTTTTCTTAGACGGTACCAAAGAGTTTTGATGATGGCTGCTTTATAATACAGTTTTAGATGTGGTACTGCTAGGCTGCCATCCTTTTCATTTCTTTTCATCAATTTCCTTAATATTCTTTTGTTCTTACAGGATGAATTTGGTTATTTCCTTCTAGCTCCATAAAATAATTTTTGGTAGTTTTATTTGTTTGGTACTAAATAAGTAAAGAAATTGAGGTAGAATTGTCATTTTTATTATATTAGCTTGACCAACTCATGGGCAACTGATATTTTTCCAATTATTTAGATCTGACATAACTTGTGTGAAAAGCATTTTTAATTGTGTTCCTATAGTTCGTAGGTTTTTCTTGGTAAGTAGACTCTCAAATATTTTATGCTGTGTACCATTACTTTAAATGGAATTTCTCTATCTCTTGCTGCTGGACTTTGTTAGTAATATACAGAAAACTGATGATTTATGTGTGTTTATTTTAAATCCCACAACTTTGCTAAACTTGTTTAGTATTTCATGTAGTTTTTTAGTTGATTCTTTAGGATTCTCTAAGTATACCATAATATTTTCTGCAAAGAGCACTAGTTTGGTTTCTTGATTGCCTATTTAAATGATTTCAATTTCATTTTCTTCTTTTATTGGTAAAGCTAACATTTTTAGTGCAATTTTGAATAAGAGTGGTGATAATCGATATCCTTGTTTCAACACTGATCTCATTGGAAGTTTCTAGCTTGTCTCCATTACACATAATGCTTCCTGATGATTTTAGATAGATACTACTTATCTTTTTAAGAAAACTCCATTTATTCCTACACTGTGTAGTGTTTTTAATAGCAATGGGTGCTGTACTGTGTCAAAAGCTTTTTTTTGTATCTATTGAGATATTCATATGATTTCAATTAATTTTGTTTTTGACATGGTCATTTATGCTGATCGTTTTCCTTATATTGAACCATTCCTGCATTCTTGGTATAAATCCCACTGGATCATAGTGTATTGTCCTTATGATATGTTGCTGTACTCTCTTTGTTAATATTTAAAAAAATTTACATCAATATTCATTAAGGTAATTGGTCTATATTTTTATTTCAGTGTTTTGATTCTTCCTGCTTTACGTATAAGCAACACATTTGTATCATAAAAAGAATATGGTAGGACTTATTTGTCTATTTTTTTCAAATAGTTTTAGAATTAATTGTCCTGTAAATGTTTGACAGAATTCCCTTCTGAATCCATCTGGTCTTCGAGATTTTTTCTTACAGTTTATTGATGCCTTAGGGTCCAATCTGTTTTTTTGAAATGGGATTATTTAAATATCATTTCCTCTTGATTAATCTGGGCAATTTATATTTTTGTAAGTATTCATCCATTTTACTAAGATTGTCGGATTTATTGGCATACTGTTGGGCAATAATAGCTACTAATTATTCTTTTAATTTTCTCTTCATTGGTGGTGAATTCACCCTTATAATTTTTGATACTGGTAACTTGGTTTTCTTCCTCATTTTAATCAAATGAACCAAAGGTATATCTATTTCATTGTTTTGTTCCTCATAAAACCAGTTCTCAGTTTTACTTATTAGTTAATTAGTTTTCTTAATTTGGATTTTATTAATCTGTCCTTGGATTTTCAGAATTTCTAATTTTGTATTTAATGTAAGATATTTGATTTGTTCATTTTCTAGAATTTTTAGTTGCATGCCCAATTCATTCATCTCCTTTTTCTCTATTTTATTCATGTAAGCATTTAGGGATAAGAATTTTCCCCTAAGAACTGCTTTACAGTATCCCATAAATTTTGGTGTGTTGTCTCATTATTGTCATGCTCTTGGATCAAGTTATTAATTGTTTCTGTGATTTGTTGTTTGATCCACTCCTCCTTTGGGAGTAGATTATTTAGTTTCCAATTAATCTTTAGTCTATCTTTCCATGGCTCTTTATTACATGTAGCTTTCATTGCATTACAATCTGAAAAACATACATCTCCACATTTTTGCATTGGATTCATTGGACTCAGAGGTTTTTCTCCTCTAGTACATGGTCAGTTTTTATGTTGGTGCCATATACCTTAGAGAAGAAGGTATATTCCTTTCTAATCACAACCAGTTTTCTCTAGAGGAGTGCCAGATCTAACTTTTCAAAAACTTATTCACCTCCTTAACTTCTTTCTTGTTTATTTTGTGGTTAGCTTGATCTTGTTCTGAGAGGGTGAGGTTGAGGTCCCTCACTAGTATAGTTTTGTTGTCTGTTTCCTTCTGTGACTCCCTTAACTTTTCTTCTAAGAATTTGATTGCTGTACCCCTTGGTGCATATACTTTTAGTATAGATATTACTTCATTTTCTATGGTACCTTTCTAGCTGGATGTTGTTTTCTTCCTCTTCTCTCTTAGTTTGATCTGTTTTTACTTTTGCTTTGTCTGAGATCAGGTTTACTACTCTTCCTTTTTTTTTTTAACTTCCCTTGAAGCATTATATATTTTGTTTCAGCATTTTACCTTTGCTCTTCGTGTGTGTCTCTGCTTCAAATGTGTTTCTAATAAACAACATATTGTAGGATTATGGTTTTTAATCTGTTATGCTATCTGCTTTATGAGATAGTCCATCACATTCACATTCACAGTTATGATGACTAATTGTGTCTTTCCCTCCATCTTGTTTTCTCATTCTCTCCCTCTTTCCCTTTCACACTTTACTAGTATTTTAATCCTGGCTACCATGTCTCTTAATCTTCCCCTCCCTCCCTTTTCTTGGCCCTTTTCCTTGCTACTTTTGCCCTCCACTTTGCTCTCTCTTTTATTTACCCCTTCCCTTTCTTTCCCCTTTCCCCTCCTACTTCCTACAGGATAAGATAGATTTCTATACCCAAAGTAGTCTGTGTGTTATATCCTTTTTGAGCCAAATTCAACGAGAGTAAGGTTCAAATAATACTTGCCTCTATGCCTTCTCTCCCCCTCTTGTAATAGGTGTTTGTGCCCCTTCATGTGACATAATTTACCCTTTTCTATTTCTTCCTTTCCTCTTCTCCCAGTACAGTCTTTTTTTCACCCCTTAATTAATTTTCTAAATCATCACATCAAAGTCAACTTATACTGACACCCTCTGTCTATGTATACCTCTTTTTAGTGTTGTAATAAAGATACAGTTCTCAAGAGTTACAAGTATCAACTTCCCATTTAGGGATGTCAACATTTTATCCTTTTTCAGTAATATATTTTTTCTTTCATATTTATCTTTTTATGCCTCTGTGGAATTTTGTATTTGAAGATCTAATTTTTTGTTGTGGTCTGGCCTTTTCAAGAGGAAGGTTTGGAAGTCCCCTATTTCATTGCATGTTCATTTCACCTAAACTATTATGCTCAGTTTTTCTGGGTATTTGATCCTTGGTTGTAATCCAAGTTCCTTTGACTTCTGGGATATCATATTCTACACCCTCTGATCCTTTAATATTGAAGCTGCTAAGTCCTGTGTAATCCAGACTGTAGTTCCATGAAATTTATTTGTTTACAGGTCTCAACATTCACTTCTATAAGTTTTAAATTTTCTCCCCTTCCCTCCAGACTCCCTCCTCAAGATGTACATTCCTATTGAATACATTTATACATCAGTCATATTGCACAGAATTATAAACAATGGGAGAAATCATGAGAAAAAAAACACAATGAAACATAAAAAAAAATAGTGTCCTTCATTCTGCATTCTAACTCCATAGTTTTTTATCTGGCTGTCCATGGCATTTTGCATCATGAGTCTTTTGGAAATGTTTTAGCTGGTTACATTTCTGAGAAAGTCTATCAAAATCAGTCCTCACATACTGTATACTATGTACCCCAGGGTCTGCTTGCTTCACTCAGCATCAGATCTTTAAAGTCTTTCCATGGTTTTCTGAAGTCTGCCTGTTCGTCACTTCTTATAGCGCAATAGTATTCTATTATATATCATATACCACAACTTGTTCAGCTGCTCCTCAATTGATTGGCATCCCCTCAATTTCCAGTTCTTGGCCACCACAAAGAGAGCTGCAATAAATATTTTTATACATGTGAGACCCTTTCCCATTTTTATGATTTCTTTGGGATATAGTACTAGAAAATGATATTTCTAGGTGAAAGGGTATGCAGATTTTTGTAGCACTTTGTGTATAGTTCCAAGTTGCTGTGCAGAATATTTGGATCAGCTCATAGTATCATCAACAGTGAATTAGTGTTCCAACTCTCTCACATCTTCTCCAACATATATCATCTTCCTGTTTATGTTATCCAATCTGCTAAGTGTGATATGATACCTCAGAGTTATTTTCATTTGCATCTCTCTAATCAATAGTGATTTAGAGTGTTTTTTTCATAATGTGATATATAGCTTCAGTTTCTTCCTCTGAAAACTGCCTGTTCATATCCTTTGACCATTTACTAATTGGTGAATGCCTTGTATTTTTGTAAATTGGACACACTTCTCTATGTATTTTAGAAATGAGACCTTTATCACAGACACTAGTAAAAATTCTTTCCCAGTTCTTTGCTTCCTTCCTAATCTTGGTTGCATTGGATTTGTTTGTGCAAAACCTTTTCATTTTAATGGAATCAAAATTATCTATTTTGTACTTCATAATATTCTTCATTTCTTGTGTGGTCATATATTTCTTAATTTTCCATAAATCTGACAAATACACTATCCCTTGCTCCTCTAATTTCTTTGTAATATTAACCTTTTTACCTATATTGTGCACCCATTTGGATTTTTTTTCTCATCTATGGTGTCAGGCATTGGTCTATGTCCAGTTTCTGCCATAGTATTATCTAGTTTTCCCATCAATTTTTCTCAAACAGTGAGTTCTTATCCCAGAAGCTGGAATCTTTGGCTTTTTGAAGCAATCGACTGCTACATTCATTGTCTACTGTATCTTAAGTATCTAACCTATTTCACTGATTTATCCCTCTATTTCTTATCCAGTACCAAGTGGTTTTAATGATTGCTGCTTTATAATATAATTTGAGATCTGGTAGGACTAGGCCACCTTCCCTAGCATTTCTTTTCATTAGTTCCCTTGATATTCTGAACTTTTTGTTCTGCCAGTTGAATTTTCATATTATTTTTTCTAGCTCTAGAAAATAGTTATCTGGTAGTTTGATTGGTATGGCACTGAAATTAATTTAGGTAGGTTTGTCATTTTTATTATATTAGCTTACTTACCCATGAGCAAGTGATGTTCTTCCAATTATTTAGATCTAACTTTATTTGAATGAAAAGTGTTTTGTAAATGTGTTCATATAATCCCTATGTTTGTTTTGTCAGGTAGCCTTCCAGATACTATATAATGTGTACACTAACTTTACATGGGACTTCTCTATCTTTTGCTGTTGAGCTTTTTTATATATAGAAAGATATATAGAAATGGTGATGATTTGTTTAGGTTTATTTTATATCCTGCAAACTTTACCAAAATTGTTTATTAGTTCAAGTAGTTTTTTTAGTTGATTCTCTATGATTCTCTAATTATATCATCGTATCATCTGCAAAGAGTGATAACTTAGTTTCTTCTAATTCCTTCAATTTCTTTTTCTTCTCTTATTGCTAAAGGTAACATTTCTACCACCATATTGAATGACAGTGGTGATAACGGACATCCTTGTTTCACCCCTGATCTTATTGGAAATGCATCTAGCTTATCCTCATTACATATAATGCTTGCTGATAATCAAACTTTTATGTAGATGCTACTTATCATTTTAAGGAAATCACAATTTATTCCTAAATTCTCTAGTTTTCAGTAGGAATAAGTGTTATATATTGTCAGAATATTTTCTGCATTTATTGAGATAATCATATGGTATCTGTTAGTTTTGTTTTTGATGTGATCAGTTATGCTGATAATTTTCCTAATATTGAACCAGCCCTGTAACTCTGGTATAAATCCTACCTGATCAAATATATTATTCTCATGATCATTTCCTGTAATGTTTTTGTTAATATCTTATTTAAAATTTTTGTTTATTTATCATTAGGGAAATTTTTCTCTAATTTTCTTTCTTTGATTCTTCCTGTTTTAGTTATCAGCACCATATTTTTATCATAAAAAGAATTTTTTTGGGGGGCAGAGCCAAGATGGTGGAGTAGAAGTACAGATGTACTCTAACTCTGTGCCGCCATAGCCTTTAAAATACCTGTCAAAATGACTCCAAACAAATGCTTGAGCAGCAGAAACCACGAAATGACAGAGTGAAACAGATTGCCAACCCAATACAGCCTGAAAGGCCAACAGGAAACGTCTATCCCACTGAGCTTGAAGTAGAGTGTGACCTATGCAGCTCAGATGAAACTGGAGTGGATTTCAGAGCACTGAGTTATGGGAAGCTGCTGTGATTTCCAGATTACTGAACCCAAAAACAACTAAGAAAGCTCCAAATTTCAGTAAGAAAGTTTTTTCAACTGGGTGAGATGGGAGCTGGTCAACCCTAGTCCTGGCCCCAGGTTGGCTGTAGCCACTGCTGCAGTAGCAACTGTTTCTGGAACTCTTGGCCAATTGATCCTAGAGGAAATGAGTCACTGATCTGGGTGTCAGTCCTTAGTGGTGGTCCTGAGGTGAGGAGGAGCACTGGTATGGTTGAGCTGGTTGCAGCTATGGAGAGGGAATCCTATTCAGAATTCCAGGGCAGAAAAGAGTGCTTTTGGTTGCTCCCAGACCAGAGAACAGATCAGGAGAGGAGTAAATTCCTCTCCCTTGATTGTGCCACCTTGGAGGAACTGAGAACTTACAGGTCCCTAGAGATATATCAGAGAATAGCTGGACAAAACCTCCGAAGCCTAGGGTAGTATACCCTCCATTTGATAAAGGACTCAAAAGTCAAGTAAGTGACTGGGAAAATGCCCCCAAAGGGGAAAAATTAAGACGATAGAAGGTTCCTCTCTTGGTGAAATGGTAGTTTCTTCCATCCTTTCAACTGATCAAGAACAAAGCATACAATCAGAAGAAGACAGCAAGGTAAAGACTTCTGTATCCAAAACGTCCAAAAATATGCAATGATCTCAGGCCATCAAAGAGCTCAAAAGAACTTTGAAAAACCAGTAAGAGAGTTGGAGGAAAAATTGGGAAGAGAAATGAGAGTAATGCAAGAAAATCATGAAAAGTGAGTCAACAGCTTCCTAAAGGAGACCCAAAAAAATGCTGAAGAAAATAACACTTAAAAATAGAGTAACCCAAATGGCAAAAGAAGTCCAAAAAGCCCATGAGGAGAAGAGTACTTTAAAAAGCAGAATTAGCCACATAGAAAAGGAGGTTCAAAAGTTCACTGAAGAAAGTAATTCTTTAAAAATTAGAATGGAGCAGATGGAAGCTATATGACCTTGTGAGAAAACAAGAAATTAAAAAACAAAACCAAAAGAATGAAAAAATAGAAGACAATGTGAAATACCCAATTGGAAAAACAACTGACTTGGAAAATAGGTCCAGAAGAGATAATTTAAAAATTATTGGTCTACCTGAAAACCATGATCCAAAGAAGAGCCTAGACATCATTTTCCAAGAAATTATGAAGGAAAACTGCCCTGATATTCTAAACAAGAGGATAAAATAGAAATGGAAAGAATTCACTGATCCCCTCCTGAAAGACATCTCAAAAGGAAATCTCCTAGGAATATTGTAGTCAAATTCCGGAGTTCCCAGGAGAAGGAGACAATATTCCAAGCAGCCAGAAAGAATCCATTTAAGTATTGTGGAAATACAATCAAGATAACACAGGGTTTAGCAGCTACTACACTAAGGGATTGAAGGAATTAGAATATGATATTCCACAGGTCAAAGGAGATAGGATTAAAACCAAGAATCACCTGCCCCAAAAAACTGAGTATAATATTTCAGGGGAAAAATGGAATTTAAATGAAGTAGAGGACTTTCAAACATTCTTATTGAAAACATCAGAAAATTTGACTTTCAAATACAAGCATCAAGTGAAACATGAAAAGGTATACAGGAAAGAAAAACCTTAAGGAACTCATTAAGTTGAATTGTTTACATTCCTACATGGAAAGATGTCATTTATAACTCATGAGACCTTTTTCAGTATTAGAACAATTAGAGGGAATATATATATGTATATATACATATATACACATATATACATGTATGTATACATGTTTTTATATAGGTGTGTTATATATTACATATTTGTAGGTATGTATATGTACATGTATGTATGTGTGTATGTACATACATGGAGGACACAGGATGAGCTGAATGTAAAGGGAAAATACCTAAAAAATAAAATTTACTGTTGAGTGGGATGTACTAGGAGTAAGAGAAAGGGAGAGAGAGAATGTAGCAAATCATGTCACATAAGAGAGGCAAGAAATAGTTTTTACAACGAAGTGGAAGATGAGGAAGATGAAAGGAAATAAGTGAGACTTACTCTCATGGAGATTGGCTTAAGGAGGAAATGACACAATTAATTGGATATGGAAATGAATTTTACCATTCAGGAAGGCAGGAGAGAGGAGGATAGGAGAGGGAAGATATCAGAAGGGATAGAAAATTGGGGAATGGGATAATCTGAAGCAAACATTATTGTGGGAGGACAGGTCAAGGGAGAGAATGTAATAAAGGGAGGGTAGGATTGGACAGAGAGATATGTGACTAGTCTTTCACAACATAACTATTATGGAAATGTTTTGTATGACTACACATGTATGACCTACATTGACTTGCTTATTTTCTTAATGAGGGTGGGTGAGGAGGGAGGAAGGGAGAAAATATGGAACTCAGAACTTTAATAATGAGTGTTAAAAATTGTTTTAGCATGCAGCTGGAAAACATGATGTACAGGCAACGGGATATAGAAGTTTATTTTGCCCTGCAGGTAGGTAGAGGCTAGGAGGATGGAAGAAGGGAGGATAATATAATGGAGGGTAGACTGAAGTAATAAGTGGGTGGGGTGCATGCTGTCCTGGGGTGAGGGTAGGGAGAGATGGGGAGAAAATTTTGAATTCAGATTCTTTTGGAAGTGAATAATAAATTATATAAATAAATTATAAAATAAATTAATAAAAAATAAAAAATATTAAAATAAAAATATAATAAAAATAAATTGTATATTAAAAAATAAATTATCTATTAAAAAGAAAAACCAAACCAAACCAACAAAAAAAGAACTTGGTAGGACTCCTTTTCCAATTTTCCCAAATAGTCTGTATAGTATTGAAATTTATTGTTCTTCAAAAGTTTGATAGAATTTGCTTGTGAATCCATCTGGATTTCTTTCTAAGGGAGTTCATTGATGGCTTATTCAATATCTTTTTTCTGATGTCTAAATATCTATTTAGGTATTTTACTTCCTCTTCTGTTAATCTGGGCAATTTATAATTGTAAATATTCACCCATTTCACTAAGATTATCAAATTTATGGGCATACAATTGGACAAATTAATTTCTAGTTGTTGTTTTAATTTCCACTTCATTTGTGGTGAATTCACCCTTTTCATTTTTGATAGTAGTCATTTGATTTTCTTCTTTACTTTTTAAAATCAAGTTAACTAAATATTTATCAATTTTATTGTTTTTTTCATAAAACCTGTTCTGACTTTTATTTCTAATAGCTAAGATAATAATACTCTAATAACTATTGAACTTTAGTTCAATAGTTTTCTTTATTTCAACTTTATCAATCTTTCCTTTGGTTTTCAGTTTTTCTAACTTGGTTTATAATTGGGGATTTTCAATTTTGTTCTTTTTCTAGCCTTTTTAGTTGCATGCCCAATTTACTGATCTCCTCTTTTCTCAATTTTATTCATGTAAGCATTTAGAGATATAAAACTTCCCCTAAGAACTGCTTGTACCATATTCCATAATTTTGGTAAGTTGTCTCATTATTGTCATTCTTTTGAATGAAGTTATTGATTATTTCTGTGATTTGTTGATTAGCCCACTCATTCTTTAGCATTAGACTAGTTTCTGATTTATCTCTTGCTTTGCTCCTTTATTGCATATAATTTTTATTGTATCATGTTTTGAAAAGGATGAATTGATCATTTGGGCCTTTCTGCATAGGATTGTGAGGCTTTTATTATTTAGTCCATGATCAATTTTTGTGTATGTACCAAGTACCATGAGAAAAAAAAGTATATTCCTTTCTATCCCTATTCACTTTTCTCCAGAGGTCGACCATATCCACCTTTTCTGAAGTTCTATTCATCTCCTTAACTTCTTCTTTGTTTGAAGTTAGATTTATCAAGTTCAGAGAGGGGGAGTTTGAGGTCCCCCACTAGTATAGTTTTGCTATATATTTCTTCTAGTAATTCGCTTAACTTCTTTAAGAATTTGGATGCTCTATCACTTGGTGTATATATGTATAGTAATGATATTACTCCATTGTCTATGATACCTTTTAGCAGGATATAATTTCCTTCTTTAAGTCTTTTGATTAGATCTATTTTGACTTTTGCTTTGTCTGAGATTAGGGTAGCTACCCCTGCTTTTTTAAAAATTTCAGCTGAAGCATAATATATTCTACTCCAGTCTTTTACCTTTACCCTATGTATATCCCCATGTTTCAAAAGTGTTTTTTGTAAATAACATATTGTAGGAATACGGTTTTTAATTCATTTTGCTATCAGCTTCCATTATAGGAGAGAATGCAATCCATTCATATTCACAGTTAACATTATTATCTGTGTGTGTCTCTCTCTCTCCATTCTATTCCACCCCCATTAATGATCTAATTTCTCCCTTCTTCCTGCCCTTCTTCAAAAGATGTTTGCTTTTGACCACCACCTCCCTCAATATTCCCTCCCTTCTATCAACTCCCCTCCCTTTTTTCTTTTTTCCTTCACTACTTCTTCCTTCTCTTCTCTCCCTCTCTTCTTCCTTCCTTTTCTTTCCCCTTTCCCTTCCTAGTGCTTATAGGGTAAGTTGTATTTCTACCCTTAACAAAGTATGTTTTTCCCACCTTGACTCAAATCTGATGAGAGTAAAGCTCAAACAATGCTCATCTCCCTCCCTTCTTTCCCTCTACTATAATATGTATTTGTGTCTCTTCATGTGATGTAGTTTACCATTTTGTGCCTCCTCTTTCCCTCTTCTAACATTAAAATCCATTTGTACTCCTCAATTAGGTTTTTTTTTCTTATCACATCAGTTAATTTATATACATCTTCTACCTATGTGTATCTCTTTAAAATATCATAATAAATATACCATTCTCTAGATTAACCAGCATTATCTTCCCATATAGGGATATAAATGGCTTACCCTTATTGAATAACAAAATTTTTTCCCCTTGTTTTTATGGTTTTCCTGAATCTTGTATTTGAAAGATCAAATTTTCCATTGACCTCTGCCTTTTTATCAGGAAGGTCTGGAAGTCTATTATTTCACTAAGTTTCCATCTCCTTGCCTGAAAGATTGTGCTCAGATTTTCTATGCTGTCCAGTCCTGGTACCACAGATTCTTCCCATCGATCTTTCATTCTTTTGAGCTGGAAATCTGCCACATTCTTTTCTCCTAGTGGATTCTGCCCCTCTCAAATTTGTATAGATTGACTTTTTAGAGGTATCTGAATGAATTTGTGAGAGACCTTGGCTGAGTCCCTTCCTTCACTCTGCTGTCTTGGCTCAGCCTGGTTCCATGATGTTTAAATTGTTTCTTTCTGCTCCTTGCAATGTTTTCTCCTTAAACTTTTAATTCTGGAATTTGACTACAACATCTTTTTGATTTTTGATTTTGGGGTTCTTTTAGAGGTAATCAGCAGATTCTTTCAATGACTATTTTGCCCTCTGGTTTTAGGATCTCAGAATTGTTTTCCTTTATAATTTCTTGAAGGGTTCTGTCCCAGTTCTCTTTTTGATCATGGCTTTCATGTACACCAATAATTTTTAAATTATCTTTCCTGGATTTGTTTTCCAAGTCAGTTGTTTCTTCAATGAGGTATTTTACATTTCCTTCTATGTTTTCATTCTTTTGATTTTGTTTGACTGATTCTTGATGTACCATAGAGTCATTAGGTTCCACTTGTCCAATTCTAATCCTTAACAATTTATTTTCTTTAGTTTGCTCTTTGGTGCCTCCTTTTCCACTTGACCAATTCTTCTTTATAAGGAGTTCTTCTCTTCAGTGGATTTTTCTATCTCCTTGTCCATTCAGACAATTGTATTTTTTGAGGAGTTGTTTTCTTCAGTCAATTTTTGTCTGTCCTTTTCCAAACTCTTGACTGTCTCTTGCATACCTCTCATTTCCTTTCCCAAACTTTTTTTTTAACTTTCTTATGGGACTTTTAAAAACCCTTCTTGAGCTCTTCCAAGAAGGCTTTTTGAACTTGGGACCAATTTTCCTTTGAGATTTCAGATGTAGGTACACTGACAGTGCTATCCTCTTCTGAGTTTGTGTTTTGATCTTTCCTGTTACCATAATAAATCTCTATGGTCTGTGTTCTTTTCTGCCTCTTGCTCATGTTGTTTGCCTATTTCCTGACTTTTTAATTGAATTCTTCTGATGGACACAAGGTACTGTCCCAAGCTTCTTGTGCTGGATAATTAGGGGTCTGGCAACTTACCTGGTGCTGAGCTACAGTCCTAGTGTTGGTGTGTCATGTGTGCTGAGGCCAAATGGGGTTTTTCTGTGTTTTCCTGGGACTGTACTGAAGCACTGCTGGAAGACTGCACATTCTGAGCTGTGCTTGAAAACAAGAAGGTCTGGTAGGTGGAGATGCATGCCTGTCTGAAGCTGCACTAGCCCCTGGAAGTTGCCTGCCCACCCAGGACTCCACAGAAACACGAAGTCTGACAGTTCTCCTGGCTATGTTAAAGCATGTGAGAGGTCCTGGTATTGGTGTTTGCCTACTATACCACCCTGGGGCTCAGGATCTCCTGCTGGTTTGATGAGGTGGGACATTCTTCAGTCTTGCTAGGATACATCCTTTCCTAGAATGATCAGTTGGGGAATGACTGAACTAGTTGTGTTATATGAATGTAATGGAATACTATTGTGCCAAAACAAATGATGAGCAGGAAAACTTCAGAGAGACCTGGAAGGACTTATATGAACTGATGCTGAATGAAAAGAGCAGAACCAGGAGAACTTTGTACACAGCAACAACCTCAATGTGCAAAGAATTTTTCTGATAGACTTAGCCCTTCACAGCACTGCAAGGACCTAAAAAATTCCCAATGAACTCTTGAGGCAAAATGCCTTCCATATCCAGAGAATGAACTGTGGAACTCAATCACAGAATGAAGCAGACTATTTTCTCTTGTGTTATGTTATGTTTTATGTTTCTTCCATTAATTTTAATTCTTTAATGCAACATGAGTAACGTGAAAATGTATTTTATAAGCGTGTATGTGTAGAACATATATAAGATTGCATGCTATTTCAGGGTGGGAGGAAGGAGAAAGTGGAAAAAGGCAGAGAGGGAGGGGGAAAAATCTAAGATATGTGGAAGTGACTGTAGAAAACTAAAAACAAATAAAGTAATTAAAAAAGAAAAAAAGGTTTTACACAAATCTAATTTAGTAAAAAATTTCAAAGGCAAAGAGGTGAGTGTAAAAATATTTGTATCAAGTTTCTTTGATAAAGTTCTCATGCTTGTAATATATATGGAAGTGTTTAAAATTTATGTGAGGAAAGGCCCTTCCCCAATAAATAAATAGTAAAGAATTTGATCAAGGAAGTTTTCAAAGGAAGAAGGTAGGAACAATCGTGAAAAAGAAGTTTGAAATGAGTAAAAGTAAAAATGACAAACGAATGCAAAAATGCTATGAATCATAAATAATTAGAAAAATGAAAATTAAAGCAATTTTGAGGTTCTACCATGTACCTATCACACTGGAAAAAATGGCATAAGAGGAAAATGGCAAATATTATTGGGGCTGTGGAAGACAGGAACATCAGAGTGCCTTTGGAGTAGCTGTGATTGGTTTTGTCATTCTCTAAAACAATCTGAAACTATGCCCGGAAGGACCCTTATATGTGTACAGTCTTTGACCCATCTATGCTACTACTGGAATTATGTTCCAAAAGAAAATCATAGAAAAAGTAAAGGAAGCTATATATGCAAAAAATATTTATAGCAGCTCTTTTTTTATTAGCTAAAAATTGGAAATGTAGGTGTCCTTCACTTCAGAAATGACTAAACAAATTGGGGTGTATCATTCTTTGCAATTTTATTTTGGCATAAAAAAGGATGAAATGGACAGTTTCAGAGGTTATTGAGAAGGCTTTATACAACTTCTACTTTAACTTCAACAATGCAAATGGAAAAGAAAACGAAAAATCAAAACATATTCTTTTGATACTGTAATGATCAATTATTTCTCCAAATAAAAAATGTAAGAATATGCCTTCCTTTCTTACTGTGGAAGAGGGAGCACTTTGGATGTGTAATCCATATAGCATCAAATTTTCCTCATATGTTGACTAATTTTCCTAAAATTTTTTCCCCTTTTGATTCTTTGTTATGAGAAATGGCTTTATGAGTAGCAGAGGAGGAGACATATGTAGAGATGAAAGTGTTATAAAGACAAGGGCTACCAATGGAAATTTTTTCAAAATAAAAGGAAATACACGACTATGCCCAGTATTAGAGTGGTGAAATGCTAAAGATATTGAGTCTTTTTGTCAAGAAAGAGGAGTTCAAATGAATTCCCCTCTCCCTTCCCACGTTATTATTCCTAATAATCTCTGATCAGCATCTTCTTTCTCATTTTCTCTGCCTCCATGTGTCCTATTGTTGACCTGATATAACCCAGGCATGAGGAGCTGGACAAGAAGAATGGCAGAGTAGATGAGGAAGGCGCAATTTTTAGGGAATTGAACTGTTTAGTCTGGAATGGGGATGTCAGAGGATAGTGACTGTAAAGGAATGGAGGCTGTGACCTCCTTTCCAGAAAGAGAAGAAAGAAGGAAACCCTGGAGAAAGGAATGATTCATTTAATCTTTGGTTGAATGTCTCCTACAGGTTGAAAAACTTCAAGGTACCTCATTCGTGCTGTCAGTATCTCTTCTCTGCTCCCAATTTGAAAAGCCTGTACTTGCGTGACATTTTCTTTGAGGATGATGGGATGAAACTGCCATGTGAGACCTTGGGAGAAAAGAACTGTCCGCTAGAGACACTAGAGTGAGTCCATATAACTGTCTTCTCTTGAGATTCTCCTGAGTATTAGGGCCATAAACTCAAAGTAAGCAGGAAGAACCACACTGATTTGGGGAGGGTGACTGCAGGCTGCCTGTCTGAGATCACATTTATTCTTCTTGGAAATTTTGCATAATAGACCCTTTTCCTCACCAGGTTTTTGGGGCCTGTTTATTCATGGGATTATCCATTTACGTCTGATATCCCATTGAAACTTCTCTGGCCTTCCCTTGATCTATCCCCATGAATTGATATAAAGTTATGTTGTCTTCTCCCTATGTTTCTTGTCCAAGAGGAGTTTAGTTCCAGTGTGAGAAGGATGAATTGCTCTGGTAGGAAATAATAGGGGAAAAGAGCAACTATTTCAATAAATAAAGGCTACTGAAAGGGTCCCTTTTTGTGGAGAAAGTTCTCCTTCATACTCCTTCACCCCAGCTTCTCACCATTACAGTCTACAACATCAGTCCCTACTCAGTCCACTATCTCCATAGCCCTCTCATAGATTAAGGACATGGTCCCCCAGGAGAGCAGAAGCAGAGCTGTCATTTCCATTCTAACTATGGCTGTGGTCTCAGTGGAAGAGTAGGTGAGGTGAGCGGGGTGTTGAGGCATCATGGCACTGGCTCCAACCTGTGAAAAGGCAGGGATAGCTAGGTCAGGAGAGAGTTAGTAATCTCATTTGGCTAGAATGGAGAGTGAGTAAACCAGGATAAAACAGAGAAGGAATGTCCCCCTCCACCATTGCAGATACTATCCCTCTCTTAATACTTTTTTGCTTTCTATGTCACAGTGTTGGTTTAGATTGTTTATTGTACACACACACACACACACACATACACACCCTCCAGATCTTTTTACACAAGCTGTTGCCTTTTCAAGAAATCCCATAATTAATACAGTTGATTTTTTGAATCTTGTTTAATAATGCATTCTATAATTTTGTTTGGAATGCAAGTGAAGCATCCTGGCCTCTCATCTGAAGCACACACATTATCCCCCTTTTCAATATCGAGACATTTGTAACATTCCCTTTCTGTGAAAATTTCTCTGTTCTTCCATGTTACCTCTACATATATCAATAAGCCGTTCCATTCATTATTTTGTTATTTTGGGGGTTTCCTCACCATGAATCTGTGAATACTAGTGTAAGCATAGAGCCAACCACTCTCTCTGTCCCCATCCCCTATCCTTAATACAGATGTAGGGGCATGGGGGAGCTGAGTGGGAAAGGATGGTTTCTTAACATGATGATTCTAAAGGAGCTGTGGGATTGAGCTCTTTCCCTCTGACAAATCAGGAGTAAATGAATCCTGGAGAATGTAATTGACCATATCCTCTCTGGTTTTCTATGTTCTTCAGAATAACCTATTGGAAAAGACATGATGCTAATGAGATGAATTCTTTCTTTCATGAGAGATTGAAAGACTTCAATGGTTCTTGCCTTGTGGGTGTAATGAAGCTTCTACGTACTGTCTTAGCAAAACAGGATTGTAAACTACAGACACTCAGGTGAGTCCCTATGAGATTTCTTTTGGGTGAGTATCTTAGGTTTGGTGGTCAAAGGGGGAAGGAGGAACACAAGTTGGGGAGGGAGACTGGTAACTCCTTTCTTGAGGTAGCATTAGGAATCAAGATCTCATACATTTTTGTGGCTATAGTTATTGTTTCTTCTGAGAACTTAACCAGAAAGTGGTTTATTCAGGGGTTTCTGAAATTATCTCTGAAAGATCTAGTTGAAGCATCTCTTAGTTCCTGCACTGTTACCTGGTAAATACTTTTCTCTCTCACACTGTCCCTTTTTTGTTTTGTTTGTTTTTTGGGTTTTGTCTTCTTTGTTATAGGGCTCAGTTCTAGAGTGAGGAGAATGAACCTGGGTACGTGAGAGACAGAACAAAAATTTGATGAGTAAAGACTGCTATATTCAGTGAATAAATTCAATAAGGTGTGATCTGCTTTATTCACTGATTCTGCAAGCTGGAAATGAAAAGATCATGTTTGTTTCTCATAGCTATTATACAGTGACCAAGTTGACATAGACCTCAAAACTCAGCCGTTCTATCCTGTTACTGAACAGGAATCCTTTTACAACCTCAATTAAATATGATCATCTGTTTCTCCAGTGGAAGATGTTCTGGGGTGTGGGGAAGTCACTAGCTTATCAACCTGTTTAATTATATGCTTGAACACTGCATAGTTAGAAAATTTGTCTTAATATAGAATTAAGTTCTGGCTTTCTTAAACATACACATCATTATGTCCTTTTCAAAGGAGTAGAGCACATTTCAGACCCCTTCCATATGACTGACCTTCAGTTACTTCAGTTTATTGGTTCCTTTCCCCAACCTATATTTGTCATTGTCTCCAGTCCTCTTGAAATGTCATGCTTTTCTGGACATGCTGTCTTATCAGTCTACTTACTAAATGAGGCAAGGATCCATTGGTGGTGAAGAAGGGGGAGGGGATAGTCCTTTTGTCACTGTCCTGGTCAATGTCCTCTCATTTGTAGGATTCATTGCTCCCATTTGTTCGTGTATCATAATTTGTTTCCCTTTAACTTCTTCCCATCCACTGAACCCTCCCTTCAAACTGAGATGAGCATTAAGTAAAACCAAATGGCCAGCAACAATATCTAGCTGTGTATATGTGTCGTTCTGCTTCTATAGTCTTCTTATGAAGGAGCAAATGTGTTTTATCATTAGTTGTTAGTCATTGAGATTTTTCTTTATAATTACTGTCAGCTTGGCTGCCTTTTCAGTGCTGTTATTGGTTACAGTATTGTAACATTGTTTACACAGTGTCTTGACTCTGATTTCTTAATTCTATATCACTTCAGAGAAGCCTTCCCATGTTTCAGTGAACCCTTCATATTCTTTTGTTCTTTAAAAAACTTGTATAATTCTTTTAAATGAATTCAAATTAAATTAAAATTCATTTTAAACTTAAATTCAAAATGAGAAAAGAACAAAAGCACATTTCCATGTACATAGTAGAACATAAGAGAGGATGCAATCAATTTCTATTTCATGAAAACCTATGCAATATATCCTAGACATTATTTTCAAAACAACCCAGCTTTTTTGTACTTCCTTCTAAGTTTTCTTTTGTTCTCTGCTTTGTATTTATTTTTTTCTCTTCCTTTTTCCTTCCCCCTACCTAAGAGAAGTCTACAATTAAACAATGTATGTATATGTGTATGTATATATGTATGTATGGATGGGATGGATGGATGGATGGATGCATATATACATATGCACACACATACATATCTTTTTAAAATTAATTTATTTTAAACATGTACTAAAACGTAAATTCACAATAAGAAAAAAGAAAATATTAGAAACTTAAAAACAAAATAAGAATGGAAAAATAAGTGTTGCCATGCACAGGAGTACATCAAAGAGGATTCAAAATACACAGCAATAGATTTCCATTTCAAGAAAGCCTATATAATAAATGCTACACATTTTATTCAGAGTTGTCCATCTTTTCTTTGCTTCCTTCTAAGTTTTCTTTTGCTGTCTGCTGTGCACATTTTACTCCCCCAGAGGCTAAAATTAAGTGGCGATGTTTGTATGTGTATATGGTTATACATATATCAAAGCACACAGAAATACATAATATATATATACACATATATACACAAAAGTGTATATGCACACATATACACATACATACACTTGCATACACATACGTGTGCTTAAATATCTATAACCATACTCATATATAGAAATATTCATTCATATGCATCTATGCAAGACTGTACTTTACTTAATTGTGCTGTGTTTCTCTAAGTGTAAATAACATCTCCTTCAGAAGTCCAAGTCTTTCTACAATTTTTTAAGTCCAAGTCATCATTTTCTAAACCATCAAAATATTCCAACCTTATAGTGTCTAGTTATTTTAAATAGTCTCACTTCTCCTCCAGAGCCATCTGAATCCAGTAACCTGATATTCCTCAGGATGACTCGAGATGGCTCAGAATGCACTGGGAGACCTTGGACCCTTTAGGCCAAGGTCTGTTCAGGAACTCACTTAGGGTGAGGCAATGCCCATTCATTGAATAGGCCTGTTTAAGAAATAGCCAGGGTATGTTCCCTTTAATAAGATCAAGAAAGAGAAAGACATCAAGCTGGATGGAAACAGCAACAGTTACTATTGATAGTCTCTCTAAAGCTAGGAGAGTCTAGAGGAGCCCTTATTTTAGAGTGCAGTCAGCAGGTTTAACGTGATGGAAAAGGAAAGGAAGGGAAGGAAGGGAAGGGAAGGGAGGAGAGGGGAGGGGAGGGAAGGGAAGGGAAGGGGAGGGAAAGGAAAGGGGACCTTATTAAAAGGGCCATGCTCTGGCTACTTCTTAAACAGGCCTATTCAATGAATGGGCGTTGCCTCACCCTAAGTGAGTACCTGCAAAGACCTTGACCTGAAGAGCCCAAGGTCTCACAGTGCCTCCTGGGTCATCTCCCGTTAGCCAGGTCACTGAATTCAGATGGCTCTGGAGGAGATGTGCGGCTAGTGACCTGCACAGCCCTCCCTCACTCCAAGCAAAGTCAAGTGCAAGTCATGTCATCATTTCTCTGATGGCATGGTCTTCTTCAGCAAAGAAGGCAGAACACAATCTACAAAATACAGTGTTCGAAGACCTACAGTTCTTCAACATAGTAGCTGCTACTTCTTGTGTAATCCTGATTTTAGTTCCATTATATTTAAATTTTTTTCTTGTTGCTTGTAATATTTTTTTCTTAACCTAGAAACTTGGCTATTGTATTCCTGTCAGTTTTTGTCCAGGGATCTTTCAGGTGGCAATTGGTGGATTTTTTCCCGTCTATTTTTATTTTACCTTCTTGTTCTAGAACTTAAGGTAATTTTCCTTTAGCATTACTTGTAACATTGCATCAAGATTTTTTTTTATGTATCTTTCAGGTGGTCAAACTATTGTCATATTATTTCTCCTCTATCTGGTCTCCAGATCAGTTGTTTTTGTGATGAGATGTATCACATTCTTTTTTATATTTTATTCTTCTGATTTTGCTTTATTATTTTTTTGGTTTCTTAGGACAACATGCGCTTCCCCTTGATCAGTTCCAGTTTTCAAGGCATTATTTTCTTCATTAAATTTTTGATGTTATTTTTCAGTTGGTTGTCTTTCTTTTCATAAGCTTCCTGGATTACTCTTTTTTTCCCTCAATTTTTCTTTGATTTCTCATGTGATTTTTAAAGTCCTTCAAAGTTCTTCCAAGAACTCTTTTTGGGCTTGTGACGACTTGATGTTTCTTGTTGAAAAAGAAGTGATTTTTTTTAAAGCTCCACTATCTTCTGAACATGAACCCAGATCTTCTCTGTCCCCATAGGAGGTATCTATGGTTACTATTTTTCTCCTTTGCTTACTCATTTTTTGGTTTTCTTTTGTTTTATTTTTAGCAGTTTATTAGTGATATTTAAGTTTTAATCCCCAGGTGTGGGGATTAGATATTAGTCCTTAGATATTTCTTGCTGTTATTTTCTGAGCCCTGGGGTGAGGTAGGGTTGGGGAAGGGGGGCTTGGCCACCCCTCTCTACCCCTAAGCCACAACTGGGACTCCAGCCACTCTGTACCATAAATGCTCTTTCTTATTTGCTCCCTCTGGTGGCTGCAAACTGCAGCTTTCTTCTCTGTCCTGGAACTGAAACCAGTCTCTGCTGTCCTGCAAGTGCCCACAGCCAGGAGTCTCTGCCCCTCTGCTGTTGCCTTCACCAGGGGTATGGTAGCTTCTTCTCCCCTCCAGTAGCAGTAAGGGACAAAAATCACAGCATGGAACTGTAGCTGCAACAGGACCACATCAGGTCAGCATAGATATAATTGTCATTCCTCAGTAGTGGAAGGTCTTTTAGGCTTCTGCTCAGTCTCCTTTATCTATTTCTCATCTCTATGCCTGAAAGAAATAAAGAATTGACCATTTCTCCCCAATCATGTTTTTTCCTACAGTTTGACGGAATGTCGTCTTAACCATGCCTGTTTCCAGAATCTCTGCTTTGCTCTCAGTAGCAATAAGAGTTTGAGAGACTTAGATTTGAGTGGAAATTTCCTGGTAGAGCGGGAAATAAATCTTCTCTGTAAAACCTTGGAAAATCAAAACTGCAAGTTAGAGACTCTGAGGTGAGTTCCCCCATGTTCCCTTGGATGATGTTCTGTTTGGGATCAGGGACAGGAGTGCCTTAGGAAGAGAGAGCAGCCCAAACCAGAGAATGGAGTGTGAAAATTGTTTGCATAATCCAGGTTCAGGGTTCATAACCTTTTACTTTTCTTCTTCTTAGTGTGCCCTAAGGAGGAACATGAGAGGGAAAGGTTGGTTTGCTAAGGGAATACTGCCTTTTGTTGTAAGAGCCAGTTTTCACATATATGTACATGGCTCCTAAATTTGTATTTTTAATACTAGTTCCTGGATATCCTGTAAACATATCAGACTCCACACATCTGAACTGAACTGGCTTTCTTTTCAACAAAATCCACACATCTTCCTAACTTCCCTATTTCTGTTGAGGATACTATCCTTCCAGTCACTCAGGTTTGCAACTTCACTGTTATCCTTGATTCCTCACTTTCTCACCCCATACATAAAATGAGTTGGCATATTTTGTAATTTCTTCTTCCAAAATGGTGTCCTTTATGTATTTCTCATCTCTATGCCTGAAAGAAAGATGAAGCTGTAGTCTCTAGCTGGCCAGTTGGGTTTTGAGTGGGACAGCTCCTACTTCTACTTAGAGATGACTCTGGAGGAGAAAGTGAGATTGATGACTTTGCACATTCCTCACTTCAGTGCAATTGTCTTGCATGTCATGGCATCACCTCTGTGATGTCATGGTCCTCTTTGAGAACCAAGGACAAACAACAACCCTTTGAATAGTAGTTGACCAAAGAAATTTACTTTGGTGACAAGGAAGATCAAAATAGAAAACTCAGAAGAAAAGATACCAGAATCATAGCTTCTAAACCATGGGTGGGGAACCTGAGTCCTTCAGGCCACATGTGGCTTTTTAGTCCTTAAGTGCAGCCTTTTGACTGAATTCAAATTTTCCAGAACAAATCCTTTCTCAAAAATTGACTTTTCTTATCTGTTTTTCTTTTTGGTAATTGGTCTCAGAGTTGTTTTATTCTGCATTTCTCTTATTAGTAGTAATTTGTAGCAGTCTTACATGTGGTTATTCTCTGAGGTTTACAATATCACTTTTGAGACATGTTTGTTCATTTCCTTTGACTACTTATTCAAGGAGAAATGACTGAAATCACATAATTTTGTCTGTTCCCCATATATGTATTTTGTTTTACTAGTCCCACATCCGAGATATACTGCCAAAAAAAAAGAAACCAAAATAAAACATTTTTCCAATGTCTCCCTTTGTTATCATACCACTAAATCTGTTCATGTGAAAAACCTTTCCATTGCATTTGATGATTATGAGCTGTTTGGTCTTTCGTTGTTGACACTATCTAAGAATTCTTCAATATTTATATTGTCTAAGTTTGTGATCTGATTCTCCTCTTCCTCTTTTCCTTCTTCCTATTTTTTTTTAATCAGTACGACTTTTAAGACACACATACATTTTGAGCTAGTTATGCTATATGTTGTAAATGTTGGTCTAAAACTAGTTTCTGCCAAAATGTCTTCCAGTTGTTCCAGCAATTTTTTTAAATTTTGGGTGTTCTTTCATCTGTAATTTATGTTCTCATATCTATTGAAGACTAATTACTGACTTTAGTCATTTCTGATTCTTTCTTATTTAATGTGCTCTGTCTATTTTTTAAACTAGTACTAAATAGTTTTGTTGATTCTTGGGTTATAGTATAATTTAAATTCTAAAAATGCAGTTCTCTGGAAGAGACTGATCATTTTTAAAGAAATTTTATTCATTTCACTGAAAAGGGGATGACAAAGGATGCTGATTATAAGGTGGATGTGTTTTTAGCATTGCCTAAAGAAAGACAGGAACTTAATTAATTATGAAAAATTGAATTGAATCCTTTCGAATTAACCTACATCTCTTCTGAACTTCCTTATTTCTGTTGAAGATACCAGCCTTCCAGTCACTCAGGTTTGCAATTTGCAACTTCACTGTTGTCCTGGATTCCGCATTTTCTCACCCCTCATATATAATCAGTTGCCAAATTATGTAATTTGTTGTTCCAGCAGAATCTCCTTTATCTGTTTCTTATCTCTTTGCATACAACTACCATTCTAGTTCAGACACTCATCACCTTTCATCTTCAGTATTGCAGTAGCTACTAACTGGTCTCCATAAGTCAAATGTTTCCCCTCTCTAATCCACCCTTCCCAACAGCTGACCAAGTGATTACCTTAAACTGCAGTCTGACCATGTTATTCCCTTATTCAGTAATCTCTGGCTGCTCTCTGTTACCCCCCAGACCAAATATGAAATCCTGTTTGGCATTAAAAACCCTTTACAACTGTCCTAAACCTACCTCTCCAATTTTACAACACCTTACTTTCTTCACACATTCTCTGGTCCAGATAGAGTGGCCTTACTGTTGCTCACACAATGCCATCCATTTCTTTTCTCTATTCCTTTGCCTTGGCTAGCCACTATGCCTAGAATGGTCTCCATTCTTGCCCCTTCTTCATAGATATCTACTGTCCTTTAAGACTCTTTCTCAGCACCACACTCAACATGAATCCTTTCCTGATCTGTTCAGTCGTTACTGTCCTCCTCACAAAAATTCACTTATCTGTATTTCATCTTTTCCTACCTATTTCTGCATCATCTCCCCTCATAGGAGGCAAACTCCTTGAAGGCAGGGACTATTCCATTTATATCTTTGTATGCCCATTATGTAGTGTTTTGCCTGATACATAGTAGGTACTTAATAACTCTGTGTACTGAACTGTAGCAATACATTCGAATAGCAGGAAGCTAAGAAGTTTTGAGAGAGGTTAGTGAAGTTTCTTGAGGCAAGAAATAGATATTTAAATTTGACCCATAATAGGCCAGCTGAACTCTGAACTAAGTTCAGAGACAAAGAATCATGACTTAAGCAGTTCCAGGAAAAAGGCAATTACAGAGAAAATCAATGACTTGTCAAAAGGATCAATGAGAAAATGATACAGGATTCACCTAGATCTCGCCTGTGGCTCGAAGGAGCAGTAGCATGTTCGGTGGCCACATCCAAGTAAACTGTTTTAGCCAGGTTGAGGATAACCAAGGAGTGTCAAACCCTTTGGTGAGTTGGAATGTCTACCCCAAATATATGAAGATATCTCCTGTTGGAATGGGCAGATAAGAACAATTTGTTCCAGTGGCCATAAATGTGGTGAAGTAGATGCTGTGGAGAGCTTGGAGCTTAGTTAGACATCACAGACACCAAGGTCATTCACTGTATCTTAAGCCATCACCAGTAGTCTTGACTCTGTCCTACACTAGATTGTGACAACTGTGGAAAAGAGAGTGAGGGTGTGCCAGTTTAGCCACAGTCTCTGCAGCCATCTTTTTCATCTTTGCTGTCTAAAGAGTGTGAAATAGAGCTTCAGGGTGCTTCAATTTACACTTATAGAATTATTATTGATTTATGTAACTTTTTTCTTATGAAGAATCATTGGTTGTCTTTCTTTCCCTAAAAATTGCCTGTTCATATGCGAGACGGGGGGGGGGGCGGGTAGAGAGACGAAACCTATTTGTGTAAAAATATAGCAGTTGTTTTTTTGGTAGCTAACAATCATCAACTGAAGGGATTGGAGAATGGTGGAACAGGTTATAGTATATGATTGTAATGGAATAGTATTGTGCTATAAGAAATGACAAGTAGGATGATTTTAGAAAAACCTGGAAAGATGAACATAAATTCATTCAAAGTAAAGTGAGCAGATCCAGGTGAGTCTAAGTAGAAACAGTTACACTCTATGATGAAGTGTAAATGACTTGGCTGTTCTCAGTAATGTAGTGATCCAAGACAATCCACAAGAATCATGATGAAAAATTCTGTCCTCAGAGAAAGAACTGATGGCTGAATACAGACTGACGCATTCTGTTTTTTACTTCCTTCCTTGTTCCTTTTCTTTTTTTTTCTTGCTTTCTTTTGAGTCTTTATGCAGAAAATGACTCATATGGAAACGTTTTACACGATTGTCCACATATAATTTATATTAGATTGCTTACTGGTTCAGGGACAGGGAGGGAAGGGAGTGAAGGATAAAATTTGGAACTCATGACTATAAAAAAAGTTAAAAATTGTTTTTGTTCGTAATTGAGAGAAAATAAAATATTCTTTTAAAAGTGGCCTGTTCATATCCTTTGATCATTTATCTACTGAAAAATGACTCAACTGTAGAAGCTTAAATTAGTTTCTTTTATATCTTGCAGTGTGACCTTTATGAGTGAAAGTTGATCCAAAGATTCACTACCTCTCTCGGTTTACTTGCTTTTCTTCTAATTTTAGCTGCATTATGCAAAAACTTTAGTTTTATTTATTTAAAACTTAGCATTTAAACTTTCATGGTCCTCTCTATCTCTTGTTTCGTTATTAACTCTTCTAGAAAGTGTCATTTAAAACACTATTACCATTCTAGCCTGATGAATTCTTTTTTAAAAACATTCTAAACTTAACCAATATCAACTTCTATATAGTAGAAGAGAAAAAGGAGAATTATGCCTGAAATTGTGAATCTCTCTTATATAGAGCTTGATTTTATTTTTAAATACATGATCTATATGTAGCTTTCAGAACTATCCTATTTATGCTTCTTTCTAGCCTTCCTTCTCTTTTTTCTCCATTAAAAAAAAATTCCTTTGTGACATTTTTTTTCTTTTTCCATTCCCTATTTCATCTTTATTCCCCCTTACGCATCTCCCCACCTCCAGTTTTGGGAAAAAGAAAATAAAGCCCTTATAAAAAATTTACAGGTTGAAACAGAAGAAATTAAGTATTTCAGGTATGTGTGTGTGTGTGTGTGTGTGTGTGTGTGTGTGTGTGTGTGTTTATGGTTTTAAAGGGACTGTGGGTTTGATCCCCTTCCCACAAAACATCATGAAATGAATGACTCCTAGAGAAAAGAAATTGTCATTTCTCCTTTGGTTGTCCTTCTCCTTTAGGCTGTCCAGATGTGCTCTAACTACTGCTTGTCTTCAGGATCTCGTCCCTGTTATCTGTAGCAGTGAGAATCTAAAAACCTTGGACCTGACTTTAAATTTATTTGGTAATAAAGGAATGAAGCAGCTGTGTGAAGCCTTGGAAAAGCAGGATTGTAAACTGGAAGCACTTATGTGAGTCCCTCAAGTTTCCTTTCTAGAATGTTCCCTAGGCATTAGGGCCAAAAAAGGAAGAAGGAAGAGTGAATAGAAGGGGAAAAAATCTTTATATTTAATTTTTTTCAATTCAGGAACTCCACTTTTTCTGCCTCTATTACTCCCTCCCCCCTGGCAATTTGAAAAAAAGAAAAAGAAAAGTAAGACATTTGTAACATGTGCAAAGTCAAGCAAAACAAATACCCATATTAGCCTAGTCCAAAAAGCATGTGACTCAGTCAGTGCCCTGAGTCCATCTCCTTCACTGTTAGGAGGTTGGCAGTATGCTGCCTGAGTCCTCTGGAACTGGTGGATCATTGCATTAATCTTGGTTCTAAGGTATTTCAAAATGGTTTGTTTTTATAGTCATCATGATATGTGTTGATGTTCTGTAAACTGTTTTCCTCGTTCTGCTCACTTCACTCCAGATTAGTTCATGGAAGTCTTCCCAGGTTTCTCTGAAACCTTTCATTATTTCTCAGAATATGACAATATTCCATCATGTTAGTATGCCATAACTTGTTGGAATATTTGCTATTTTGTGGACACCCTCTCTGCTTCCAGTTATTTACCGGAACCAAAAAGAGCTATGAGCAGGGAAAATTGGTAAGAGACTCCAGAATCAAGCATTCTGATACACTCTGATTGTAAGACATTTTCTTTCCTGCTGGACATTCCTTTCCTAGGTAGCGGAGTCTTCCCCTTCTCAATCCCTAGCAGAATCAGGGGTGCCTTCCTCTTCTCATTCCCCTGGATTCTGACAGGATTAATTTGCTCAGAGGAGAGTCCAATTCCTTCAGACAAACACAGAGAACTTCTCTAGTCTTTTCTTAGTTCCTCCTTGTTATTTGAGACTTATTCCTTCTTCACACTGTTCTCTCTTGTTTCCTTCTGGAAAGGAATGGTCTAGTGTGAAGAGGCTGAACAGTCCAAGGAAAGGATCATAGTTAAAGATAACTGCCCTATTACTGCTTATATATGAAGACTGAATCTCTTTCGCCCTCTGATCCACAGGGTAGAGACAAGAATCTTCTACTGCTGTTTTCCTGCAGTTCCCACAGAATCATAACATCTTAGAGAAAACCCCTCATCTAGTACAGACCTTGGGACCAAAACAATTCCCAGGGTGGCCCAACCAGTTTCAGATGGGGATATTTAATAAAATAAATAAAAATGCAGTACAACAGAGATAATGTTAATTTGTGGTTTTCTAAATCAATATGAACCCTAAGAGATTCATTTCTATTTCAGTTCAACATCAATGGTCACTCAGTCACTCATAGACTCCTTTGAAATCTACATATATGCAAAAATGTATACATGTATGTATATATAGAGATCCAATTTATTTTTTACATTTTTTATTTCTTCTTCACCTGCCTCTCAAAAGAACAATAAAAAGAAAAGCAAAAAAAAAATGACACCTCTCATTTCTAGTCTTCAAATTCTGAAGTTCAGGTAGTATATCCCTGCCTTCCTCTCAACCTCCAACCTTCTTTATCCCACCCACCCATAGCACTGTGTATGTGATAGGTGGTGCCTTGGATAGAACACTAGGCTTGGAATCGAGAGATCTGACTTCAAATTTAGCTTTAGATCCTTATTAGCTATGTGACCCTGAGCAAGTCACTTAACTGCTGTCTGCCTCAGTTTCCTCAACTGTAAAGTGGAGAGAACAATGGCATCTTACTCACAGGGTTGTTTTGAAGATGAAATGAGATAATATTTGTAATGTTCCTGAGGATACCTGCTCCATGGTAGATGCTTAAGAAATACTTGTTCCTTTCCTTCCTTGTTTTCCTCCTACCTCTGTATCTCAAGTTACTCTCCTATGAACATCTTCAGTTTCTGATTGTTATTCGTAAAATGAGGGCTTCCTCTTTATTCCCCAATAGAATACAGAGATCCCACCCTGGGTTGACCAGGGCAGAGTGGAGAAAGACTGACTCATCCCTCTTTTTGTACCCTATGCCTCTCTTAATGAAGCCTAAATTCGCACTGGCTATTTTCTCTCATTTGTCACACTGTTGAGTCATAATGACATGCAAACCCAGATGTGTTTCATATGAACTGTTTTGTATCCATGTTTCCCCCCGTTTCAGGCGCTTGTGCACTTGGTGGTTTTTTTGAACCCAGACACAGGCATGACCATCTGTCTAAGCTCTACCTGTGAAGGGAGATTGTGTCCAGCCTGTGCTGGACCTGCCCTTAATGAAGTTCATGTACACAAAGTCTTCAACTGATGGACATTCAGGCAGTCATGAGGAGGGCATTAGAAGGGCAGATCTTAAAACTATTTCAGATGCAACAGATGAGCTTTTTAAACCATCCTTCAATAATTTCTGTATATATATATATATATATATACATATATATCTCCATATATATGTATATATATATATATATATATATATATATATATATATATATATATATAGAGTCAGTAATAGACACCAAAACCTAGGAGTAAGGATGGGAGGCAGAAGTAACTAGAAGAAAATACTTGACTGAAGATATAGTCATCAGGGTTACAAAGAAATTCATCTAAAGTTTGAACTGAGAATATAATCATAAGGGTTACCAAGAAATTCAGCAAAAGATTGAACAAAATGTCTTTGTGTTTTCACAGCCTCTCACAACCTGTTGGCTTAAGTGAAGAAATCAAGAGAGCATTGGCCAACCTAAAATCAAGGAAATCTTTTCTCGTCTTTTCAGAAAAATATCCAGCTATTAAGAATCTTTCACGCAGATGATGAAGACACAGTGTACTCTTGATCTGCTTACTTACTGGATGACTTTTTACAAGTCACTTTTCCTTTACGAGCACCAATTTTCTTATCCATTTTGAAGATACTTGTGATTTTTCATATCAATCGATGAGATATATGAGACGACTATACTAAAAAATTACATTCTCAGAAGTGCCTGTTCTGGATGGAAAGTCAGACTTAGAATGCAGCTTGCAATGACGAATGAAACCCTTGACAACACTCTCACAATCACTGCATTCTTGTGCCAGTGTACCTTAAGGGAAGCAAATCAAAGATTGTAGAACCTGTTCCTGCCACAGAATTCTGGTCCTGTTACCCACCAAGTAATGACTCCCATGTTCCCACAGGATTCCAGGACTTCTATGCTATGGACTTGTGGGCTTGTAGTGAGAAACTACTCAGACCCTGCAAAATGAGTGTTTGTAATCCACATCCTTCTTCCTCTCCTGGCTTTTATGTATATAAAGCTGTAGCATTACTCACATTACTTACAAGAAATCACAATATTGTTCTTACACTATTCCATTGGAAATGCAGCCCTAGCAGAATGTCAGGGTCCTATCACCCCTCACAGAGGCAATTTCCTGCCTCAGACATCCCCTAACACAAGGGATCTATCTTAATCTAATTTTATGCCTCATAGATATCTTTGGCATCTTGGGAAGTCTTTGCATCCTGTCTCAGAATCATGTTTTTAAATACATAAAATGCACAGAATCATAAAAGCTACCTGGAAGAGGGTTCGGGGGTGGAGCCAAGATGGTCAAATAACAGCATACCCTTTCTAGAGCTTTGCCCCCAAGCCCAGCCAAATACCTGTAAAAATTGACTCTGAACAAATTCTGGATCTGCAGAACACACAGACTGATGGAGGTGAAGCAAATCTCCAGCCCATGACAATGTGGAAGGTTGCCAGAAAGTGTCTTTTGCTCCACACTAGTTGCAGAATGCATTTCAGTATGGGCCATGCCAGCAGAAAGAAGACCTTAGCAAGACTGAATCTCGGGTATGTGTGGCAGTTTCCAGATTTTAGGACCCTAAATGCCAAGGACAAATTGGAAGGTTAGTGGAAACATCCTGTAAGGACAGTGTGGGAGAGTGGAGTGGTCCGACCCCAGCCCCAGAGTGGCAAAGGGGGAATGGGGCTCAAGGACCTGCAGCAACCACAGCAGTTCTAGGGGCAGAAATTACGACTATTTCTGCAGCTTTAGGCCCACAGATTATGGGAGCATTGTGCAACTGACAGTACACCCTCTACCCCACTGGAAGCAGAGATCTACCTTGACAATGAGCTCAAACATCAAGGAAATATCTGGGGAAAGGAGAAAAATCGAAAAAGGAATCAGATTATAGGATCTTACTTTGGTGACAAGGAAGACCAAAACATTCAAGCAGAAGAGAACAAAGTCAAAGCTCATGCATCCAAAGCTTCCAAGAAAAATATGGACTGGTATCAGGCTGTGGAAGAGCTCAGAAAGGATTTTGACAATCAAGTAAGAGAAATAGAGCAAAAATTGAGAGAAGAAATGAGAGTGATATAAGAAAATGATGAAAAATGTGTCAATTGTTTGCTAAAGGAGACTGCAAAAAATGCTGAAGAAAATAACACTAAAAAATAGACCAACCCAAATGGCAAAAGAGATTGAAAAAAACCAATGAAGAGGAAACTTCCCTAAAAAGCAGACTTGGCCACATGGAAAAGGAAGTCCAAAAACCCACTGAAGAAAATAATGCCTTAATAATTAGCATGGAGCAGTTGGAAGCTAATGACTTTATGAAAAATCAAGATATTATAAAACCAAACCAAGGAATGAAAAAATAGCAGACAATATGAAATGTACTCATTGGAAAAAAACCAACTGATCCTGAAAATAGACCCAGGGGAGACAAATTAAAAATTATTGGGCTACCTGAAAGCTATGATCAAAAAGAATCTAGAAATTATTTTTCAAGAAATTGTCATGGAAAACTGTCCTGATATTGTAGAACCAGAGGATAAAACAAATACTGAAAGAACCCACTGATTAAGTCCCAGGAATATTATAGCCAAAATCAAGAGCTCCCAGGTCAAGGCGAAAATATTGCATACAGTCAGGATAACACAAGATTCAGGATAACACAAGATCTAGCAGCTTTGACATTATGGGATCTGAGGGCTTGGAATATGATATTCCAGAGATCAGAGGAGCTAGGATTAAATCAAGAATAACACACTTATCAAAACTGAGTATAGGGGAAAAAATGGTCATTCAATGAAATAGAGGATTTTCAAGCATTTTTGATGAAAGGAGCAGAGCTGAATAGAAAATTTGATTTTTCAACATAAGAATCAAGAGAAGCACGAAAAGGTAAACAGGAAAGAGAATTCATAAAGGACTTATTAAAGTTGAACTGTTTATATTCCTACATGGAAAGATAATATAACTCTTGAGACTTTTCTCAGTACAAGGGTAGTTGAAGGGATTATATACATATAGTCAGAGGTCACAGGAGGAGTTGAATAGGAAGGGATGATATATAAAGAAATAACATTAAGGGGTGAGAGAGGAATATATTGGGAGGAGAAAGGGAGAAATAGAATGGGGCAAATTATCTCTCACATAAAAGAGGCCAACAGAAGGTTTTTCAGTGGAAGGGAAAAGAGGGAAGGTGAAAAGGAAAAAGTGAACCTTACTTTCATCACATTTGGCTTAAGGAGGGAATAACATGTATACTCAATATGCTATGAAACTCTATTATACACTATGGGAAAATAGGGAAGAAGAGGGTAAGTAGGGGTTGGGGGATGTTACAAAGGAGGGCTAATGGGAGGAGGATGTAATAAGAAGTAAGTAATTTTGAAGATGGATAGGGTCATTGAATAGCATATTGAATTGCTTACCCCGTCACTGGGGATTGGTGGGGAGGGAGAACAGGAGAAAACTTGAAACTCAAAGTTTTAAAAACAAATGTTAAAAATTGTTTTTACATGCAAATAGGAAATAAAGTATACAGGCAACAGAACATAGAAATCTATCTTATCCTCTAAAAAAAATGAGGGGATGATTATAAGAGACGGGAGGGGTATGATAGAAAGGAGGACAGATTAGAGGAAGGGGTACTTAGAATGCATGCTGTCTTTGGGTGGGAGGAGAGGAGAGATGAGGAAAAGATTTGGAACTCAAAACCTGGTAGAAATGAATGTTGAAAATTAAAATTAAATAAATAGGAATTAAAAATAAAAATAAAAGTAGAAGTTTGAATTTCAAAAAACATAAGAGGTAACAAATTATATTGAAGGAGAGATGTAATTTATCTCAACTTTGTTCATAGATCCCCTGAAATCTATTCATGGTCCCTTGTTTGAGATCCCTTATTTTAACAAGTACTTGAAGAGAAGATTTTCTCCTAGGGCTGAGAACTTGACCCATTTGTCCCTCAAATTCCTCCCTTCACTGTCTTTTTGCTTTCCATAGTAATAGGTTCCCTTATTGTCCATTCTGGAATTTCTGCCTTTAAAGTAATTTCTTTGCATTAGTATCCAAAAGAAGAGAATTTCTGCAAAAACCCTGGTGCCCTAACATTGTGTAGTGGAAATTAGGTGGGTCAGGGAGACCCTTCACTACTAGGGTCCCAGTGTCATCTGGAAAGAATTCTTGGAGTCAATCCATATTTTAGTCAAGTGGGAAAATTCTATTATGACGCTTATAAAGCTGGGAGAGCTCCTTAAAGAACTAGCAACCTAATGGGGCTGACATTTGTCAATTCTGGGTAAAATGCCTGCTCAGTAGATACAAAATTTCTTGTTCCTTTAAGGACTGAGCACCGCCTAACCACTCCTGGATCCTGACTCAGAGCACCCACTTACCATACTTGGCTCACAATTCAATGAACATTTTTAGTATATAAGTTTTAGCATAACCCTGCTAGGTTGCAAGTTCCCTAAAAAACTTTGCTTCTCTTGTAGTGTCAAAATAAAATGCTGCCACTTGCATTAAAGACTGCTTGAGTCCTTAAAGTCCTTACAGATGACTCTTCCCTGTACTTTGGTATTTTGGGGTCCCTAAACCCCTGAACCACATCATGGCGATGTCAGTGTCTCAGAAAAAAAAATTCTGTCTTCTTTCTTTGCCCTGTTTAATAGTAGTACTCAAGCATCACACTTAAGACTTCTCTCTCTAGCCCAAGTTACCCCTGATCTAAGCACAGTCTATGCCCACCTCAGGAAAATGGCGAAATATAGAGAGACCAAGCTGGATCTCCTGACAATCCGGAGTGATTCTACTGCTGCAACATTGTCCTGGGCTCTGAGAGTCTGTCTTCAGGCAGAAACTACTGGGAAATAGAGTTGTGATTCAGAGCAGAGTGAGAGCTAGGTGTATGTAAGCAACCTGTGGGTTGTAAAGATGAGGCCTGTTTGTCATCCCAGTATGGATTTTGGGTTGTGGGACTGAGAAAAGGAAATGAATATAGGCTGAAACTGATGAATGTCCTTAACTCTCCCTGCTTCCCTTCACTCCCCACATCAATTGGGAATCTGTGTAGTCCCAGATTTTCTCCTATAATGTGATTAACAGTGGCTCCTACATTTTCACATTTCCCAGTGTTCCTTTTGTGAACCCCTCTTGCTGTCCTTCAGTCCCTATTACAGCATTGGATCCAATAACACAGGCCTTCTGACAATCTAGACTGAATTCTTCACACTGTGGCTGAGAGGTAAAGCAGAAACAGGAATCCTGGGCAAAAACTTAAGAAAAACCACCTTATCTTTTTTTTTGTGGTCGCAAATTAAAAGAGTGGGACCTCTCTCCCCCTTTATAAGAGTTTGCAGATTTGAAAGTCGAATCAGAATACTCCTCAGCAGTGTCCTTCAGAAGAGTGAACTTTCAAAAATCAGGACTTCAAAGGGAGAGAACTCTGGATATCCCCATATTATTGCTTATTAATCATCATTTCTCTCAAAATGGATTCTAGTTTATGTTTTTTTATGAGTGGATGATGTGGAAATGCATTCAAATGGATTAATGTTATTTGGCTGGAAGCATGTTGACCCTTTCTTCATTCCCAGTTCCTATAAATATTCCCTCAAATCATTCTATGGTACAGTCATGTCCAAGGACATATAGGGGATCATTCCAGTTTGAACACCTCTCTCTCCAGTGTAGAAAGTGTTTTGATAGTGCATAAAGGTAAATAAATTTAATAAATAATAAATAAAATTGTTTCTGGCAAACTTGGATCAAAACACACAATATTACTATTTTGTTCTTCATTCAGACCAGGCTATCAGGGACTTTAAGTGCCAAACACAGGATTCATCCTAGATATTTGAAAGCACTCCGTCACCCTAGAAATATCACAGATATTTCAACCTGCAGGCAATAAGAAGCCACAAGAGTCTTGGATTAGTGAGACAAACAGATGTGTTTTAGCAGTGTCTCTGACAGTAGCAATGAAGAGGATAGATTGGAGAAGTAAGGGCCGTGAGGGATAGAAATGAATGAGAAGATATTGCCCATTCAGAGGAACATGAAGAGACCAGAGATTGAATGAGGATGGGGGTTGTAGTAATACAGAGCAGGAGGTAGATGTGAGAACTGCTATGGGGGTAGAAGCATCAATATTTGTCAACTGGTTGCATGTATGACCTGACTAACTCTGCATTCTCTTGGTTGCCAGTTCTAGATTTCCCATCTACTCAAGGAAAGTCCCTGCCCTTCTTTGATCTTGTTTTGTTTCAGTATAGTCTAAACAAACAAACAATAAAAAAGCAACTTTATTTTCCTTAGGGACAACTAAGGGAAAAAGTTTTTGCCATTATAATATTCTGGTTTCCCTCCAAAGAGGTCAAATACTGCTTAGAAGGGGCAGTGGATGGGGTACCAGGCTTGGATTCAGGAACAATCATCTCTCTGAGTTCAGATCCTCCCTCCGATAACTAGCTGTGTGACCCTGTGTATGTCACTTAGCTCTCTTTGCCTCTGTCCTCATCTGTAAAATGAACTGGAGAAGAAAATGGGAAACCATTCCAGTGTCTTTGCCAAGACAATCCCAAATGGGGTCATGTAGAATCAGAAGAGAGTGAACAACTGCTTTACACACACCTGCTGGTCCAAAAGCAACTCTTATTACATTAAATGCTGAGAACACAGTTTCCTTCAAATCTCAGCTCAGAGAGCACCTCCTGCCTAGTTGTAGAAATGTGAGTCATAGTTATAAGGGAAGAGTACTATGTTAGAATGACTTGCCTAGGGTGGTACAGAGAGTAACTGTCATAGGTGAAATTTGAATCCAGGACCTCTGATTCTAAGTCACTAGGTCGATGTAAGCTGGAGGCTCAGCTGGATGAATGGAAGATGCAAATCTGGGCTTTGTGAGTCTCACACAGACTCCTTTCCGCAGTGTCATCCTCATGGGCCCCGGTCCTTCTGACCTTCTGCTGGGAATAGTCCAGGCCACCAAGAGTTAATAGTCAGAAAGAGAAGCCTGGCCCCAAACCCCGACAGTTTCCTCTTCACTCTAGCGTGGCCAGTCCTCTGGAGGAAAGGTCTCGGGCGGAGCCAGGTTTTGCTACTTGGTTCTGAGCTCCAGGGGCGTGGCCTAGACCCTACTGATGCTGCTGGCCCCAGCCCATTTCATTTTCACTTTCTCCTCCTTCCTGTCCCATTTATTCTGAGGTGTGGCAGCAGAGGGGGCTGCCATGGCCAAGAGTACCCGCTGCCGGGTGGCCGGGCACTTGGAGCACCTGACATCAGAGGAGCTAAAGAAGTTCAAGCTGTACCTGGTGGACTGTCTCCCCCGGGGCCGCCTGGAGGAGGCAGATCGCCCAAAAGTGGCCGATCTCCTGGTCAGTTCTCTTGGAGAGCAAAAGGCCTGGGAGCTGGCTCTGAGCATCTGGGAGAAGATGGGTCTGAGGGAGCTATGGGAGCGAGCCAGGAAGGGTAAGGATCCACCTGAGAGCTGGGGATTCCCTCTCACCCTTGCGCGGGCCCCAAAGTTTCTTTCTTCCTTACTACCTGCTTTGCACCTTCCCTCATTGCTCCCTCCCTCCCTTCTTTCCTTCCTTCCTTGGAATCCTCTTCTAGGGTTCCTCCCAAACGAAAATTACCTTATATTCACTCTTTACAGATTTTGTATTTACAAGTAATATTCTACTAAGGAATGTAAGCTTCTTGAGGACAGGCCCTCTTTCATTTTATGTTCGTATCCCCTCACCTGGGTCAGTGTTTGGAGTGTCATAGGTACTTAATAAGTACT
>CM053771.1:76412328-76440222 GCA_028658325.1 Potorous gilbertii | reverse complement strand
CATTAGGAGAGAGAAATGTGAGTTTTGCTGATTTAATTGCCAATGAGTGGCCTGGCCCCAAGGCTCCCATGACAGAAATCATGTCCCAGGCAGAGAGACTTCTGTTCATCATTGATGGTTTAGATGAGCTTAAATTCCCATGTAATGAGCACAGATATGATCTGTGCAAAGATTGGATGCAGCAGAGGCCAGTGTCCATCCTGCTGAGCAGTTTACTAAGGAAAATACTGCTCCCTGAAGCCTCCTTGCTGCTCACTACAAGACTCACTGCTTTGGGAAAATTTAGTCCTTTGTTAGAGCATCCACGTCATGTGGAGATCTTGGGCTTCTCTGTGAGGCAGAGGATAGACTATTTCTGCAAATTTTTCAGAAATGAGGAATTAGGTAAAAAAGCCCTTAATTTAGTACAAGGCAATGCTCCACTGTTTACCATGTGCTCTGTTCCCCTAATGAACTGGATTATCTGCACTTGCCTGAAACAACAAAAGGAGAGAGGTCAAGATCCCATCCAGATTTTGAAAACGACCACTGCTCTATACATGTGTTATTTCAATTCACTCACACCTGATGACAAGAACTTTATGCCTCAGCATTTGAAGGGCCTTTGTGGATTGGCTGCTGAGGGGATCTGGCAGAGGAAACTGCTGTTTGAGGAGGAGGACCTCAGGAGGCATAACCTAGAGGCAGCTGATGTCTCTGCCTTCTTAGACATGAACATTTTTCAGAAAGACAGTGGCTGTGAAAACTGCTACAGCTTCATTCACTTGAGTTTCCAAGAGTTTTTTGCTGCCATGTTCTATTTGATGAGTCCAGATGAAGAATGGGAGAAGAGCCCTGATTCCTCCATTCCAGATGTCCAAAAACTTCTGCAGGAATATAGGGAGCATGATGCCAGCTTTGTGGCCCTGGTGGTACACTTCCTGTTTGGGTTACTGAATGCAGAGACTGCAAGGGAGCTGAAGAGGAAGTTCAGATGTAGAATGTCCCTGGAAATCAAGTCACAATTATTGCAGTGGGTAAAGGGAGAAATGAAAGGAGATGATGTCTATTCCTACTTTTCTTATTCTATTTTACTAAGTTGGTGTTCTCTCTTATATGAGACTCTTGATGCTGAATTTGTAACACAGGCACTAGTTAACCTCCAAGAAATGAACTTAAATCCTCGCTGCGCCGATGAAGTCCTGATATTTACTTTCTGCATTAAGCACTGCCTTGGGATACAGAGAATTACACTGTGAGTATCTTTTTTCATTTCTTGAAGCATTTACTAGACTTTTTACAGATAGATGGATCTATGGATCTTTCAGTGTTCAGTTTTCAGCTTTGTACAATTGTCTAGCCTAGATTCTCACCCAATTTTTGTTTGGGAATACAGAATTTTGGAACAACGTTTCCAACACCAGGCACTGCCAGACTTTACCTTTCCTTCTGCCCATGAAGAAAACTAAAGTAGTGTTCTTTTCCTTCACTGATGTGTTAACCCCACTAAAGGCATGCCAGATTGAACTATCACTATTAAAGTTGTGTTTGGCATCAAAGAGATTCCTGGGTAGATGCTCCTATATCTTTATATATGCCAGGAAAAGAAAAGGACAATATTATGTGCGGGTTTCTATATCCAATTGAGATGAATGAATGTTTGGGGAGAAAGACAAGGAGCTGGGAGGGAGGCAGTAGGGGGTGGAGTCATGCAAATTTCCAAGTTTATGTCCAACAGTTTTCCATTTTTATACAGGAAAAATCCCATCTCTAGTGTGTGCTACAAATGTTCCTTTTGTGAAGCTCTCAGGCTGTTCTTGGATAGGAAGTGAATGGCATTGTGGCACGATTTCTCTGCTTGGAAATCTTGAAGAATATCCCTGATTAAGGATGAAAAGCAGGAAAAATGTAGGGAGGGAGAGTAAGCCTCATCCCATGGCTAACATTAAGCCTGTTTGTTGTAGAAACCTGCTCATCCTATCCTTGGTTGGCATCTAGGATACTCTGCTTTGTAATGGGGACAGTGGGCTTCTAAAGAACAAAGGTGCTCTTATTTGATCGTGTCAGAATTTCAGACGCACCTTCAGCCTCCTCTTCCAGGTTCCAGCCTCTGAAGACCCCCCTGGAGGTGGAGCAAACAGACCAATATTCAATAGGGATCTTTTCTTAGTAATTCACACATAGGAGTCTCTTGCACATCTGAGATGGGGCAGCAGTGTTATAATAACAGTGTCTCACCTTATAGAACCATTAGAAGTCATCATTTTTTGGGAAAAAAGTTGTCCTCAGGAGTACCTGCCTGGCAGCTTTATTAGAACAGCTAGGTAGCTCAGTGGATATTGTCCATCATTTCTTTATATTTGCATTACCAATCAATTTTTCTCTCTTTTACTTTAGCTTCTTGACTGGATTTAACGTTTTACTTTCTTCCAATTATTTGTGTGGTGCCAACCATAAATTATTTTTTCCTTAATTCTTATGACTCTCTTGAATCATTAACATTCAGCTATATTTCCTTGTTTTCTTAGGAATCCACAGGATCCTCTGCCCCATTAGGTATTGGTTCAGTTTTTTTGTTTGAAATTCAGGCATGTTTGGACTCATTTGAATGTTCTGTTGATCATCTTTATTTCTGTCTTAATAATTTCTAAATTCTTTCAACTGCTCAAGCTTAAGGTTTCTGAGTTTTCTTCCACTTAAGCTTTTTGGTTTCAGTCTTCTCTTCTTATGTCCACTCATCACCTTCTAACTCCTTTATCGTTGCTGGCAGATTTCATTTATTATCTCTCTACTAGAATCAGAACTTGAAAGAGCTCTACAGCATTAGGTTAGACTCTGGAGACACAAAGGAAAGGGTTCCCAAGGAGAATGAATTCTATCATTTTCATATCCTTGGTCTCCTTGCATATTACTGTCCTCCAAAATGCTTTAAAACTCTGAGCTCCAGGAGGCCCAGTATGACATGCAGCTCCTAATGGAATCAGAATAAAATAATAACTAACGCGCTTTCAGAAAGGAACAATTGGAAAAAAATGAAGCCTGAGCCACTGCTCACTGTTGGGGACATTTAAAAAAATAGTCTTACCCCTTTTTCTTGATGACAATTGAGAAGGTTGTGGGCTGAATGTATTAATGGAGGTCTTAGGAATTTAATTTAATTAAGCTCTCTTTGCACTTGCTGGGAGTGCCATCTCCTTTCTATTGGGAGTTACTGTTCATCCTCTTATCCCAATAGCAGTTCCTTATTACAAATTCCCCAATTACTGTGCCCAAGATAGGACTCCTATTATATAATTTGATCTCTTATCCTGAAAGAGTTAGTCCATCATTATAAATCTTGGGCTTCTGTGTATGTTAGATATTAAGGGGAACTTTTCTTCCTTAGTTCAGGCTTTCTTCTGCACTCAACCTAACTGATCTAGATATTGGTTTCATTGTTGCCACTGCTCATATAGTGGGTTGAAGGAAGGAGGAAAAGGAGGAAAGATGGTAAGAAGGAAGGGGGGTGAGATGAAAGCTATTAATTGGATTTGTCTCAGATACACTGGCCTTCAGAGTCTGAAGCACCTAATCCCACCTGTACTTTTCTCTCTGAGAGTTTCTGGAATTTAATATATGACCTTTCATTTTTCTATACAGACAAATAAGCACATACAATAACACTGGGAGGCAAGTTGAGTACCACTGATATCCACAGTAAAGTTGTATTCTTATTTCTGTTTCTAGTTCTTATATGTCTCATGTACCTGATGGTGTCTGGCAAGATTTCGTCTCTGTGATCTCTACAAATCAGAGTCTGAAAGAGCTCCATTTTTGCTCCGATCAATTGGTTGATGGATGCGTGGACAACCTTTGTGTGGGACTAAGAAATCCAAGTTGTAAACTTGAAGAACTTAGGTAAACTTAAGCTGGCCCCAGAACTGGGGAGATTGCCTGTGTGGGAATGGGAAAAGTGAGGTAAAGAGCTGAATTTGTAAAAAATAATGTCCTAGGAGGAAAAGACAGGATAGATCAGAATCCAAATGAGTAGAAAAGTAGGACAATGAAAAGAAGAGTGGTAAAGAAGAAAGAGGGAAGAGGGACACATGGTCCTTTTCACCACTATTTTTTGTTAATGTCTAAGTCATGCACCCATTTTGACTTTATCTTGGTATATGGTGTAAGATGTTGCTCTATGCCTAGTTTCTACCATACTATGTTCCAGCAGTTCTGAGCAGTTTTTGTTGGAGTTCTTATCCTGAAGGCTGCAGCCTTTGGGTTTATGACATAGTATGTTACTCTAGTCATTTGTGTCACTAACCTATTGCACTGATCCACTACTCTTTTTCTTAGACAGTACCAAAGAATTTTGATGATGGCTACCATACAGTTTTAGATGTGGTGTTGCTAGGCTGCCATTCTTTTCATTTCTTTTCATCAATTCCCTTAATATTCTTTTGTTCTTACAGGATGAATTTGGTTATTTTTTTCTAGCTCTACAAAATAATTTTTGATAGTTTAATTCATTTGCTACTAAATAAGTAAAGAAATTGAGGTAGAATTGTCATTTTTATTTTATTAGCTTGACCAACTCATGGGCAACTGATATTTTTCCAATTATTTAGATCTGACATTACTTGGGTGAAAAGCATTTTTAATTGTGTTCCTATAGTTCGTGGGTTTTTCTTGGTAAGTAGACTCTCAAATATTTTATGTTGTATACCATTACTTTAAATGGAATTTCTCTATCTCTTGCTGCTGGACTTTGTTAGTAATATACAGAAAAGCTGATGATTTATGTGTGTTTATTTTATATCCCACAACTTTGCTAAACTTGTTTAGTATTTCATGTAGTTTTTTAGTTGATTCTTTAGGATTCTCTAAGTATACCATAATATTTTCTGTAAAGAGCACTAGTTTGTTCTCTTGATTGCCTATTTAAATGCCTTCAATTTCATTTTGTTCTTTTATTGGTAAAGCTAACATTTCTAGTGCAATTTTGAATAAGAGTGGTGATAATGGATATCCTTGTTTCAACACTGATCTCATTGGAAGTTTCTAGCTTGTCTCCATTACACATAATGCTTCCTGATGATTTTAGATAGATACTACTTATCTTTTTAAGAAAACTCCATTTATTCCTACACTGTGTAGTGTTTTTAATAGTAATAGGTGCTGTACTTTGTCAAAAGCTTTTTTTTTGCATCTGTTGAGATATTCATATGATTTCAATTAATTTTGTTTTTGACATGGTCAGTTATACTGATAGTTTTCCTTATATTGAACCATTCCTGCATTCTTGGTATAAATCCCACTGGATCATAGTGTATTATCCTCATGATATGTTGCTATACTCTCTTTTTTAATATTTAAAAAAAATTTTACATCAATATTCATTAAGGTAATTGGTCTATATTTTCTTTCAGTGTTTTGACTCTTCCTGATTTAGATATAAGCACCATGTTTGTATCATAAAAAGAATATGGTAGGACTTCTTTGTCTATTTTTTCAAAATTTTTTATAGTTTTGGAATTAATTGTCCTGTAAATGTTTGGCAGAATTCACTTCTGAATCCATCTGGTCTTCGAGATTTTTCTTACAGAGTTCATTGATGGCTTGTTCAATTTCTTTTTTTGAAATGGAGTTATTTAAATATCTTATTTCCTCTTGATTAATCTGGGCAATTTACATTTTTGTAAGTATTCATCCATTTTACTAAGATTGTTAGATTTATTGGCATACTGTTGGGCAATAATAGCTACTAATTATTCCTTTAATTTTCTCTTTATTGGTGGTGAAGTCACTTATAATTTTTGATACTGGTAACTTGGTTTTCCTCTTGTTTTAATCAAATGAACCACAGGTATATCTATTTCATTGTTTTGTTCCTCATAAAACCAGTTCTCAGTTTTACTTATTAGTTAAATAGTTTTCTTAATTTGGATTTTATTAATTTGTCCTTGAATTTTCAGAATTTCTAATTTTGTATTTAATGTAAGATTTTTGATTTGTTCATTTTCTAGAATTTTTAGTTGCATGCCCAATTCATTCATCTCCTTTTTCTCTATTTTATTCATGTAAGCATTTAGGGATAAGAATTTTCCCCTAAGAACTGCTTTGACAGTATCCCATAAATTTTGGTGTGTTGTCTCATTATTGTCATGCTCTTGGATGAAGTAATTAATTGCTTCTGTGATTTCTTGTTTGTTCCACTCCTTAAGACTAGATTTTTAGTTTCCAATTAATCTTTAGTCTGCCTTTCCATGGCCCTTTATTACATGTAGTTTCCACTGCATTACAATGTGAAAAACATGTGTCTCTACATTTTTGCATTGAATTTATTGCACTCAGATGTATTTCTTCTCTAATACATGGTCAGTTTTTATGTGGGTGCCATGTACCTTAGAGGAGAAGGTATATTCCTTTCTAATCACATCCAGTTTTCTCCAGAGGCATACCAAATCTAACTTTTCAAAAACTTATTCACCTCCTTAACTTCTTTCTTGTTTATTTTGTGGTTAGATTGATCTTGTTCTGAGAGGGCGAGGTTGAGGTCCCCCACTAGTATAGTTTTGTTGTCTGTTTCTTCCTGTGATTCCCCTATTTTTTCCTCTAAGAATCTGAATGCTTTACCATTTGGTGCATATACTTTTAGTATTGATATTATTTCATTTTCTATGGTACCTTTCTAGCTGGATGTTACTTCCTTCCTCCTCTCTCTTATTTTGATCTATTTTTACTTTTGCTTTGTCTGATATCATGTTTGCTACCTGTCCTTTTTTTTTAAACTTCCCTTGAAGCAGTATATATTTTGTTTCAGCATTTTACCTTTACTCTTTGTGTGTGTCTCTGCTTCAAATGCGTTTTTTACAAACAACATATTGTAGGATTATCGTTTTTAATCTATTATGCTATCTGCTTTATGAGAGAGTCCATCACTTTCACATTCACAGTTATGATGACTAATTGTGTTTTTTTCTCCATTTCATTTTCCCAATTTCTCTCTTTTCCTTTTGCACCTTACTAGTATTTTAATCCTGACCACCATGTCCCTTAATCTGCCTCCCCCCCTTTCCTTTCCTCTTTCCCTTCCTACTTTTTTCCCCACTTTGACTTACTCCTTCCTTTTCTTTCTCCTTTCCCCTTCTACTTCCTACAGGGTAAGGTAGATTTCTATACCCAAAATAGTCTGTATGTTATATCCTTTTTGAGCCAAATCCAATGAGAGTAAGGTTCAAATAATGCTTGCCTCTCTGCTTTCTCTCCCTCTCTTGTAAAAGGTGTTTGTGCCCCTTCATGTGATGTAATTTACCCTTTTCCGTTTCTTCCTTTCCTCTTCTCCCAGTACAGTCTTTTTTTACCCCTCAATTAATTTTCTAAGTCATCACATTACAGTCAACTTATACTGACCCTCTGTCTATGTATACCTCTTTTTAGTGTTGTAATAAAGATACAGTTCTCAAGAGTTACTGGTATCAACCTCCCATTTAGGGATGTAAAATTATACCCTTTTCCAGCAAATTCCAGTAATATTACTATATATTTTCTTTCCTATTTACCTTTTTATGCCTCTGTGGAATTTTGTATTTGAAGATCTAATTTTTTGTTGTGGTCTAGCCTTTTCAAGAGGAAGATTTGGAAGTCCCCTATTTCATTGTGTGTTCATTTTACCTAAAATATTATGCTCAGTTTTTCTGGGTATTTGATCCTTGGTTGTAATCCAAGTTCCTTTGACTTCTGGGATATCATATTCTATACCCTTTGATCCTTTAATGTGGAAGCTGCTAGGTCCTGTGTAATCCAGACTGTGGTTCCATGAAATTTATTTTTTTCAAATTTAATAATTTATTTGTTTACAGGTTTCAACATTCACTTCTATAAGTTTTAAATTTTCTCCCCTTCCCTCCAGACTCCCTCCCCAAGATGGTATGCAATCTTATGTGGTCTGTACATATACATTCCTATTGAATACATTTACACATCAGTCATATTGCATAGAATTATAAACAATGGGAGACACCATGAGAAAAAGAAAACAAAACACAATGAAACATAAAAAAAAGAAAATAGTGTGTTTCATTCTGCATTCTAACTCTGTAGTTTTTTATCTGGATGTCCATGGCATTTTGCATCATGAGTCTTTTGGAAATGTTTTAGCTGCTTGCATTACTGACAAGGTCTAAGTCTATCAAAATCAGTCCTCACATGCTGTGTCTGTTACTGTATATAATGTTCTCCTTGTTCTGCTTACTTCACTCAGCATCAGATCTTATAAGTCTTTCCAGGATTTTCTGAAGTCTGCCTGTTTGTCATTCCTGATAGCACAATAGTATTCCATTATATTCACATACCACAAACTTGTTCAGCTATTTCCCAATTGATGGGCATCTCTTAAATTTGCAGTTCTTGGCCACCACAAAGAGAGCTGCTATAAATATTTTTGTACATGTAGTACCCTTTCCTATTTTTGTGATCTGTTTGGGACACAGTCCTAAAAGTAGTATTGCTGGTTCAAAGGATATGCATATTTTTGTATCCCTTTGGGCATAATTCCAAGTTCCTCTGAAGAATGGTTGGATCAACTCATAGCTCCACTAATAATGAATTAGTGTTCCCACATCTCCCACATTTATCGTCTTCCTATTTGTCATGTAAGCCAATCTGGTAGGTATGATGTGGTATCTCAGAGTTGTTTTCATTTGCATCTCTCTAATCAATAGTGATTTAGAGCATTTTTTATATGACTATACATAGCTTTAATTTCTTCCTCTGAAAACTGCTAGTTCATATCCTTTGACCCTTTATGAATTGAGGAATGGCTTGTATTCTTGTGCATTTGACCTACTTCTCTATGCATTTTAGAAATGAGGCCTTTATCATAGACAAAAGTTGTAAAAATTCTTTCCCAATTTTCTGCTTCCCTCCTAATCTTGATTGTAATGGGTTTGTTTGTATAAAAACTTTACAATTTAATGGAATCCAAAATTATGTACTTTGTAGTTCAAAATCTTCTCCATTTCTTGTTTGGTCATAAGTTTCTCCATTCTCCATAAATCTGACAAATACACTATCACTTGTTCCCCTAATTTGTTTGTATCAGCCTTTATACCAAGATTGTGTGCCCATTTGGACTTTATTCTCATATGTGATGTCAGGCTTTGATCTTGGTCCAGTTTCTGCCATTGTATTATCCTGTTTTCCCAGCAATTTTGGTCAAACAGTGAGTTCTTATCCCAGAAGTTGGGGTCCTTGGGTTTATCAAATAATAGACTGCTATATTCATTGACTACTGTATTTTGAGTACCTAATCTATTTCACTTGAGTACCTCTCTATTACTTACCCTGTTACAAGTGGTTTTGATGATTGCTGCTTTATAATATAATTTGAGATCTGGTAGGGCTAGGTCACCTTTCCTAACATTTTGTTCTTCCAGAAGAATTTTCATATTATTTTTTCTAGCCGTAGAAAATGATTATCTGGTAGTTTGATTGGTAGGACACTGAAATTAATGTAGGTAGAATTGTCATTGTTATTATATTAGCTAGCTTATCCATGAGCAAGTGATGTTTTTCCAGTTATTTAGCTCTAAGTTCATTTGAGTAAAAAGTATTTTGTAATTGTGTTCATATTATTCCTATGTTTATTTTGCTAGATAGGCCTCAAAGTATTTTATAATGTGTATAATAACTTTATATGGGATTTCTCTTTCTATCTTTTGCTGGTTAGTTTTTTCTAGTAATATATTGAAATGCTGATAATTTGTACAGGTTTTTTCTATATCCTGCAACTTTACTAAAGTTGTTTATTATTTCAAGTGGTTTTTTAGTTGATTCTCTAGGATTCTTTAAGTATATCATGATGTTATCTGCAAAGAGTGACAACTTAGTTTCTTCTAATTCTTTCAATTTCTTTTTCTTCTCTCATTGCTAAAGGTAGCATTTCTAGCACCATATTGAATGACAGTGGAGATAATGGACATCCTTGTTTTACCCTTGATCTTGTTGGAAATGCATCTAGCTTATCAGCATTATATATAATGCTTGCTGATGATAAAACTTTTATCTGTTTGTGTAAAAACTTTACAATTTAATGGAATCCAAAATTATGTATTTTGTACTTCAAAATCTTCTTTGCTATTTATTTTCCAGAAAGCTCAATTTATTCCTAAATTCTTTAGTGTTTTCAATAAGAATGGGTGTTGTATTTTGTCAAAATACTTTTCTTCATCTCTTGAGATAATCATATGGTTTCTCTTAGTTTTGGTGTTGATATGATGAGTTATGTGGAGTTTTCCTAATATTGAACCAGCTCTGCATTTCTTGCAGATCCTAACTGATCAGTGTATATTATTCTCATGATAGTTTGCTGTAATATTTTTGCTAATATCTTACTAAAAATTTTTTTGTGTGTGTACATTACTGAAATTGATCTATAAATTTCTTTCTTTGTTTTAGCTCTTTCTGGTTTAGTTATTAGCACCATATTTGTATCATAAAAAGAATTTTTTGGCTGCAGCAATTGTTTCTGGAATTCTTGGCCAAGAGATCCTGGGGGAAATCAGTCACTAATATGGATCTCAGTGCTCAGTGGCGGTCCTGGGGTGAGGAGGAGCACTGGTGTGGTTGAGGTGGTAGCAGCTGTTGAGAGGGAATCCTACTCACAGTTCCAGGTCAGTAAAGAGTGCTTTTGGTTGCTCAGAGACCAGAGTGCAGGCCAAGAGAGGAGTAAATTCCTCTCCCTTGATTGTGCCACCTTGGAGGAACTGAGAACTCACAGGTCCCTAGAAATATGTCAGATAACGGCTGCGCAAAATCTCTCAAGGCTAGGGTAGCATACCCTCCACAAGAAAAGGACTAAAAAAGTCAAGTAACTGACTGGTAAAATGCCCCAAAAGGGGAAAAAAATAAGACTTTGGAAGGCTACTTTTTTGGTCAAAAGGTATTTTCTTCCATCCTTTCAACTGATCAAGAGCAAAGCATATAATCAAAAGAAGATAGCAAGGCAAAGGCTTCTGCATTCAAAACCTCCAAAAAAAATATACAATGGTCCTCAGGCCATGGAAGAGCTCCAAAAGGATTTTGAAAAACAAGTAATAGAGGTGGAGGAAAAATTGGGGATAGAAAAGAGAGCAATGCAAGAAAATCATGAAAATCAAGTCAACAGCTTGCTAAAGGAGACCCAAGAAATGCTGAAGAAAATAACACCTTTAAAAATAGACAAACCCAAATGACAAAAGAAGTCCAAAAAGCCTATGAGCAGAAGAATGCTTTAAAAAGCAGAATGAGCCACATGGAAAAGGAGATTCAAAAGCTCAGTGAAGAAAATAATTCTTAAGCAATTAGAATGGAGCAGATGGAAGCTAACGACTTTATGAGAAACCAAGTAAATATAAAACAAAACAGAAAGGATGAAAAAATAGAAAATAATGTGAAATACCTGATTGGAAAAAACAACTGACCTGGAAAATAGATCCAGGAGAGATAATTTATAAATTATTGGTCTACCTGAAAAACCATGATCAAAAAAAGAGCCTAGACATCATCTTGCAAAAAATTATCAAGGAAAACTGCCCTAATATTCTAGAAAAAGAAGGTAAAAGAGAAATGAAAAGAATTCACCAATCACTTCCTGAAAGAAATCCCAAAATAAAAACTCCTAGGAATATTGTAGTCAAATTTCAGAGTTCCCAGGTCAAGGAGAAAATATTGCAAGTATCCAGAAAGAAACAATTCAGGTATTGTGGAAATACAGTCAGGATAATACAGAATTTAGCAGCTTCTACACTAAAGGATTGAAAGGCTTAGAATATGATATTCCACAGGTAAAAGGAGATAGTATTAAATCCAAGAATCACCTACACAGCAAAACTGAGTATACTACTTCAGGGGAACAAAATAGTTTTTCAGTAAAGTAGAGGGCTTCCAAGCATTCTTGTTGAAAAGACCAGAGCTGAATAGAGAATTTGACTTTCAAATACCAGAATCAAATGAAACATGAAAAGGCAAACAGGAAAGAGAAGCCTTAAGGAACTCATTAAAGTTGATTTGTTTACATTCCTACATGGAAAGATGTTATTTGTACCTCATGAGATCTTTTTCAGTATTAGCATAGTTAGAGGAAATATATGTATATGTAGTTGTGTATGGGTATGCATGTATGTATATATTACATATTTGTAGGTATGTATATGTACATGAATGTATGTGTTTATGTATATACATCGAGGGCACAGGGTAAGCTGAATATGAAGGGAAAATACCTAAAAAATAAAATTTATTGTTGGGTGGAATGTACTAAGAATAAGAGAAAGGGAGAGAAAGAATGTAGCAAATCTTGTCACATAAAAAAACCAAGAAGAACTTTTACAAAGGAGGGCAAGAGGGGATAGATGAAAGGAAATAAGTGAGTCTTACTCTCATGGAATTTGGCTTAAGGAGGGAATGACACATACTAAAGTGGATATGGAAATCTACTTTATCATGTAGGAAGGCAGGGGAGAGGAGGATAGGAGAGAGAAGATAATAGAAGGTCAGCAAATTGGGGAAAGGGATAATCAGATGCAAACATTACTGTGGGAGGAAAGGGCCAGGGAGAGAATGGAATAAAAGGAGTGCAGGATAGGACAGAGAGAAATGTGACTAGTCTTTTATAACATAACTATTTTAAAGTGTTTTGCATGACTACACATGTATGACCTATATTGAATTGCTTATTTTCTTAATGAAGGTGGGTGGGGTGGGAGGAAGGGAGAAAATATGGAATTCAAAGCTTTATTAATGAATGCTAAAAATTGTTTTACCATGCAACTGGAAAATTTGATGTACAGGGAATGGGGTATAGAAATCTATTTTGCCTTGCAGGAAGATAGAGGGCAGGAGGATGGAAGAAGGGAGGGTAATAGAAGAGAAGGTAGACTGGAGGAAGAGGTGGATGGGGTGCATGCTGTCCTGGGGTGGGGGCAGGGAAATATGGGAGAAAATTTTGAATTCAAATTCTTGTGGAAGTGAATGTTGAGAACTAAAAATTAATTATATGTTAAAAACAAAACCAGAAACAAATAAGAATTTGGTAGGACTCCTTTGCCAATTTTCTCAAATAGTCTATATAATATTGGAATTAATTGTTCTTCAAATGTTTGATAGAATTTGCATGTGAATCCATCTGACCCTGAAGATTTCTTTCTAGGGACTTTATTGATGGCTTTTTCGATATCTTTTTCTGAGGTGCAGGTTATATAAGTATTTTACTTCCTCTTCTGTTAATCTGGGCTATTTATAATTATAATTGTTAATATTCACCCATTTTACTAAGGTTATCAAATTTATGGGCATACAATTGGACAAAGTAATTCCTAATTATTGTTTTAGTTTCTACTTCATTCAGGGTGAATTCACCTATTTCTTTTTTGATACCAGTAATTTGATTTCTGCACAGGATCATGAGGCTTTTATTCTTTAGTATATGGTCAATATTTCTGTATATACTTGAGGCTGGAGCTATGGCAATACCCTGCTCCCTTCTGGGCCAGCTGAAAAAACCCTCTCACTGACCTTTGGCACCTGTGGGTTGAGGGATCTGTGCTGTGGCTGGAGTTTCTCTCCCTGAAGCCTGCTTGGTCATCCTTCTCCAGGTGCTGTGAGGCCAAGGCTGGACTGGGCTCCACGCCTCATCAGGTGTGACGGACTTTTCCCATTGGCCTTTCAAGTCACCCTGAGCCAGAAATCTCCTCCCCTCCATTGTTCTGTGGCTTCTACTGCACCAGAATTTGTTTAGAGTCTTTTATTACAGGTCTTTTACAGACTGTGGGGGAAGAGCTAATGTATGCGCATCTTTCTCCTCCACCATCTTGGCTCTGCTCCCTATTTTTTCATTCTTTAGATTTTGTTTGACAGATTCTTGATGCCTCATAGCATCATTAGCTTCTATTTCTCCCAATCTAATTTTTAATTTATAGTTTTCTTCAGCTAGCTTTTTTATCTCCTTACCCATTTGACCAATTTTACTTTTCAAGGAGTTATTTTCTCCAGTTAGGTTTTGTGCTTCCTTATTCATTCATTAAATCTTTTTAAAGATTTGTTTTCTTCAGTGAATTTTTTCCCATTTTTCCCATTTTATTTTTAAAAGAATTGGTCAAATTTTATTCTGTCTCTCTCATTTGACTTTAAAAATGAGTTCTTGGGTTCTCCAGGAATGCTTTTTGGGTTTGAGACCAGTTCATATTCCCTTTTGAGGTTTCAGATGTGGGTACAATGTCAGTGTTGTCCTCTTTTGAATTCATATTTTGATCTTCCCTTCCCCACAGTAAGATTCTATGGGCTTTTGTAGTTTCCTTCTTGTTCATTGTGATTGCCTTTTTCCTGCTTTTTAAAATGAATCTCTACTTCTGGGGCATGGTGGCTGTTTCAGTAAGTACCCCAACATACATGGGGGACCTCCTACCACGGGTTTTTAGATCTGCATTCATAAAAGCAAAGGCAACTTTTGAGGTGTTAACAATCACTTTAATCCTGCAGATGTATCAGTCCTTTTTTCAAGTTCATATGTCATTCATCTAGTTCAGGGGAGTCAACACCCTGAAACCCAAAGTAATCAATAGACATGACTTCTTCTGCCTGATCATAATTGAACAGCTCTCTGATCAGTTACCAGAGAGGGAAACATGACATCTGGTTTCTCAAAGCTAGGGGGCTCCTTACCTCAACTTCCCAGAGTCCTCATCTAGCACTCAAACCTTCTTACCAAAATTAAGCCCCAAAGTAAAATCTCACCCTCAGAGTGTTTATACCATTTTTAGAGCCAGTGGGCACCCAACCCTTGAGAACCAGTGACTCATTAACAAAAACTGTGGATGTTCCTACAAATCTTCCCTAATGAAACTCCTCTTAATGGGCAGGTCCACTAATGGGTCAGAGAAATCCTACCCAATCACATTATTCAATCAGAGGCACTCTTAGTAAAACAACAACAGCAAAAGATCCTAATTTGATTGCCATTACAGGGGCTCTGTTGCCCACTTTTTGTGCTTGTGGTTATGGGCCATATTACTTTGTTTTGCATGCTGTGGCCTCTGGTTCTGTCATCCAGAAGCTGTGTAATGCTGTAGCTCACCTGGTGCTGAGCTGGAGTTAGGTCAAATCTTTCTGAGGTCACCCTGAAACTTACAGCCTGAAGTGTGGGGGAGGGGTGGTCTGACTGCTGGAGGCCTCCTCCTCTTCAAGGGCTGCACTAGAACACAGTTGCTGGTGGATGATGATCAGAATTTGTTTCTTCTTATTCACCTGGCTGTGGGAAGGCACACTTGAGACTTGGTGTTGAGGCTTATCAGTTCCACTCACCTGAGGGTCAGGATCTCCTGCTGGTTTGCTGAGGTGGGACTTGCTGGATGCTTCTGGGCCTGTCCTAGTCTCCTTCAGCCACAGCAGGAGGGATCCTTCCCTTGGATCTCCCCATCCTCCCAAGGTAGAAAAGTGCTGTACCCCTTCTTCTAACTTCTCTAATGCAGGATTTTTCCTGGGGTAATATTCTCTGTTTCTAGGTCAATAAGTGGGGATGAGAGCATTTATGGTTTACTTTGTCATCTTGGCTCCTGGAATTTCAAGTAGGTGACTTTCAAACATTTAGTCTGTGCATTGATAGCCTCAGGAGCAACTGCTGCAGCTGCTGCAGTTCCTCTCATCCAGCTCTGCCAGAATCCCATCCTGGGCAGAGAGGTTTGGGAATCATCACTCCACTGGAGATTCAGTCTACCAGGGCCCATTCCCACTCCTCTACCTTGGGTGCGGACCAGCACGTTGGTGTCCAAGCCTGGTGCCACAGATTCTTCCCATTGATCTGCCAGATTCTTTTGGGCTGGAAATCTGCCATACTCCTATCTACTAGTGGATTTTGCCACTCTCAAATTTTTATTGATTCACTTTTTAGAGCTATCTGAATGAATTTGAGAGAGACCTTGGCTGAGTCCCTGCTTTCACTCTGCCATCTTGGCTCAGCCTGGTTCTGTGATATTTAATTTTTCCCTTTCTACTGTTTGCAGTATTTTCTCTTTAACCAAAGTTCTGGAATTTGACTAAAATGTTCTCTTGATTTTTCATTTTTGCATTTCTTTTAGGAGGTGATCACCAGCTTCTTTCAATGACTATTTTGCCCTGTGGTTTTAGGACCTCAAGATTGTTTTCCTTGATAATTTCTTGAAGGATTCGGTACAGACCAATAATTTTTAAATGATCTTTCTTGGATTTGTTTTCCAAGGCAGTTGTTTTTTCAGTGAGGTATTTTACATTTTCTTCTATTTTTTACTTCTTTTGATTTTGTTGGACTGATTATGTTCCATAGAGTCATTAGCTTCCACTACAACAATTTTAATTTTTAACAAATGATTTTCTTTAGTTAATTTTTAGTTTTGGCCAATTCTAATTTTTAAGGAGTTTTTCTATTCAGTGGATTTTTGTATCTCCTTTTCCTTTCAGACGATTGTATTTTTTGAGGAGTTGTTTTCTTCAATCAAGTTTTGCCTGTCCTTTTCCAAGCTGTTGACTGTCTCTTGCATGCCTCTCATTTCCTTTCCCAAGCTTTTCTTCTACCTCTCTTATTGGACTTTAAAAACCTTTCTTGACCTTTTCCAAAAAGACTTGTAGAACTTGGGACCAATTTGTATTTCTCATTGAGATTTCCGATGTAGGCATATTGACAGTGTTATCCTTTTCTGAGTTTGTGTTTTGATCTTCCCTGTCATAATAATTCTCTATGGTCTGTGTTCATATCTGCCTCTTGCTCATGTTGTTTACCTATTTCTTGACTTTTTAAGTTGAATTCTGCTGCTGGAACACAAAGGGTACTGTCCCAAACTTCACTGTGCTGGATAAGTTGGGGTCTGGCAGCTTACTTGGTGCTGAGCTCAAGTCCTAGTGGTGGTGTGTGGTGTGTGCTGAGGCCAAATTGTGTTTTCCTGTTTTTCCTGGGATTGTACTGAAGCATTGCTGGAAGACTGCACATTGTGGGCTGTGCTTAGAATCAAGGAGGTCTGGCAACTGAAGATACATGCCCATCTGAAGCTGCTCTGGATCCTGGGGAAATCTAGCGCCTAGAAGATGCCTGCCCACCCCGGACTGCACTGACTTTGGCCTTCACAGCACTGCAAAGACCTACAAAATTCCCAGTGGACTCTTCAGGAGCAAAATGGCTTCCACATCCAGAGAAAGTACTCTGGAATAGGATTACAGAATGAAGTAGTCCATTTTCTCGTGTGTAACGTTTCATTTTATTTTCATCCTGCTCATTTTAATTCTTCTATGCAACATGACCACGGTGACAATGTATATAATAAGAATGTATGTGTAGAACAGGTATAAGATTGCATGCTGTCTCAGTGAGGGAGGAGGGAGAAAGGGGAGAAAGAGGGAGAGGGAGGGGAAAAAGTCCAAGATATATGGAAGTTACTGGAGAAAACTGAAAACAAATAAAATAATTAAAAAAGAGAAAAAAAGTTTACAAAAATCTAATTTAGTAAAAAATTTCAAAGGTAAAGAGGTGATTGTAAAAATATTTGTATCAAGTTTCTTTGATAAAGTTCTCATGCTTGTAATATATATGGAACTGTTTCAAATTTATGTGACTAAAAGCCCTTCCCCAATAAATAAATGGTAAATAATTTGATCAAGGACTTTTTCAAAGGAAGAAGGTAAGAACAATCATGAAAAAAAAGTATGAAATGAGTGAAAATAACAATGAAAAATGAGTGCAAAAATACTATAAATCCCAAATAATTAGAAAAATGAAAATTAAAGAAATTTTGAGGTTCTACCTTGCACCTATCAGACTGGTAAAAATGGCAGAAGAGGAAAATGACAAATATTATATGGGCTGTGAAAGACAGGTCCATCAGAGTGCTTTTGGAGGAGCTGTGATTGGTTTTGTCATTCTCTAAAACAGTCTGAAACTGTCCAGAAGGAACCTTAAATGTGTATAGTCTTTGGTGCATCTGTACTACTGCTGAGATTATGTTCCAAAAAAAATCATAGAAAAAGGACAGGAATCTATGTATCCAAAAATATTGATAGCAGTTCTTTTTGTAGTAGCTAAAAATTGGAAATGTAGGTGTCCTTCACTTCACAAATGACTAAACAAATTATGGTGTATCATTCTATTGGAATTCTATTGCGGCATAAAAAAACAGAAAATGGACCATTTCAGAGGTTATTGGGAAGGCTTTATGAAACTTATACTTTAACTTTAACAACGCAAATGGTAAAAAAAAAGAAAACTCAAAGTGTAATCTCGTGATGATATAATGATTAATTATTCCTCCAAATTAAAGCTATAAGAATATACTTTCCTTTCTTCATTGTGGAAGAGGGAGCACTTTGGATGCGTGATCCATATAGCATGAGACTTACCTCGTATGTTAACGGATTTTCCAAAAATTTTTTTCCCTCTTTTGTCCTTTGTTATGAGGAATAACTTTAGGATCAGTAGTTGAGGAGACCTATGTAGAAATGAAAGTGTTGTCAAGGCAAAGGCTACCAGTGGAAATTTTTTCAAAATAAAAAGAATTCCATGAGTATGCCCAGCCTAGTGCAGAACTAAAGTGATGAAATTGAGTGTGTTTGTCAAGAAAGAGGAGTTCAAATGAATTCCCCTCTCCCTTCCCACGTTATTATTCCTAATAATCCCTAATCAGCATCTTCTTTCTCATTTTCTCTGCCTTCATGGGTCCCATTGTTGACTTGATATAACCCAGGCATGAGGAGCTGGACAAGAAGAATGGCAGGGTAGATGAGGAAGGTGCAATTTTAAGGGAATTTAGCCTGTTTAGCCTGGAAGGGGATGTCAGAGGATAGAGGCTGTAAAGGAATGGAGGCTGTGACCTCTTTTCCAGAAAGAAGAAAGAAGGAAATCCTGGAGAAAGAAATGGTTCATTTAACCTATGTTTGTATGTCTCCTACAGCTTGATAAATTTCAAGGTACCTCATTTGTGCTGTCAGTATCTCTTCTCTGCTCCCAGTTTGAAAAGCCTGCACTTGTGTGATATTTTCTTTGAGGATGATGGGATGAAACTGCCATGTGAGACCTTGGAAAAAGACAGCTGTCAGCTAGAGACACTAGAGTGAGTCATATAACTTTCCTCTCTTGAGAGCCTCCTGAGCATTAGGGCCATCAGCTCAAAGTGAGCAGGAAGAACCCCACTGATTTGGGGAGGGTGACTGCAGGCTGCCTGTCTCAGAGCAGGGGATGCTTTATCCACTTTGATTCCCCTTGAAAATTTGGCACAATAGACCTTTCTCCTCATCAGACTTTTGGGACCTGTTTATTCATGGGATTATCCACTTCCCTCTGATATCCTGTTGAAACTTCTCTGACCTTCCCTTGTTCTGTCCCCATGAAGTTGTAAAAAGTTATGTTATCTTCTCCCTGTTTCTTCTCCTAGAGCAGCTTAGTTCTAGTGTGAGAAGGATGAATTGCTCTGGTAGGAAATAATAGGGGTAAAGGGCCACTATTTCAGTGCATAATGGCTGTTGAAAAGGTCCCTTATTGTGGAGAAGGGTCTCCTTCATACTCCTTCACCCCAGCTTCTCACCATTACAGTTGACAACATCAGTCCCTACTCAGCACACTATCTCCATAGCCCTCTGTGAGATTAGGGATACTGTCCCCCCGGAGAGCAGAAGCAGAGTTGTCATCTCCATTGTAACTATGAGTGTGGTCTCAGGTGAAGGGTTGGTAGAGGTGGGGGAAGTTCTGAAGCATCATTGCTTTCGCTCCAACCCATGAAAAGGCAGGGATGGCAAGGTCTGGGAAGAGTTGGTAATCTGATTCGGCTAGAACAGAGAGTGAGTAAACCAGGATAAAATAGAGAAGGAATGTCTCTCCACCGTTGTAGATACTATCCCTCCCTTAACACTTTTTTGCTTTCTATGTTACAGTATTGGTTTAGATTGAGTTTATTGTACACACACACACATACACACACACATACACACACACTCCAGATCTTTTTACACAAACTGTTGTCTTTTCCAGAAATCCTATAATTAAGAGTTGGTTTTTAAATCATGTTTAATAATGCATTCTATAATTTTGTTTGGAATGCAAGTGAAGCATCCTGATGTCTCGCTTGAAGCACACACACCTTCTCCCCCTTTTCAATATTGAGACAATTGTAGCATTCCCGTTCTGAGACAATTTTTCTGTTCTTCCACATTATGTCCACATTTACCAATAAGCCGCCCCACTCATTATTTTGTCATTTTGGGGGTTTCCTCACCAGGAATTCATGAATATTAGTGAAACCAAAGGTCCAACCCTTCTCTCTGTCCCCATCCTCTATCCTTAATACAGATGTAGGGGCATGGGGGAGCTGAGTGGGAAAGGATGATTTATTGAATATGATGATTCTAAAGAAACTGTGGGATTGAGCACTTTCCCTGTGAGAAATCTGGAGTAAATGAATCCTGGAGAATGTAATTGACCATATCCTCTGGTTTTCTGTGTCCTTCAGAATAACCTATACAAATAAAGGTGGTGCTAATATTCTGGATTTATTCTTGCCTGAGAGCCTGAAAAACTTCACCCACAATGTTACTTGTGTGGAGGGTGTAATGAAACTTCTGTGTCATACCTTAGCAAAACAGGACTGTAAACTACAGACACTCAGGTAAGTCCCTATTAGATTTCTTTTGGGTGAGTATCTTAGGTTCGGTGGTCAAAGAGGGAAGAAGGAATACAAGTTGGGGAGGGAGATTGGAAACTCCTTTCTTGAGACAGTTTTAGGAATCAAGATCTCCTACATTTTCGTTGCTATATTTATTGTTTCTCGTGAGTAATTGACAAGAAAGTGGCTTGATCAGGGGTTTTTGAAATTATCTCTGAAAGACCTAGTTGAAGCATCTCTTAGTTCCTGCATTGTCACCTGGTAAATACTTTTCTCTCTCACACCCTGCTCCTGTTTTTTGTTTGTTTGTTTTTTGAGTTTTGTCTTCTTTGTTATAGGGCTCAGTTCTAGAGTGATGACGATGAACATGGGTATGGGAAAGACAGAAGAAAGATTTAATGAGGAAAGACTGTTATATTCATTGAATAAATTCATTAAGGTGTGACCTGCTTTATTCAGTGATTCCACAGGCTGGAGATGGAGAGATCATGTTTGTTTCTCAAAGCTATTATAGAGTGACCTAGTTGCCAGAGACCACAAAACTCATCCATTCTATCATACCCCTGAAGAGCAATCCCCTTACAACATCCCTGAACAAGATCATCTGCTTCCCCAGTGGAAGACCTCCTGTGATAGGGAAGCCACTAGCTTATCAAGCGGCTTGATTCTATGCTTGAACACTGCACAGGTAGAAAATCTGTCTTGATACAGAACTAAGTTCTGACTCTCTTAAACATACACACCATTATGTCCTTTTCCAAGGAGTAGAGCACATTTCAGATCTCTTCTGTATGACTGACCTTCGGTTACTTCAGTTTATTGGTTCCTTTCCCCAACCTATATTTGTCATTGTCTCCAGTCCTCTTGAAATGTTGTCATGCTTTTCTGGACATGCTGTCTTATCAGTCTGCTTACTAAATGAGGCAAGGATCCATTGGTGGTGAAGAAGAGGGAGGGGATAGTCCTTTTGTCACTGTCCTGGTCAATGTCCTCTCATTTGTAGGATTCATTGCTCCCATTTGTTCGTGTATCATAATTTGTTTCCCTTTAACTTCCTCCCATCCACTGAACCCTCCCTTGAAACTGAGATGATCATTAAGTAAAACCAAATGACCAGCACCAGTGTCTGGCTGTGTGTATATATGTAATTCTGCTTCCATAGTCTTCCTACGAAGGAGCAAATGTGTTTTATCATTAGTTGTTAGTCATTGAGATTTTTCTTTATAATTACTGTCAACTTGACTGCCTTTTCAGTGCTGTTATTGGTCACAGTATTGTAACATTGTGTACACAGTGTCTTGACTCTGATTTCTTAATTCTATATCACTTCAGAGAAGCCTCCCCACGTTTCACTGAACTCTTCATATTCTTTTTCTCTTTAAAAAACTTGTATAATTCATTTAAATTAATTCAAATTAAATTCATTTTAAACTTAAATTCAAAATGAGAAAAGGACAAAAGCACATTTCCATGTACACAGTAGAACATAAGAGAGGATGCAATCAATTTCCATTTCATGAAAACCTATGTAATATAACCTAGACATTATTTTCAAAACAACCCAAGTTTTCTGTGTTTCTTTCTAAGTTTTCTTTTGTTCTCTGCTTTGTGTTTATTTTTTTCTCTTCCTTTTTCCTTCCCCCACCCTTAGAGAAGTCTACAACTAAACAATGTATGTATTGTGTATATGGATATATACATATACATATAGGTACACAGATACATATTTTTTAAAAATAATTTATTTCAAACCTATACTAAAACTTAAATGTACAACAAGAGAAGTAAAATACTGTAAACTTAAATACAAAATACAAAAAGAAAAATAGGCATTGCCATTTACAGCAGTACATAAGAGGGGATTCAAAATACAGAGCAATAGATTTCTTGTTCAAGAAAGCCTATATCTTAAATACTACACATTTTGTTCAGAGCTGTCCATCTTTTCTGTCCTTCATTTTATGTTTTCTTTTGCTCTCTGGTGTGCACTTTTAAGTGCACCAATTAAGTGGCCATATGTTTGTATACATTTTCATATACATATACATATATATTTCATATACATATTCAATAAAACCATACACAAACACATAATAAATACATACACATTTATACACAAAGTGTACATACAGATGTATATATACACATACATACACTTACATACACTCCATGTACTTAAATATCTATAAGCATACTCATATATAGAAATATACATTCATATGCAGTCTATACAATACTGTACTTAATTGCCCTCTGTTTCTCTAAGGGTGGATAACATCTCCTTCATCATTTCAAGTTTTCTACATTTTTGTAAGTCTTATTCATCATTCCAACCTTATACTCTCCAATTATTTTAAATAGTGTAAAACTATTGATTAATGTGGCTAACATATAGTATAGTTTTTCTGTTTCTATCTTTTGATTAAATCTATTTTAGCTTTAACTTTGTTTGAGGTCATGGCTAATACCCCTGCTTTTTTTCCCCTAATAAATTTTAGTCCTGATTATTACTTTATATATTTCTTGATATCTCTTATTTCCTATCCCTCCTGACTCTTCTACTTTACTTCTACTGACTACCTTGCCCTCCTATTGCTTAATTTAGCACCCTCCAAAGATCCCTCCCATATCCTCTTTCCCCACCCTTCCACCTTATCCTTTTTAATTTTATCTGAATTAAGCCTTTTATAGCCTTCCAAATATATGTTATTCACACTTTATTGCATTTCTGCTCATCCAGATGCCCTTCTATACCCCACCCCCCCATCCTATTCCCACACCCTCTTGTATCCTTATAAATTTAGAAGACTTTTATTCACTTCCAAATGTATATATCGTTCTCTCTTTAACTCAAATCTGATGTGAATAGTGTTCCTGAATATTAGGCCTTCTCTCCCATCTAATTACTGTGTGTCAGTTCCTCGTCTTGTACCTAATTTATATAAGAAAATTATACTTTTTACCTCTTCCTAAGCAGTCCCATTTTTTAGAATTGCCTCAAACTCAGGTTTACCCCAATCTTTCTTTCAAAATATTCAATTATTAATAAAAATATTGACATGTTTTACATTTCCTCATATAAAGAGCAAACAGCCTGTCCTTATTGCGTTCCTTGGTGTTAATCTTTGATGTATACCTTATATTTCTCTTGGATTGTTTATGTCAAATTTTACATGTAAGTTCAGGTTTGGTTTTTTTTTTTGCAACAAAATCCTGAAAGTCTGGAAATTTATTGAATATCTTTATTTTTTTCACTTAGTATTGTGCTTAACTTTGCGTATGATATTTCTGGCGGCAACTCAAGTTTATTTGCTCTTCAATATGTAGTGTTCCAAGCCATGTGGTCTTTTAATGTCAACATTGCTAAGATGTGTGATTCCAATTGTGGCTCAGCATATTTGAATTGTTTTTTTTTTCAACTCAGTAAAATAATTTTTAGCAATTTAATTGTGATAGTATTAAATAAACAAATGGGGGGGTAAAACTGTCATTTTAAAAATGATGTTGGCTTTACCCACCCAGGAACAATGAGTATTTCTCCAGTTTTTGAAATGTGTTCCCATTTGTATGAAGAATGATTTATATTTCTGTTCATGTAGTTCCTAGGTTGGTTTTGGTAGGTGTAATTTCAGGTTTTTTATGCAGTGTAGACACTTTTAAAGGTCTACAACAATATTTAGTAATTTGGTGATACATCATATAGTTTTCCTATTTTCTCTTTTAATTGAATCTATTTTAGCTTTACCTTTTTCTGAGATCATTGCTATTACCTCTTTTTTTTTTACATAATACCTTCTTCTCCAGCCCTTTATTTTATCTCTGAATGTTTCTTATTTTTTTTATTGTGTTTCCTGAAAGCAACATGTTGTTGAATTCTGATTTTTAATGAATTCTGCCATCTGTTTTCATTTTATGGGTAAATTCATCCCATTCACATTCATTTATAATTAATTTGTAATGTATTTCCCTCTATCCTATTTTTTCTCACTGGTCTTCTGACCCTCTTTACCCTGTCCCTCCTCACTTATCTAAAATATTTTTGCCTAGTACCTTGCCCTCCAATTCTTTAATCTACCTTTCTAAGAGTTCCTCCCTTATCCTCTACCCCCACCCTCTGCCTTAGTCTTTCTAAAAGTTTCTCCTTTATATCCCATCCTAATTCTTAATTTATACACTCTTCTACAAATCTTTCCCTTATTCCATTCCCTTGCCCTCTTATTGTTTTCTAAATTTAGAAGACTTTATACGCTTCTAGATGTATATGCGGTTTCCATTCTAACCTTTTTGCAATAAGAATAAGGTTTTATCAGTATCAGCCCTTTCCCTCCCTTGCTTCTTCTTTATCAGTTATTCCTTTGGTGCCTTCAGAGAGGGGAGTTTGAGTTCTCCCATTAGTATAGTTTTGTTGTATTTTCCTTTCAGGAATTCCCTTAACTTCTTTAAGAATTTCAATGGTACACCACTTGGTGCCTATATGTTTAGTAATGATATTACTTCATTGTCTATGGTACCTTTTAGCAGGATATGGTTTCCTTCCTTATCTCTTTTGATTAGATCTCTTTTTGCTTTCACTTTTTCTGAGATTAGAATAGCTACCCCTGTTGTTTTTTTCCTTCAGCTGAAGCATAGTATATTTTACTCCAGTCTTTTACCTTTACCCTATGTGTATCCCCCTGTTTCAGATGTGTTTCTTATAAACAACATATTGTAGGATTATGGTTTTCAATCCATTTTGCTATTAGCCTCCATTTTATGAGAGTTCATTCCATTCACATTCACAGTTATGATTACTATCTGTGTCTTTCTCTCCATCCTATTTTCCCCCTCATTAATGATTTAATTTCTCCCTTCTCTTTCCTTCCACAAAACAGGTTTGCCTCCCTCAATTTTCCCTCCCTTCTATCAGCTCCCCTCACTTTTTTTCCCCTTTTTCCCTTACTACTTCTTCTCTCCCTTGTAACCATCTTCTCCTTTCTTTTCCCTTTCCCCTCCTAGTACTTGTAGGACAAATTATATTTCTATACTTAATAGAGTATGTTATTCCCACCTTGAAACAAATCTGATGAGAGTAATACTCAGACAATGCTCATCTACCTCCCTTCTTTCTCTCCACTATAGTATGTTTTTGTGCCTCTTCATGTGATGTCATTTAGCTTTTTCTGTCTCCTCCTTTCCTCTTCTACCATTGCAATCCCTTTGTGCCCCTCTATAAGGTTTGTTTTATTGTCACTTCTGTTAATTTATACCCTCATCCTCTCTATGTGTATCCCTTTAAAATGTCATGATAAATATACCACTCTCCATACTAATAAGTATTGTCTTCCCATATACGGTTATAAATGGTTTGGCTTTATTGAATGACAAGTTTTTTTTCTCTTTGTTTTTATGCCTCTTTTTAGTCTTGTATTTGAAGATCAAATTTTTCATTGACCTCTGACCTTTTAATCAGGAAGTTCAGAAAGTCCCTTATTTCACAGAATTTCCATATCCTTACCTGAAAGATTACGCTCAGTTTTCCTCAGTAGTTGATACTTCGTTTCAGTCCAAGCTCTTTTACCTTATGGAGTATCATATTCAAATCCCTCTTATCCTTTAATGTAGGAGCTTCAAGGTCCTGTGTGATCCTGACTGTGGTTTTGTGATATTTGAGTTGTTTTTCTCTGGTTGCTTGCAGTATTTTCTCCTTGACCTGATAATTCTGGAATTTGGCACCAATATTCTTTTGATTTTTCATTTTGGAATCTCTTTCAGGAGGGAAATCAGTGGATTCTTTTGATGATTATTTTTGCCCTCTTGTTCTAAGACCTTGGGGCAACTTTCCTTGATGATTTGCTGGAAGATACTGTCCAGGTTTTTTTTTGATCATGACTTTCCAGTAGAAGAATAATTCTTAGATTATCTCTCATGAATCTATTTTCTGGGTCAGCGTTTCCAATGAGATATTTTATATTTTCTTCTATTTTTTTCATTCTTTAGATTTTCTTTGACTGATTCTTGATGCTTCATAGAGTCGTTAGCTTCTACTTGTCCAATTCTAATTTTTAATGAATTGTTTTCTTTAGCTAGCTTTTGTATCTCCTTATCCATTTGACCAATTTTACTTTTTAAAAATTGGTTTTCTTCAGTGAATTTTTTTCATTTTTTTCATTTTATTTTTAAAAGAATTGGTCAGATTTTCTTCTGCCTCTCTTACGTGGCTTTTAAAAACCTCCTTGAGCTCTTCCGAGAATGCTTTTTGGGTAAGAGACCAGTTCATATTCCCTTTTGAGGTTTCCAATGTGGGTTGTGTCAGTGTTATCCTCTTCTGAATATATATTTTGAGCTTCCCTTCCCCACGGTAAGATTCTAAGGTGTTTGCTTCTTGTTCATTGTGATTACTATTTTTCCTGACTTTTAAAGTGGATCTCAGCTTCTCAGGCACAGTGACTTTTTCAGTAAGTAAGCCAACATATGCAGGGGGATCTCCTATCACAGGTTCTTAGATCTACATTCATAAAAGGGAAGGCAACACTTGAGGACTTAACACTCACTTTATTTTATTTTTCTTTTTTTGACTTCCCTCCCCCACCTCAAAGCTGAGCTTTCCCTCCCCATGGTGGCATAGAAGTTCCTTGAGCGAGGGACTGACTCACCTTGTCTTGGAAGCCCCAGCACTAGTTCACAGTCTGGTACAGTGCTTGTTCTTTTTTTTTTTTTTAAATGATGTTAAAATAAATTTATTTATTTATTTTTAATATAAATTTATTTATTTAACTTTTTACATTAATTTTCACAAAATTTTGAGTTCCAAAATTTTCTCCCCATTTGTCCGCTCCCCCCACCCCAGTGCACTAAACAATCTAACTTCCCCTATCACCAATCTGCCGTCTCTTCTAGCATCCCTCCCTTCTCTTGTCCCCATCTTCTCTTTTGTCCTGTAGGGCCAGATAACTTTCTATTCCCCATTACCTGTATTTCTTATTTCCTAGTAGCAAGAACAATACTCAACAGTTGTTCCTAAAACTTTGAGTTCCAACTTCTCCCCATCCCTTCCTCCCCACCCATTCTCTTTGGGAAGGCAGGCAATTCAATATAGGCCATATCTGTGTAGTTTTGCAAATGAATTCCATAATAGTCGTGTTGTGTAAGACTAGCTATATTTCCCTCCATCCTATCCTGCCCCCCATTGTTGCTATTCTCTCTTTTGATCCTGTCCCTCCCCAAGTGTTGACTTCAAATTGTTCCCTCCTCCCATTGCCCTCCCTTCCATTATCCCCCCCACCCTGCTTATCTCCTTCTCCCCCACTTT
>CM053771.1:76383314-76412228 GCA_028658325.1 Potorous gilbertii | reverse complement strand
CATTAGGAATTAAAGTAATCAGTTTTGCTGATTTAATTGCCAATGAGTAGCCTGGCCCCAAGGCTCCTATGACTGAAATCATGTCCCAGACAGAGAGACTTCTATTCATCATTGATGGTTTAGATGAACTGAAATTCCCTTGTAATGAGCACAGATATGATCTGTGCAAAAATTGGACGCAGCAGAGGCCAGTGTCCATCCTGCTGAGCAGGTTACTAAGGAAAATGCTGCTCCCTGAAGCCTCCTTGCTGCTCACTACAAGACTCACTGCTTTGGGAAAATTTAGTCCTTTGTTAGAGCATCCACGTCATGTGGAGATCTTGGGCTTCTCTGTGAGGCAGAGGATAGACTATTTCTGCAAACTTTTCAGAAATGAGGAATTAGGTAAAAAAGCCCTTAATTTAGTAGAAGGCAATGCCCCACTGTTCACCATGTGCTCTGTTCCCCTAATGAACTGGATTATCTGCACTTGCCTGAAACAACAAGAGGAAAGAGGTCAAGATCCCATCCAGGCTTTGAAAACGACCACTGCTCTATACATGTGTTATATCAATTCACTCGCACCTGATGACAAGAACTTTATGCCTCAGCACTTGAAGGGCCTTTGTGGATTGGCTGCTGAGGGGATCTGGCAGAGGAAACTGCTGTTTGAGGAGGAGGACCTCAGGAGGCATAACCTAGAGGCAGCTGATGTCTCTGCCTTCTTAGACCTGAACATTTTTCAGAAAGACAGTGGCTGTGAAAACTGCTACAGCTTTATTCACTTGAGTTTCCAAGAGTTTTTTGCTGCTATGTTCTACTTGATGAGCACAGATAAAGAATGGAGAAAGAGCCCTGACTTCTCCATCCCAGACGTCAACAATCTTCTGCAGGAGTATAGGGAGCATGATGCCAGCTTTGTGGCCCTGGTGGTTCAATTCTTGTTTGGCTTTCTAAATGCCGAGATAGCAAGTGAGCTGCAGAGGAAGTTCAGATGTAGAGTGTCTCTGGAAGTCAAGTCACAATTACTGTGGTGGGTTGAGCGAGAAAGGGCAGTAAATAATGTATATTCCTACTTTCCTTATTCTCGTTTACCAAATTGGTATTCTCTCTTTTATGAGACTCATGATGCTGAATATGTAGCACAGGCACTAGTTAATGTCAAAGAGATGAAGATAAGTTCTTGCTGTGCCTATGAAGTCCTGATGGTTACTTTCTGCATTAAGCACTGCCCTCGGATACAGAGACTTTCATAGTGAGTATCTTCTATTTTATGTCCTGAAGTGTTTACTAGGCTTTTTACAGATAGGTGGAACTATGGATCTTTCAGTGTTCAGTTTTCAGCTTTGCACATTTGTCTAGCCTAGATTCTCATGCAAATTTTCTTTAGGGATACAGAATTTTGGAACAAAGTATTCAAACCGGGCACTGCCAGACTTTACCTTTCCTCCTGGCCATGTAGAAATCTAAGGTGGTGTTCTTTTCCACCATTGATGTGTTAACCCCACTAAAGGCATGCCAGATTGAACTATTGCTATTAACGTTGTGTTTGCTAGCATAAAGATTCCTGGGTGGATCATGCTATATCTTCACATATTCCAGGAAAAGAAAAGGACAAGACTGTGTACAGATTTCTTTATCCAACTGAGATGAATGAATATTTGTTTAGGTAACTGAGGTTTGGCAGAGTGGGAAGAAGGACAGGGAGCTGGTAGAGAGGCAGTGAGGGGTGGAGTCCTGCAAAATTCCAAGTTTGTGACCAGCAGCTTTCAATTTTTTATGCAGGAAAAATTCCATCTCCAGTATGTGCTGCAAATACTACTTTTCTAGGAGCTCTCAGGTAGTGCTTGCAAAGGAAGTGTATGGCTTTGTGGTATGACTTCTCTGCTTTGAAATCTTTCAGAATATCCCTGATTGAGGGTGAAAAGCCAGAAGAAGGGAAATGAGGAGAGTAGGCCTCATCCTATGGCTAACTTTGGGCCTGTTCATGGTAGAAACCTGCTCATCCTGTCCTTCGTTGGCTTCTAGGATACTTTGCCTTGCAATGGGGACAATGGTCTCATAACAAAGATGCTCGTTTGTTCATGACAGAAGTTCAGATGCACCTTCAGCCTTCCAGGTTCCAGACTCTGAAGCTCCCTCTGCAGGTGGAGAAAACAGGCCAATACTCAGTAGGAGCCTTTTGTTTAGTACTTCATACATACATAGGAGTCTCTTGCACATCTGAGATGGGGAAGCAGGAAGTCATTTTCTTGTTAGAATAAGCCTTCATGGTATGTCACCTTATAGATCCATTAGAAGCCATCTTTTTTTGGAAAAAAGTTGTCCTCCTGAGTCCCTGCCTGGCAGTTTTATTAGAAGCAGCTATGTAGCTCAGTGGATATTGTCCTTCATTTCTTTCTATCTGCATTACCAATCAGTTGATCTCTCTTTTACGTCTTTGAAGAGACTCATGACTGGATTCAACTTTTTCCTTTCTGTCAGTTATTGCTGTAGTGTAAACCATAAATTCTTTTTTTCCCGAATTCTTATGTTTTTATTTAATTATTGCCATGCAGCTATGTTTCCTTGCTCTCTTAGGAACCCACAGGATCCTTTGCCCCATTAGGTATTGGCTCAATTTTCTTTGTTGCAACTTCAATTCCGGCATGTTTGGATTCATTTCGATGTTCTGCTGCTCATCTTTCTTTCTGTCTTAATAATTTTTAAATTCTTTGAACTGCTCAAGCTTAAGGTTTCTGAGTTTTTTTCCTCTTAAGCTCTTTGGTTTCAGTCTTCTCTTCTTATATTCACCTATCACTTTCTGACTCCTTTATTGTTGATGGCTGATTTCATTTATTATCTCTCTACTAGAATCAGAGGGGCAGCTAGGTGGTTCAGTGGGTAGAGCACCAGTGCAGGAGTCAGGAGGACCTGAGACACTTGACACTCACTAGCTGTATGACCTTGGGCAAGTCATTTAACCCCAATTGCCTCATCCTGGGTCATCTCTAGTCATCTTGATGAACATCTGGTCACTGGATTCAGATGGCTCTGGAGGAGGTGAGGATGGTGACCTGCACAGCCCTCACTCACTCAAAGCAAAGTCAAGTGCAAGTGATGTCATTATTTCTCTGATGGCATGGTCTTCTTTGGGAATGAAGGATGAACACACATACACTAGAATCAGAACCTGAGAGAGCTCTATAGAATTAGGTTAGACACTGGAGATACAAAGGAAAAGGCTCCCAAGGAGAATGAATTCTATACTTTTCATGTCCTTGGGCTGCTTGTACATTAGTCTCCTCCAAAATGCTTTACAGCTCTGAGAACTTTCTCTGAGGGGCATATCTACAGAATTGGGAGGCCCACTGTGATATCCAGCTCCCAATGGAATCAGGATAAAATAATAACTAAGGCTACCTTAGAAAGAGCAAATAAGAAAAAATGAAGCTGGAGCAGTAGTTGCAGAAATTTAGAGAAATAGTCTTATCCCTTTATCTTGTTGAAGGTTGAGAAGTTTTGGGTTGAGTATATTAATACAAGCCTTTAGGAATTTAATTAACCTCTCTTAGCACCAGTTGGGCTTGCCATCTCCTTTCTATTGGGTTTCCCTAGGAGTTGCTGTTCATCTTCTTATCCCAATAGAAGTTCCTTATTACAAACTCCCCAATTACTCTGCCAAAGAGAGGGCTTTCCTCTTATCCTGAAAGATTGAGTCCCTCATTATAAATTTTGCGTTTCTGTGTATGTTACATATTAAGGGAACTTCTTTTCCTTCCTTAGGTCAGGTTTTCTCCTCCACTCACCCTAACTGATCTAGACATTGATTTCAGTGTTGCCACTGTGCATATGTGGGGTTGAAGTAAGAAGGACAAGGCAGAAAAGTGGTAAGGGGAAGGGGGGTAAGATGAAAGCTAGTACTTGGATTTGTCTCAGATGCACTGGCCTTCAGAGTCTCAAGTAGCTAATCCCACCTGTTCTTTTCTTCCTGAGAGCTGCTGGCATTTAATATATGACCTTTCATTTTTCCATACAGACAAATAAGCATATACAATAATATTGGGAGGCAACTTGAGTACTACTGATATCCACAGAATCATTCTACTCTCATTTCTATTTCTAGTTATTGTGTTTTTGATGGATCACATGCTGTCTGGCAAGATTTTATATCTATGGTCTCTGCGAGTCAGTCCCTCAAGAGCTCTATCTGATTGCCTCTCAAATGGTTGATATACGCATGGAAAAATTTTGTAGGGGACTAAAAAAACCCAAATTGTAAACTTGAATAACTTAGGTAAATCTAAGCTGGTCCCCATGCTGGGGTGACTGCCTACGTGGGAGTGAGGAAAGTGAGGTAAAGAGCTGAGGAATTTGTTAAAAATAAGGTCCTAGGAAAAGACAGGATACATCAGAATCCAAATATGGAGAAAAGTAGGACAATGAAAAGAAAGTGGGAAAGAAGAAAGAGGCAAAAGGGATATATGGTCCTTTACACTTCTATTATTTGTTATTGTCTAAATCATGCAACCATTTTGTCTTTATCTTGGTATATGGTGTAAGATATTGGTCTATGCCTAGTTTCTGCCATGCTATGTTCCAGTTTTCTGAGCAGTTTTTGTTAAATAGATTCCTTATTCTGAAAGCTGTAGCCTTTGGGTTTATGAAACAGTACATTACTATAGTCATTGCCTACTGTTTTTTGTACCTAACCTATTCCTCTGATCCACCACTTTTTCTTAGACAGTACCAGTTTTGATGATGGCTGCTTTATATTACAGTTTTAGATGTGGTACTGCTAGACTGCCATCCCTTTCATTCTTTTCATCAGTTCCCTTGATATTCTTTTGTTCTTACATGGTGAATTTGGTTATTTTTTCTAGCTTTATAAAATAATTTTTTGTTGTTTGATTCACATGGCACTAAACAAGTAAACTAATTTAGGTAGAATTGTCATTTTTATTATATTAGCTTGGCCAACCCAAGGGTAACTGATATTTTTCCAATTATTTAGATTGATGTTATTTGTGTGAAAAGCATTTTTTAATTGTGTTCCTGTAGTTCCTGGAGTTTTCTTGGCAAGTAGACTCTCAAATATTTTATGTTGTCTACCATTATGTTAAATGGAATTTCTCTATCTCTTGCTGCTTTACTTTGTTAGTAATATATAGAAAAACTCATGATTTGTGTGGGTTTATATCCTGCAACTTTGCTAAATTTGTTTATTATTTCATGTACTTTTTTAGTTGATTCCTTAGGATTTTCTAAGTATACCATCATATCATCTGTAAAGAGCAATAGTTTGGTTTCTTGATTGCCTGTTTAAATTCCTTCAATTTTGTTTTCTTCCTTTATTGCTAATGCTAACTTTTCTAGTATAGTTTTGAATAAGATTGGTGAAAATGGATATCCTTGTTTCAGGCCTGGTCTTATTGGAAGCTTCTGGCTTATCCCTATTACATATAATGCTTGCAGATAATTTTAGATAGATACTACTATTATTTTAAGAAAACTCCATTTATTCCTATGCTTTCCAGTGTTTTTAATAGGAATGGGTGCTGTATTGTGTCAAAAGCTTTTTTTTGTATCTTGATATTTGTATCTATTTTTTTGATTTCAGTTATTTTGTTATTGACATGGTCAGTTATGCTGATAGTTTTCCTTATATTGAACCATTCCTGCATTCCTTGTATAAATCTCACCTGGTCGTAGTGTATTGTCCCTATGTTATGTTGCGATACTGTCTTTGTTAATATTTTTAAAAGAATTTGCATCAATATTCATTAAGGTAATTGGTCTATATTTTCTTTCTGTGTTTTAACTCATCCTAGTTTAGGTATAAACATCAAATTTGTGTCATAGAATGAATCTGGTAGAACTTCTTTGTCTATTTTTCCAAATAGTTTATATAGTTTTGGAATTAATTGTTCTTTAAATGTTTGGCAGAATTCACTTGTGAATCCATCTGGCCCTGGAGATTTTTTCTTCGGGATCTTATTGTGAGGAGGTGGAGCCAAGGTGATGGAATAGAAAGACAGACCTGTAAATGCTCTCCCCTATATCCCATAAAATACTTGTAAAAATGACTGTAAACAAATTTTAAATCAGCAGAACCTGCAAAACAACAGAGTGAAAGAGATTTCCAGTCAAAGACAGCATGGAAGGCCAACAAGAGAGATCTATTGCACTGGGTGGGGTGTGCAGCCCTGTTTTGGCCGCATGGTGTGGCATGGACAGGACCCAAAGTAAGTTTCAGGGTGCCACAGGCACCAGCATTCCCAGATTGCTTAACCCCCAAACACCAAAGACAGCTTCAAAGGTCAGTGAGAAAGCTCTTTCGCTGAGGAGAAGGGAACACAATCTGAACTCCTGGCAGCAGCCCCTGCTGTGGCAGTGTCCATTTTTGGAGCCCTCCACCTAAAGCCGCTGGGGGAATTGAGCTGCTGATCTGAATCTCAGCACTGAGTGATGGCACTGGGGTAAGGAGGAGTGTTGATAGTGGAGTTGATGGAGGGTTTGGAGAGGATCCTGAGCAGAAAAACTTGTGGTAGCTCCCAGACCAGAGTGCAGGCCAGGAGAGGAGGAAACTCATCTCCCTTGATTGTGCCACCTTGGAGGAACTGAGAAATTACAGGTCCTCAGAGTATACCCTCCTCTTGACAAAGGATTCAAAAGGCAAGTAACTGGCTGGGAAAATGCTGTGAAAGGAAAAAAAATGAGACTATAGAAGGCTACTTTCTTGGTGAATAGGTATTTTCTTCCATCCTTACGTATGAGGAAAAACAATGCATACTATCAGAGGAAGAACTAAAAGTTAGGACTTCTGCATCCAAATCTTCCAAAATAAGTGCAATGCCCTCAGGCCATGGAAGAGCTCAAAAAAAAACATGTTGAAAAATCAAGTAAGGGATGTAGAAGAAAAATTGGAAGAGAAATGAGAGAGATGCAAGAAAATCATGAAAAATGAGTCAACAGCTTTCTAAAGGAGAACCAAAAAAACACTGAATAAAATAATACCTTTAAAAATAGGCCAACTCAGTTAGAAAAAGAGGTCCAAAAAGTCAATGAGAGAAAAATGTTTTACAAAGCAGAATTAGCCAAATGGAAAAGGAGGTTCAAAGCTCATTGAAGAAAAGAGTTCTTTAAAAATTAGAATGGAGCAGATGGAAGCAAATGGCTTTATTAGAAACCAAGAAATTACAAAAACAAACCAAAAGAATGCAAAAATAGAAGATAATGTGAAATATCTCATTAGAAAAACAACTGACCTGGAAAACAGATCCAGGAGAGATAACTTAAAAATTATGGGACTACCTGAAAGCCATCATCAAAAAAAGAGCCTAGATATCATCTTTCATGAAATTATCAAGGATAACTGCCCTGATATTCTGGAACCAGAGGGCAAAATAAATATTGAAAAAATTCTCCTATCACCTCCTGAAAGAGATATTAAAAAACCATTTCTAGGAATATTGTAGCCAAATTTCAGAGTTCCCAGGTCATGGAGAAAATATTACAAGCAGCCAGAAAGTATCAGTTTGAGTATTGGGGAAATACAATCAGGATAACACAAGATATAGCAGCTTCTACATCAAGGGATAGAAGGGCAAGGAATATGATATTCCAGAAGTTGAAGGAACTAGGATTATTGTTGAAAAGACCAGAGATGAATAGATAATTTGACTTTCAAACACAAGAATCAAGAGATGCATGAAAAGGTAAACAGGAAAAAAAAAATCACAAGGGAGTTACTAAAGTTATCTGTTTACATTCCCACATGAAAAGATAATATTTGTAATCTTGAAATTTTTCTCAGTATTTGGAGTGATTACACACACACACACACACACACACACACACACACACACTCACTCTCTCTCTCTCTCTCTCTCACATACACACACATATATATACATATATATAGACAGAGAACACAGGGTAAGTTTAATAGGAAGGGATGATATCTAAAAAATAAAATTAAGGGGTGACAGAGGAATATATTGGGAGGAGAAAGGGAGAAATGGAAAGGAAGTTCATTGAGAGCTGGTTCAATGTCTTTTTTTTGAAATGGGGCTATTTAAATATCTTATTTCCTCTTCTGTTAATCTGGGCAATTTATATTTTTGTAAATATTCATCCATAGTACTAAGATTGTCAGATTTATTGGCATGTTCCAGCATTTTACTTTTACTCTTTATGCATCTCTCTGCTTCAAATGTGTTTCTTATAAACATCATATTGTAGGATTATAGTTTTTAATCCATTATGCTATCCACTTCTGCTTCATGGAGAGTTCATCGCATTTGCCTTCACAGTTATGATTAGTAATTGTATCTTTCTCTCCATCCTGTTTTCACATTCCCTCTCTCTTTCCCTTTCACGCCTTACTAGTATTTTAATCCTGAGCACCATGTCCCTTAATCTGCCCTCCCTTTTATCAGCCTCCTTCCTTTTTCTTGCCCCTTTTCCTGACAACTCTTGTCCTCCCTTTTATTTACCCCTTCCTTTTCTTTCCTCTCCTACTTCCTACAGGTTAAGATAGATTTCTATACCCAAAGGAATATGTGTGTTATATTCTTTTTGAGCCAAATCCAATGAGAGTAAAGTTCAAATAATGCTTTCCTCTCTCCCTTCTTTCCCTCTGTTTTAATAGGTATATGTGCCCCTTCATGTGATGTAATTTACCTTTTCCTATCTCCTCTTTTCCTCTTCTCCCAGTACAATCTTTTTTTTCATGTATTTTTTTCAAATAATTTTTTAAATTATCACATCAAAGTCAACTTATACTGACACCCTTTGCCTATGTATAACCCTTTTTAGTGTTGTAATAAAGATATCATTCTCAAGAGTCAAAAGTATCAACTTCCCATTTAGGGATGTATACATTTTTCTCTTTTTGAATAACATTTTTTTCTTTCCTGTTTACCTTTTTATGCCTCTATGAAATCTTCAGTTTGAATATCTTATTTTATGTTGAGCTCTGGCCTTTTCAAGAGGAAGGTTTGGAAGTCCCCTCTTTCATTACATGTTCATTTCCCCTAAAATAGTATGCTGAATTTTTCTGAGTAGTTGATCCTTGGTTGTAATCCAAGTTCCTTTGACTTCTGTGATATAATATTCTAAACCCTCTGATCCTTTAATATGGAAGCTGCTAGGTCCTGTGTAATCCTGCCTGTGGTTACATGATATTTATTATTTTTCAAATTTAATAATTTATTTATTTCTAGTTTTCAACATTTACTTCTATAAGTATCACATTTTCATCCCTTCTCTCCACATTCCTTCCCCATGATGGTAGGCAATTTTATATGATTTCTATATATACCTTCCTAATGAATACACTTACACACTGATCATATTGCAAAGAATTATAAAGAATGGGAGAAATCAGGAGAAAAAGAAAACAAAATGCAGTGAAACCTAATACAACAGAAAGTATTCTGCTTCATTCTGCCTTCTAGCTCCATAGTTTTTTCTCTGGATGTTGATGGCATTTTTCATCATAAATCTTTTGGAAATGTTTTAGTTCCTGCAATTGCTGAGAAGGGCTAAGACTATCAAAATCAGTCCTTACACACTGTGGTTGTTACTGTATATAACATTCTCCTTGTTCTGCTTATTTCATTCAGCATCAGATCTTATAAGTCTTTCCAGGATTTTCTGAAGTCTGCCTGTTTGTCATTTCTTGTAGCACAATAGTATTCCATTATATTCACATAAACCACAAACTTGTTCAGCTATTCCCCAATTGATGGGCATCCCTTAAATTTCCAGTTCTTGGCCACCACAAAGAGAACTGCTATACAGTACATGTAGGACCCTTTCCCATTTTTGTGATCTATTTGGGACACAGTCCTAGAAGCAATATTGCTGGTTCAAAGGATATGCACATTTTTGTAACCCTTTGGACCTAATTCCAAGTTCCTCTGAAGAATGGTTGGATCAGCTCACAGCCCCACCAATGATGAATTAGTGTTCCCATTCTCCCACATCTTCTCCCACATTTATCATCTTCCTATTTGTCATGTTAGCCAATCTGATAGGTGTGATGTGGTACCTCAGAGTTGTTTTCATTTGCATCTCTCTAATCAATAGTGATTTAGAGCATTTTTTATATGATTATACATAGCTTTAATTTCTTCCTCTGAAAACTTCTAGTTCATATCCTTTGACCATTTATGAATTGAGGAATAGCTTGTATTCTTGTGCATTTGATCCACTTCTCTATGCATTTTAGAAATGCAGCCTTTATCATAGACACTAGTTGTAAAAATACTTTCCCAGTTTTCTGCTTCCCTCCTAATCTAGGTTGCATTGGGTTTGTTTGTGCAAAATCTTTTCAATTTAATGGAGTCAAAATTATCTGCTTTGTAGTTCATAATGTTCTCCATTTCTTGTTTGGTCATAAATTTCTCCATTCTCCATAAATCTGATAAATACACTATCCCTTGCTCCCCTAATTTGTTTATACTGTCAGCCTTTATACCTAGATTATATACCCATTTTGACTTTATTCTTGAATATGGTGTCAGGCATTAGTCTGTGTTCAGTTTCTGCCATACTATTATCTAGTTTTCCCAACAATTTTTGTCAAACAGTGCATTCTTATCCCACAAGCTGGGGTCCTTGGGTTTATCAAGCAATAGACTATTACATTCATTGACTGCTGTATCTTTAGTACCTAATATATTCCACTCATCTACCTCTCTTTTCTTAGCCAATACCAAGTGGTTTTGATGATTACTGCTATATAATATAGTTTGAGATCTAGTAGGCCTAGGCCACCTTCCCTAGCATTACTTTTCTTTAGTTCCTTTGATATTCTGGATCTTTTGTTCTTTCAGATGTATTTTGATATTGTTTTTTTCTAGCTCTAGAAAATAGTTATCTGATAGTTTGATTGGTATGGCACTGAAATTAATTTAAGTAGAATTGTCTTTCTTATTATATTAGCTTGCTTATCCATAAGCAACTGATGTTTTCCCAACTATTTAGATCTAACTTTATTTGAGTGAAAAGTATTTTGTAATTGTGTTCATATTTTTGGCCAGTAGACTTACAAATATTTTATAATGTGTACAATAACTTTAAATGGGATTTCTCTATCTCTCCCTGTTGAGCTTCTTTAGTAATGTATAGAAATGCTGATGATTCATATATGTTTATTTAATAAAATATATATTTTATATTTACATAAGTTTATTTTAAACTTTACTAAAGTTGTTTATTGTTTCAAGTAGATTTTTTATATGATTCTTTAGGATTCTGTAAGTATGTCATCATGTCATCTGCAATGAGTGATAACTTAGTCTCTTCTAATTCCTTCAATTTCTTTTTCTTCTCTTATTGCTAAAGCTAGTATTTTTAGCACCATATTGAATGACAGGATAATGGACATCCTTGTTTCATCCCTGATGTTATTGGAAATGCATCTAGCTTATCTCCATTACATATAATGCTTGCTGATTGTTTTGTGTAGATGCTACTTATCATTTTACGGAAAGTTCAATTTATTCCTAAATTCTCTAGTGTTTTCAATACGAATGGATGTTACATTTTGTCAACAGATTTTTCTGCATCTATTGAAATAATCATATGATTTCTCTTCATTTTGTTTTTCATGTGATCAGTTATACTGATAGTTTTCCTAATGTAGAACCAGCCCTGTATTTCTGGTATAAATCCTATCTGATCAAAGTGCATTATTCTCGTGACAATTTGCTGTAATGTTTTTGCTAATATCTTATTTAAAATTTTTGAATCTATATACGTTAGGGAAAGTGATCTATAATTTCCTTTCTTTGTTTTGGCTCTTTCTTGTTTAGTGATCAGCACCATATTTGTATCATAAGAAGAATTTTTTTGAGGGGTAGCACCAAGATGGTAGAGTAGTAAGATGGATTTGCCTTTAAAAAACTATAAAAATGACTCCAAAAAAGTTCTAGAGCAGCAGAAACCACAAAATGACAGAGTGAAACAGATTGCCATCCCAAGACAGCCAAGAAACACCTATTCCACTGGGCTTGGAGTAGAGTGTGGCCCATGCAGCCCTGATGAAAGTGGAGCAGGCTTCAGAGGACTAAGTAATGGGCAGCTGCAGTGATTTCCAGATTTCTGAACCCACAAATTCCAAAGACAGCTGCAAAGTTCAGTAAGAAAGCTCTTTCACCTAGGTGAGAGGGGAGCTGGTCAACCTCACTTCCAGTCCTAGGGTGGCTGCAGCCTCTGCCACAGCACCAGCTGTTTCTTGAGCTTTTGGCCAACAGATGCTGGGGGAAATGAATCACTGATCTGGGTCTCTGTCCTGAGTGGAAGTCCTGGGGTGAGGAGGAGCACTGTTGTGGTTGAGGTGGTGGCAGCTATGGAGAGAAAATCCTATGCAGAGTTCCAGGTCAGAAAAGAGTGCTTTTGGTTTCTCACAGACCAGAACTCAGACCAGGAGAGGAGTAAATTCCTTGGAGGAACTGAGAACTTACATGTCCTTAGAGATATCTCAGAGAACAGCTGCACAAAACCTCTGAAGCCTAGGTTAGTATATCCTCCACTTGACAGAGGACTCAATAGTGAAGTAACTGACTAACAGGAAAATACCTGCAATGGAGAAAAGTAAATCTACAGAAGGTCACTTTCTTGGTGAAAAGGTGTTTTCTTCCATCCTTTCAGCTGAGCAAGAGCAAAGTATACAATTAGAAGAAAACAGCAAGGTAAAGGCTTCTTCACTCAAAGCTTCCAAAAAAATATGCGATGGTTTCAGGCCATGGAAGAGCTTAAAAAGGATTTTGAAAAACAAGTAAGAGAGGTGGAGGAAAAGTTGGGAAGAGAAATGAGAGAGAGATGCAAGAAAATCATGAAAATCAAGTCAGCAACTTGCTAAAAGAGACCCAAAAAATGCTGAAGAAAATAACGCCTTTAAAAATAGGCAAACTCAATTGGCAAAAGAGGTTCAAAAAGCCAATGAGGAGAAGAAAGCTTTAAGAAGCAAAATTAGCCAAATGGAAAAGGAGGTTGAAAAGCTCACTGAAGAAAATAGTTCTTTAAAAATTAGAATGGAACAGATGGAGATTAATGACTTTATGAGATATCTTGGCTCCTCCTCCATGGTCTTTTATTACATGTAATTTTTATTGCATTGTGATCTGAGAAGGATGCATTGATAATCTCTGCCTTTCTGCACTGGATTGTGAGGTTTATATGTCCTAGTACATGGTCAATTTTTGTATATGTACTGCTGAGAAAAAGGTATATTCCTTTCTATTCCCATTCAATTTTCTCCAGAGATCTATCATATCTACCTTATCCAGAGTTTTATTTACCTCCTTAACCTTTTTCTTGTTTATTTTGAGGTTAAATTTATCAAGTTCAGAGAGGAGGAGGAGGTTGAGGTTGGAGCAGAATATATTGTGCTTCAGTTGATGTAGGAAAAGCAGGAGTAGCAATCCTAATCTCAGACAAAGCAAAATCAGAAATAGATCTAATAGAAAGAGATAAGGAAGGAAACTATATCATGCTAAAAGTCACCATAGACAATGAAGCAATATCATTACTAAACATGTATGCTCCAAGTGGTATAGCATCCAAATTGTTAGAGGAGAGGCTGGGGGAGTTGAAGGAAGAAATTGACAGCAAAACTGTACTAGTGAGGGACCTCAACCTCCTCCTCAATGGGAAAGGTCTGTCATGCACTGGACGCAGAGCAGAGTCCAACCCTGCCTTGGCTATGTGGCACCAAGAGGAACCAATATGAGCAGGCTTCAGGGACAGAATCTCCAATGGCAGCGCAGGTCCCTCAACCCACAGGTGCAAAGGTCAGTGAGAGGATCTTTTCTGTTGGCTGAGAAGGGAGCGGGGTGTCCCCATGACTCAGGCTCCCTCGGAAGGCAGCAGCAGAGGCAGCAGCAGACAGGAGCTCCCAAAGCAGGCAGGGGCTCAGATGCATTACTGAAGGTCTCCTTGTAAACCCCCTGAGGGAACTAAGTCCCATGTGGAAGTTCTGCCCCCACCTGAGCAGCTGAACTTAATTTCACACTGAATAGCAGCCCTGCCCCCACTGAAAGCCCTGGAGGCTTGGGAGAAGTTCTTTTGAATCTCAGCCCCTAAGTGCTGGCTTGGAGGAGCTGGAGGCCAGGAGGCTGTGGAGAGGAAACTCAGAAGTCAAGTAACTGGCTGGGAAAATGCCCCCAAAAGGTGAAAATAATAATACCATAGAAGGTTACTTTCTTGGGGAACAGGTGTCTCCCCCAATCCTTTCAGATGAAGAAGAACAAGGCATACTGTCAGAAGAAGTCAAGGCCTCTGCTTCCAAAGGGAACTTAAATTGGGCTCAGGCAATAGAAGACCTTAAAAAACAAGTTAGCAGCTTACTAAAAGAGAACCAAAAATGCTGAGGAAAATGACAGCTTTAAAAAAGAGGCTAACTCAATTGGAAAAAGAGACCCAAAAAGCCAATGAGGAGAGGAAGGTTTTAAAAAGAAGAATTAGCCAAATGGAGGAGAAAGTTCAAAAGCTCACTGAACAAAATAATTCGTTGAAAGAGAGAATTGAGTCCAGGGAAATGAATGACCATGAGTTAAACCAAGAAGTTAGTAAACAAAACCAAAAATTTGAAAAAATAGAAGATAAGGTGAAACAACTCGTTGGAGAAACAACTGACTTGAAAAAAAATCCAGGAGAAATAATTTAAAAATTATTGCACTACCTGAAAGCCATGATCAAAAAAAGAGCCTAGACATTATCTTCCATGAAATTATCAAGGAAAACTACCCTAATGTTATAGAATCAGAGGGCAAAATGAGTATTGAAAGAATTCATCAATCACCTCCTGAAAGAAACCCCAACAGAGAAACTCCTAGGAATATTGTGGCCAAATTTCAGAGTTCCCAGATCAAGGAGAAAATACTGCAAGCAGCTAGAAAGAGACAATTTAAGTACTGTGGAAATGCAATCAGGATAACACAGGATCTGGTAGCTTCAACATTAATGGATGGAAGGGCTTGGAGTAGGATATTTCAGAAGTCAAAGAAACTGGAATTGAAACTAAGAATCACCAACCCAGGAAATCTGAATATAATACTTCAAGGGAAAAAATGGTCATTCAGTGATATAGACAACTTTCAAGATTTCATGTTGAGGAAAACACTAGATCTGTATTTAAAAATTTGACTTCCCAATATTAGAATCAAGAGAAGCATGAAAAGGTAAACAGAAATAAAAAATCATAAAAGACTCTCTAAAGCTGAACTGTTTACATTACTGCATGGAAAGAAAACATTTTTAACTCTTGAATCTTTTCTCAGCATTTGGGTAGTTGGAGAGATTGTATGCACACACACACACAGATAGAGAGTACAGGGTGTGTTATATCAGAAAAGTTGATATCCACACACACACACACATACATGCAAATAAAATAAAATTAAAAATTAAGGGGTGAGGGAGGAAAATTCTGGGAAGAAAAAGGGAGTAATGGAATGGGGAAGGCTATATCCAATGGAGGAGATAAGGGAGAAGGGGAGAGGGAGAAAAATAAAGCTACTCTCCCCACGTGTGGCTGAAGGAGGGAATAACATGCTTACTAAATTTGATATGAAAATTTATATACACCACAGGAAAGTAGGAGAGGAGGCAACAAGTGGAGTGAAGAGAATGTTAGAATGGAAGGTAAATGGGAGAAGGGAATCACTAGAAATAAACACTTTCCAGAAGGGACAAGGTCAATTGTAGAGAGGGAAAATAAGGGGGGGGTAGGGTAGGTCAGAGGGCAATATAATTAGTATTACACAACATGATTACTATGGAAGTCCTTTGCAAAACAACACATATTTAGTCTGTATTGAATTGCTTCCCTTCACAGTGGGGCTGGGGAGGGAGAGAAGATGGAATTCAAAGTATTAGAAATGAATGTTGAGAATTTTTATTGCATATAATCGGGAAATAAGAACTACAGGGATAGGGGTATGGAAATTTATCTTGCCCTGCAAGATAAGGGAGAAGATGAGGATAGGAGAGGTGTGGGGTATGATGGAGGGGAGCGTATATTGAGGGAAGGAGTAATCAGAATGCAAGATATTAGGAAGTGGGGAGTGATGGGGAGAAAAATTGGTCTTGTTACAAATTGAGGTAAAAACAATTAGTATTAAAATAATAGACAATTTCTGAGAATAAATCAATGACATCTTTAGTTTGGAGGAAAGAATTTCAGTTTAAATTTCCTAGAGGAAGGTAACCTGGGATAAAATTTGGCATTGATGGAAAAGTCAAGGTTTTAATGGTAAATTTGATTTTATGATTGCCATTTAATCAGGAACTAGAACATGTATAGAAAAGCACATAAGCCACTTAAGACTTGCCTCCAAAGATGTTCCTTAGCCAAAGTAAACTATAATCATATTTGAAACCTGGTTATTGGAACTTGCCATTTTTAGATGCTATGGGACTATTAAGTGACTGTTTTTCTGAGTCTAACTCCAGGTATGGGTAGCAAGAAAGGCGATCTGAGCCTCCAATCCCTGATGCCAGTAAGCTGATGAGATGCTGGTATGAACTGCAAAGGTGATCTCAAAGGAAGGGTGGGAGAGCAGTTATTCAGCATGGGCTGAGGTGGGATTTTCTTGACTCAATTTCCCCACTGACACCTGGCAGACTTTAAGCCTGACTGAATGCAAGTGAATAATCTAATCCTGCCTGGAAATGACATGAAGTTGGGGAGATATTGTATCCCTGCAATGTCTTTACTACTGGTGGCAATTTCCTATAGTCAAAAGGTTTGTAAGCTTAATACCAGATCTGTTTAATTATAGATTATGGGTACAGTTTCACTACCACAGCAGAGAGGAAAATCGTGCATGACTTCAAGGAGAAGCTGTGCTACGTCACCCTAGACTTTGAGCAGGAGACGGCTACTGCTGCATCTAGCTCTTCTCTGGAAAAGAGCTATGAGCTCCCTTAAGGCTTTTCTTTCATTAAAGTTGAATTGTTTACATTCCTACATGGAAAGATGTTATTTGTAATTCATGAGACCTTTTTCAGTATTAGGGTAGTTAGAGAGAATATATGTATCTTTATACATCTATATATCTATATCTATATATGTCTATAGCTATATCTATCTAGACACACATATATGTGGCTATGTATGGGTATGTATGTATGTGTATTTTATATATCTGTAGGTAGGTATATACACATGGGTGCGTGAGTGTATGTATGTACATAAAGGGCACAGGGTGAGCTGAATAGGAAGGGAGAATGTACTAGCAGTAAGAGAAAGGGAGAGGGAGGATGTAGCAAATCATGTCACATAAAAGAGGCAAGAAAGAGCTTTTACAATGGAGGGGAAGAGAGGAGAGCTGAAAGGAAATAAGTGAGGTTTACTCTCATAGGATTTGGGTTAAGGAGGGAATAACACACTCAATTCGATACGGAAATTTATTTTACAGTGCAGGAAGGCAGTGGGGAGGGAGATAAGAGAGGAAGATAATAGAAGGGACAGCAAATTGGGGAAAGGGACAATCAGAAGCAAACATTATTGTGAGAGGACAGGTCAAGGGAGAGAATGGAATAAAGGGAGGGCAGGATAGGGCAGAGGGAAATGTGACTAGTCTTTTACAACATAACTATTATGGAAGTGTTTTTCATGACTACACATGTGTGACCTATATTGAATTACTTATTTTCTTAATAAGGGAGGGTGGTGAGGGAAGAAGGGAGAAAATATGGAACTCAAAGCTTTAATAATGCATGTTAAAAATTGTTTTAGCATGCAACTGGAAAATATGTTGTGCAGGCAATGAGGTATAGGAATCTATTTTGCCGTATATGAAGATAGATGGGGAGATGATGTAAAGGGGAGGTAATAGAATGGAGGGTAGACTCGAGGAAGAGGTGGAGTGGGGTATGCTGTCCTGGGGTGGGGGAGTGAGCAGTGGGTAGAAAATTTTGAATTCAAATTCATATGGAAGTGAATATTCAGAACTAAGAAATAAGTAAATTATATATTAAAAACAAAAACAAACAAAAAAGAATTTGGTAGGTCTCCTTTGCCTATTTTCCCAACTATTCTATATAGTATTGGAATTAATTGTTCTTCAAATGTTTCATAGAATTTGCATGTGAATTCATCTGGTGCTGGAGATTTCTTTCTGGGGAGTTCATTGATGTCTTATTTGATATCATTTTCTGATATGTTATTATTTAGATATTTTCCTTCCTCTTCTGTTAATCTGGGCAATTTATATTTTTGTAAATATTCACCTATTTTACTAAGACTGTCAGATTTATGGGCATACAATTTGGCAAAATAATTCCTAATTTTTGTTTTAATTTCTACTCCATTCGGGGTGAATTCACCTTTTTCATTTTTGATACTGGTAATTTGATTTTCTTCTTTTTAAAAATCAAATTAAGTAAAATTTTATCAATTTTATTCTTTTTTTCATAAAACTTGTTCTGTTTCATTTATTAGTTCGATAGTTTTCTTAATTTCAACTTTATTAATCTCTCCTTTAGTTTTCAGTTTTTCTAATTTGGTATTTAATTAGAAAATTCCTGCTTGTTCTTTTTCTAGCCTTTTTAGTTACATGCCCAATTTATTGATCTCCTCTTTCTCAATTTTACTTATGTAAGTATTGAGATATAAAACTTCCCCTAAGAACTGCTTTCATTGCTTCCTGTAATTTTTTTATGTTGTCTCATTATTGTCATTCTCTTGAATGAAGTTACTGATTATTTTTGTGATTTGTTGTTTAGCACTTTCATTCTTTAGGATTAGATTATTTAGTTTCTGATTTATTTTTAGCCTATCTTTTCTTAGCCCTTTATTACATATAGTTTTTTTGTATCATTATCTGAAATTGAATATTTCTGCCTTTCTGCACAGAATTGTGAGGTTTTTATTCTTTAGTACATGGTTAATTTTTGTGTGTGTACCATGAGGAAAAAGTATATTCCTTTCCATTCCCATTCATTTTTCTCCAGAGGTCTGCCATTTCTACCTTTTCTGAAATTCTATACATCTCCTTAACTTTTTTCTTGAGGTTAGATTTATCAAGTTCAGAGAGGGGGAGTTTGAGTTCCCCCACTAGTATAGTTTTGCTGTATATTTTTTTCCAGTAATTCCCTTAACTTCTTTAAGAATTTGGATGCTAGAACTGTGAGCTCTCCCACCCAGCGTGCACATGCCTCCCACCTGCCTCCAGGTGCGGCACCACCTCCTCTCTCTCTTAAGGGTTTAAACCTGCCACTTCAAAGTTTGCCATGGGTGATGATATTGCTGCTCTCGTTGACAATGGCTCTGGAATGAGATAATGCCCCTGGGGCCTTCTTCCACTCCATTGTTGGGCATCCCAGACATCAGGGTGCGATGGTGGGTATGGGTCAGAAAGACAGCTATGTGGGGTAATGAGGCCCAGAGCAAGAGAAATATTCTGACCCTGAAGTACCCCATTGAACATGATATTGTCATCAACTAGGATGACATGGAGAAGATCTGGCATCACACTTTCTACAATGAGCTCTGTGTGGCCCCTGAAGAGCACCCTGTGCTGCTCACAGAAGCCCCCCTGAATCCCAAAGCCAACAGAGAAAAGATGACTCAGATTATGTTTGAGGCCTTCAACACCCCAGCCATGTATGTTGCCATGTGCTGTCCCTGCCTCTGGTCATACCACTGGTACTGTGATGGACTCTGGTGATGGTGTGACCCACACTATACCAATCTATGAAAGTTATGCCCTTCCCCATGCCATCATCTCTCTGGATCTGACTGGCTGTGATCTGACAGACTACCTCATGAAGATCTGACTGAGAGAGGGTACAGTTTCACTACCACAGCAGAGAGGGAAATTGTGCATGGCTTCAAGGAGAAGCTGTGTTACATCACCCTAGACTTTGAGCAGGAGACGGCTACTGCTGCATCTAGCTCTTCTCTGGAAAAGAGCTATGAGCTCCCTGATGGTCAGGTTATCACCATTGCCAACAAGAGGTTCTGGTGTGTTTCTTGTAAACAACATATTATAGGATTGTGGTTTTTAATCCATTTTGCTATCAGCCTCCATTTGATGGGAGAGTTCATTCAATTTGCTTCACTGTTACAATTACTATCTGTGTCTTTCAATCCTATTCCCTCCCTCCATTAATGATTTAATTTCTCCCTTCTCTTTCTTTCCACAAAAGAGGTTTGCTTTTGACCACTACCTCCCTCAATTTTCCCCCCTCTTCTATCACCTCCCCTCACTTTTTTCCCTTTTTCCTTTACTACTTCTTCCCTCCCTTCTAACCACTCTCTCCTTTTCTTTCCTCTTTCCCCTCCTAGTGCTTGTAGGGCAAGTTATATTTCCATACTTAACAGAATATGTTATTCCCACCTTGAACCAAACCTGATGAGAGTAAACCTCAAACAATGCTCATTTCCCTCCCTTCTTTCTCTCTAATATATTTTTGTGCCTCTTCATGTGATGTAATTTACCCTTTTCTTCTTCCTTTTTTCTTCTTCTACCATTGCAATCCCTTTGTGCCCCTCAATTAGCTTTTTTTATTATCACATCAATTAATTTATACCCACATCCTCTATGTGTACCCCTTTTAAATGTCACAATAAATATACCATTCTCTTGATTAACAAGTATTATCCTCCCATATAGGGATATAAATGGTTTGCCCTTATTGAATAACAAGATTTTTCCCCCCCTTTTTATGCCTCTCTTGAATGTTGTATTTGAAGATCAAATTTTTCATTGACCTCCAACCTTTTCATCAGGAAGGTCTGGAAGTCCCTTATTTCACTGAATTTCCATAACCTTACCTGAATGATTATGATTGGTTTTCCTGGGTAGTTGATCCTTTGTTTTAGTCCAAGCCCCTTTACCTTATGGATTATCATAGTCTATTTCCTTTGATCTTTTAATGTAGAAACTGCAAGGTCCTGTGTGATCCCAACTGTGGTGCTGTGATATTTGAGTTGTTTCATTTTGGCTGCTTGCAGTGTTTTCTCCTTGACCTGATAATTCTGGAATTTGGCAGCAATATTCTTTTGATTTTTCATTTTGGGATCTCTTTCAGGAGGGGATCAGTGGATTCTTTTGATAATTATTTTACCTTCTTGTTCTAGGACCTTGGGGCAATTTTCCTTGATGATTTCTAGGAAGATGCTATCCAGGTTTCTTTTTTTCATCATGGCTTTCTAGTAGACCAATAATTCCTTGATTTTTCTCTTCTGAATCTATTTTCCACATCAGTGTTTCCAATGAGATATTCTACATTTTCTTCTATTTTGTCATTCTTTAGATTTTGTTTGACTGATTCCTGATGCCTCATAGAGTCATCAGCTTCTACTTGTTCAATGCTAATTTTTAATGAATTATTTTTTTTAGCTAGCTTTTGTATCTCCTTATCCATTTGGCCAATTTTGCTTTTCAAGGAGTTATTTTCTCCACTTAGGTTTTGTGCATCCTTATCCATTTAACCAGTTTTACTTTTTAAAGATTTGTTTTCTTCAGTGAATTTTTTTCCATTTTTTCCATTTTATTTTTAAAAGTATTGGTCAGATATTCTTCTGTCTCTCTCATTTAGCTTTAGTAACCTCTCTGAACTCTTTCAAAATGCTTTTTGGGTTTGAGACCAGTCCATATTCCCTTTTGAGGTTTCAAATGTGGATTGTGTCAGTGTTGTCCTCTTCTGAGTTCATATTTTGACCTTTCTTTCCCCACAATAAGATTCTATGGTCTTTGCTTTTGTAGTTTCCTTCTTGTTCATTATGATTGACTTTTTCCTGGCATTTAAAGTGGATCTCAGCTTCTGGGGCATGGCAGCTGTTTCAGTAAGTACCCCAACAGACACAGGGGGACCTTTTACCACAGGTTCTTAGAGATGCATTCCTAAAAGGAAAGGCAACTTTTGAGGACTTAACAATCACTTTAATCAAGCACATTTATCAGTCCTTTTTCCAAGCACATATGTCATTCACCTAGTTCAGGGGAGTCAACACCTGGAACACCAAAGTAATCTACAGGCATGACTTCTTCTGCCTGACTGTAATTGAACAAACAGGCACAGCTCTCTGACCAGTTACCAAAGAGGGAAGCATGACATCTGGGTTCTCAAAGCTGGGGGCTCCTTAAAGCAGCTTCCCAGAGTCTTCATCTAGCATTCAAACCTTCTTACTAAAATTAGACTCCAAAGTAAAATCTCACCTTGAGAGTATCTGTTTTTTTAGAGCCAGAAGGCATCCCATCCCTTGAAAATCAGTGCCTCATTAACAAAAGCTGAGGTATTCCTACACATCTTTCCTAATAATATTCCCCTTGATGGGCAGGCCCATTAATGGGTGGGAAAGATCCTACCCAATCACATTATTCAGAGGCACTTTTAGTAAAACAACAGCAAAAGATCCTAATGTGATTGCCATTACAGGGGTTTTTGTGCTTGTGGCTATGGGTCTCATTACTTTTTTTTGCCTGCTGTGGCCTCTGGTTCTGTCAGCTAGAAGCTATATTATGCTGCACCTCACCTGGTACTGAGCTGGAGCTAGCTGAAGTCTTTCTGAGTTTACCCTGAAGCTCAGAACCTGAGGTATAGGGAAGGATTGCTTTGGATGCTGGAGGTTTCCTCCTCTCCTAGGGCTACACTGCAGCACAGCTGCTGGCAGATCAAGATTAGCATTTGTTTCTTCTGATTTCCCTGGCTGTGGAAAGGCACACCTGAGACCTTGCTGTTGGAGCTTACCAGATCCATTCTCCTGAGGGTCAGGATCTCCTGCTGATCTGCTGAGGCAGGGATTGCTGGATGCTTCTAGATCTGCCCTAGTCCCCTTTAGGCACAGCAGGAGGGTCCCTTCCCTTTGTTCTCCCTAGCCTCCCAAGACAGAAAAGTGCTGTCCCCTTCCGCTAGCTCCAGTAATCCAGGATCAATAAGGGGCAATGAGAGTATTTATGGTTTACTTTGCCATCTTGGCACCTAGAAGTTTAAGTAGGTGACTTTCAAACATTTAGTCTCTGGGCTGATAGCCTCAGGAGCAGCTGCTGCAGTTACTGCAGGCCCTCTCACTCACCTCTGCCAGAATCCCATCCTGTGCTGAGAGGTTTGGGAGTCATCACTACACTGGTGATTCAGTGTACCAGGGCCCACTCGTGCTCCACTGTCATTGGGTATAGATCTGCACATTCTGTACTCTCCAAGTCTGGTACAACAGATTCTTCCCATTGATCTTCCAGATTCTTTTGGGCTGAAAATTTGTCACATTCTATTTCTTAGTGGATTTTGCCACTCTCAAATTTGTATAAATTCACTTTTTAGAGATATCTGAATGAATTTGTGATAGATCTTGGCTGAGTCCCTGGTTTCACTCTGCTCTCTTGGCTCAACCTGGTTCCATGATATTTGAATTGTTTCTTTCTGCTGCTGTAATGTTTTCTCCTTAACCTGATAATTCTGGAATTTGACTGCAACGTTCTTTTGATTTTTCATTTTGGAATTTCTTTTAAGAGGCGATAAGCAGATTCTTTCAATGACTCTTTTGCTCTCTGATTTTAGGACCTCAGGATTTTTTTCCTTAATAATTTCTTGAAGGATTCTGTCCAGGTTCTCTTTTTGATCATGGCTTTCATGTACACCAATAATTTTTAAATTATCTTTCCTGAATTTGTTTTCTAAATCAACTGTTTTTTCAATGAGGTATTTTACATTATTTTTTATTTTTTTCATTCTTTTGATTTTGTTTGACTGATTCTTGATATCCTATAGAGTCATTAGCTTCAACTTTCCCAATTTTAATTTTTAAGATATTTTCTTTAGATAGTTTTCATGTGCCTTATTTTCCATTTGGTCAATTGTACTTTTTTAAGGAGGTCTTCTCTTCAGTGGATTTTTTTATGTCCTTTTCCATTCAGGCAATTGTATTTTTTGAGGAGTTGTTTTCTTCAGTCAATTTTTGTCTGTCCTTTTCCAAGGGGTTGACTTTCTCTTACATATCTCATTTCCTTTCCCAAATTTTTCTTCTACCTCTTTTATTGGATTTTAAAAATCCTTCTTGAGCTCTTGCAAGAAGGCTTTTTAAACTTGGGACCAATTTTTATTTAACCTTTGAGATTTCAGTTGTAGGTATATTGACAGTGCTGTCCTCTTCTGAGTGTATTTTGATTCTCCCTGTCACCATAATAATTCTTTATAGTTCTTGTTCTTTTCTGCTTCTTTCTCATGTTGTTTATGTATTTCTTAGCTTTTTAAGTTGAATTCTCCTGCTGGAACAAGGGGGTACTATCCCAAGTTTCTTGTGCTGGATAATTAGGTTTCTGGCAGCTTACCTGGTGCTGAGCTGCAGGTCTAGTATTGGTATGTGGTGTGTGCAGAGGCCAAATGTGTTTTTCTGGGACTGTACTGCAGGCCTGCCAGAAGACTGCACATTCTGGACTGTGCTTGAAAACAAGGAGGTCTGGCAGCTGGAGATGCATGCTGATCTGAAGCTGCACTGGATTATGGGGCAATTTGGGCCCTGGAAGATACCTACCCACCCAGGCTGCACTGAAGCACGGAATCTGCCACTTCTCCTGGCTCTGGTAAGGCATGTGAGAGGTCCTGGTATTGGTGTTTGTCTACTCCACTACCCTGGAGCTCAGGACCTCCTGCTGGTTTGCTGAGGTGGGACTTGCTGCAGGTTTGCTGGGATACTTCCTTTTCTGGAATGCTCAATTGGAGAATGGCTGGACAAGTTGTGGTATATGAATGTAATGGAGTATTCTGTGTGTGTGTTCCTTCTTCATTGCTGAAGAAGACCATGCCATCAGATAAATAATGACATGACTTGTGCTTGACTTTGTTCTGAGTAAAGACAGATCACTAGCCTCACTTCTGTTCCAGAGCCATCTGAATCCAGTGACCAGATATTCATCAGGATGACTGGACATGACTCAGGATGAGGCAGTTGGGGTTAAGTGATTTGCCCAAGGTCACACATCTAGTGAGCATCAAGTGTCTGAGGTGGGATTTGACTCAGATACCCCTGACTCCTGCACTGGTGCTCTATCCACTGTACTACCTAGCTGCCCTAATGGAATACTATTGTGCCATAAGAAATGATTAACAGAAAGACTTCCGAGAAGCCTGGAAGGAGTTATATGAACTGATGCTGAGTGAAAAGAGCAGAACTAGGACAACTTTGTACACAGCAACATCCACTGTGTGTGAGAAATTTTTCTGGTAACAGCCCTTTACAGCAATGCAAGGACCCAAAAAATTCCCAATGGAATCTTGTGGCAAAATGCTTTCCACATACAGATAAAGAACTATGGAATTGGATCACAGAATGAAGCAGACCATTTCCTCTTATGTTATATTTTGTTTTATGTTTCTCCCATTCATTTTAATCCTTCTATGCAATATGATTAAGTCAAAACTGTATTTAATAACAATGTATGTGTAGAACATATATAAGATTGTATGCCATCTTGGGATGGGAGAGGGGAGAAAGGGTAGAAAGTGGGGGAGGGAGGGGAAAAATCTAAGATGTGGAAGTGATTGTAGAAAACTGAAAACAAATAAAATAATTAAAAAAGGAAAAAAAGTTTTTACTCAAATCTAATTTCGGAAAAAATTTCAAAGGCAAAGAGATAACTGTGAAAAATATTTATATTAAGTGTCTCTGATAAAGTGCTCATACTCATAATATATATGGAACTGTTTCAAATTTATGTCACTAAAAGTCCTTCCCTAATAAATAAATGGTAAAATATATGATCAAGAAATTTTTCAAAGGAAGGAGGTAAGAATAATCATGAAAAAAATGTTTGAAATGAGTGAAAGTAAAGATGACAAATGAAAATAAAAATTCTGCTAATCACAAATAATTAGAAAAATGAAAATTAAAGCAATTTTGAGGTTCTACCTTGCACGTATCAGACTGGCAAACATGGCATAAGAAGAAAACGACAAATATTATAGGGTCTGTGAAAAACAGGTACATCAAAGTGCCTTTGGAGGAGCTGTGATGGGTTTTGTCCCTCTGGAAAACAGTCTGAAACTATGCCCAGAAGGACCCTTAAATGTATATAGTCTTTGACCCATCTACACTTTTACTGGCATTATACTCCAACAACAAAAAAATCATATAAAAAGGAAAGGGATCTATATATCCAAAAATATTTATAGCAGCTCTTTTTTTTAGTAGGTAAAAATTGGAAAGAAAGTGTCCTTCACTTCAGAAATTACTAAACAAATTGTGGTGTATCATTCTAATGGAATTCTATTGTGGCATAAAAAATTGGTGAGATGGACAGTTTCAGAGGTTCTTGGGAAGGACTTATACAACTTACACTTTGACTTCAACAATGTACATGGGAATAAAATAAAAATGAAAACTTAATCTTGTGGTATTATGATGATCAATTACTGCCCCCCCCCCAAGATATAAGAATATACCTTCCTCTCTTCTCTGTGGAAGTGGCAGCACTTTGGATGTGTAATCCATAGAGTATCAGTTACCTCAGATGTTGACAGATTTTTCTAAATTTTTTTCCCCTCTTTTATTCTTTGTTATAAGGAATGGCTTTAGGAGTAGCAGATGAGGAGACATATGTAGAAGTGAAAGTGTTGTCAAAACAAGGGCTTCAAGTGGAAATTTTTTCAAAATAAAAAAATTCCATGAGTATGCTCAACCTGGCGCAGTACTACAGTGGTGTAATGTGACCTCCTTTCCAGAAAGAGAAGAAAGAAGGAAATCCTGGAGAATGAAATGATTCATTTAACCTATGTTTGTTTGTCTCCTAGAGGTTGGACAACTTCAAGGTACCTTATTCATGTTGTCAGCATCTCTTCTTTGCTCCCAGTTTGAAAAGCTTGCACTTGCGTGACATTTTCTTTGAGGATGATGGGATGAAACTGCCATGTGAGACCTTGGAAAAAAAGAACTGTCCTCTAGAGACACTAGAGTGAGTTCATATAATTGTATTCTCTTGAGAGCCTCCTGAGCATTAGGGCCATAAGCTCAAAGTGAGCAGGAAGAACCACACTGATTTGGAGAGGGTGACTACAGGCTGCCTGTCTCAGATCAGGGGAGGCTTTATCCACATTTATTTCTCGGAAATTTTGCACAATAGACTATTCTCTTCACCGGGCTTTTGGGACCAGTTTATTCAGGGGAGTATCCACTTTCCTCTGATATCCCATTGAAACTTCTCTGACCTTTCCTTGATCTATCCCCATGAATTGATAAAAAGTTATGTTGTCTTTTCCCTATGTTTCTTGTTCTAGAGGAGTTTAGTTCTAATATGAGAAGGATGAGTTGCTCTGATAGGCAAGAATAGGGAAAAAGAACCACTATTTCAGTGAATAAAGGCTATTGTAAGGGTCCCTTTTGGTGGAGAAGGGTCTCTTTCATACTCCACCCCAGCTTCTCACCATTACAGTCTGCAGTCAGTGCCTGCTCAGCCCACTATCTCCATAGCCCTCTGGTAGATTAGGGACATTGTCTCCCAGGAGAGCAGAAGCAGAGCTGTCATCTCCATTCTAACTATGGCTGTGGTCTCAGTGGAAGAGTTGGTAGAGGTGGGGGAGGTTTTGAGGCATCATAGTACTGGCTTCAACCTGTGAAAGGCAGGGATGGCAAGGTCAGGGAAGAGTTAGTAATCTGATTTGACTAGAACAGAGAGTGAGTGAACCAGGATAAAATAGAGAAGGAATGTCCCCTCCCCCATTGTAGATACTACCCCTCTCTTAATACTTTTTTGCTTTCTATGTCACAGTGTTGGTTTAGATTGAGTTTATTGTACACACACATACACACACACACACACACACTCCAGATCTTTTTACACAAACTATTGTCTTTTCAAGAAATCCTATAATTAACACAGTTGATTTATGAATTTTGCTTAATAATATGTTCTATAATTTTGTTTGAAATGCAAGTGAAGCATCCTGGCCTCTTACTTGAAGCACACACCTTCTCCCCCTTTTCAATATTGAGACATTTGTAACATTCCCGTTCTGTGACAATTTTTGTGTTCTTCCACGTTATGGCTACATTTACCAATAAGCTACTTCACTCATTATTTTGTTATTTTGGGGGTTTCTTCACCAGGAATTCATCAATATTAGTGTAACCATAAATCCAACTCCTCTCTCTGTCCCCATCCCCTATCCTTAATACAGATGTAGGGACATGGGAGAGCTGAATGGGAAAGGATGATTTATTAATATGATGATTCTAAAGGAGCTGCGGGATTGAGCACTTTCCCTGTTACAAATAAGGAGTAAATGAATCCCGGAGAATGTAATTGACCATATCCTCTCTGTTTTTCTATGTCCTTCAGAATAACCTATTGGAATAAATAGGGTGGTAATGCTCTGGGTTCTTTCTTTTATTTTTTAAATAAATTTATTTATTTAACTTTTTACATTCATTTTCACAAAATTTTGGGTTCCAAATTTTCACCCCATTTTTCCCATCCCTCCACGCCAATACACTGAGCATTCTAATTACCCTTATCACCAATCTGCCCTCTCTTCTAGCATCCCTCCCTTCCCTTACGCCATCTTCTCTTTTGTCCTGTAGGGCCAGATAACTTTCTATTCCCCATTACCTGTATTTCTTACTTCCTAGTAGCAAGAACAATACTCAACGGTTGTTCCTAAAACTTTCAGTTCCAGGTCTCCCCATTCCTCCCTCCCCACCCATTGCCTTGGGAGGGCAGGAAATTTAACATAGGCCATGTCTGTGTAGTTTTGCTAATGACTTCCATAATAGTCGTGTTGTGTAAGACTAACTATATTTCCCTCCATCCTATCCTGCCCCCCATTTCTTCTATTCTCTCTTTTGATCTTGTCCCTCCCCAAGAGTGTTGACTTCAAATTGCTCCCTCCTCCCATTGCTCTCCCTTCCATCATCCCCCCCCACCCTGCTTATCCCCTTCTCTCCCACTTTCCTGTATTGTAAGATAGGTTGTCATACCAAAATGAGTGTGCATTTTATTC